>OZ020234.1:19525124-20158874 GCA_963971235.1 Cryptus armator
GTGTTACGTGTTCAGTCGACCCGTATATCTCGTCCCGTTTATGTGTGTATATCTAATGCACTAATAGAACGAGGATTCATGTGATAGAATCAAATAACCCGACTTTAGGTATACATAATCCATCGGTATAATAGAAATACACATATATATTGCAAGTAATATTATATAGCATAGCAAATGCTATAATTACGATACAGATTTGATATCCAAAGCCCGTTCGGCACACGTGTGGAAGAAAGGAAGTCGCAGTTAGGCTCTCGATTGCAGCGTCAACACGACAACGCGCGGGTCTATGTGCAGAAGTATCGTTGGACGAGCGGAGAGGTATTGGTCTTTAGGATCGGCGAGTGTGCAGTGACAAACGGGAAGAGGGAGGGGAAGCGGACGGTGTGATACGTGGTCACCGCGGTATATTGTCACCGAGGATCGCGGAGAACCGCGTTGGCTCTCTCGCTGTCCCGGCGAGTCCGGTGCCGGGGACACGCGTGCTGAAATCCCGAACACTGTTCATGCAAGTCTCTCTCTGTGCATCAGGCATTGCCCCGTTGCATGGCTCTCCGCCGAGAGCCAGTGAGCCAGAGCCGTATAGTATAAAGCACAGTGGCATTGGCCACGTGTGACGAAGCGCGATAATTCCAGTGGCTCATGTACCACGCATCGAGAACCGAATCGATAAACCCCTCTGTGTCCTCTATACCTCTCTGTCTTCATACGCCACTTCCTGAGGATTATCGGATTAGAGATGGAAACTGCCGTTGTTTTTTTTTTTTTTTTTTTTTTTTTTTTTTTTTTATTATAAACTTGACGCTACGGCCGCGGCAACAATACATCAAATATTTTAACTCGATTAACCGAAACCTTTATATCGAAAAATCTCGAACTCTCTATCGCCTACTTCAGCGTCGATAGTATATACATTTTTTAAATCGTTTTTTCAAATTTTTCGAGTATCACGATTCTATCGATGGAGAATTTAAATTATGCAGGAGAGTGGATACTAAACTTCCGGACGGATTCCATTTATCGATGCGTTGTTGTTTTTTTTTTTTTTCTATTTTTCCTACGTTTTTCAGATCAAAAATATCGAAGGGTCTGTCCGGTTTTATCGAGAGAATATCGAGTTACGGAGATTATGGGATACAATCCGATGGAATTGTTCAGCTTGTCTTCGGTGAGCGATGTATCACGAGGTTTGCCCGTCGGGCTCTTCACCGATCCTCGCCAATCCGCGCAATTGGAGAATCGATTTTAATTCGTTGGCCATAACCGAGAGAGCGGATAAAGGGGGTACGCGGGAGATCGACAGGATGAACGAGTACGGGGGATGTATATACTGTATAGACGAGAGAGGGAACAGAGGTGCACGCATGACGCATACACACCCGGCACGATGTTCGGTGCAACACGAGGGCCTCCGAGGGTCGCGAACCATGGACATTACGCATTCATAAGCCGGGATTTAAGGCCGGACCTCTCGCCACGGATTTGCCGTTCTCGCTGTCGAGCCGATCCCAACGTTGGCAGCGACCAAACGCGAGAGTGCGTTAATATCCACTCGCCAACGGGATGACGGATACGAGGATCCCCCATGGATTTTCTAGGATAACTCGCGTACAACGCTTCACCCGTTTCACTCCTCTCCCTTTCACCCTCGACACTTCACGTGCTTATTCGCGATTATAATAAATATACGCGTATGTATAATACCGCTATTATTTACGTTGTTATCTCTGGATAATAACGAAAATTGATAAACACTAAAATTCTGATAAAATTGAATAAAAAAATGAATACAACAGCGAAATCAAACGATAGACAATCTCGTGACTTGTTGACGAATTAGGTAAACTTCAATAATTTTTAAACGCGATCCTACGTCCTAAAAATTAAATTTTTACGACATTCAAAAGATGTCTCATCCACTGGCCAATAATTTACTAAAAATTCTGCGTTTTTTTCGTAAATACTTTATTATTATTTGAATTTTTTTTTTTTTTTTTTTCGTTCACAATTCCAAAAGAGGATCAGCCTACCATCCATTTCATTTCACGCGCATTACAGTATCATATTTTATTCGCCTCTTGTGCGTTTCTCTCTACCGGAGTGCTATAATACAGAAACCGCTTTATACCGCTCTCCGAGAGATATCTATCTCTCACTAGTATTCTTTTCATATTTTTCTATCTCACTCGTTCACTGCCAAGAGGCTCTAGGTATCTACCTGGCAAGAGAATCTTTCTCTCTCTACCATTCTTTCTATGTCTAGCTGCGAAGTGTATTCCATAACAACAGTCGGAAAATAGCCGAGTAGAGACGATCCCACGGCAGCGTGCATTCCAGTTATTGTGGGTAGTATAGAGTAGGCAGACCACGTAAGAAAATTCCTTGAGTCGAAAGAGCAGAGTCCTGTAGACGAGAGCGGCCATACCTCTACCTAGGCAATGGACCCTCGTCCCCCCCCCCCCCCCCACACCGCTCAATCTCTCGCTCTTCTCTCTGTTCTCTTCTTTCTCAGCTTCTTTCTATTTTCATCTCGCTTTCGCCTCTCTGCGGCGTACCGACCGAAAGGTGAGCTCTCTACCGGGTCCGCGGCTTTCTCAGCTTTTCACGATCTATGGACGGCTTAGCCGGGCTACGCTCGTATTTTACACGCTATACCGAACGCTCCCTCCGCTCCTTCTCTCCTGTTCCGTCTCATTCGCACTCACACCCGATTCCAACATCGTCGTATCCACAGAGGGATAGCAATGTATAGCGGACGACTATACAATGTCCGGCTTGCCACGGTATAGTCTCGTTGACCCGGTGCAGTTTTACGGGGGGGGGGGGGGGGGGGGGGGGGAGAGAGAGCCCGGGGTGCCACACATTTCCCGCATCTGCACGGGCCACCCTACACGATAATTCAAGCTCTACCTATTTAATCCTGCGCCACGAACACAAAAATCGAAATCTCTAATTCTACGAGCGCCTTAAAATTGTACCGGTCGGTATTAACGTCACGATGGGGGGATGAAGAGCAATAAAATTTGTTCAACAAGGACCTCGGTCGACATCAATTTGGGATAAGATTATGTAGTTGTGGATTCAAGGTATTTGGTAATCGGTCGTAAAATTCGAGAGACTCTTGAAAGTCGTTCTAATGTAAGTTGATGACGGTATACCGTGTCGGGTTAACTGAAATACTCGAGTTTGGGCATTTTTTGATTTTGGCTACCGGAGTCTCGGGGAAGTCTCGAAACCCTGGAGAAGCGCGCCTTGCGTACAGTAACAAGAACTGGTAGTTATTGTTGCGTTCTGTTGCGTTGCGTTGTGTTGCGTTGGACATGTAATTTCAGGACATGTAATAGTAACGGCGGTCGAGAATAAAAAACCGCATGTATCGTCGTCTAAATCGAATTGTTCGAAATACAGTTTAAATTTGTTGACTAAAGTGTCCGATTTTATCGAAAAGCTTGGTGATTCACGTCAAAATGTGTACAGTTCCTCGCGTCGCACCTATCAAAACACCTCTGAGGAACAGCATCCTCGTCGAAGACACGCCGTCATGTTTCGTTAAAAAAGACAAGTCAGTCAGCTATCCGGGGAGTCGAGCAAGTAACCGTGTCCTTTCCTCTCTTCGCTCAAACGAGATCGACGATAGAACGGGGTCGATCCGTCATTGCGACAGTTCACCGGAGACAAATCGGGGAAGCGACGTTTCATCGGCAGAACGCCGGTTCTCTCTCATCCTTCCTCGCGGCACCATCAACTCCCATTCCATTCTTAGCCTCGATGTGCCCTGTCGTTCTCTCCGACCGCCTTCTCCCCTCTCTCTACCCATCGGCTCTAACCGAACTTGCGAAGCTATCCGTGCCAGAGACAAGCCAATAAATACATCGGAAAGCATCTCACCCGATACACTGCCGGCTTCTCCTCCTGTTGGTCGACTGACTGTTCGAAGTGAAAAAGGACGTTTTCACCCTCATCCAAGAGGGAAAGGAAGAGTGGAAAAAAAATAAAATAAAATAAAACCATTGAGACTCGGGTGAGGTATATAGGAAAACGGGGATAAATCGCTTTCGACTTCTCGAAGCGGATTACGCGCGAGAGGGCGTGCGCTGACCCATCCGATGGCTCGATCGGTTTACTTCAATCCTCAACCAACGCGATTTCTAGATCCGCAACTTTCCTCGTAATGGAAGATTTTTTTATTTTTATCACAAAGCTTGATTTTCAAAGGGATTGTTGTTTTTTGTCTTTTTTTATTTCAATATTTTCTCTCTACCATGGCATCGGATATCATAGGGCGCTTAATTTTTACGTTCTGATTTTCCCGTACCTGCGGAATATTCTCTCTCGATTTTTGGTACGTCGACCATGTTTGATAACCTGCCCTTTTGCCTTTCCGGCATCATGAGCTTCGAGCTTTGTAACGATTAGCGGGCGGTCACACGGAAGAGGAAAAAGAGAAGGATGATATATAGGTGGAAAGGTAAAAGGCAGCGAGAAAACGATGGGATGGAATATGGCATGGTAGAGCGGGCAAAAAGGGAATAAGTGCGACGCACACTACGCGAAGAGCCAAAGGATATTAACGTGGAGGAGATGTGGACCTTCGTACAGGATGGCGAAAGGGAGGGAAGGAGCATAGATACCTTTGTGTCGAGGGCACTAACTGTGAATCCGGTAGCAGCCACTGCATATATATATATGTACTACAGTGGGACCCTCCTCTTCCGGTTTACGACACACAAGAAGACACGGGTAAAGTAGTCCGGTACGACCCTTTTGCTTCGCATAAAAAAAAAAAAAAAAAAAAAAAAACGAAAACGAAACATAGTACGCTGTATAACGTTATATTGCTTCGCGGACCGTGTACTGAAGATGGCGCCGGAACATCGAGTAGAATAAACTCACGCATCCCGAAACTTGCAATGTTTCACATAAAACAGTTTTTCTTGGGAATTTTTTCCTTCACCTCAATTTTTGTGTACGAAAGACACACATTTTTTCCCGTCGCTATGAGCGATGTTTTTTAAAGATAGTAAAAATTTGTAAAAGATAAATAAAATATACGTTTCTCCAGCATCCATTCGCTGGAAATCATATATGAATATTTTTTTTTCTCGATCTCCACGCCGCATGCGCGCGTTCGCGTAAAATAAAATCGTATAAAAATATTGAAAAATAAAAAATCTCTCGCGTCGTCCACAATGTCGGTGAAGCAAGGAAATTTTGTTTCGAAACATTGGTATTCCGATGTCGCACTTTTGATATCGAGGTCACTGCAGCGTTTTTCTCTTTCTCGCTCTACCGTGGAATCATAAAGTTTATAGAACGAGAGAAATCGCGGTGGCGCTAGTGCGGCGGTGGTAGTGGCGATAGTGGTATTTCCACCGAAATCGTAAATTCGCAAACGTGCCAAGTACGTCGAGAGATCGAGAAGGAGAAGAGGGTTGAACGGGTGCGGAGAACGGACACGGAAGAGAAAGGAGAAAATACGCGGAAAAACAAGAAGTCGAGTAAAGAGAAACAGCGGTCCGCGCTCGTGATTCTCGAGGTGCGGGGTGAGGTTACGTCTTCTGGACTGCGAGACCCGATTGACGTTGTATCTCAACCCTCTTATTATCAGTCGCTCGTTGACCGCGAGAATTGTGCCGGAAGACTCGACCGAGCGGAATCCCGAGGAAAAATCTTCAAACAGAAAACCGACTATATTTCCTCGACATTTCAGACAAAAGCCGGCCAAACACACAATGCCCCGTCTCTCGTCTGTCGTCGTATCGTCGAGTGAAAAGAGAACAGATATACACAACGCAGCCGGAGAAAGATACGACGACGAATAAAGAATATATACGCAAGGGATGAAGGCTAAGTGAGAGCAAAGTTATAAACGGAAAAAGATGGAGAAACAGAAAGCGTGAATGAAAAGTATATCGGTGAGTGAAGATACAGAAAGACCGAAGCCGAAGAAAGATGGCGGGAAAGAATGGAAAAAAAAGACGCGGGTGGGAGAGGGGGGGGGGGGGGGAAGGGAAGAGGATGGAGAACGATGGATAAATAGAGAAGTGAAAAGGGGTCGTGGAAGGCACAAAAACCCGGGAGAGTTTCGCCACCGTGGTCAGCCGAAGGCAAAACAAGACCGCGGGGCTTTATTGTCTGGAACCGATATAAAAAGGGAGGAGGGAGGGAAAAGAGAAGCGACGGTTGAGGGTGGCAAACCACGAAACTTGAACTGTCTCACTCACCCTTCTATCTGAACTTGCGAAAGATGGGGTAAGAGATTCCTCGGTATTGTGTACACCACAGTGCACATTTAAAGAAGAGGTAAACGTTTCCGCGCGGAAACGTTCGTTAAAAATTCACGATTGTGAATTTTTTTTTTTTTTTCGAATTCGTTTTTTCGTTTCGATTGATCGATTATTACATCGAAGATACTTTATTGTCGGGACAAAAGAAAATGATCGTCTGCAAATTGATTTCTGTTTACATTTTTTTTTATTATTAAGTAGACAATTTTATTGTTGATTGGTCTTCATTGTGGTATTTACGTTTCTTTGTAGATAATCATACGATATCGAATGTACACATAAATTTCGTAACTAACATTTTTTTTTTTTTTTCTTTTGAATTTATGATATACTGTGTATAACACTATAGTTATGTATAAATTCGCGTACATACCTAGGCAGTCGATAAAACGTGACCGCGGGACAGCTGACGCGATATCTTCCGGACCAATCAATTTTATATCCTCCGTGCTCGTCCAGCAATTTCGAAGATTGCTACCCAGGACCGACGAGCTTCGACTCGTTGCTTTCTGTCTTCTTCTTCTTTCTATCTATATTTTTCTTTCGTTTTACTTCCTTCCTATACTATTCTACTACTACGACTACCACTACTATTACCACTACTACGGTGTACCTTTCTGTCGTACTTTCCTCTTTTTCTACGAAGCGCGCGCGCTAGAATAACGGATCGCGCCGAGACCCACGGAGATAAATGACTTTCGAGGAACTTTCGGGACTCGAGGGTACCAGCAGCAGCACCACCACCACCACCATCGCGCCAGTTGGAAGAATAAGAAAAGGCTCTCCTCTCGACCGAAATGACGTCCCCGAGGAAATATATCTGGAAGGCCAATCGGTGTCACTCGGTCCTCCGGACTCGTTTCCCCCCTTCTCACTCTTACTTTCACGATGTTTTTTGCTATACCCATAGTTTGCCACGACGTAACATCACGTCGCTCTCGCGCTTACACACCGGAAAATATTTCCGTCATTCGCCCACCCTTTTCCCCTTTTTTTTTTTCACTACCCTCTTAAAGTTCATTCCTATTTTTATAGTAGGATCGATTGCACAGCTATTTTTTTCAAACTGTTTTCGCGTTCGATCAATACCACGTATTGTTTTGTTTTTTGTTTCGCGTAGAATTTATTCACCGCGATGTCAGTGGCGCAATCGTATACAGGATGTGATGTCGATAAAAAAAAAAAAAATCAATTTTCTTTTTCCGCACCGAGCGTTGGTGGTTTGAAAAAAAAAAAATCGTTCAATTGTTCGTATCGTTACGAAACTACCCCGCAAATTACAACTAAATTAAACGTCAACTTTTGAAAAGTACACATTTTTTCATCCCGCTTCTTTCGTTTCCCATTTTAATGCCTTTTTTATCTCTCATCCCACTCGGAATTCCATTTAAAAAAATGCTTTTTTCAATCCAGATATAACGAAACCCAGTAGCGTAGTAATTAGATAGCCACCCTCAAGGTCGCCCGAAGGGTTGAAGCGTTGCACGAAAAAAAAAAAAAAAAAAAAAAAACAGTGTATAAAGCTCTCTGTTTTCGGAGGGATGAGTGAAGTGGGATAATGGCTTGGTCCCGTTGCAGGAAGTAATCTCGCGACCCCGGAGGGATCACATGCCACTGCACCACTAGCAGCAGTAGCATTCTTTGAAAACCAAATGTTTTCATTTAAAACTCGCTTCTCCCCCCACTCTCCCCCGTGAATTTCACCAGGGCACGTGCTGTATAGCTTCGCCACCCTGTGGCTTCTCACTCCCCCCATCAGCCACTACAGAAACTTCCTTCGTTCCTCTCTCGACCCTCTTCCAACGATCTCTCCCATCTTCTCATTCGCGTTTTTTAACTCATTCTTCAGCATACTTTCTCCCTCTCCCCTTCTCTACGTGCACCCAGCCACGTTCCCTTTGATGTTCAAGCCGGGGTTTTTGTCCTCGGTTACGCAGCCCAACCCTCAGCAACCTCCAGCCACTTTCTACTTCTTTTTTGTTTTCTTCCTCTCTTCTCTTTCTCGCTTTAAGCTTCAGTAGGGCAAGCAGCGAGGGCTTTAGGCCCTAACCGGAGGCTCTTTCCGATGGAAAAGAGGGTTAGGCACCCCTCCTCTGTTTCTCTATTTTTCTGTTTTTATCTCTTTTTCTTTATTTCTATCCTTCACTCTTTATCCACAATCTACGTGTATCCGTCTCGTATAGCCTCGCAATGTCAAACAACCGACCGTTTCCTACATTTTTCTGGCTTTACTGGCTCTCATCATCAGATCCGACCCTCCCAACTCCGGCTATCTCCACTCTCTCGTTGAAGCTTTGTTTATACAGTAGTACTGCCAGGACTGGTTTCCGGACTGATTCCGCTGGTGGATAGACGGATGGATAACGCTACAACCCCTTTTTCCCTCTACCGCGATTACTTTCATTCCCCTCTCCCTTTGGCATCTTCGGATCTTCTCGTTCCAAACCTCCGGTATGCCTGCAACCCCCCTGTACTCCTTCGTTAATCACTCCGGCGCGAAGCGGAAGGGGGATGCATTATTGTCGTTTTTGCTCTTTCCAGCCGCCACTTGGCACTCTCGTACCTACGGAATACACTTGTTGGGGGTTTGTCTTTCTTCCTTCACCCTCAGTTAGTTTTAGACTTTAAGCGTTACCGCCGTGAGCTTTCTTTGAGAGGGAAGAAGGATGCAAGAGAAATAAGAGTGGGTAACGGCGCGCGGAGGAATAAACGCACCCCAGTCAAGTGACATTGGATGGTAGTAGGGTTGGCGAGAGAATAAAACGGGATCGATCGAACGTAGAGTAGGAATTCCGAATTTTTCCACTAGTCGTTGAGACAGGGAGGGGGCTGCGACGGTCAATCGCAGGAAAGCTCGTCTAATTATCCGACAATTTCGATACTATACAAACGAACCGTTTTGCCCTCATTCGCGGTGTTTACTCCCTCCGGTTCGATGACTATATTTGGTCGATTCTCTTTACTCCGAGTGCCTCTGTGACTGGTTTTGCGGCTCGTCGTCGATGTGGGCGGAGAGAAAAAAAAAAAAAAGGAAACAGCCGGAAAAACCGCAGTCATGTGTCTATAGGAAAAAATAATAGAACTCCTGGATATATATGTTTGTCGAGCGGTGGAAAAGCAATTTCGTTCCTACTTATTTTTTTTTCTCTCCCTGCCTATTATTTCTAGGGATTTTCATCGTTTTTATGGTGGTCAGCAAACGGGATGTATATCTCATATATTAATCCAATCCAAAGTCTCTGTGATGCCTGACGACGATTGGGGTGAAAGGTAACAGATAAAGTTGAAATTAAATTGAAATTTACGTCTACCCTTCTATTTTTAACTTTCGACTGAAGAATAAGCAATGCTACGGATTTGTAGGCATGAACTCCCGCAGAAGTATAACTATGCAAAATTGAAAAAAAAAATTGATTTTACTGAGAAACAATTTGTTCTCTTCAACTCCTTTTGCGTTGATTCTATTTAAGCACTTAACCGTTTTTCTCCTCCGATGGCTTCGGGAGGAATTTAAAGAGAGTAAGCTTCCGTCAAATTCGCGCATTTGCCAGCACCGTGAACGTTGTCGTTGCTGAAAATAACCGGAAGCTATATAACGTGCGAGAGGGACGTAACGATTCCGAGTAGAGTCTCGTTTACCTGCTGGTTCGCGTGTGTCTACGCATTTTGCCGCTGTTGTGAGGAAATGCGAAACCGAGTGAGTGAACAAAAACGGACAAGAACATAGATCGCTCGATATATATGTATCGAGTCTCGTACTCGGAACAACGCTCTTTTACGAGCTCCGGTATGTATACACGCGGAGGCTTTCTCGCAGCTCCGGTGCCTATCTCTTATCGGAAATAAACATACATACGTATGTGTACGCTGTCGGCGTGTCGTTGTCGTCGAAGAGTCGCGCAATCAGGCCCTCCGAGACGACGACCGATCCTTTACGCGCTCGTAAATAAGATCGTTCGGTGATATCCCGGAGGGAGGAAAAAGAAGATACATGGAAAAATCGAGAAATAGAAGAGAAATAAGTTGTTCGAATAAGTGAAAGAAAAACGAGAAGCAAAGTGGGCTGAAAACGAAGAAGAACGATCGGGAAGGAGGGAAAATGTAGCTTTTCGTACAAGCGACACACACATCGCGCGGCGACTTCGTGGCTCCAAAAGTTTCTTGGATATTCTCAGAAATGTTCGGCGATGATTCACGTTTTATATACTATAGGTGCGCTACGTATACCGTGTGTGTACGAGAGAAACGGGAGGTAGTATAACCCGAAAAATCGTGTTTTAGGATAGCTATTGCAGTTTCAACAGTGAAAAGCTTTTGACCCACTGACCCGATCGTTTCGGAACGATGCGAGGAGGCGAAGAACGGGGATGGCACAGTGTTACAGCAGAGTGGATCTTAACAGCCGATGGAAAGTTTCGGATAACTTGAATGAAGTAAATTTGTTCGCGTGCGTCGTTGCACTCCAGTGCGTTCTATTATTAGATGAGATTTAATTTTAATACTCGAAATTTCTCACTCGAGAAATATTGGGAATGCAAGTTGGTATGGTGCCGATTAAAGTTTCGAGTGCAAGCGAAAATTTATTAAATTTCAATAAAAAAAAAAAAAAAAAAAAAAAAAAAATAATCGTTAAAGACAAGTCGACTTTGTAAAAATTTATGGTTCATCGATTATTCGTAAAAATAACGGGAGAAAGATTACAATCGCATTTCCGTTGACTGTCGTTGATCAATAATAAATAATAAGGTAAATTTCGATGACCTGTGGAAATACATGCGCACGCGCGACAAAAAGAAGAGACGAACCGAAAAAAAAAAATACTTTTGGCTGACGGTCTTTGTATAATTTTTTTTTCCTTCTTTCATATCTCTCTCCATCTACAGTACTGTAACTGCGCTATTTCTTCGCACCCTTATCTATCTCAGTCTTGATTACGAGACCCTCTTATCGTGACGCACTGATCTGGTAACTCGACACCGGTAATCCACTAGAGTCGCTGCTCCACTTTGCTCTCTGCAAACCTCTCAATTGTCGTGACGTATTTCTTCATTTGTTGTTTTTGTCTCATTATCAGTAGCGATTTTAAGAAACGTATTAAGAAGATCGGGTGACTGCGATTATTAAAAAAAATCATTTTAAAAGGAAACGATTTGAAAAAAAAAAAAAAATACATCGCTACTGATAGTTCGCGAATTTCAGGAATTCGTAGAAAAAAAAAATCGGATGCTGAGAATGTGTACAGTGTAATCGAAAAACATAAGAAAATCATCACACTATCGTCCACTTAAAGAGCTCGTATCGGTCTCTTATCGGTCGTAGCCTACTTTAAAGTTTACACCTGACGCGTGCTTCGCACCTTTTTTTTTCATTCCTACTATCCCCACCTCTTCTGTTATCTTCACGCCGCATGAGGCGGTTTATACGCACTCCGTCCTCTTTTTGTCGCATTTTCTTTCTTCCTTTGACTCGGGTATTTATCGCATTCCGCTCGGCAAGGCAAACAGTAATCGTCGTCGCGGTCGTTTTCGTCTTCGGTCCATAAGTTCCTCTCCCGCCTCGGGGCATATATAGTCATATATATATACATATATTCTCTCTCTAACGGAGTGTCTTGCGACCACAGTGAAACGTCTAAACGTCGCGGAGCATATGTGCAGACAAACCGAGAGAGGAGCCAGTCGTGCTTGTGGCCTCTTGTGACGCAACCGAGCGTGTTTACGCAAGGAGATACGAGGCTCTACGATCCACCTGAGGCATAGTCATGCTCTCTGTAAATGTGCAGCTCCCCGCGCATGAGTTCACCGATAAAATTTTTCTCTACTCTTTTGTCACTGGCAACGCGTCGCAGGTGGCCGCAAGACGTACTTTTTTTTGTCTATTTTTCTTCGTCTAATTATTCCGTTCGTGTCGGATCTGTATACGCGAGATGGGGGAGCAATTAACTTTCAGAGGTTGCAATTGTTACGCGGTTTGCTAAATTGGCACGGCGACTCGACAGATGTTGCTGACGTCTTGTCGTATCGATTTTTCTAGACGAGAGCCAAAGGTATTGGTTTCAGGCAAAGTAACGGAGTATCCGTTAGGAACCGTAGGGAAAGAGAGGTGCAATGATAAGAATGCATCAGTATTTTAGAAATTGATTTGGTTTCTCCGTTTTTCGAAAGTGTATTATAAATTTCGTAGCTCTTTACTCCATGAAATTTGGAACGTATGAATCAGTAAAACAAACAGATGGATTTCGTATCTCAATGTTTTTCAGCTTTTTCAGCGCGAGATAAAAAGAGAAAAATCGAGTTAACTTAACTCCGATCAGTTACCAGACAAACGAAATGTGATTTTTCTTTTCGCGTCGGAGTAATTTATTTTCTCAGGCAGGGAAAACACTTGCGGTGAGACTAATAGTAATGGAGCAGTAAACGAACAAAGTTGTGCACTACGGATGGATAAGTTGGGTGATACTTCGGTTGAAAGGTTACGCAGCAACTAGCGAGCGGCTCGAAATGCGAAGATCTCAGGTAGAGCCTCGAGAGTAATGATTATTGCGATGTCCGTTGTTATTGGTGGCAGTCGTGTGACTTCGTTCACCGGTACATTATAGTCAATATCTCAGGTACGTTAAGTATGACTGTAGTTAACTTAGTATACCCGTCGTACAGCAGCAACATACTACGAGGCACTGTGCAGATAAACGCGTTTGCAATACTCCGCTACTGGTAAAGTGGAATTGAAGATAGAGTAGTGGATGTATGTGTGTGTGTGTAACTATAGCACGTAGCAGTCGTGCTTCTCCGAGCGGCGAGCTCCCACAAGCGAGGGGAAGAAACATTGAGATTACGGAAGGAATTGATCGGTTTATGCTAACAAGCGGCTCCAAGTGGTGGTGGTGGTGGTGGTGGTGGTGGTAGCAGCAGCAGCGGTATTAGGTATCAATAAGGCAGGAGAGCGAGATGGGGACAGAGTCGCGAGGTTATTACTCTGAATGAGATCAGGTCCCCCCCTTGGTACGTTTCTGGCGGTTAGGACGGTAGATGCGAATGATAGTAAAACAACTGATTGAGCTTTTATGGGTCGGAATGATTGCCTATTCGATTGTAATCACCGAGTATACGAATCGGTGTATCTGATGTACAATAACTTTTAGGCTAAAAGATCGAATCGTTCTTATCCCTATTTTTTTTTTTTTTTTTTTTTTTTCAGTTAGACGATTTTATTACGCGCGAGTTAATTGAATAGTAATCTAAATAAATTGTTTTTATACTTTTTTTTTTTTGTTCTCGTAACAATAAGAATTTTCTGAAAAAAATGATATCGAGAATGGAAACTATTATATAAAGGAAAAAAAAAAAAGAATTGATGCTAAAACAGCAATGGCTGCGAAGCTGCAACGAATTTATCGGAAACTCATCGAGGCAGCTGCTAAATTTTCTCTTTCCTCCAATAAACTCTCCTTCTCCATTCTCAAGTATCCGCGCAAGAATATCCGCGTACTGTAATATCCGACCCAGATAATATTCATAGCTGTGAATTTATCGGAAACCCGTTCTCGGAAGACTCGAAAATTTTTAAGAAAATTAAACCTGCAAAGGTCGAGAGGTATATAGCAGAGGGAGCATCGCACAGCTCCGTTCCCCCTTCCATGGCTGTGTGATTATTTCAGCCGCGTTATGCATATATATATATACTTTTTTTTTTTTTTTTTTAGTAGCACATTTTCTTCCACACCTTTGGTGCCGACGCTTCTGTTGAATTTAATTGCACATTGTCATTTCAACTGTCCCCCTAGCTGTCCCAGCAGAGAGTAGTTAGAACTCGCGGTGTCTCTGGAGCGAGCAATTTTTTTTTTTTTGCATCTCGCCCTTTCTTTTTCCATATATCCCTTATGACTTTTGTCTGCCTTTCTCCACCACTCGTGTGGTATTACTGCAACCCATCTCTCACCCTTTTTTTTTTATTTTTAATGTATTTTTTTTCGTTCTCTTTGCTTCTCTCAATGTGCACCTTTTCTCTGACTATCTTGAAAGTATCGCGAGTGTACGTTTCCATTATTACCGTTTTTCTCTATATATCGTATTAGTATCATTTTTTTTGTCTTCTTTCTTTTTCACTCGACTTGGAACGCCGCAGTCGTCGTCGTCGTCGTCGTCGTCGTCGTCGTGCTGCAGCCCCTCGTGACTGTTCGTTTCCCCGCAGCGCGACGTTCGAGTTTGCCGGCTGCACACGTGCGTGTTAGCCGCGCGAATTTTCCTCGCTCCAGATCGCTCGTAAGTAAGATCTCTTGAAGTGTTATTTTCGCCGGCCTCGTACGAGTGCGCGACGGTTCTTCGCAAGAACCCCAGCAGCTACCCCGGCTAGCGGAGGCACAGGCCGCGCAAGTAGTTGTAGCACCGCAGAAACGCTCTCGCGTTCTGTCGCTGCTCTTTTGCCACAAGGCAACGTGACAGAGAGAGAGAGACAGAGAGAAGGAGAGAACGAGAGAGAGAGAGAGAACAAGAGAAAGAGATCCAGTCGACGGTATTTTTACGAGTAGAGTGCTTCTTCTGCCTCTACTTCTACCGCTACGACGTTCCCGTTCACTCGGCACTCCGAACGAAAGAAGGAGAGAAATAAAGAGGAAACGAACTCTCCTGGGCAATTTCTACGTTTGCCTGAAACTGTCCTGATGTGTGCTGCACCACGGAATACAACACACTATACCGTACACTTCACTACGGCACAATTTCGATGCTCGAAACTTGTTATTTAAAAAAAATTTCACGTTCGACTATATTACGATGAAAAAATCTATAGGGTTTCAAAATATTTACAAAAAATGGAAAAAAACAAATACCATATCGTATTCGATACTCGAAACCAAATAAAATGTCCCTTTGCAACATTTCGCTTTGAAAATATGTCGTTTACCAGTTACGAGGAAATGGAGATGCGAGCCGAATTTTCATCGATCCGATTAATGGAAAGCTTCAGTGGCTTGCAACTTGTTTTGATGTTTTTTTTTTTATTTCTATATTCAAGTAGAAGTATCTGATTGCAGTGGTATGTGGTTTGTCGGGGAAAATCTTCTGTAGTTTCGTCTCTGAGTGTTCGTTTTTCTTTATTTTTTATTCCCCTCCTCCTCCCGTAGTGGAAACCTCTCAGTGTCGAGTGCGGCTGCTACGAACACCGTGTACTATGTATTTTTGATAGCCCGTGTTACCTACAGCATTAAAGTGTATACAGGGGAAAAAAAATAAAGAAAACGAGGGCAGAGGACGTTTATTCTTCCATTCGCACTTTTACCCACTCCGGTACCTCGGACACTTTTCACAGTTTCGTAATCGCGACCGAAGCTTTTGTTATTCTTGGATACCTCTCGTCGTCGTGGGCTCTCAGGCAGTGCCACTTCGCGAGTATCTCACTTGCTCTCCCACACCCTCTTCTCTCTTTCTCTCTCTCTTTCTCTCGTTCTCCTCACTCCTCCTCCCGGGTCACTGCCATCCCTCAGTTTCCCTTTCGAACACCCCGCTTTCTTTAACCCATTGCTCTTGCTCCGCGCCGAACGTCCCGTCGACAATATTTTTACCCCCGAGGGAAAAAAGCGTCGCTTGCCACGAGTGAGCGAGTAATTCGTTTTCCGAGCTCCGAAGGTGTTAATATCGACACGCTACACCCGTTTTACTATTTACTTCGTTTTTTCATCGCTTCTATCAACTCCCCTATTTTTCATCGTCTGCCTGTTTGCATTTTCTCATCGTCTATATATATATTTTTTTCCATCATACTTTCAATATTACATTTTTACCTCAATTCCGCTTTTTTTTTTTAAACTTCCGCGGCGTTCCTTTCCCTTTTAATTTGAAACCGCGATAATGTATATTGGGCTTTTGCACTTTGTACGGGCAAACAGACGCATAGTGAGGCCACGTTGGGGGTATAGATGGAAAGAAAATGGTGGAGATAGATGGAAGGAAGGTGAAAGCGAAGTTCCGCGCAGGCAGCAACCCCTATTACCGCGCAGCGTCGACGCTGCGTCTTTCTCGCTTCGCGCGAAATAAAATTAGCGCTCGCAGCGTTTTATTGTATATGTATTCTTACGCTCGACTTTTTTATACCATCGAGCATTACTCTCACACTCTGCTTCCAGTTTTTGATTCTCTATCATCTAAGGGACCGTACGCGAGGGAAAAAAAAAAATATAATCGAAAATTAATATTCGAAGAACTAACGAAAAAAAATCAAAAAATCTCGGCTTCAAAAAGGATTGTTTGTTTTACCGATTAAAATTAGTTATTTCTTCCGATTTTTTAATATTTTTATTAATTAAAAAATTGTAGAAATTTTTTTTTTTTTTTTTTTTTTTTTTCAGGTGGGAATTTTTCTCATTGTGAATATAGCCTTACGAAACGACGCTGACTCCTCGCTTCCACAGTCGTAGTCAGTCTCGTCTCAACCATCTCTATCTATCTCTCTCTCTTTCTCTCTTTCGATTCTCCTCTTCGGCGCCGGCGCCCAGAGGGTTGCTTCGAACCATCACAACAGTTCAAAAGCATCGCGCGCGCGGCGTCGTGTCGGTAGACTCTCTCGTAGGTGATGGTTCTCGAAGCCTTACTCCCGAGAGTTTCCGCGCCGCTTTCGATCTCACTTGCCTCTTGCACTCTTACACGTAAACTCCATTAGAGGGATCCGCGCGCGTTCGCGGGGAATACGGTATTATGACACTAGAGAAAGAAAAAGAGGGAGAAACGACTAACGGAGTGGCAAGCGGGGGTTCGGTGGATGAAAAAGACTGAGAAATAATCGCAATAAAAAGCGAGAGAACGATAAGGATAGGCGAAAGTTGAAGTCGAAAAATACATTCGGCGCGATGACATGGTAGACAATGGTGAAAAAGAAAAATGGGGAGAGACAGAAAGAACGAAGAAAAAAAAAAGCATCATTCACACACTCGACACGCACGTGTGGCAATCTCATTGAAAATTTCTCCACGAGTCACTCGCGTGCCTGTAGATTGACATAAAAAAAAAAGGCACTATCCCGCACCTTGAAAATTGCACGAAACAGAAAATGAAATGTCGGAGTTTGAGGTAAAAATAGATAATAAAAAAAGAAGTTGCAACAATATTTTCACGAAATTTCGACGATTTTTTTCGAAATATCGAACTCGTGTTGATTTTTCGTCCGTTGTAATGCGGATAGAAGAATATGTTATTATATCGATTATTAATAAATTATCGAAATTAGGCCTTCGGATTTTGTCGAATTTTTGGATTTAACCGATAAATAACAATCTTCGATTCCGAATTGATATGAAACTTTAATTTTTCGGAATTTTTTATCGACATTACCATCACCGTGAAGGCATTTTTTTTGGTAAAGAGACGTACAGTTTTCGCTTCGCCTACCGTGCCGTTTGTCGACTGGTCGGACATAAAACGCTAGATGGTCCGAACAGCATCTATGTATGTATGCACAGAGGATATAAACTCCGTGAAATATTGAGCCCTACCCAGGGAACAGTCCTGGGAGACCTGCCGCTCGCACTGGCTGCCTGTGGCCTTTCCTGCTGCTCTAGCATCGCTTCGCAGTTTCCATTTCGCTTGCCCTCGCTACTTCGTTCCTCGCGCCCCTACTCCTCGTTCGCGAAGCATCGTAACCTATCGATATTATTATTTCGTTGTCGAGACGGTATGTGTCCTTTTAAGGTTACTCCTCGTTTACAGGGTAAAGGAAATTTTGGATCCTACGCCCGCTGCCGTTCGCACAAATTCCCAGAGTCCCCGAACAACATTATTTATTTAAAACTTCTCATTTTATTTTTACTCCCAATACAGAATCCGTTAAACGCCGTATTCGTTCGAAATACAAAAAAATAATTGAGAAATTTCTCGCGATTATTATTGTCGACTTTTTTTTTTTCGAAGATATCATCTTTAGCACATTATTCGGTGTTTTCGATAAGATTCAACGAAGAATTACAAAATTTCGTATTTCAGCCTCAGGGGGTGTCGTTTGTTTCTTTACAATTTTTTTTCTTACCAAAGTGATATCTTTTTTTTCTGTTTTTCACTCCGAAAAGGTATACCGAATACGCTTAAAAGAATGAACAGTCAAAATTGAAGCACTCCGGTTGGTAATTGATAAACAATATTGTTGCTGTCGCGAAAAATCGAAGGAAGCTTCGCAATGTCCCGCTACTGCGAGGAAATAATTTGCAAAAATTGGATAATCGGTTTTTTTTGCGCCACACGAGAAAAAGTGGGTTTATAATTCATTATTCAACGTTGTTACAATATCGAACGATCGATGTACAGGATATCGGGGTTTGAAAGCGTTTTTTTTTTTTTTTTTTTTTTTTTTTTAGATCGACGAGATGAAAGGTCGAGAGTCGAATATCGCAGCCTCTTTCGGTGCGGCCTTTAGCGGGGGGGTTTGATGGATGACCCGAGGCCTTGCAAAGTACTCAGTCTCATCATGGCCCGCGGCAAGAACCGTTATGGATCGAGTCTGTGCGAAGGTATATATCGGAGAGGTGGTCTGGCTATAACCCCTCCCGTGTCGGGCGGGGGGTGTCGAGGGCAGGAAGGAGGAAAAACAGAGATGAAACTACTGGGAAGCTTACCAGAAACAGAACTGTCGAGAGACCGAAGGCAAACGATAGAGACGGGGAGAGTGAGAGGCAATGGAAAACGAGAGAGAGTACAGAAGGAAAGAGGAGTTCGACGAGCGATTGGAAGAAACTCTCCGTAGACAGAGGGATGGGCGAACTATCGATTCCTCTGTCGTTGTCTGTTCGTGCTTCGTCGAGCTTACAAGAGTGAAGCCTACCGGCAGAGCGAATAAAATTCATGTAAAAAAAGAAGGCATTTAAAGAAAGATATAAAGGTCCAGAGCTGTCTGGAACGGTACATAATATCTTTCGTTCGCACCACCGCTACCCTATCTTACGAAAAGGACTGTATTTTTCGGACCATTAGCAATGATAGTCCCGTATCGTTAAAACAGATTGGATAACTAAATGGTACCAAATTATTTTCATTAATATAACGATGTATATTCATTTTTAAAAAATCCTTAAACGATCCGTAACACAAAGCTTTTTCCCAATAAATAAAAAAATCCTTTAATATCTTTTGGATAAACAGGGATTTTAAAAAAGAAAGAGGTCTTGAAGCGATCACTCACGAATTCTCGCACGTGTAATGTCCCAATCTATTTTCCAATAGCCATATAATACGACTCGGTCTTCGTGAATTCTCAGTCTATTTTTATCGTATATTTTTAGCGCGTAGTTGCCCTGCGAGGAGTAAAAAAAATGTGCTCGAGAAAGTAAAGGGGAGGATATGATAGTTCATACGAAGAGATTTCCTTTTTTTTTTTTTTTCCTTCGCTCAAGCGTTCTTTGTTTGGCCGTTCGTCTCGTCTACTACTCGGGTCTCTCGCGTGAGTTTAAGCTCCACCCAAAACTCGTTACGGTAAAATATGAGTGCCCGGGACGTGGGTTACACGGTAAATTCCCACGTGCGCGCCCGGGCGCCGGGCGTCGGTGGAGGCCACTGGGACTTAACGGGCACTCGACTATTTCTAGCGATTACCAAAGTATAACCGGACAAAAAGCACAGAGGAGGCCTGTACAACACTTTTGCATGTACTTCCCCCACTCCCCACCCCTTCCCACCCTTCTGCTCTCTCTCTATACCCGCTTGTCGCATCGTCGTAGTTTCGCGAAAAGATGAACTTACATACACAGCTACGAACGGCTACGGACCTCTCGTTTCCACGTCGAGTAATTTAGTCCCGCTTTCCGGATTTCTCTCCACTTCCTGTCTGAACATTTCTCCGTTCATCTCCGTCTAACTTTTACCATTTCTCCACTCGCACTCTCTCGCTTGCCACTCCGTATATACCCCTAACTTCCCTTTCTCTCTGTGAATTTGTTCTCTTTGAGTACTGCCACTCCACGCTCGACTGCAGACTCTATATACTGTCGTTGCCTTCGAAAGTGCAGGCGCGACTGTTTTCTCTCTCTCTCTCTTTCCCTAACTCTCTCTCTCTCTCTACCTCACTCGTTATCTACTTCGTCCAGCTTTGCTAACTGCAACTGTGTACGACGCATCATTATTGTCATAATGAACTCTCCTCCTGCCATCTCTCAACTGTTTCACTGAGCTGTTAATCGTTACCAGCGAGCGAAAACTTAATTTTCACTACTGTGATTAATCATTATTGCTGTTGTGTCTCATCGGCATCATTATTATTATTATTAAGCTGCAATTTTTTGAAAAAATCATTCAAACGAATACGAAAAAAAAAAAAAAAAAATATCGACGATTTATTTTAAGGATTTTTGTTGTAAAAAAATATTAAGGGCAATCGTAATTTTTACATTCTCATGAAACTGTTGGAGTGAAAAGCCAATGTTAAAGGTTTCACTGCGGGTGACACGGCCGCCCGCGCTCGCCATCCGTGACGCATCCTGGCGCACATTCTTTTTTCTTTTTTTTTTTTTTTTTTCACTCCCCTTTACTCGATATATACTTTTAACTGTTGCATTGCGAGCCGCCGAGGAAACTTTGGTACGGCTCACGCCTGGTCCCCTTTAGTTCGTGAATTCGAATTCGTTCGCCGTAGTGGCAGGCGACTCGCTCACTTCCGTCGCGGTTGGGGCGCGTCAATTCTACTCATGCGGCGATACAAGTTTTGAGTAAAGGGAGGGAAAGAGAACGAGAGATCCAACGGAATCTTCGAGTACCTTTCCAGTGGCTATACGTGTGCACAACTCGTAAATACATGTATTTCGTAAAGTTAGGTCACCGTCGAGCTTCCCACACTCGGGGATTTTCTCATATTTGACTTTACTATTAACGCACCTGTTCGCCACGCTGCGCGATCGTCCACCTGCGACCGGCTACGACTTTCGGGTTTACGATTAACTCAAAACGAAATACTGTTTTTTTTTTTAATTTATTTTCCAACCGATATTATCTTTATCTGGCGATAAAAAAATGTTTTGATTCATTTATTTATATCAATTTTTCGTTTGTTACGATTTTCACATCAAATCCTTAAATACGGAAAAAAGTGGGTTACGACTACGAAAACTGATAGAATTCACAGCGTTTTCGCGAAAAAGTTACGATTTCCTGGAAGTTTAAAAAAAGTTAACCGGATGTTAAAAAAAGACACCCCGACAATTTTTTCTTCACGTTCGAACTTTGTTCGCGATCATTGACCCATTAATCGAAAATAGCTACAATCAAAATGATTGGTTCACACGTTTGGCTTATTCCGTAGCAACGGATGTTTGGTTCCTGCGATCGTTAATTGTGCATCGTCGTCGTCGTCGTCGTCGTCGTCGTGAATGCAACGACAAGTTCAATTAATGAAATACCTCGTGCACTACGAAGGTACACGTGGTATAGTAATATAGAGAGGTAGAAGCGAGGAACGATGCGAACTGAGAAGCATTTGCTCGCGTCCATCGGAATTACTTCGAGGTCGACGGTTGTTCCTTAGTGGGTGGAGAGATGTTGCATCTATATATACATATATATCTTATATATACATATTCTATATACATATATGTGGTATAGACTTAGTGTATAGAAGGCGAGCTACAAATCCGTGGCTAACGCGAGTGCCAGCGACCGAGAGGGAGTACGACGTTCTCGACGCCACGAAGCAGGTAGGAACCTTAACGAGCCGCAGTTCGCCTCGTAATGGGAGTTACGTCTCGCTGATAATTTCCGATAAGTGCTCGACCGTGTTAACTGGAGCAGCAGCTAGCCGGAGCTCGAAGCCGCAGCCAGTCGCCAGCTCAACGTCGTCGTCGGCATCGTCGTCGTCGTTCTATTCCTCGTTGTCGCGTGTTGCGCGAATACACAGCAAGAACGGCAAACGGCAATAGCTACTGCTGCTGTTGCTGTTCGCTGCAGTAGCTAACCAACCAGTTCACGAAGAAACAGTGTATTAGCGGAAGCACGTACGACCGCAGAAACCGGTAGCACGTGAACACACGTTGAATGAACGTGAACGACGCGTGTTAGCAAATAAATGAAAAAAAAAAAAAAAAAATCGATGAAAACGACTCGAATTCAATGTAAATTATCGTAAAAAAAAAAAAAAAAAAAAAAAATTTAAACAATTTGGGGAATCCGTTGGAAATCTCGTATCGTTTGTAACGAAACAGGAAAACAAAAAAGACGTACATTCACAGTCGACATTAACGAGGTAACGGAGATTTATAGCGGTGTTTTAACGGCGCAAAACAATTTTATCTTCAATTGTATTGTGATAGTATAAATTACATAACGATTTATATGGCTATGTTATTCTGTGTGTGTAAATTGCACAGAGGTGATTATCGTTATTATCGTTAAACACGGATTTCGAAACTCCTAAATCGTTGAGATCCATTTCCGGGGTTCGCGTATTACAGAGAGAGAGAGAGAGAACACTTTCGCTCAGTTTGGGAAGCAAAGGTACCAACGGGATGCAGCGAAGTGGGTGGATAGCACCACCGAGAGAAACATCGAAGTCGAAGTGGAGAGCGGAAAGTGCCGGAGCGCGGAAATGCGCGCGGATGTTAGTTGTTACACGAGAGGGTTGGCATCGATTATTCCCAATTATAATAACAAATGCAAATCAGGAGTAACGACTTGAGAGGCCGACAATAAAGTTTCCCTTGGCGCTCGTTGGCACTCGGGGTCTATAGCTGCAACGGTGATTTCGGTCTCGAAGCAACGAAGCACCACGCCACATCGTCATAGTCGTTGCAGTTTCCTACGTCGGCTGTTAGGACTCTATGGCCACGAAACTCTCTGCCGCACGTGAGCGCTGTCTCGAAGTTTTGGAATTTAGAACGGTAAGCGTTTCGAGTACAAAACTCGAGATCTCTCTCTCTCTCTCTCTCCCTCTCTCTCTCGTGTCTCGAGTCATGCCGCGAGAGCAATGTAACTAACTGAAGACGGACGTACGCTAAGCCTATAAGTATATAGCGAAATTCCAACCTCGTTAAACGGATAAAATCTCTAAATTATAACAAAACTTTCCGAATGAGAATAAAATTTTTGAAAAAATCGTTGTTCCATTTTTTCAAGGATAAAAATGATGTTATTGAGGATTAATCTACATTTTAATCGATTTACGATATTTTTCGATCGAATTGTTTTTTTTTTTTTTTTTAATTATCCGATAAACATCCGCAGAATATTCATCAATTTATCATCGAATATGATCGATAATAAATCAAGCGACCATCGGACCAAGTATTCTGTCCGAGAAAATTAACATTTAAAAAAAAAAAAAATTGTAAAAATATGGACTTTCGTCGTGTTCGGCACAACGAGTAGATTCAACCCTCAGATCTTTCGGGGTTACCGTGTTTTTAATTACGAATTGTTCGAACGCGAAATTAGGAAAGATGTAACGGGATGGTGGGGGGTGGAAACGAGGAGGAGGTTTGTTGTTTCAGATAGAGAAGGAACGAAGATATATTCGAGTGGAGCAGTGAAACGGAGTCACGACACGGACCTACGGCCCCCGCCAATGGCCGAACCGTGCGGCGAACTCTGAATATTCATTAGCGATGATAATGCCACTCGATTCCCGGGCTCTCTCGACGAAGCGCCCTTCTGGCTGACTCCCTTTCGCTGCATCGGAGAACGAGAAGGAACACCACCACCGCCGCCGCCACCAGGGTATGCGATAGAGAACCGAAACCAGAGGCAGTGGCGGCAAGGGAATCGTGCAACTTGCTTCAACCTCCCCTTTTGCTAAAGACAGTGGGAGGAAACCCAAGAAGGAGAGAAGAAGACGAAGAAGAAGAAGGAGAGGGAAGACGGTGGTGCGGTTCGACTCCAAATGCGCGACTGATTATTATTCAGAAAGTATAACGCCGCGGCGTCGGTGCGGCTGTGTCGGTAGAGAGAGGCGAACAAAACGTGAAGGAGGAGAAAGAAGAAGAGGAAACTACGGTTGTGGAATCGAACTCAGTTATACGCAGTACCTCGCGTTACTTGGAATGGCAATTGTCGTATTTTCATCCTCTTCTATCTTTCTATCATAAAAAAAAAAAAAAAAAAAAAAAAAAAAAAAAAAAATGGAGAGACGAGCATAAAAAATTACCGATGAAGAATAGAGCGCGCGAGTGAAGCGGGAGAGAAAAAAAAATTGTGAAGAAATAATAAAAATGAAAATATGGAAGAAATAGCAGTCGCTTACAAAATTGAATTTCTATTCCCAAGGTGTAGATGCAAACGGAAATTTAGTTGCGCACCTGAGAAACGTCAATTTTACGCGTGAAATGACCGCGTGTACGTTAGATGACAATCACTGTATCGTAACATCGCTGTGATTCATTTTTTTTTAAGGGAAAGAAAGACTCCATCAAGATATTTACCGATCGCGTCGAGAAGGCGCCATACGTTAGAAATTTTCGGCGCACGCTATTGGATGGATCGATAGAATAACGCGAAGGGGAGATGGATGCATAGGGGAGAACGGTAGCGAAAAAAGAAGCTGACGTCACTTGAGATTTTTATAGGCAGCAGCAACTCCAGTTTCTCTTTCCCTTCTGTATCGCTCGCGTTCTTATATATATTTTTTTTTCCTTTCTTCGACGTTTTCGCTCCCTCCCCGCCGGTTTCGTAGCCGATAGCAAAGTTTCCCATCACAGACCCGACGAAATTGCGTTTCGCGTTGCGCGATATAGTCGGGAGAGGGTCGCCCTTACCATTCTACACTCTAACGTCGGTTTTTCCGGAGCACAAGAGCCTTCGACGCGCGTTAGTGTCCGCGATTGGCATATTGTGAAATTGAAAAAAAAGACGACAACATTTTGTTCACCCAGTAAAACGTACATTGCTCGCGATAGTGGCGATGGAAATCAATGATAATATTGAAAAAAAATGCTATTGGGAAAAATTAGAAGGAAATTGAGTCCAAAAAATGATTTTTTACGATTACATTATCGAACCGGAAAATTGATAAACTTTGGTGGTTAAGAGTTGTAATTAAAAATTAACATGCTTTCTACTTATCGACATTTGAATTCTTGCGATATCTCGTAGACATCATTTTGATGTCATGACGAGGAAGAAGATTCGTACCTGTAACACAAAAATAAATGGTTCGATCAACAATCGCGCAATCGGTAACTATTCTCAATCTAAAAAGTTACTGCAACGTGTACTGTAGGAAACTTAAGATTATTTAATACGTTGCATAAAAGTGAAGCATATAAGACGAATAATGCTGTAGTCTCCACATTGTTGAGATTTATAATAGCAATTTATTACGATAAAAAATTTAAAAATTACACAAAACTCTACAGATAATCGCCGCCATGTTGATCAGTCGATAAAAAAAAAAAAAAAAAAAATGTTCACAATAACCGATAAAAAGTGGCAAAACATTAAAATTTTTATCTGACTCAGGAAGTAACGGCGTAAGACTAAGAGGAAAAAAAAGCAATAGACTGCAGAACGTTGCACCGGAGCTCTGCTGAAAACCGGATCATCTTTTCCTTGCGTGGCACGAAATATTATCCAACTGTTTGGTTGTGTGCAGCGAAGGATGTGCATAGTCAGCGGTATGGCGTTAGCATCGAAAAGTAGTCGAGGGACGAACGACTGTTGCTCTCTCAGTATCGTATTGCCTACGACTACTATAAGTATGTATATTCCATACGTTGGGATACCGTTCACTGCACTTACAGACGCATACGATACCCGATGTACAAGCGCATCCATCGTGTACATCATATTTATGAGAGGATGCATCATCGGTTATGGGTGACAAGAGGATATGTTGGTACATATATTTATCCGTTAATACCGAACGTGACCGTCTATCCATAGTATTTTTTCTCCCAGAAGATACAGAGATCCTTCGTAAATGTACCTTTCCCATCCCCGCTATATTCTCGGTTCGATCTCCAGTATCATGCATTTTATACCAATTCATAATAGGGATTGAAGGTTGCAGACGCAAACAAATCATCGAATCAGATCACTGGAATGATATTCTCCGTTTGAACTCAAAGTAAGTCGTATCCTGTGCTTTCATTACTAATTTCTTATCACTATAGCATTTTTTAAACAAATTTCTATTAGTTAATTGCGCTTCGTAGACGAGTGATCAACAGTGTAAGACTTGCAACTTTTTCGTACTATCAGAACTTCGATGCCCGGGCAACGATTCGACTTGCGCGATTCGATTTGAAAGTATCTCTTTTTATTTCTACGGCGTACACTGCATAAAGTATATAGACATAACCTATACTACATGTAGGATACATATCGTACGAACATTACGATATCGCTTCGATCACAGAATCTTCCGAGTTTCGTGTAATACTTGCATACCGACTGTATACCGTACATAAACGTGTATATATCTACTTTCGACCTGTTTCGATAATGTATCTTCAGCAGTTCTCGCAGGTATACACGTTCGCAACGTTTCCGTACACACATGTACCCCCAACATTCACATGTATACCTATTAGACCTTCGGGTACAGTATCTCGACACTTCACCTGTAGAGCCTGTAGCGCCTTCTCTCACCGATACCCTGAATTCTTTACTTTGTATGTGTGTGTGTGTGTATGTGTGTACCTTGTACACGTATCTCGACCTATAACGCGCGATCTTCGTGCTTCACCAGCTCGGAGCTTCGCTGATCCGAGACGGCGAAGTAAAGAGTCCGCGCGGGCTTCGTAAGGATCTTTTTCAAGCGTAAACGACACGTAACAAACAACGTATCAGCCTTTTGTACGGCACGAACGTAACTTTAACGAAGTCCAACAGTACGTTGGTTTTTCTGCCAACGATAGGAATGAAAAATGAAGCGAAAAAATAGGGCGAAAGTGCAATAAAGTTTGTACGCTATACGTCTGCGAAACGTGTCCCAACGTACGCGAAGCTACACGCTCTTCGTGAGAATATATTCCTTGCGTTAGACGCCGCATAGAGTGCCGTGGAGATGCTACGGTTCATATAAAGAGATGAAAATGGGCCAAAAGGGACTCGAGGAAAAAGAGCCTGAAATTGCGTATGCACGTTGGTAAGTAGCATCCCTTGCACGGTACCGGGCAACTCTGCACTTCGAATATGCAAATCGAATCACGAAGCACGTGTCTCTTGTTTTCCGGGCTCTTTAGCATAAAAGCCTTCGCGAAGGAAAAGGGATTAAAAGAAGAAAAGATAGACGGGAGAACGAGAGATGTAGGAACAGCGTGAAAGGTTTACACGAGAACAACACCACCTGAATGCGATCTGTGTACAGGTGCACGTTTCCGTACTTATCTAGCCGTAGCTTCGAGAGCCGTACGCGAAATCTAATCACATTTGTGATGCGTGGCTCCATTATCTCGCTTTCTTATCCACTTCTGCTAAGTACTATCGTCTACTTGCGGCTTAAGTTTTTTTTCTGTTCTTTGTTTTCTATTCTTTTTTTTTTACATTCGATGCTTACTTCGTCGTGTTTACCGTTGATCGGTGAAGCGAGAGGAAGCAGCAGGGAAGTGGACGATCAGGTTGGATTTAATGAAGGATGTAACGGTTGTTCGCGGACTCGAATGGACTGTGGGTAAGCATGCGTGAAAAATCATATGGATAGGCGCCCATGAGTTTTACGCGAAGTGGAGATGAAGTGGAAGAATTTTAAGGGCAGCTTTTCATCCCCTATAATATTTTTCGTAGCGTGGGTTATACATATATATGGGATCGTTTTGCATCTACGAACTTTTTTTTTTCTTTCGTATCGAAATTGGGAAAAAATTGATTATCGATGAGGGAACTTAATTTTTGATTCTCGAAAGTCGAAAAAAAAAATTCCGAACGCGAAAGTTTCGTATTTTTAACATTGTACAGCACACGTCAATCATGCGAAACGAGTCCATTGCCTCAATTAAACGGTAAACTTCGCTTTATTAAATATCTCTTATACGCCGTCACCGCGGGTTGTTTCACGTATCATTCGCTGGCGTGTATCGCGAGCGTGTTGCATCGTCGAAATAATTGACGATTAAAATCGATTGAGTTTAATTTTCACCGGAGGGTGTTTACTACGCGCAGGTTTTACTATGCTGCATAACGAACTGGATTCCGGTGTGATGAGATAGTGGGGAAACTGCGAGAACTTTAGAAAGTCGTCTCATCGAGAGTTTGCGTGTGTGCGTGCATGCGCGCCCGCGCGAGAGACCCGAGCCGCACGAAGCGCGCGCTCTCGATCTTGGCCAAGGTTGACGAGACTCGTGTAGCGGCACTACGGTGACTCCGCGTGTGGCATCGAAATGCATTTACGATCGTCAATTACCTCTCCTTTTCCTGCTCCCTCTTCTTTCGTCCGTCTCCCCTATCCGTTATTCGAATTCGCTTGATTCTCCCGCCGGAGCTACCATATTCGATTACGTAATCATCCAGAAACTTCGTACCGATAAATTAATCCATTGCAAATCGCGAGTGAATTAAAAAAAAAAAAAATCGAGCAGAATGTAACCAAAATGCGTAAAATCCTAACATTTCTTGGTTTTTATACGATCCGATGGGGTAAATAAAAAAATAGAATGCTTTTTAATCGCCGTGCGTTGCTCGATTATTTCTCTTCGACTTATGATGCCGTCGTCTGCAGACGCTAATCTCTGTTGGACATTGTCGTCCGCCGGCATATACGCTCAGCGCCAGACGTTAGAATGCATTTATGCAACCGAGACTGCAGATAAGGAATGACAACGTTTCCTCCCCCTTCGACTTTGTCCGTCCCTTCGTCGTCTATCTACCCTCGTTGGTTGTCCTGCCCCTAAATTCACGTGGGTACGACGCGACGTTGTAGCGTACGCCCTGCAGGCCTGTCCAATCTTCTTGCCATCTTGGTGCGGCTTCTGTCGTGAGGGGCGGAATGATTTTCGTTATTCGAGTGAGAAAACAACACGGTCCGAAGATGTTTCGTCGCTGTACAGGTTGGAAAACCGTCGACGTTGGTGAGACAAGAACAAAACACAGTCTCTCGACTAACACGACTGTGTTTCTTCATCGCAACGGGCTGCGATCTTCTAAACTTTGATGACACGACGTCTTTCCAGGGACAGGAATGGTATAAGTGAGAATGGAGCGAGAGAGGTAGAATAGACCGTTGTCAGGGAAGGTACCTCTGGTTATGGCGACCGTCTATCACGTGATTCCACACAGAGACAACTTCAGTTTTCCTGTGTGGCTTCTCTAGCCTATTGAAGAGCGAGGAAACAGAGGAAGGTACACGGAATGGGAAGATGGTACCCCCGTTGGTGTGCAAGTTTCGTCGATAAAATTTGCATGCACGGTGGGAGGAGCGGCTCGAACTACCGATTTGTGACCGTCAAACCCCCCAAAGCCCGAGCGAGTTGCAGCGCACTATTCAGAATTCTATACCGACTCTGTGGCCCCAACCCCATGAACGGAAACTATTCTCCGGGGTGCGATTTACAGCACGCGTGACTCTGCTACCTCGTTTTCTTCCTGCAACGGTGTACTACAGAGGCTACATTTTATTTTTTTCTCGCGCCTCGTTATCGTTTTCTTCGTGGATATAGAGAGAAGGGGAGGAAACTGATTCCGGAGGGTAGTCATCTGATATTAGTTGCATCGGAGTCGATAGGTAACTCGGGAGTTTTGGGATATTCAGCCTTATCAATTTTCACTTTCAATTATTTTTTTTAATAATTATTATTAGCATTATGATTATTTTATTATTCTCCTTTTTTTTATTATTTTCCGAAATAAAGACGGTTGTTGATACTTTTGTTGGAAAATGAGGGAATGATTATTCCAAACCGATAATCGAATGTCGATTAAATAAAAATAAGGTGCAAAGAAGAAAAACAAATCTCAAAAAAAATAATAACTCGACGAGAATAGAGATTCGAAAATATGTTTCATCTTCCGCGGTTAAAAATGCACGAGCGGTAGACGGCTTGGAATAGTGAAGAAAAAAAAAATCGCATTTGGAAGTTTGTAAGACCTATAATGCGGGTTGAAGTGGATGGTACGGGAAGAAGTTGAGATAGAGGACGGGTACGAGTGATGAGATGGAGATACGAGGGTGGACTAACGAATCGACTGTAGGATAAGAGGGAAGTTCGGTTTCCAATGCTGCGAGGCGACGAGGAGGACACGAACACATCCCTCGTTCGGAAAGGGAGTTTAAGGTTCCTCTCTCGCCCTTCGGGCGGGTTACGCCGGAGGATCTTTCCCCGCAACGTCGAACAAGAAAGCTACCGAGTCGGTTCGTACACGCAGCGAAGCTCTACCCTCCCCTTCGTGTCCTTTCCTATCTTCGTTCATTCTCATCGTCGACGAAGGACCTTCAGCGACGGGTAGAGGGTCTCTCAGTTTTGCATGGAGGATGAAGGACCGTTGGACCGGTAGTATATGAGGTTAGTTAGCCGTTCTCGTGAGCTGCATATTAAAAATATTCAAATGGCTCTGGCGAGAGAATTTCCTCCTGGGTTTGCCGCCGCCGCTTCTGTTCTTCTCTCTTGCCGAGCACCATCAGCCTCAGCACCACCTCGCGCTACACTGAACTTGTTGGGTCCGGGGCGTCGCGCAAGTTACGAGGTGGATGTGCGATAGTGCAAATTATGTTTATGAAACAATGGTTGCGTTCTTTCTCTCGGCCCCCTCTCCGCTCCGCCGCTCTCATCCCTTTTCCTCTTGTTCTTCGAGTGGGTGTTTCTCTTTTCTTTTTTTTTTTTTTCGTATTGCAGAAGAGCAGCACCTTTTCTCTATTCCTATCATCGTCCAGGGAGCATCAAGTAGTCCTCGCAAATTATTTTTTTTCTCTCTATGGTGGTGGAATTTGTATGTGTAATATAGGTATTGTATGTTACGTGTCTGCGGCGACTACCTTCCTTTATATGCATTCTACCTTTGCATTTCGCTTTTATATTCGTCTGGATATTTATGCCATACACTTGAACCCTATTATCTTTACGCCTGGATGGTGCGTGTCTCATTTCTTTCTTCATTCCTTCGTTCTATGTATTTTCGCTGTACCACTTCGGGGTTTTCATTTGTAATTTTTTTTTCATTTTTTCATAACTTTACGGTTATGTTAGTTTGGACTATCTTGCTGCTCTTCGCTCTTCGGTTATCTTGTACTTCAGGATAGAAGGTACGCACCGGACGAATGTGTATTTCGGACTGTGCGAAGAGATAAAATCTCTGGTATAATGGTAGTTATGATGCAATTACTATTCTCGCGAGTCTAGGAATGTGAAAAGCGAAAAACGAGACGAAATCTGATAGACGTATCGCCCAAATTTACAATCAAATTTGTTCGTCTATCTTACATTCAGATTTTCAGCCATTTTTACCTTACGTACTTAATTATAACTCAATACTTAACATAATTATAAGTTAATCCGAATGCGAAAAATTTTTAAAATACGAAATAATAGCTGTAAGTTCTGTTTAAATTTTTTTTTAACAGACACTGGATCTCCAAAAATTATGTATTCAACTTGCGCAAACAATGCATTAATTTCGTGAAGACAGACGAGTCCCTTCAGGCATTGAAGAGATTCGAGCGTTCAAAGAAAAAGAGAAAAAAAAAACCAAAGAAATATAATATTAATGTCCTGGTAGCTTCCGGTAGCGTCGTCGAGGGTAGAATGCCCATGAAAGCAGGTAGAAAGGGCCTCCTCCCCTTTACAGCTTGTGCGTTTCGCTCTGAGTGAGTTTACGAGACGGCGAGAAATCGCCTGGGTAACGCGTAAAATTAAAATATGAAAGAAAACGAGATAGCGAGACTGGGGGTAAGGAGGAGGGGGAGAGGGGGAAGTGAAATTGCAAAGATGAAGAAAAAGCGGAGTGCTGAAAACGACAACAAAGATGAAGATGAGGTTCTTCCTCTTTTCTGTACCCATCTCTTACGTCTTTATTTTTATTTTCCTCTTCCATCTTTCTCAGTCCATTTCTGTCGCTTGATATCCAGATGAACAGAAGAATGCCTTCATCATCTTTATATTTATAGACCACAGAGTATAACAACAAGAGGCTCGAGGACTCGGTGATAACGAGCTTCATTTTTTATAACCCAATGCCGTGTAACATCGCATTTTTTTTCCTCAGTCACAACAGAGTGTAAAACCCGCTTGATTATCGAGAAGCAACTTCGGTATATTCTTAAAAACTGAACGTACACTTCTGAATGACGTAGTCGGGTTTGAACGCAAGTTTACGCTTCAATTTTTTACCGAAATAGTTTCGTTTCGAATTGTAATAAAACTTCAACGAGTACTTCGCGTTGGAGACTTCCTCGGTGAATTTAAACATTTTTTTTTTTCGTAAAGCAACAAAGAGAACGAAGGGAAACGAATATTTCCGCGTGCGCCGTGAATAAGGGCGTGGAGGATGGAGGGTACGAAGACCGAAGAACGAAGAAGAAGCGAGATGGAATTCATTAAGGTATGAATAATGCGTCTACGATGTCAAGGCTGCCAGGGTATACGCAGTGTGCATACCGTTACTGGCCCGTGTGCTTTTGCCTGCCTTTGCCTGCCGGAGGCATCGCTGTCGAGGGCGAGAAGGCGACTTGGCTAAAATTAAAGCGAATTCGCACGTTCCTCCCTCGGTTGTAGTAGTAGTTCTCGCAAAGACCGCAAATCGGTGTGAAGACGAGATGGCGCAAGGAGGAAGGAGGAGGACCCGATGATGAACATGAAGAAGTCGTTTATTGGATGAAAAGAATGGGGAAAAAATGTATTATCACCTGGTTGGGCAAAACGTCACGTTTGAAAGAATAAAGTACGAAGCGACGAGGATAAACGCGAATGAAAGCAATCATCGACCGATAGTTCTATCGATACGGTAGAGAATGCATTGATTGCGGTACGAATGATGTAAAATTATCAAGAGCTCTTCTAGTTTAGTTGAGATTTCAAATTTTTCATCATCAACCAGCGCGGTATGTTGGTAGGTAACACCAATAACAACTTATCAGCCGTTTAGAAATCAACGTTACGTCAAATTCGTCATCCCAAAAACGGTATCTGGTTATCTTGAAATGACATCCAATGGTACAGATACCCTTGCAGATAACGCCTGAAGTAACGGCTTCCGGTAAAATTATCCTCGGAACGAGAACAAAACGAACTTTTAACGACTTCGGATATATATATACTTATCCCAAGATTGAGTCTACGCCATTAATAGATCCTTTCGGAAAGATACAATTCAGAAAGTATACTGATGTCAGCTCGGCACACACGGTTTACAGCCTTATAACGACTTCTTCTAGGACATTTACTGGCAGATAGCTCCTACACTAAACGTTGTACAATCGATTTATCAGGATTTGCAGGAGCACTTTTTTCTGGTCCCGTCCCGTCTACCTTTTCTTTCAGACCTTTTATTTCCATCCATACCTTATACTGTCTTTCTGCGACATCATAGTGATAAAAGACTAAGACTTGGACAGTCATTCAACATTTCTTTGCACGGATTTGGCTGATTGTTGATTGAGAATATTTGCCTATTTTTAAATTAAAGTATAAAGTATTAGCGAGATTTGGTTTGAAGGTACCTATTATCCTTCACGGATATCTCATTCACTCTACCGTAACCAAACATTCTTGTGTATACGCATTTCGTGGACTGCGAAGTCCTACCCATCGCTTCTATCGCTTTGACATCCGATGGATGCGCGCCAGATGTCTCCGTTCCTACACCTCGTCATCGTCATCCCGTCTACGTACTCAGTCCATCCGCGTCGCAAACACGCAGAACTAACGCTCCGTCGTTCGTGTATATACGGCACCTATCCGCTGTCTAACTCGTAGGATAACCGCTTTAGACACCCAACCAACCAGCTATTGCTGATGTTCCGTTCTGTGCAGTCTGTTGTGTTAGATATCTCGTGTGTAGGATCCACGAATATAACGCAGGGAATGTCGAATGTGTGGGAGGAGGACGGAGAGTGGAAAGGGTGCGGAGATCTAGACAGTAGACAGTCAGTCAGCCAGGAGGCCACGAATGTACGGCAGCTGGTAGTCCCGCGGTGCGACGATTGAGATACGAGGCGAGACCGACGCCAATTCCCGAAATCTCGATTCAACGGGACGACCCACTGGTTAGAATTTCGTCGTTTACGCGTGTGTGTAATGGCATGTTTGCATGCATCTCGGTTGATGTCGAGAGACGAAAGGGTAGTAGACAGGAGTGAAAGGACGAATGCACCGGGACCGTTTACCATCTCTACCACTTTGAATTTTGCGCGACCTTTTCCGACGTATTTTCCTCTTTTAAAGAGTTTCAAAGAGAAAACAGGGCAAACGACGGTAGAACTAAATCAAATACATTCTACTTGTTGTAGAATATATTTATATAATGTTAAATTTGTTAGTTTATTTGTTATAAAAATATATAAAGACCGTTGTAGTTATTTTAAACGAATTTTGCTCTTAGACTTATTTTTTCCGCATATGCTTTTTTATTCTGGAGATGGATATCTATACAGAAATAAGTTTAAAAGTGTTGATACGGGTGGGAGGGAGAGTTACGTGTGTACATATGGGATACTTCTGTAGTTGTTCTGCATCTAAGCGTTCAACCCCTGAGTGCTCTGTCGCTTCGTTACTTATCGCAGAGAGATAAGTAACAGCAGAAAAAAGGGGACGTAACGAATAGAAAAATTTATGGGATTTACGCACGAGATTTATGGAACAATGCGGAGTGGGTAGATAAAATAAAATGTGTGGGTTCGGCTCGAGAAAAAAAGGTAAAGAGAGGGGCGAGAAACTGTTGTCATGCGTTACACCGGGTGCCACGAAATTTTATTTTAGGCAGAATCGATTGAAAAAAAAGTATTGAATGGAGAGAAAAAAACGATTCTAATATGAATGAAATATAAAACTTGGGTTGCAGTCCCTCTCTTCCTCTTCCTCTCTCTCTCTCTCTCTCGCGCTCTCTCTCCATCAAAACCAAAAGAATGCTTTTTTTAGTTCCGGTAGTTACAAATCGCTCACGTGTGGAAGAAACACCGGTCCGAGGATCGTACAGAAGTAAAAGTGTGCAAAAGAAAAAGCTTAAGAGTTGGTGTAACAGGGTAGCCGAATGAGAGGGACGATGCTGAAGGCAGCCAAACGGCCAAGCGCCACTTTATCACGAATTCTCGCTATCATCCCCCTCGCAGTCGTCGCAACCCCATCCCCTCTCTCCTTCTTTTCATCCGTCCCCTTCTTCATTCCACACACAGCCTTAGCTAGTTTTCTACCGCCTATATACCGAGCACATAAGTCTTTCGCGACCCACGTTTTTCCGACACTTCGTTACGATTACAAAGAATTTTTTCTCCTTTCCACCCTCTCCCCTCCTCACCCCCTTCTCGTACTTCCTCGACGCAAGCTTTTCCTGCCTTTCACCCCCTTAAAGCTCGAAAGAACGCAGGGGAACCACTTTTTTTCCGATCTGGTCGACACGAAGGAGAAAGAGAGTGAAAGAAAGGGAAAAAAAAAAGAACGGTTCGAAAAGGTGGAGAAGAAAATCCAACGTTTTTCGGAATTCCGTCGTGGCTTCTCGTGAATTACGACGATATCGTTCGAGAGTGTTATTTCACTTCGGCGACAAATTTTAACGTGTGCGGAGCTAAAAGAAACTCGGGCATGAAAGAAGAAAAAAAAGAGTTGGAGTGAAAGGATCACAGTGAAAAAGGAGGTACATATATATATATAATATATAATATATATATACATAGGAGGATGCAAGGAGAAACGAATAGGAACAAAAGAGAGAAAATACATAGAATTGCGCACAGGTCGGTCAGGCCGTCGCCACCGGAAGTGCGGAAAACGATTGCCTCCCTCTCCCACCCCTCTCTTGCTCGCTCTCTCTCTCTCTCTTCACCCATTCCTTTTACCTTCGGTTCGTTGGGCTTCGCCCTTTCTCTCATTTCATATCCCCCACCATGTTTCGCTTACGCTCACTCGTTCCACACTCCTCATCCGCTTTGAATTACTATCATCCCGGCGAGCATTGTCTATTGTGGCGAAGAATTATTTTATTATCGCTCGCTCGGCCGATTCGGAATCCGGTGCGCTCTCGTGGGGAGTGGAGTGAGACAAACCGAAGCAACGAGGGGAAGGATAGCGCGGGGACAGACGAAACGCTCGAGGGTGGCGAAAGAAGAGATGAAGAACGACGAGGCTGAAGAACGTTCTTTACGGTATTCCGCGAGATTCATTTCCTCGTGTCAGACTCGCCGAAACGGAAGAAAACACAAGGGGGCGCGGACGCGCGCGCTTGAAAGTGGAGGGTCGTGAATTAACGGTGGACGATGAGACGGCTAAAAAATTTTCGGGGAATGAAGAAATAATGACTGGCGTTTTCAGATTTACTGTTTACCGCGCAAGAGAAAAGATTATCGGCTCTCGGAATCAAATTTATCGGTTGCAACTTCAAACTAAAGTTACAAAATTGAGATTAAACTTCTCAGTGAACACTTTGAAATACGTATTGTGAAGAGTTTGGATATTACTTAATTTTTTTTGCTCGACAATTTTTTGACGCACACTGTAATATGTGTCCTTTTAATTTGTGCGCTAAAAATAAACGTAATCGAAAGAATTTTTTTTTTTTTAACTACGCTACGTATTTTTCCGTGAGATTCGTTAACATCGCCACCGCAACATCAGCTTCAATGGAATGAGCACGAGCTCTTCACGTTCTGCAAAGTACTCGGTTCGCTGGTCTCCTGTATTAAAACTTTAGCGTATGCAACGACCGAGCAACGAGAAACAAAAAATAGCGTACAAGCAGCGAGCGCGATGCCACGACAAGAGGAGAAGGGAATTGAAAGTAGGTAGCGGCGACAATTAACGATATCGTGCGAACAGATCGAGCAATCGTTGCGTCAGTCGAAGAAACGAATGTTTCAACGCGTCTATAAGCGACGAAGACGAATCCCGTCAGGTATTAGGCATGCAATGTAAAAGTAACGTGTAACAAAACGCAGTCTCTCGAATTTATTCCGCTTCGTCTCCTCTCATTGCCAACGTTTACATATACAATTCTCACGGTGTCCCATTTTTTTTTTTTTATTTAGCAAGCATCGTATGAACGTTTTTTCATTAAATTTTTTTTTTTTTTTTTTTTTTCCGAGTTATTTTTAGGAATTATAGTAATTAAAAAAAAAAAAGTTTTTTTCGTGCTGATTGCAATTTTTTTTTAACTCGACAGTCGAGGCCGATTATTTTTTATTCCGTTCTATTGCCTGGTTAATAATTCATCGAGACCGAGACTCGGCAACGAGGTACACGAGATGAAACCAACGATACACGATAAACCGTTATAAAAAATAGCAATAACGATAATAAACTGGAATAAAATGAATATCGATCGGGAAGAGGATCACGACCTTTTTATGCAACACCGATGCCATCAATTAAAAAGCGATAATACCACGCTCCACCTGTAACCTCTCGTGCACAGAGAAGGAGAACGATGGAATAAATTCGAGCGATAAAATAAATAAATAAAATTTGTTCGAGTTATCGGCGTAAGAGTGACAGAGGCAGAGATCATAGCTGGGGGAGCTGCGGAACATTGGTTACGCTGCTCAAACTAATTAACGCCGGAAGCGAGGCAATCGTAGGAGCGATCCGGCCGCATATCTACAGTATCTTCTCATACCGACAATCGATATTTCATTTTTCGTTATGTTGCATCGATTAAACGAATAAAAAGTGAAATAAAAATGTAATTCTGAATTTTCATTATATTTCTCGAATCGATGTATTTATCTGATTTAAAAAAAAAAAAAAAAAAAAAAAAAAACCAATACAAAGCGCCAAATTTACGATAGTGTAGTAAAAAAAAAAAGAAAAAAACGAATTCCCCGAGCGAAAGCAGCCAAAGCGAGGATAATATAGATCTCCGCGAGCCTCCCTCGGTTTATCAGCGCATGCGTCACGGCTCCCATGACCCGGCTTTTCTCAGGGGTGCACACGTGTTTGCCGGCCGGTTATATTCTCCAAACGCAAGCCTTCTCGTTGCGCTCGTAGGCTGCAACACTGCACTCAGGGCTCTCCTCTATGCATGCCTGGGCTATCTATATGCCTCTCCTCGCGGATAGCTAGATGCGAATGTACTCAGAGAGATACTACACTGTACAGTAGAATACACAGTACGTAGTAGTACTAGAAGGTGAGGGGAGGGAGGGGGGGATCTCTCGCTCTCTCTGCTAGTAGAATCGAGGGTGGTGGAGAGTATAAGGGAAGGCGAATGAAACCAGGACGGCGCGTGTACCGCCGGCCGGCCGGCAGCAGCGGCAGCAGGAGGTTCAACCAGCCCAGCCGGCGATCAATATCAGTTTTCCAAGTTCCACGTTTCGAATCGAGATAGTCACGGGCGCATTTCGCTTTTCTCTCCGTATATTTCTCGTTTTCCTCCTTCCTCCCACCCCTCCGCGTTCGCATACATCGCTGAACTTGCAAAAGCTATCCTCTTTCTCAGTTTCCATCTGTCTTTCCTGTACTGCCGCCGTTGAAACGTCAACGAATGCGAGTGTGAGAAGAAGGAAAGAAAAAAAAAAAAAAAAACAGAGGGAACAAGCATTGCAGAAGGCGGTAGTGTGGGACGGGGACGGAGGGAGAAAAATAGAGAATCGAGATACCTCCGTGGATGAGAGATTCACTAGTTTTTCCGCGCAGCAGCGGGAGTGAGATACGAACAAACTTTTCGAGCTCTGCATCGCGTACCACAACTGTACGGACCCTCGAGAGAACGGTGTATAGCCTCTCTATCGCCTTCTCTTTTCGTGTATCGGTAGTAACAACTATCCATTTCTGTTCATCGGACTGGGTATTTCCCGTGCACGAGAATCCGTGAGGGATTGGAGAATCCTCACGCTGCTGTGAATTCTATCGTGAATTGTAGTTCCATGTCGTTCCAAGGGGCATAGTCATTGGCTTTGTAGGAAAAAGCGAGAACGCCGAATCGGCAACTCAAATTCGTTGCATAATCGCGCTGAATACAACTGACTATGGATGTTTATAATACATTTTTTCTGTTCTATCGAAAAAAAAAAAAAAAAAAAAAAACTATACTTTCGCCTCCATCTTTAATTTTTTTTTTTTTTTTTTTTTTTTTTTTTTTTTTCGATGTTTGGACATTGAGTATGAGAAGCTCTTTTCTTTCTACAGCATGACGAATTGTCACTCTGCATGCTTCCCTTCTATGGTTGGATAATCGGTTGCGAAAGAGATCGCTGGGATTGTAACGGAAATAGTCGTAATTGTTGTAGTAGCAGTAGTATTACTAGCAGCCGTATACCGGTAGTAAGAGTACGTTGCAGCGAAGACAAAAGAGGATACGGGAGTACTAGATCACGATATCAATCTACACCGGCGCTTGTTTCCTTTACCATACGGAATAATTTACTATTACGTTTTATATGATATCGTACCATGGATTGCATTGTACTATGCGCAGCGAAATGTAATAAGCAATTCATTTATATGACTGGTATAATAATAATAATACTTCAACCGACCCAAGTACCATTCAACACGGAAGAAACCATATTTTATTCGTCATATACGACCGAAAAGATTTACGGATTTATACACAAACTGCAATTCTTGTTCTCTCATCCGCGATGCCTTTATAAATATTGCAGTATACAATAAATTGCGTCACATACGGACTGTAATGCATTAATAATAGGATTGTTATTATTTTTTTTGGTTATGTCGTCAAACCACTCGTCAAAAAACAAAGATCTACTAACTTGTAATTTGAGATCAGCTTTAATTAATAATTTTACCAAACTCCATTGACATTGTGATTGACTTTCATGATATTTTAACGTATTTTGTCATCTCAGTCACAATTAAATATTTTCATAATTAAAATCATCTGCTTATTTCAGATCTCGAAATAACGCATAGGTCTGCAATGCATAAGACTGCAGTCTCTTTTTACATGAAAAAACGGTGTACCGCAACGAGGAGTAGTGATAGTAGCATTACAAGTATCCCTCGGAAAGGCGAAATTCCATCGAGACAGCCGGAAGTGACGCTCGATCGTTAAAAGGGGCAGAACGGAAGAGGAACGTCCTTGAATGTAATACGGTACACAGCGTCGCAGTGAGATCCCGATCGCTAGGGCAATCGCGAGGGATTGTAAAAAAAAAAAAAAAAATTTAAATTCCTCACACCGGATATGTGCTCATTCTGGCGTTCATCCACGCATTCTCGTGGCGCACACAGAATTGTTTATTGGATCTGATTTATCGTCCGGTCTATACTCAGCATTCGCTCGTATGGGTTACGGATTCTGGCAGATAATAACATGCGGCGCAATCTTGATTTATCCCCATTTTCATTCATGAAAATTATTATTATCCCGCTGCCATGCGCAGCATCTGTATTCTGACGTACGACATGCATACAATACCGCTCTTCAACATTGTAAATAAATATTTATCCATTACTCCAGTATCCATGTAAAAAATGAGATTCAAAGGTTCGATTTGAGAGCAAATACTTCGTTAGGGACTTCATTTTTCAAATTGAAAAAAAATTTACACCATAATACATGACAACGTTGCAAGTAAATATTTGAGTACTAGAATCATCGTTGTGATTCCCTTCACCGTATGTCGTTTGCCTACAAGTGATAAGTACTGCATGTACGCGAGACGCAAACGAACGAGGCTTCCATTTTGCTTCGACGCCATCATCGGTTCTCTTTCATTCGCGCCATGTTGGTGTGTGTACTCGGGTGAAGTGACGAGAGAAGTGAAGAGACTAAAGAGTACCTACATGTGTGTTTGTTAGATGTGCAGAGTTGTACATGCATTTGTCTACGTATAGGAGAACATATCTACGTATGTGCCGAAAGGTGTGTATGTGTCTACCATACGAAAGAGGCGCGAGACCGCGTCGTAGAGCTCAATAACTTTCAAATGGACGACAGCTTTCCAATCGAGCTCATTAACATCAATGATGTTCCGTTTCAACTCGAACGAGGCAGTGTCTACTCGAGGGAGACTCAGCCTCGCGCTCGTGCGCGCTTGTCTCTCCAGTGTTTCTCAACTTTTCGATGAAAAATCCTCGATGTTCTGGTGCATATTTCTCGTCAGCCAGTCGATCGAACGCGAGAGACTCCGAAGAACTTACCGCAGACGGCCGGCAAAGTACTTCGGTGTCTATACATCGAACGCATCCATCGACGCGCTTCTAGCTTCGGAATCTCTCGCGGATTCTCTTTCCTACTCGGCCATCAAGGCCACCAGGGAGGAGGGGGCTACGTAACACTCTCGATTGTGCGATATCGCGCGACAAGACGTATGAATGAAATTCTCACGGAAATGCGCCACTCGATTTAGGCGATAACAGTTCATATGTTTCGCAACATCCTTTTAGCCATTTATCTTTGATTCGTCGAAGCCTACTGGAGATTAGAGATTCGGTTGGACTCTCATACGCATGAATTCGTGATAATTGAAATAATATATATATTTTAAATATTTCTTATACTAATAATTGTGCTTTGAGAGGTTAAAAAAGAATTTGCGCAATTTTTGAAAATTAAATATATCGATGTGGAGTAATTATGAGAAATTTGAGTCGATGAATTGCATCGTTCGTACGTTCATGAGCTCTCGATTACACGATTAAAAGCAGATTTTAATGTCGCGGTAATTCGTGAAAATAATTTATGTAATCGCGAAATTGCTCTCGCATTTGTTTTGTAGAAATTTCGTTCGCAAATGAAATTTCGTCGGGATGAAATTGTTGCGGCTTTTTAGAGACCGGTTTCGTGAGATTCGATGGAGCGATGGCCGAATTAAACTTTGTTACGAAATTTCTAATTGATTTTCCGTACGCGGAAGTGCACCAGAGGCCGAAAGACAAGACTATATATAACGCGGTCCGATGCCGCGGACAGAAGGACAATTTAAACTCCGGGGGACAGCGGGTTGATCGAGTAACATGCTTTTACCTTCGCGAAACTCGTTACCGAATCCGAATACGATTTCGCGACCTCGAAGCAGGATCGGTGGCTGCACAATGCAAAAGTAGTTTAGTTCGAGTCCCGCCGTTTCACCGTGCATATCGCTCTCTCTCTCTCTCTCTCTCTGCGTGTGTAAATCAGACCGGAAACTGGCGTAAAGCTCTCGTCGACCGTTTTGTTCGGTTGTAAAACTGCATTGATGAAATTCATTCGTTACAAATAAGAAATAAGGAACGAAAGAAAATTAAACATTCGAAGACGAACGAAGTTGAAGAACGGTGAAGCGGAAGAGGAAATGAGAGAAGAACGTCTGTATTTGCACAATTGTAAAACCCATTAAAGGGACTTTACCGACAATGAGAACCAAAATCGATTGTACAAAGCTGCATTACGTTCTCCGAGGAATTGCCAACTATTCTACAATCTTTAAAACGAAATAAAAAAAAAAAAACTGATCGATAGGAATACAAATTAATCGAATCGGACAATTCGTTTACCAAGTTTTGTACAATAAAATCGTTACTCATCTGTTTATATTTGCTATCGCGATGGAAAATTATTGATAACGGTAAATGTATGTGAAAAAATGCTTATCGATCATTATCTTGTTAATGATTAATCTCGGAGTACTTTAACAAGGGAACTTCCAGTTTATGAGTTGAAGTTTATGAATTTCTTTGTGCAGAGCTCTGAGAAAATCAACGTGCGTCTTAGTCATAGAATTTTCCTTGAACATTACCTATTCCTACAACGAAGACGAAGCAGTAATAAAAAATAAAAAAAACCGGTAGCTAAAAGCGTGAGAATCGGAAGGAGAACCACAGAGAATACATTTTTTTTCTATCCCTCCGGAGTTTGACGCTGTTATAGTAGTAAGTCTCAAGGGTCTTCGAGTGTTCTTGTTTAGGTTTTTCACGTCCAACAGACGCTACGATAGTTAGTCCAGTCTTTCGTATACATATATACATACTTTCTCGCACGCGACGAGAGTTATCTCTCGTAAAACGAATGGGTACACACAAGTGTACAAAGCCGGCAATCTACTAGGCAACAACCAACGAGCGTGTAGATATAGTTTACCAGGAATGCGAGCACGAAACTCTCCATGAGGGAAAAGAACGTCGAATGAGCCGCCCGCGTTCGCTATAAATTGGTACACGCGTGCGTCCGGACGTCGGCCATTCTTTCATCCCTCCTTTTTCTTCTATCGTTTACTATGGGCTCACGAAAGAGAGAGGGAGCGACACTCAGAGAGAAAGAGAGAGTTCTCTCTCTCTCTCGTGCCGCAACGAACGCCGAGATTTCGCGTCTAAGCCGAGCAAGAAACGAGCGAAAGAGGGAGCAAAAAAAACCGTATAAAAGAGAGAAAGTTGGAAAAAGAGAGGAGGAGAAAAAGGTAAAGATCGATCGGTCCATGGGTAGGCTGGTAGGTCCTCAGCTGGCATGGAGAGGGCTCATGGACCTGCGCGAAAAGTCGTCTTTTCTCCGGCGTCGAGTTATGGGAACACGATATAGAGCGCATAGTCAACTATTTCCTGTAATTTATTCGTTAAATACGAATTTTAATTGACGAGTATTTATTTATTTTTTTTTTTTTACGCGCGCCGCTCATCGTGTTCGAGTAGAATTTATTGAAATATTAATTAATGTAATTATCAATAATTTTTTTGACCCTTTGAAGCTATTCGACAACGTTGAATGAACAATTATAGCGTGAAAAAAAGAAATTTTAGAAAATGCATTTTTCAAAATGTGCGCAGCATACTTTGGGATATAATGAATGTTCGTTCGATCCCCGTGAAAATGAATAACGGAGGGAAAAGCTTAAAATGTGTGCTTTACACTCAACCCGTCAAAGGGGATACCGATAATAACGTGGATGAGGGCATTAATTGGACGTGTATCGAAAAATGGTAAATTCAAATCAAATCGATCGTTACACCAACGAGGAACACGCGGCGCACCGGTCAATTCGCTTTGATGTGGAAAAATAAGGTATATCGACGAAAATAAACCGAATTCCGCGTACCGCGGTATTAATTAAATGGGTAGTTTCGTCAAGATATTAATTTGTTTCGTTATATCGTCGAAACCCGAAATTCACCTCGATCCGGTGTGTTTCGACGTCGATAATTATTCGACCGAGTCACTCACCAACGCGGTTATATGCCTAAAATAGAATTTTCACTCAATCCAAGCAAATTGGATTATTGCCCATACACCCGAATCGCAATTACAGTGTAATGCGAAACATCGCGATAATATCGTCGATCAAAAATTCCGTCGAATTAGTTAAAATTTGAGAGGTCCGAGTTAATCGCCGAGGATACGATGAATTATTGAGAAAAATTATTAAAATCGCATTACACTTGTGGATTAATAACGAGATTTGTAAAACGGTTGATTTAATAATAAAATAAAATGAATTAAATGAAATGCACGTATTGTGGATACTACGTGTACAGTGCAGTACAGTAAAGTAACAACAACACAGAAGATTCATTCCGAAACGGCTGAATCTACGAAGCGCATCGTTTAGGATCGTCTTTTTTCTTTAGCAGAGAATTTTTCATTCTGCAAATAAAGTTGTGACCGAGAAAAATGCGAGAGTTTACGTCAGGAAAGAAGAAGAACAAGTTGACAATGAGCAATGGGCCTCTCTTTCGCCATCTCCGGGCGTCTAGCGCGCTCGCGGATTAACGAATGCGAGATGAGAAACGTGAGAAGAAAAGAAAAAAAAATTAACGACGTTCGTGACGACGGGTAAAAAATGCCACATTACGAAAAAAAAAAAAAAAACGACCGAAGGCGTGAGACACGAAAGGACAGAAAAAACAAGAAGACGAAAAAAAAGTGTGAGGATATCTGGACGAGAGAGAGAGAGATGAGGTAATGGCGACGCAGGCGTCGTCGTCGTCGTCGTCGAAGAAGGAATGAGAATAACGAGCGACGGAGAGACCCTTCGACGCGCGTGGACGTCACGATCGAATGATTCGAGACTATCGATTCGCCCGACCGTCCAATCGACGAACGACGCGGCGCGAAAGCGTTATCTCGAGCTTTTCGATAAATTTCGAGGAAAAAAAAAAAAAGAAAAAAAACAAATCGAAACGCGCAGAATGCGTCGTGAGGAAAAAAATTTGCATGATACGGTAGAAAAGTGGAAAGAAACGGAAATGCGTTTATAGCGAACGGCGAGCGGCGAGGGAGACAAAAAAAAATAAACGAGAAATAGAGATAAAGAAAAGAATGTGTCCCTTGAGCCTTCTAAGTATCCGGCAATAAAACCCGTGAAGGCCCCGCGGCGGATACCGAGGTATTAATAAAGAAGTGGAGAAGGAAGCGGAAAGTAACAGAAAAAGGATGAAGATGAGAAAAAGGGAGAAAAGGTGAAAGAGGACCTTAACGAAGTGCAATTTAATCTGCCATGATGCGCCTTCTGACGAGAATTCGAGGCGAATATACGAACGAGAGAAGGAGTGATAGCGCGAAAGAAAAGTGGGGATTGAAAGAACGACGAAAAAAATATAAAATTAAAAAAAAAAAGAAAATAAGAATACGTATAAGAAGCTCGAAACTTGCAGCGCACAGCGAGGCACATTATTTTTTCCATCTTGTTACGACGGTCATTAAAAATGAGAGAAGATGGAAAAGAAGAGAGTGAAATTACACGGTTGACGTGTCGGAAAGATTGTTATCACGGTCCTGCAGGAGGCACGTCGGTCCTTCCTCCGTTTCCTCGTCGCCCCCGCCCCCGCCCCCCCGCCTCGCCATCCGCGACGATATCGTCGTCTTGGAACGGAGTCTAAGAGCTCAGCGAAAAAAGAATACAGAATGAAGGAACGATATCCTCTTAACTTGGCTCTTAGGCTATAATACCATAAATGAAAAAGAAAAATTCATTTGTCACATAACGAAAAAACGATTATTAAGACTTCGTATTGAGTTTAAGATATTTTAAAAAAATTGTGCGAAACTCGTCAACGCTATGTACTGAGAACCAAAGAGTGGTAAAAAAAATGACGAAAAAAAAAAAAAAAAAAAAAATAAAAATTGGCGAAATAACTGAATGAAACTGCGGAGTTACGTCAGACAAATTGAGAGCTCTTTGTAACGAAACAGCATTGAAAAATTGGAGTGCCGTATTTTTAAAGCGCCCGATGAATCATTATCATTGTTTTAAAGTGGAATCGTCTCGCATATTTCTTAATTCACGTCTTTACCGTTTAGAAGTTAATCAAAATTGCATAGTTTAGCGGATACAGAAGGTTGTATCAGACTGTTGCGGGTCTATGGACGAACGAGAGAAGCTCTGGCTGACTCGCGGAGCTTCGGAGAAACGAATGGCTGGATTACGCGAGTCTTGTCTCAAGGCGATCCAAGACATAACGTATTGTGCAGAGTGCGCGGGCGGTCGGTGTGAGAAAGATGGAGAAACCGAAGGAAGCAAACGAGAAGGAGGAAAGGGAAAGATACACACTAACGTGCGCATTCGCGTGTATGCGGAGGACTAAAATTAGCCGCGGTTCCTAGTCGGCGCTATTAAACTAAGGCGCGTCGAGCGTCGCGGCGTTAGTCGAGTCAACGACGTAGTGCGCTACTGTGGCTTCTATCGTACGATGGTATGCGTGATACGGTTGGCAAAGGCGCAGCAGGTGGCAACTCGGCAATGTGGAATAACGCGCGGTGACTCGAGAGCGGGCTAACGCGGCCGAGAGACCGCGAGGAATGAAAGACGAAAACCCCGACCTATGACCATCCAATTTACATATACGTAAAATTAAGATAACGATTGATAACCGGCTAATTAGGACGTAACACTCTTTATTTCGACTGCGGTAAGTAAAAAAATAAATAAATACACAATTAACCCTTTGAAATGTACCAAACGAGAGATACTTTTTTCAAAACGAAAAAAAAAAAATACTATTGTAAATCTAATTTTTAGAGACGAGCAAATTTAGGCTTTAACTCAAGAACGACGTGCAATCAAATTAAAATCGAAACTTAAAACATCCCTCGGAGAGTTGAAGCAAAAAAAAGAAATGGAGCAGAAAAAAAATATTAATCGTGCGTATAAAATTTTTTTTTTATGAAAATAAATTTTGGAGTTATTAGAAACGAAGTATGGTACATAAAATAGTGTTACTGCGAGCTGTTCGCGTTCATTAATTTCCAAGTGATTAATTCGATGTTAACGAGGAGGACAAACCCCTCGCATTCGGAATTTATGATACCGGTGTGCGTATCGCGGAAACGCGAAAGATCTCAAGGGTGCGCGCATCTACGTGTATTATAATGTTCCGCTATGTTCATGCTATAGTTAGATCTTTCGCTTGCCGTGTCCAACGGCGACTAAATATATAACACGAGGGAGAGAAGTCTACCCGACGGATGATGGTTCGCTATGCCTTATGCTGTGTAAACAAACAATGATGAGACCGGACGCGTGGGTGGGCGCAATAAAGGATTTAAATACAAAACAGAAAATCCAAACGACGAAAATAACATCGCCGTCGAGAAAAAATTCGTCTTAAATTATTAAATTTCCGACTACATATCTTTCAGTGTAATTTTTTTTTTTTTCCAAATTTTATCTGATTTTTTAAATTTCACCCTGAATACGAAATTTCAGCTGGAAATTTCACCACTTTTTTCCCCAATGGCCTCATTCTTTTTTTTTTTTTATTCATCGCGCGAAAAAGAAACGGCTTGATATTTATTTTGATCGCGACAGGGGATAAAAATAAAAGAAATTATTGTCTCGTAAATTTAATATATTTTAATGACCTCTTAAGAGGGGAAACCATCGCACTGGGAAAACCGGGAATGGCGTATAACGTAACGTAATGCTCAACACCATCGAACGTGACTGACTAACGCGTATATATACACGTAGGTATTACCAGCACATCGGGAGCGCGAGAATCGAGACCGAGAGCCCGCGCCACGGCTCGCCAGCTTCGTCTATCCGCCGGCGGATACGTAATTAACTGCAGCGATGAGGAAAACATTGAATGCCACGGCGGTAGCGGTGAATTGCGAGCGTTTGCGGCTCTCCCAAGGCATACACACCGCGCTCCGCGCGCCGCTACTATATGATTCATACACTATAGTAGTTTCACTAACGCTAACATTGCCTCCAGAAGCGAAACCCTCCGCTATAGAAGGCCAGTCAATGAAAATTCAACGGTTTTCTGGTATACTAACTGCAATTCAGCTCTTTTGACTATACTAATTCGTCACGATCGCGGCGAGTACCGCGACTGAGGCGGAGTCTCGCTTTAACCCTCACGCCGGTGGAAATAATTTCAAAACTGTTTATTCACGAATTCCATGCGAGTCTGGCGCTCGGATAAAAAAACGAAGCCAAGTGGCCCGATAATAAACAATTGGGCCAATTTCTGTTGAAAGCAAATTCGTATCTTTTTTTTTTTTTTTTTTTTACTTTTTTCTTCATTTCGAGGCTACAAAAGTCGGAATGAAGAAATTTTTTCGAGCGCCGAACCGCGTGAACCTTAATTAATTTTTTTGTGTAAAAATCGCATTTTTTGGATTTTACTCTGTGAAACGAGGTCATCGGATGTATTAAAAGTGCCTATTCTCAAAAAACTCAATACATTTTTACGATATTTCCTTAAATTTTTTACAAATGTTTCCCCCACTCCTTGCTTTCAATTTTTTTCCCACCAACCGGTGCGTTAAATAAAATAATTAATTGCCGACTAACCGATTTTTCTTAACTCGTGAAATAATTACGAAAACAAGTGTAAAGGTGAGGACTTCATGTTTAATTTACTATTTAGTCTCAGTATTCTGTTTACTGCATTCGTAAAAAAAAAAAAAAAAAAAAAAAAAAAAAAAACTGTCTGAAAAGGAGTCCGAGACTCTTTCGGAGTATAACGAACTCTCTCTCCGTCGGACGTTAATAACGATCGGCCGACTCTTTCGGCGATGTGCAACGAGAGCTCCGTGCATTGCGGTGCAGCAACGAAACCACGAAAGCAATATAAAATTGCATAACGGCGTGTTCGTTTGCATCGATGCTATGCAGAGTGAGAGAAAACGGTGGAGATGAAGACGAAGAGGAAGAAGCAGAAGAGTAGAAACGAAAGAGCGTTCGGTTACGAGCCCCCGTAACGCGATATCATTACCAGTCGAGTGGAAGTCGTGGATAGATTTTCGCGAGACTGTGTAGAATGACGAGAGGAAATAAAAAAAATTAAAAAAAAAATAAGAAAAATGAGTACCTAGATGGAGTCGAGTGACCATGGAGTGTGAGCGCCAGCAAAATCAAGCGCAATGCCTATATATACACGTATATACACATACACTCACATAATAACCATTCGTGGTTAATGGAGGAAAAATAAGACTGGAAAATGAATGAATCGCGAGTGAGAGGAATGAGAGACCGAGAATTTCTCATGAAAGGGAAGATTCATAACCACCGGCGAGAGCACGAAATCGCGGAAACAGATGCATCGCGGTTTACAATGTTGCAAGACAACCATCGTAATGCAAGTAACGCGATATGCAATTCAATCTTCAGATTAAAAAAAAAGAAAATTACTTTTTTTTTTTTTTTTTTTTTTTTAGACGACGCGCCGTTGATATAGGTAAATCCTACAATAAATGTTTATTCGGTAAAAAAAAATGTAATAACGATTTTATGAAATGGCTGTGACGATTTTCGAAATAATATATATTTTTGTTCAGAAATCCCGAAAAGCGGGATATTGATCAATATTTTTAAGTTTGTCTGAAAATTCGGTCCGAAAAAAAAAAAAAAAAAAAAAAAAAAAGTTCCGCAGACACGGGAAAGCGGATGATATCGTCAACAAACCGCTATATGGTATTTCCGATACGATATCTCGTAAATAAACGAAAAGGGGGATGAACTTGGGTTGGTACATCGGGATTGGTTAACACTCGAAACGTTTCGTACGAGTGGATGTGGAGGATAATTCGGAGCGATAGTCACGCTTGAATTAGCCGACTGCGTCCGTTGAAACTGGACGCAGCGTAACACAGAGGCGGATCGCGAGAGTCTACACACAGGAAGGAGGTACCCGGTTCGCCAGAATTGAACGGCGTTAACCGACTGTGCATTCCTCCTCCTCTCCTCCTCCTCACGTGGCCTCCACAGTCGATTCTCAGCTATGTGGGCGACACGGATTTGGTGTCCGAGCGGTCGGCTCGTCGCACCGAAACCGAAAAGAGAAAACAGAAGGACGACAAAACAAATTGAACGCCAACCTCGACAGGGCTCCACCGCAACGAACTGTGTTTGCCGGCATCGATGCTATGGTGGTTCCTATTCCGAACTATGTACTATATACATATATGCACTGCTACTACGCCTATAAAATGATGTACTCCTACCGCCGTTGTTGCATTGTATACCAAGCAAATTCGACGTTCGCTTTGTGCAGTTATAAATCATTATAAAATACATCATCGTTCGCTAGCGTACTTAACAAGAAATTTCCTAATTACTGTCTTTTACATACTAAATTTAATTTTAAAAAAATCTAACCTCTCAAATTTTCAGTTTTACGATTATCTGATGCTACGATGTTTGACTGCTTCGTAAGAAAAAAGACGTAAAAAAAAAAAAAATTTCATTCGCATACAGAATTTTCCGGTTGGATGACGAATATCCTCTTACGGCACAGAGAGAGAAAGAGTACCGGAGATATTCGCCGAGACCTTCGTGAATCGAAAAAGGAGGTTGGGTCATCGAAGGTTAACAATGCCAACGTTATACCGCGGGGTATTCCCCGCTTTTCCTGGGCTTCGCGGGGGCTGCGTGCGCTCGTTCGGAGCAAAGCAACAATGCACATCTTTCGCATCGCTCACATCGCGGCTCATTGTACCAGCGGTACCATTGTTTTATCATGCCATTGCATTGGCGGGATATGGCAGGAGGAGAACGAGATACAGAGCGGAATGGGGTGTCGAGGCCAAGGGAACGTGAATAAGGGTAGTCGTCGTTGGATGGAAGGAGATGCAACGATACCAGAAACATCGCGTGGTTTGAACTTTGGAGATATAGATGGAGAGACGAGTGTAGAGAAAGGGAAAGGGAAGAAGCGTAGCTGTAGGTAATGCTGCTGATGCACCTGCAGCGCCAGCAACGCCGACTAGAAACGAAACGTAACGATGTATGAAAGCACTGCAGTTTCGACTTTAACTGCACCGGAATGTGTCCCCCATAGACGGAGACAAAAGAGTTACGTCAACACCCCCCCCCCCCTTCCCCCTCCTTTCCTTACCAAAGTTGTAACGTTCAACAGGAATGTCTGAAGCTTTGTTGCGTTTCGTTGATATTCTTATTCTAATGTCGTTGAATCGATCGCACTGTTCCTCGTCGTTTTGTATGCATACGCGTTATATCGTATTGTATGTATCGCTATGTGAAATGTGAACATCGGATACACAATACAGTCATCAGAGAGACGGGAAAAACTTTGGATATTTATACCTGAGGCAACAAACGAACTGCCGACGAGAGTCGAGTATAATTATTCTCTTTTTAATCGTAAAATTGCGTACATTACATTATGAATTAATTATTTTGAAGTACATGAATAATGGCTGTTAGTTGTAATTTTGAGAGGAAAATTAGATGTAGAGATCGAAATCGTGATGTTTCGCTGATGAGATTTTTCATAGAATGTCCCATATACGAATAATCGCGTCTATGGGCCGTTCCGCGTCAAACCGAATACTCCAAAATTCGGAACTCGGATTCGATTTAAAATTTTTCGAGATTCGCGTAATTCAGAACGATTAATTCTTTGAAATGGAAAGTTATTTGCTATTTTCATCGCGATACTGAAAATAATCGCTGTAAAAGGGTTGCAATTTTTTTTTTTTTTTTTTTTTTTTTTTTTTTCATTATTCTTCGTAATAAAATTGCTTATACTAACGGCAATACCACGCAATTTTTCTGCATTCTCGGTTTTTTCTTCTATTTGTTTTTCTTTACCCGGCATGCATAGTCCTACGATCGAAACACGAGGTTGAGGGGAGGGGGACGCGCACGCGAGGTCGCGCGATTAAGCCAGATTGCCGGTTAACTTCGTACGTTGTTTTTTTTTTTTTTTTTTATTATTGCACGAGATACGCGCGAGAGGAAAGAGAACGGAGAATGGAAATCCAAGTTGGTTTTCCATGCCGCAGTGTCATCGAAGCGCGGGGACAGTACCGAAATGACGCAGAAATCCAATTTGTGAAAATTGCATATGGAAGCGAAAGAGTACGGGGGTTGAGAAGGTGGTCGGCATTGAGCATCTCTTCCTCTTCCTCGGCTACCAACGTACGGGGATAAGAGGTGAAAACTATGAATTCTCATAGGCCGCGATATATCTACGCAATAATAGCTATATATTCACATATCGCGCATTTATAACGAAATATTCCCGACAAAAAAAAAAGGAAAAAAAAAAAACGTAATGAAAATGCATGATGCATTTTCGTCTGAACCGCAAATGCGAGGTGAAATTATTGAGTTTCTCGGGGTCTATAGTAAAGCTCGTTGGTTATAGATCGAGGAGCAAAGAACGCCGGAGGGAGACAACATATAACTAGGTACGTGGCGTCTGGCGGCGTTGCCGGCGGCGTCAGGCGTCCCGACGCCTCCGACGCGTCACGCGATCTCACCGACTGACACGCTGACCGATGCCTCTTACTCTCTTTCTCTCTCGAGAACGACAATGACGACGACGGAACGTCTGTTCACCGTCTAGTTACCATTTACATTTATTTGATCCTATAATTTTCTAACTTATACGATTGTTTTTTTTATTTTTATCATTAAATGAGTTTGAAAAAGATTACACGGAAAAAAAAGTCGAACTATAATCGAAGTTGTTTTTGTGATTTAATCCCGTAAACTAATACAGTAGTGTGTCTCTAGCGTCTCATCGAGGAAAACGGTGTCTACTAAACAACTTAATAAATACCTACGAAATTTTCACACAATTCTCAACCTGTGAATGATGATTTTTTTCATATATAGATATATATTTATCCCAATTTTTTTTTTCTACGCAATGGCAAAAATCATGCAACAAAAAATCAGATATGGCATCAAAATAAAAAAAAAAAATTCCACCGAATCTCCGATCAATCGTTACGAAACTCCGATAAAAAAAAAATCAACGAATCATTGATTTGAAAAATGCCTTCCAAAACGCACAAAAAACTTCCTCGCAATGTCTTAAAAGTTCGTCGATGCATAACCATAGAATTTCGTCAAATCATCAGCCTTTTTTTTCCACTCTTACGAAAAAAAAAAAAAAATCGTTGCAACTCCGAAGTTTTAGAAAGTCAATCTTTACTTGTTTCCTTCTAAACTTTCCAGTTACCGTCCGTTGTCTTGTGTCTCAACTTGCAAAGCAGTAACAACAATAATAACAAATGTATGCAAACCCGGTGTTTCGCTCGGGTTTACGGAGTCTCATAGTACAAATAACCCCCGTGTCGCCCCGGTCACCGGCTCTAGCGTGATGTTTACGTGGGTTCACGCACCGTACGCGTACCAACCTCGCGGCTGTGTATCACTAATACAGTATCCGTATACATACCTATAACGCCGGCGACTTTGCCTCGTTGTGAGAGGCATTATATATATCCTTACCGAATGCCAACGCCGCTATATCGGTCTTTTATTTCATTTTTTTTTTTTTTTTTTTTTTTTTTTTTTTTCTTAAGGCTTAAGGAAACCTCGTAAGCATAACTTAAGGCTCACGATGAAAAATCGTTCGTATGTGTGAGTAAACAACACACATTAATATAATACTATATAAGCACATCGTGCCGGCGTCTCGGATAGTACGTGAAGGCGTACCGTGCCGCATGTAGGTGGATGTGTAAATAAGTATCTATATATATGTATACATAAAGAGAGGTCGGTATACATACAACAAGCGAAGGTTTACGCACGTGCGTCGGGTGCGTAAGACTCCGTGGAATCTTGACGCGGTTCACGACATCGCTATGCGAACATTCAACGAACGAATAACGGTCTATGTATACGTAACAGCCAACGGTCATATATTTTTAGTGTTTGTACTCGCGGTACGTGAAATCTATGGTTCAAAACGTTTTAACCATAGAGAACGCTGAGTCCCCATTGTTGCTTAACCGCAATTTCGTTAACACGGCTTTGTGAATGTTGATCCGAATTTTTGCGGAATTCGGAGTCCGAAGACTACTCAACGAGAATAGCGGATAAAAATTTCGATATATCGCTTCATCGAATTTTTTTTTTTTTTTTTATGGTACGAAGCAATAGGATTTTCGGACGTAAAGTAGGAGAGAGTTATGTGTATATGAAATATTTTATAGAATCAGTTTGATGAGAATTCATATTTAGTGAAATTGTCGAGTGCACTTTATAGTTGATGCATAATAGTTTATTTGTATATCTATATATATATATACGGGTGTTATGCGTACAGTTTGTAGGCAATGTGTAGTGCTCTCTCCAACACAATACTAATTACTCAAATGCTCATTTAGGATTCTCGAATCAGGGATGACTACCTGTGTACCCATAATTACGATAATCACGAGAGCTTCCCAAGAGGAGAGCGAGAGAGAGAGAGAGAGAGAGAGAGGGAATAAGACGGGAGCGGGTGGAGCAGCGCGAGAGGGGGCTGTAAGGAGGGGATGGAGGGTAATTGCGACGAGAAGCACTAATGCGACGGGCAATTAACTTTGTCGCGTGAATGGAGAATCCCGGCGTCGCTTCACCCGATTATTCAACCGAGTGAGCGAGCGAGCAAAGTTTCTGCATTGAATCTCTCGCAGAAAATGAAGCAAGAGATGGCGAAGATGTAGAATAAGAAAGAAAAAAAAAAAAAAAAAAAAAAAACGAAGTGGGAGCGAAATTAAACGAAAAAGAACGAAGACGAATGAGACTGTACCGAGTAAGAGAAAAAAAAAAAAATGTCCGCTCCGAGAACTCGTGACTGATTTAGACATTAAAGTAGACGAAAAAAAAATTTTAAATTGAAAAAAGATCGTACGAACGTAATTATATGGAGATGAAATGTCGCGAAAGAATTTGTCATTGTTTGAGAAAAAAAAATTGAAGAATTATTACGAATAAATAAATTTCCGTGTGAAACATAAATACATTTTTCAAAAATAAATTGAAATTTTACCAAATTAGCAAAAAAAAAAAAATTTCGATCGAAAAAAATTACTTATTAAATCGATCGGTAAAAAAAAAAGTTCGAAAAAAATAACTTATTAAATCGATTGGTTAAAAAAAAAAATGTTATCATTGGGAAAAAATGGAGAATAAAGAACGTCGAAAGCGGAAGTGAACGGTAGAATTTGTAGAATCACCTACGGAGATATTATTGTTCGAACGTCGAAAAAGGGAACTCCGAGACGCAAGTGAAGAATTTGAGTGGTGGGGGTCAAGGGAAAGCGTGCAACCGAGCGCGTTGGAGTGAGTGAATGTACGGCTCTCGTATACGTAGGTAGAGATATATACACACGAAGTGAATGAGTGAATGACCGAGTGTGTAGTAAGTGCTACAACCACTATATATAGTATCCACAAACAGAAGCTACAGTACTGTAGTAAGTATAGTAAAAGCGTCGCGGGTTGCCGGTTATAGCGAGGTGAAGACCGTTTGTGTCTTACCTGTTGCCAATGATCCTCGAGCGACGGCTGAGCCGAAAAGTATCCGGTATCATGTATGTCCTGCAATTCCCTAAATATGTTTCCACTCGGCAGGATATCCATGGTTATGTTTGAGTGTTACGATCACAAAACAAACAAAAAAAAAATAAACGAAAATCGACAAAACTCAATTCACGATCACGTTATGCGTTTTCCTTACGCGCAAATCACACGTCAAACGTATATATTTTTTTTTTCTTTTTTTTCTCTTTTCTTTCTTTTTTAATTCAAATAATATCGTAATCACACGTATTATTTATTCATACAACACGATCGCACTCACTGAATATATCGTTGCACACTGATGTCACTTCCGGTATGTCGGAAATTCCGCTTTGAGCGCACGAGAGCCCGAGAGTGCAAGTGCTAAATTAATCTCTTCAACAAATATTCGACATTATCGGCGAAAAAAAAGAAATTACGAAAATTGATTTTTTTTTTCGTTTTTTTTTTCTTTTTTTTTTCGAAAACGATGCACTTAGACGCTACACTGGCGTAAACGCCGCTTCTGCTGCTCGTGCACACACGTGACTATCATCGAACCCGAAATCCCGTTCACTTCACGAACACGTTGTTTTTTTTCCTCTCTCTCTCTCTTATCTTCGATCGATTATCCGTGATTAATCTCTGTCGCGAGAAAAAAGCGTTATTCAGAACGACGACTGCAGCGTATTCGCGTAATGTCGCGTCGGAATTTTTTTTTTTTGTCCGAAATAATTTACCGGCGATTTAATTTTGTATTTTTTAATTTTTTTTTATTTCGAAGTTGCAAGAAAATCAGATGAGGCACGCCGCCGATAAGGCGAAGAATACCTCACTGGCAGCACAGCACTCTGTCTCTTTGACCTGATGTAGTCGCAACGCGGGCACGCAACGCGACACAGTATTATCCATCATACGAGACGATTATAGATATTAACACGAAGAACGAGCTGAGAACCAAAAATTATCAAAGTATATATTTTTTTTTCTGTTGTTTATCCCTCTCTTCTTATCCGTCACAGAGCCGGTTAAACCCGAACTGCCGCGTCGTACACTGTTATCTATCACCTTCGCAAACACCGAAGACGACGCTTTTATTATGTCGAAGTTAATAAAATTTCGATTTCGTGGGCAACGGTATTTTTTTTTTTTTTTTTTTTCTTTCGGAAATATCCGTTGCGCCGCAAAGTACCGGCTTCCTACGAATCGTGCGGCAATGCGCCTCCGGCACACGCCGATTGATCACCCAACTCGTTTCAATCTATATCTTCATTTTTTTTTCGTTATCCGTGTCTAATTTCCTTGGATATTAGATATTTGTTCGTTCACGCGATGTTAGACTGCGCAAATACGTTTATACGAAGAACCGTCTCACCCACGCACGTTTATTATCACCGCATCACGCGCATCACGAAAACTTCATGCATCCGGTAAACGCTTAAATTTATATATAATTCATCAATTTTTTATTATTTTTTTTCACTTTTCGAACTCGTAATCAAATTCGAACGTTTTTATTCCCGAAACTCGTATGTGTGTTGGAGTCAAGTTTTTTTATTTCGATCGAAATTTGCCGGTGTTTTTTTTTTTTTTTTTTTTTTTTTCGTGGAGCGACGCCGCACACGCCGTTCGAGATGCTCGACTGAAAAACACCAGCGATAATCCCCTCTCGATCGTCCTTTGATTTGTGTGGTTTTTTTTTAAATCTCCTACTTTATTCTCGTTCACCTTTCACGGGTTACCGCTTTTCTTTAATAACGCGATTGTTTCGTCTATGTGTTAATATCTCACGAGGGCATTTAACGAATAAACGTGAAATATCTCCGACGACACAGAGCGTACAGACTCTCCCGCGCGAGCGCCGAAGAGTGACTGACGTTCCCGGCGTTCGTGGCGACGCGCGGGGAGACCCGATGCCGGCCGAACGCTGCCGAGTATACGAGAGCGTCGCGCCGATGTGCCGGCGTCGGTACCTATCGCTGCCGGCGACCGCACAGCGGCTCGTGGCAGCACGGTTCGTCGTTCCGACGCCGGCTAACGAAAAATATTACGATGTATAACCGTCCGACGCATAGATCGACAAATTGATGCAATAAATATTATTTAAAAAAAAAAGACTATCCTTCTGTGAGTCATTTTTTAGAGGGAAAAAAGAGTTAATTTGTCTCCGCTATCTGTACAATTATGAGAAGACGTAAGAAAAACACGTTAACTGATATATCTCTAGTGTTATCAGTCTTATCTGTTATAAGTTATATGCGTCAAGCCACTCGAGTTATGCAGACGGCAGCAAATAGGCATTTTGTTTTTATTCTATATTTCTCATAGTGTCTCGAATATTATGGATACTGAGTAAAAAAAATTAGAAAAAAAAAAAAAACATTTCAAGAATTTTCAACCACCAAAAATCGGTTGTCTAAAAATACAAAACCATTAACGGGAAAATAAAAAAAATGGTATTTTGTAAAAATGGGTACAGCAAAATAATTACTAATGATTTGTATAACAAATTTACCGCCAAAGCTTTACATAATTTTTTTTTGCTTATTCTATATTGTTTATATATCAGTGCATAAAGCGCCACTGCCGTTAACTCTTTCGCTTCTATAGCAATATACATGTATGACGGAGGTCTTTAAAACTGCAAATTTATTTTGTAAGTTTTTTTTTTTTTTTTCAATAGGGAAGATAAGGCGAATACAACTTGGAATGTGTGTAAAAATCCTTTGAGGTAAAAAAGATAATTTTTAATTAAGTCGCTATCTCACGCCTCGTCTCATGACGATAATCACGGGTTATTCAGGCGGAACGATAATGCTGTGCGTTGAATGTTTGTCACTCGCACTACGATGGATCAATTCTTGTGAACTAATTAATGAATGAAAATATCTTGACTAACCTTGATGAAGTGAAAACGTTGATCTCAGGAACGTTGATGTAGTGGAACTCGACTGGAAACATCTCCGAGTGATGCGTGTAATCCAAGTATTAATGATTCTGCAAATAATTTTCATTGAATCAGCGATTGAAAAGCCAATAGACATTTGGCTGAAAAATTGACGATCGAAAACGATACGAATTAATTAAAAGGGGGTGCAAAAATTATTGAATTTTGGTTTATTTAATGGAATTCGGGGAGCAAAACTTAACTTACATAGTATCACAACTGTAGTCGATATAAACATCATCCAGCAGGATTCACAAAACTCAAATATTACTCTAAAACCGATCGAAAGATTTATTCATTTTGGATACGGAAGTAATCAACGAAGCCATCACCCCTCGAGAAATCACGAGGTATTCACTTCACTGAATGATTGACGCGGAACCGGTTGCAGAAATTATTCACTTTTTATCAATCGCGATTCGAAAGGTTGTTAACACGAGATAAATCAAAGAAAAACACTGAATTCGGGAAGCGAATGAATTGACAGTTCGGTCGCGATCGATTGACATGACGTGATTATCAACACAATATCGATTGGAAATCTACACGGAAGTTTATTTACACAACAAGAAACGATAGAAACGTTGAATGGAAGCAACGTTATTTATTAGTGTACTTGAAGTACTTCATTATTAACTCGATAACGATAATGAATACTTATTTACGACTCGCCGAAATGCAACCGCGTGTTTATACCTCTGTGAAAGTACGACTAACGGTCATTTGTAATGCGCATGCGCACTACGTGTATCACGTTGCATATCCATATATGGAAAAAACCGTTGGTTAAATCTTGCGAGCATTCGCCCCCCCCCCTTCTCAAAAAGCACACAGGAGCATCGCTCAAGTAGCTAAAAACGCCGCATACGTGCAATAGTCGTGACACCTGCCCTCTATGGGAAAATTCGCGAAAAGAGTGAAGAAAAAAACGATTGGGAACAATTGAGACAAAGCAAACGCCATAAGCGGACGTTTCCGTTGTTAGTGTATAATTGGGAAGATTTACGACTGGTCATAACTGCGTTTCGAGTTTTCCTGTTGATCAACGTCCCGAAAAACTATGCCAGTCTACACGAGATTCTCAAGCGCGATCGTGACGTGTGAGATACATCGATGAAAAAGATTTTCGTTACGCTGTTTCTCGCGGAAATGAGAGATATAACAACAAAATGTCATCGTTGGACGTTGGACCCGACAACGCCGAAACAACGGAGACATGTAAAGTATTTCGATCCATTAATGTAGGTTAATCGCGACCTGAAAGCAACACAACGTTCGTTTCACTGAAAAAAATCTGAACCGACCCAAGAAAATTGCAATAATACTTTAGTATCGATTTTTATTCAGTCACGCGTTTTTCTTCGCTCAAATTTTAACTTTTTTCTCCCAATCAATATATTCTCAAGCACGAAGTACTTAACGCTTTAGTTACAACGACATAACCGCAATTTACGCAAACGTGTGCTCGGTGTATCCACGGCGCGTTCGATAAACGTCGGGTAGAACGCATTAGTTGACAACATTGACTCTCAGCTCGTTGCTTCTAGCTTGTCTCGCGGGCTTCATGCTCGGTAGAGCTGCCCTCCCCCTCTCCCCGTACACGTTGACCTTTAGGTCTTCGTGGAACAGTAATCTCGTGCGCTTCACCGAAACATCGCGTAGTAATTAAATACCTCGTTACTCGAAATCTTTTCTACTATTCCTTTCCATATTGTTGGTTAGGTACAATTTAATAAAAAAAAGTTCCTACGCGATGTAAAATAAAAACACTTTCAAAAATCATTGTTTAGTAGTGGTCAGTTGTCGTTGTATATTTCGATTTACTTGCACATAAGAACGTCACCAGAATATAAAGACAAACGAAATTGTATGAATGTCAATTCAATTACTAAAATAAATGACTGAAAAAAACAAAAATATAATTTTTTTCGATGGTCATCGGGACGAGGTCAGATCTATATATGTAAGTGATGCTGACGAATACACCACAACACGATCGTCCGCTTGTTGTTGACGGTTCATAACTCGAAGTGAGAAAATCTGCGTCGTCTCAAAGACCAACGGTGAGTTTATCTTTGAACGTTTTTTTGATTGGAATAAGTATGTTGAAGCACGTACATCGCCGGATGTGAGAACAGGTATTATGTTCGTCGACGAAAAGATATTGTGAAAGAAGCTGCAATGTATCTCGTTCGAGATTTTTTTTTTCTCAATTATTTTTTCCTCTCTTCACTCTCGCCCTCGGTTCTGTTATTCATAGCTGAAAAAAAAAAAAGAAAAAAAAAAGTATAAACAAGCGAAGTGTGCGGTTCGAGTAGAGAGAGAGGGTAATGTTCACAGCGCGAGGTTCTCGCGCGGTGTCTCGCGCGTGCTGAGGAATTCGCGAATGAATAATCGTTCGCTGGTCCGAGCGCGGGGTATGAGTCAACCGCGGACCGGCCACCGCATGCCGCGTTTTCAAGACTCTTTTACTCTCACTTGCGTCTGTCGCCGTTCGATTATAAAATCTCGATACTCTTCGACGAGGTTCTTCGCAAAATTTTTAGCGACGACGCGAAAAATGCATTATTTTCAAACGCTGCATCGCGCGCGTGTTTGACGATTTAAACAATTCAAGAAAAAAAAAAAAAAAACGCAATACACACTTTGTTTCGATTTTCAAAATGATTTTCCTTCTTTCTTGCGCTGTTCGATCTTTTTATCGCATTGGAAGCGCCATCGCGTCTATTTCGCGTAACTCGTTAAATTATCGCAATTTACGATGGAAATTCGATTGAAATTTAATGTAGTCAATCGGAACCTTGAACTTGTCGTTTCTTCGAATCAACAGAAGCATGGAATGCCTGATTTGCCACGATGACTCTTCTTCCTGCGGGACATCGTAGCCGAGGGGAACGGGAGTTTGCAGGAAAGCCGGTGGAGATCGGGGAAATACCCGGGGATCGTTCGCCGGAAATGGTCTGAGAGATCTCTCGACTGCGGCTAAGAGCTTCAACGGTATATACGCTACAACTGTTGCGATACTATAGTACTACTGCATCTCTAGCACCAGCGCACAAGTGACTACTGATGGGAGAAATGCAATCGTGCGCGATACTCGACGAGGATCATTGCCAGTATCGGTGGTTCGCAACGAGACATATCGTAAGTAATTTACTATATATATATATACATATATATACACAATATATGTATAAACAGAATAGTAGAATGTCTGAAGGAAACGAGAGAGCGAGAGCTCCGCGCCGGGCGTGATAAGCCTCACTTCTGTTCTGTTTTCTAATTCCATTCGCCATAAACGTCGCTTACGTATCTAATCTTCCATCACCGTTGGCTCTCGAGCGCGAAAATCGAGATCCAATACTGTACCATAAACCTCGTACTGTTCGCGGCAGAAGTACAAACGACGGGGAGGGAAAAATGGGGCAATATGGAATACCGGGGTAAAATGGAACAGATCGTTTTTTTTTTCGATCCAAAATTTTGCAAAAACTAAAAAAAAATTTTATGAGTACTCGACGCAACTTTGTTTATCGCAAATTAACGATTCTGATGTCGATTAAGGAAACTGGAAGATATTTATAGAAGGAATCGATTGTTAAGTTTTTATTGAAATTGAGAATTAATCTAAAACAGTTTGATATGATTTTTTTTTTAATCAACATAATGGTAAAAGTAAAAAAAATATATACTCGACGCAACTCTGTTCATCGCGAATTAACGATTTAAATGGCGATTAAGAAAACAGAGATTCATAGAAGGAATCGGTTGTTAAGTTTCAATAGAAATTGAGAATTAATCTAAAACGGGAGTTTTATATGATTTTTTTTGTCAACATAATGGTAAAACTAAAAAAAATATATACTCGACGCAACTTTGTATCGCAAATTAACGATTTAAATATCGATTAAGAAAACTGGAAAATTCATAGAAAGAATCGATTGTTAAGTTTCAATAGAAATTGAGAATTAAGCGAAAACGTGAGTTTTGAATTTGCGAAAATAACTTCAGTATGAAAGCAAATTTGAAGGTTTATATTGCCGTTGGAGAATAGAGGAAAGCGATGAGATAAAAATATCGGTGGTCCATTTTGCCCCGCTGTGCCGTTTTGTCCCACTTTCGCTTAGTCAGTTTCTATCGGTACCCCCGGTGCAATGCTGCGGCAGAGTAGTAAAGCGGTCTTAACGAACGCGCAGAATCCATGAATCACTGCGCTCCGGCGTAAGGAGACTCGGTGCTCAGTATATATACACATACGCGTATGTATTATATAAATACTATATACTATATATACGTTCAGAGATCGCGATCCACTGCCGCGTCACGAACGACCTAACGTACTCGTTCATCCGCTCAACTTGCGAGTTGAACACCACCATCGCGCCGTTGCCTCGAACGCTTCGATACACGTGGAGCGAAGAGTCGCGCGATAGCTGTGCAATTATACAGAGCTTATAAAGAGGCCGATAATTAAAACGTGATAACGTTTCTCCATCTACGTTAAACTATTATTTTTCCTTATCTTAGATCTTTTTTACGAAATGTGAACGAAAAAAAAAAAAAAAAAAAAAACAAAAATTGAGGATCGAATCGAAAATTGATTATATTCCTGAATTATACATCTCGTATCGTGAACACATTTTTTTTTTAGACTCGTAGTTTTTATTCTCATTTTTTTTTTTTTTTTTTTTTTTTTTTTTTTTTAAGGGAACAATACGAATTTCATTGGTTTTCGTGCGAAATAATGGTAGTATCGATGGGATAAATCGAAGGAGAATGAAAAAAAAGATACACGAGGAATATGAGTTCTGAATGGTAGTCATGGATTTCTTGACCTCGGTGAACCTCTTCGGTGGTTCAACGATGCGTCTCTCGATTCTCGGCGATTCCTGAGGGGCGTTGGACCTTCCCACCCTTGCTGCCCCAGCCTTGTGCACTGGGTTAGGACGCTCGATCCCATAAATATGAAACCCTCTTCTCCCGCCTCTGTCCCTTCTTTTCTGTCCTTTTCATTTTCTCTTACACCGCCGTTTCTTGTTCTAAACGTGAATTTTGGAACGACGCCCAGCTTCCTGGAGAAGTATATCCAACTTGGATTGCCAGATCGCTTTCTATTGTTTCATTCGACGGTAGAATCCGCACCTATCGGAATTATGATCGATTTTGGAAAAAAATCAATAAATCATCTCGACACTCAAAATTTGATAATCTCGAGTTTCCTAAATAAAAAAGAAAATAAAATTAGGAATTAAATTATTCGATTAGATCCAAAGAGTTAAGATTAAGAGAATAATTGTCTTCATTCCGACATTATTTCGACTTTTATCAATATTTTTTTAATTTCTTGTTAATCGTCGAACTTTATTAGAATTTCGCTGTTCTATGCGGCTGAATTAAACATTAGATATTCTAAAGATTAAAACGGTTTGGATGAACCAACGATGAGAAGAGACGCTAAAAATTATTCATAAAACGGTTTCGATATACTTTCGCGCGATTGCCATATCTCTGTGTACCGAAAGGTCATTAATTATCGAATGACTATCTATTACATGACAGTCATTGTCGGAAGGGATATTAACGAGAATGAGGTATTACCAGCTTACGCAGGGATCGCTAACAATAATATATTACGTAAACCTACGTAAATGAATTATGAAAAAAAAAAAATATATATATATATATATATATATATAATTCACCATTAGTCTTTTTAAAGCTTTGCTGCGAGGAAATTTAAGTTTTCACTTCGGTTTATCCGGCGTTAGGGGCGTTACGCGAAATTGTCCGATTTTCCTCGTCTTGTAACATCTGCGATGTAACGCTCCGAGATCTCGTTTCTCGTCATGTAAAAAAAAAAAAAAAAAGTTTAAAGAAGGAGAGGGAGAGAGAGAGAGCCGGTGGGGTGTGAAGGGCGGACGAGGTTCGGAAAGGAAAACGAGCGAAGAGCAAAAAAAAGGGCATGAAATACTCTCGAGAGGAAAGAATTTTCGAGATATCGAAGGGTCGAGTTGTAAGGGACTTTCCTCTTTTCAAATCCATTCCTTTCCTTTATTTTTTTTTCACTGTCTTATCTCCGTACGCCTCTTTCAAGATAATCCGCAACGTTCCGTGGGATGCAAGTCTTTCCGACTCGCGTAACGATATTTCTCAACTCATTTGAGACTCAATGGCGTCCGCCAGTGCGTGTAGATAGACGCAAAAATGAAATTGAATAACTTTTACTCCCTCTTAGCATCGAAGGTCAATTTTCTCCGAGTTCCGCAGTAGTAAAGGTCGTACGTGAATTGAGAATTGAATTAGGAAACTACCGGCTGACCCTTGAATTCCCTTTGGGATCCCTACGGCAAGACTTTCTCGTAAAACATATAAAGTTTTCAGCGATTAAAAATGTATCGCAAACTTTGCAAAACAAAAAAATTTATTGGAATTTTCATAGAATTTGTCACTTCGCGAATCTTGCGGAATGAGTCCGCGACTTTGGCTACAATCGGCGCTCAACTGTAAGCGCGTAAAGTTATCCCATGCATTAGCCTTCCGACGATACAACTCACGGAATTTTCGCAGGATCGAGTCACCGGCGAACGAGTGGAGTTTTAACGACGAACTGTGGCCGGCGACTGACGTAATTCGTTGGATTGCATAATAATTTGCCGTGCGATATGGCGGAGAGACCGGCGCGTGCAACACAACTGGGAGACACATCAAGAATCGGGACATAATATTAGTTTCTGCCCTATGCTCCCGGCGTGCGAAATATCCATTCTCGTCTCGACTACTATACTCTCGTAGAAGCGTATAGATGTGCGAAAAGACGAAGAGCCGAAGAAAAAGCAATATATATGGTTTCACGTTGCAACCGAGAGAGCTGTACGGTCACATCAACGGCATAGAAACGTAGTATGGCTTGTGGAGTTTCGCGAGACCAGAGATCGCGCATCCTTGAGCGCCACCAGGAATTTGTGGGACGAGGCCGATGTTTACTCGTGGAACTCACCGATTTCGCTTTGGCTTCTATTATATATACTACATAACATAATGGTATATGTATATATAGTTACTTAGTACCTATAGAATGCACGCGGAGTCGAAGAAAAAAAAAAAAAAGAGGTCTCCCGCGAACGTGTGAGTCGCCGTGACACATACTTGTTATCGTCATCCTGTCTCTAAACTCCTCGTTGCATAGCTGGAGAAACCGCTCATTATGATTATTCGCAAAATTAAATAAAATTTTTATATTCGACAATAAAAAAAATTGTCGGTATATCAGAATGCGATTGAAAAAATGGTAATTCATTGGATGTTTATGATTTTTTTTTAATTATGAAAGAGAGTCGTGTAAAGAATCAATTTGTAAGTATTTCGCGCTTTGGAAGGATTTTTATTTCGCAAAGAAAGGAGGGAATGAATAGTTCGCTTGTAGGACAGAGAGAGGCGATGCATTTATAACGTTAGAAGATATCTTAGCGGAGAGATGGTTCCGTAGGAAGTAGAAAAGCACCTGCGGCCACGGCGAATGCTGGTACGCCACGTCGTGCCAACGTCGTCTCGCGATTATTATTAACGGCTCGAGGACGTCGGTGTAAAATGCCTTAATCCCGTATAATCCTATCGCACCGGTCCAGATGGCTGTGCTAAGCTCGACCAGTCGCATACTCTTCTCTTCCTCCACCTCCGACGGCTCCTCTACCTTGAAAATCCTCGACTAGATAGCTCTGGCTTGCTGCTTACTGCCTCCGCTTTTGCTTCTGCTACTGTTGCTGCATCGCGATTCCTTTCTCGCTTGGGATTTCTCGTCTTTCTTCCGTATACCGCGCGCATACCTTCCGCCCGCTCGACTCGAGTTCCTTCTGCAATTCCCTCGGACTACGGACTCCTTTCCCGGATAAACTCTTTTGCCGTTTTGTTTTCTTGTTTCTTTTTTTTTTTTTACTCCCATTTTATCTCCATTGCAATATTCCATTGCAATCTGTGCGAACATATCTGCAAATGATGTACACGATAATAACCTTTTTTTCTATAAGTGTAACTCTCTTAGTAATGATTAGTAAAGATTTCTTAAAAGGGTTTTTAATTAAAAAAAAAAACGGGGTGCTGAACTTTTTTTTTCTTACAACTATTTTTTTTTTTTTTACAGAAATTTCAAAGTACTTCGCTATGCTGCTTTTTCTCGCGTATTTTTCCCACCGAATACGATAGCTTTCTATGATAATCTCGGAAAGCAAAGAGATTTTTTTTTTTAATATATCGAAATTCACATATTTTTCTAAAAATCGGACGAAAAATTAATTTTTGCCATTCGTCGTTTCGTTGACGATATGTATTTTGAAGATCCGCGGTAAAGGGCAGAAAAAGATTCTTTTCCGTTGTATTATACTATTTGAAGTCCTCTGGAATGTTATTTCTCCTATCGACATACCAAATGAACTTATGATAATTTTTCTCAGTAAACCGGGTAGTAAAATTAATGATAGAAATTTATCCTTCGTCATCATATCGTAATATCTTTCATACAAAAAAAAGAAAAAAAAAAAAAACATCTATTGGCAACTTGGATCTCGAGTTGAGACTTTAAACGAGTAAAATCGATTGTCATCATCCAACCCTCGTGTACGACGACGTTAACGTACAGACGAAACGATAGTCTCTTATCCCAGATAGAAATAGTCGGCCCGTATCTTCTTCGAACGGTACGAAACTGCGAAACGTTTCTGGTCGTTCGTTTTACGACGGTCCCATACACTCAAACTCCGTGGGAATATTCATCCGTATATATCGTCGTATACGTTCGACGATTTCTTTCTCCGGTCGACCCTCGTGAAGGACACTTCGAAATAGAGAGGGTGTCGCGTGTTTGTACACGGAGTTGTGTAAAAGTACTCTGCCGAGCAAAAGTGAGAGGAGAGAATAGACGCGCGAAGTGGTGGGAGTCGAGGGGTTTCGCCTTAAATCGTTCGGCTTTGTCGAAATTGTGACGAGCAATTCGTAGACATGAGGGTAGAAGAGCCAACGAAGGAGAGCGGGCAGACATCGACTACGTGTATATAGGGCTTCGCTATGACGATGAGGAAGAGACGATGAAGAATAAAAAAATCAAGCAACGGGAAGATATCTCGGTTAGCTTGCGCCCTTATAATATTACGTAGCGCGCTTCTCTGTAGGCCGCGTCATCGTGAAAAACATCATAAAGAAACGAAAAAAAAAAAATTTATACGGAGGGAACTTACGACCCTTCGTGTTCCTTCCTCGTTCCAGCGAAGCCATTTGCGCTGTATACATAAATACAACAATATTCGGAGATATATGCCCCGTTGCCAATAAAAGCTGATATACGAGTACATACATTTTTTTCGCCCGAAAAAAAAAAAAAAAAAAAAAAAAAAAAAAAAAAAAAAAAAATCCAATTTGGAGTTCTTCGAATTTTTTTTTATCGCAGATACAAAGATAACATATATCACTGTACCAAGAGACAAATTAATTTACCTCTACAATAATGGAATAAGAAATTAAGATGTACTTTCGAAAAAGCGATGTTGTCTCGACGTACATGTTGTACCCTCGTCAAACGGCACATAGAGTCCCCGTTTTTTTTGCACTTTTTTTCGGTATTCACTTCATTATCATCGTCTCTTTTTTTTAACCAAAGCTGATAAAAAAAAATCCTCCGAAGGCTAAAATTAACGATTAATCATCTTTTCTTTTACGCTTCGTGCTTTTGGCTAAAACGTAGAGGAGAGGCTTTGAGATATCGCGGTGTTGTATAGATGTTAGTCTCGTTGAAAAGCAAACCACGCAATGACTCGATTGCCCGTAGACTAAGCCGCGCGCTATCTTCGCTGTACGTGAAGGGGGGTCCCCCTGTTCTACGCAGGGGGCGAGAGAGAGAGTCTAATTTGCCTATCCGTTCTGATCGAGGAAAGTTATCCACTCCCTCTGCGGTGTCAGTGGCCTTGAGGGGTGTTGCCGCTCTGCGTGCGGCTCGAAAAATACTTCACTGAGACAAAGCACGCCGTGGCCCTCGCGGAACAGACGAAAGTGAGAGTGAAGCGGAGAAGAAAAAAAAAAAAAGAAAAAAAAAAAAAGAGAGAAAGAGACGGCAGCGAGGAAAACGTAAGAAAACGCGGTAAGAAGAAAGATGAAAAGCAAATAGCGTATAACGGAGAAAGATGGAAGGTGAGAGGGCGAGGGAAGCATCAATTAGACGAGACCCGCCGGGCGCGTTTTCCTCCCCGAGATAAGTGCGTACACGCCAAGTTAAGTGGAGTAGAGAGGGAGCGAAAGAAACAGAGCGGCTGCTTAAAAATAAAGGGTGGATTCCGGGCGCAAAGCGTAGCCACTCTCGTGGCCTATGCTCGCTTTCTCGCTCGGTCTCCCGTCGCCTTCTCCTTGTATATTGCGAATGGAGAAAAGCGAGCGCGAGATTCTTACTTCAACTTCCCGGACGAGAGAGCACAGCAACGAGTACCAACGACCCTTCGCGCAACATCTACTTCTCTACTGTTCGCTCTCTCACTATACCGGCAGCGCAACCCCTTCTGACACGACTCTACCCTTCTTTGTCTCTTCGTAAGCCTCTCCCGGACCCTACTTCACTTTTCTCTTCACCTTCATTCAAGCATTCCACTCTCCACTGTTTCAGTCCGCTCGAGTCTCTAATCGAGTCTAATCGATCGCGGCGAGAGTAGAAAAGAATAAAATAGCCGAGATTTCGAGAGGGAATTAGAAGATTGTATTACTATATCGGCGTAAGATGGATTATTCTCATTTTTTATTTTCATTCTCCGAGAACCGAGAAAAATTTAATTTATATCTGATAAAAGTGCTAAAAAAATCATTAATTTTATTTTTATCATTAATTAATAATAATAACTTGAATATTAATTTAATTTTTTTCACTTTCATCAGAATCAAATTTAATTTTTTTAATTCTATTACGTCGAGGGAAATGAAATTGCAAATATTGTACGAGAAATATTATTGATCGTCAATCGTTCTTAAAATAATGAAACGCAATTATATTTCGAATATATGTATTCATCGATCACTGATCGAATTATTTTTCATTTCACTCTCGAAGCGAACGATTGGATGAACGAAGGAGAGAAACAAACAGAAAGCTACAAGAATTTCATTTATAAAAGAGCATCAATTTTGTCGAACAAATCGTTCGACTTTCTTCGATTTCACGTGGATACTTTTTTATCCATTCTTACGCACGTCCAATCGTTTTGCTGTACTATTTTTTTTTTTTTTTTTTCTACTTTCGTTTACTACACTTTTGTCGACACATAAAAATCACAGTGTAGGGACTGAGTTTTGGTGCCGACGTCGTATTGGTGACTTTTTCTCGGTGTTCGCACACGACTTCGACAATCTTCTGCTCGGCTCTCTCGCCCTCTCACTCGGCAACGGCAAAAAATCAACCCCTCGGTAATCCGGTCCACCTGATCGTCGAGGATCGGATTTCACCGAACGCGATTCAGCGCGCAGCTTCCTTCGGCTCACCGTGAGTCGTTAACACCCCAACGGTAAAGTTACTCACCTGCGCCTCGGTGCCCTGTGCACCCTAATCGGCAGACCCTCTGACCGTCGACTCTGCTGCTCTACCTTTTCACTTCGCTACAGTCTGTACCTTTCCTTTCATTCTCTCTTTTATTATCCTACTATATGCTGTCTTCGTAAAGAACTATACGCTACACACTCTTGTGTCTTCATTCTTCTTTTATTTTCACCTTAAAGCTTATTTCTCAGAGCTCTAACTCACTGTGCAACCTGTTTACCCTTAAAAATCATTTCTTTTGTGTTCCCGAGGGTCTCGAGACCCCCGGCAACCTGTCTGCCTGCCTGCATGCCACTCAAGCCAACCAACGGGTCACCGGGAACCAGAGGTCTTTCCCTCGAGCGCAACGGCACACGCCACCAACAGTTTACGGTACACATCATTCCGTAATCCACTTCGATCACCTCGACAACTTTCTCGATAATTTATAGACTCTCTACGTTACCGCGTACAATGTATAGAATTTATCGACTATGGGCATTGACCTGATATAAGCATATAGCGGCATATGAGGGAAGCAAAAAAAAAAAAAAAAAATTCAAAGTATTTACGAAAAAAAAAAAAAAATTAATAACACTTTCACCGCTGTTTTTTCCGTATTTAGTTTCATTATAAAAATTCGTATATATATGTAAAATTTTTAGTATCAGTTGCCAATAATACTTTAATTTTTTTTCGAGCTTTGCTCGCAGACCTTATATAATCTCTAAATTATTCAATCATATCGACATAAAACTTCGACATACATATTGCTTACGTTCTATCGATTTTACTACAAAAAAAAAATAAAATAAATCTCATAAATATTGATTCTCTATAAAGTAACGGTGAGAACCCGTAACGAAGAACAACCCATTTATTTTCTTGAAGATTTAAAAAAAATGCATTTTTCATAAAGCCGAGTAAAGAGGGTACTTTAATATCTTCATTTAATACTTTTATATATATACTTATATATATATATGTATCCAACAGCCTAAATCCTGTTCCTGATGCTTAATATTAATGACTCATTTTTCTTTCCTTCCTTCCTTTTTTTTTTTGTTTTTTTTTTTTTTTCTCCCAACGTCGTCGTGGTTATGGGTAGAGGTACACGATAAGAAAAGTGAGCCGCAAATCCCGGGGGTGAGTTTATCCCCTTCATTCATTTCGTGGCACGCTGACGTAACAGAGTAGACTAAAGCAGTGTATACCAGAGAGTGCGGAGTAAGGGTAGCTCTCTGTTCACTTTCTCATCCCCGCGTTTGTCGACTTTTATGCTGTCGGTGTTTTTTTTTTTTTTTTTTTTTTTCGACTATTTTTTTTTTTTTTTTTTCTATATCGCTACCGTAGTTGGTTATCGAAATTGATGTCGCTAGCGCTGCTTCGACGTCTCGGCGTTACGTGGTACGCATGTCTATAGGCATTGATGAACGCGATCCGCGAACGGTATCGATGAATAGGTCGTTGAGGGACTTTCGATACAGTATTCTGATTATATTCCGACGATTTAAAAAAACAAAAATCATTAAATTGCGAACAATCGTTTAGTTTTTATATAGCAATGAAAAATCGTATAATAGATTCGAGATGTTCGTATAAAAGTTACTTGGATGGAAGAAAATACTTTTTGAACGCCAGGATATTGGTGTCGAGTCGAAAGGGTTGAAATTTAATGACGAAAGTTCTAATAACGTTTAATGTTGATGGTTGACACTCTTCCGGGAGTCGATTACGTTAGTGCCATCGATATTCGATATCAAATTTCAATATTACAACGTATAATATTCTAACTATTATCTCTCGACACGGTAGTGAATATAAATTGTAATATTAGCAATTTCTTGGATAACGAAGTGAGTGGAAAAAAAAAAAAAAAAAAAAAAATGAAAAAAATTTACGCGAAAGTTCGTTTAATTCTCGTCGCTGTTACTGTCTATTTTTTCATTTCCTGATCTCCGCGCTTCTATCCGGAATATCCGAGGTATACTTCAATTTCTTGATGGACCATAAAAGGGCGAAGGGAAATCGGCTGATACTCCGGTAAAACGACTCGACTCGTTCGCTTCTGCAGTTACTACTACTACTACTACTACTACCACTCCTATCACTACTACCGCTTCTCGATGCTATATAAGCCTCCGTGAGGCATCAGTTTCGTCTCGAGAATTTATGCATAACGTACAACGCGCGTCTCTCGGCTTCTCTCGTCGGCCTTCCGCTCGACCTCCGGTACGGGTTCCTTCTATTTAACTTCCGCGTACGCAGGATACCTGTGGGATGTATGCAGAGGACTGTCGCTGCAACTCGACGTCTCTCTCCCCTTTTCCCTTTCAATGTTTTGCCGTCTTTTACCTTCTTAACACTTTTATCTTCTATTTTATTTTATTATTCTTATCACATTCATCTTTACAGAAGTTTTTTCATTCAAAGTTTTACAATATTCCGACGTTATTTCATTTTCAAAAAATCTTATTATTCGTAATTTCAGTAGTTTTTCGTAATTTTATTTTTTGCCGAATTTTATTTCAATTTAATATTATTTCGATTCTGTTTATATTTATTTATTTTTTATAGTCATATTTCCGATTTTTTTTTTTGCGATTTATTTGTATTTCTGTTTATCTCCCCGTCAGTCGCGTCTTCGAATCAATCCTTTTTCTATTCCGGTCCGTTCGTTCGGCGTTTCCAGCGAGTCAAATCGTAAAATTCAACTCTCTCATTTTCTTACCTCCGTTTCCACGTTGTCGTCTTGATCGTCGTTGCACCGAGAAAGCGAACGAAGAGAACAGTGTGGAATGAGAGGTGAGCGAGCAGACGAACAAAGGGGTGGAGGGTAACACGCAAGGGAAGCTGCAACGCGAAGGACAAACGCGTGTATAAGAAAAATTCTCGGAGTACCGAGAGAGCGCACACGGGATAAGACGGTCCCGGAGGAGTTGGCGCAGGACAACGAAAAACAAAAAAATAAAAGTACGTCCGCGGAGAGACTACGGGGGGCTCTCTTCCTTTATCTCGACTGGTAGTAGAAACACAAATAAAAAAAAATAAAAAATAAACAAAGAGACAGAAGAGACAAAACAAAACAAGAAAAATAGATAAAGAGAGTTGGTCGGAGGATAGAAAGATAATGCGGACGAAAACTGGCGCAGAGAGAATTGAAAGGGGTTGAGACGTTATGCAGGAGAAAAGAAGATGAAGAAGCGGATGGGTTGAAAAAAAAAAAAAAAAAAAAAAAAAACCTAAAAAATTTTTCACAAAATTTCACTTAGGCCCCCGGGGTGTGGTGAAGACTATGAGTGCCGCTGAACAACGCGTGGTTACTTTTTAGTGGACTTTCGTTTTTTTTTTTTTTTTTTTTTTTTTTCGTTATATATTACACCGCTCTATATAGGGATATAGAGTGAAAATGGAAGTAATACAGGTCAACTTTGCAAAGAATCGCAAAGTTATATCAAGAATAGGACTTTACAAGTTTTTCATTGGTACGATAATAGAAATCTTTTTTACTCGTTAACGTCTGAAGAATTCTGCACTATCCACGGATCATATAAGATTATTGTATGAGACAACTTTTACCCGAGAAAAATTCAGTGGCACTGAAAAAAGATTTTTCAAGTACCGTTTTGCGAGTATTTTCGTTCGGTTTCTCGTCGATGAAAATAAATACAATACGACCGCAACGCTGTGTAATAGTCGAACACGAAGCTTTACCTTAATGGAGAAAACGAATTTCTGGCCTCGCGACGCGATATAAATTGCCTTCGGCTTTTTCCTCTACATTAGCTTTGCTCCCCCCCTCTTCTCCCCGAACCCCTTTGCTTTTCTTTCTTCTGCTTCTTCGAACTCCCGTATTATTTATGTTTATCCTCCGTTATATCGTTTCTCTACGTTTCACGGATTAAGCTCTACAGTACCATCAAACAAAAAAAAGAACAAAAAAAAAGCAAAAATATATCGTATATTTTTATAAATCAATTTCTTACTCCCAACAATTCCATACGGACATCCAATTTCTCGCATAGTTCATCTTTAAAAAAAAAAAAAAAAGATAAACGCTTTAACTTTTTGGTTGCATTACTTGATTCAACAGAACTCTCTTTACTCTCGAAATTTCGTTCGGAGCTTCTATACCGTTGCGTATGCACTGCAAAAGCGAGGATATGGATGCATCCGCGTAAAGGTATAAGTACATAAGAGCCGAAAGCGGCTGGCTAGCTGTGCTTTAATGGACAAAACGAATTTTTACCCGGCGTTCTTTTTCGCGCCCTCGCTGTGTGTCTGTGTGTCTGCAATATCTCGGTGAAATGATACTCTCGCCATTTTTCCGCAGCATTCTTTCGCGATCTTTACTTTACTTTATACATTGTGTTTTTTTTTCTTTTTTTTTTTTTTTTTTCAATTTTATTTTGTTTCCTTGTTCCGCTATTTTCCGTTTCCTTTTCTCCCTTCTAGCATCGCTCGTGCCTTAGCCTTTTATAACTGCTACGCCAGCGCTCTCTAATTCTCTTCCTTTTCTTCCTGTCGGACGTTCAAGCGCCAGAATAACAACGTTCGCTTCCATCCCTTCTTCGCCGCCCTATCCCCGGATGATTATATTAACATTTGCTCGGGGCAACTTCGGGGCGTACTGTGGCCCGCGTTCCACTATTTCGGGTTCCCATAGCTTGTGTGTGTGTGCGCCGCGATCTCTCTCTGTACCACGAAAATTCTCGAGTTCTGCCTGTCCGCCTCAGAGCCGATTCTCCTCTTCTTGCGCGCGGATATTTCGAGGCAACGAGAGAGAGAAAGAAAGATCGTCAGCCTCCTTCCTGCTTCTCCTTTCTCACTCCCTTTTCTCTCCGTTTCTCTCGGCTTCTGCTAAACGGCGTACGAAACGAACAACGCGAAACGCGAGGGCGGACAACGGAGAGGGAACCCGCGCCAAGGCCAAAAAATATTTACCTCCAAGACACGAAGCTATTGTACGTAACGGGAATTACGTAATACGGTGCCTCAGCTAAGACGATGCGGAATTGGAGAACTGGCTGACAGCATCGCTGAGGGAAGATTTAATAGGATAACACGGTACAGTGGACCGTTATTTTATCTATACTATAGATACTTGGCATTATTATATTGGATACTATATTAACGTTACGCGCGAAACGATTTTTCGTGATTCATGAGTTCTTTCATTCGAAATTGAATATAAAGATAATAATATTAATGAAACTATATTCTCTACGAAATATCTTGAGATAATCTCGAGATTATCTTGAATATGAAACCGAAAATGTTGAGGTATCAGTTTTGTTTAGTTATCGTGGATTTATCGTTTGTGGACGTAACTCTGTTTTAACTTTTTTAACTTCAATTTCGAGACCTTTTTTTTTTTTTTTTTTTTTTTTTTTTTTCTTGATGATATTACATTCCGATAGAAAGTTCCCCAGGTATCCACGTACCGTTTGTATTAGTATACATGGAAGACGTCGACGGTGTCGCGAGAATCGAAAAAAAGCTGACGGCCTTTGCTGTCTTCTCCGTCTTCGTCTTCGTCGTCGTCGTCGTCGTCGTCGTTTCTGAAACGAAAAAGGGGACGAACCATACACCATCGGACGACAGAAGGGACGTGATGGGTAGCAAGGGGCGGGCGAAGGGAGGGAGGGAGGGGGTCTTCCAACTCGAAAGCTACGGCGGGAGGGAACACGGGGCGGGCGTACCGAGCGAAACGTTGATCCTGATGGATCGGCGATCGTTTGTCGTTCTTAACGCCGGGAACCGGGAGGGAGGCTCACCGTCGTCGTGGCGTTGATATTCACCGACTGATGCCGGAAAAATCGCCCGATTAGTTGCTTTTCACCCTACTCTCGCGCGTAAAACCTCGTTTCGCAAACCCCATCCGAAAAAACACCCCTTTCTTCCCTTCTTCTCTCCTTTACTCCAACGCCATGCGCCGACTCCATGAGTTCTCTCTTCTCGCTTTCTGTTTCTGGTGTTTCGTCTATTTTTCAAGAATACTTTTAAGAAAAATCGTAAAAAATTCTGAATAACAAAGAAAAAAAAGAATGAAAAAAAATAGGAAATTAGAATAGAGGGTCGATAAGCTTAATTGTGACGAGTGCGACAGCGTTTATTAAAAAATTGAAGAAAATTGAATAACTGTGGAAAAAAAAATTGTTTCGAAATATAATTAAAGAAGATTGCACTCTGAAATGAAAGTATAGTGAAAAATATGATTTGATTCAGAGAAATCATCGTTATCATACTCCCCTAACTATCAACGATTCCCCCTGTTGATTCTACTTATACAACAAGAAAAAATGATAGTTTGATTTAAGTGGCGTGATGTATGGGAAGAGCGATGAATGCGGAAATGGCGAAAGACTTTTTCTTCAGGATATATAAGGGTGGAAAGTTCGAAGGAGGAAGGAAATAGTCAGTATAGCAATACCGGTGTATTTCTCCCGTCGTTGCGTCTGTTTTACCAACATTCACCCGAATATAATTCGTTATCATCAATTAGGATTTCCCGGTGTTCCATTCGCGTGGCGGGCGGTCGGACGAAGAGATATTAGTCGAAGTCGTGGCGCGGATCAGGGCGGAGGAAAATACGAGGCGTTCAGCCGTATCAGTAAACTCCATAATACAAATCCAAAACATTTCTCTTCCCTCATTTTTACTGATCAAATGAAAAACCCGAATCTCTTAAACTTCACCGCGTTTGATTGATACGCGTTTCTCATTTAATTGATAATTACCGAAACTTCAACAAGACATGAAAAATCATTCGATGAAAAGCGTTAAGTTGTCTTAAACAGCGAGTCCTCCAAAGAACAAACGGTCTATTGTCACCGAATCGTGAGAGCGCTTGACGAATTCTTGCGGTTACTCTCTCGTCGATGCGGTTGTTGGTCTTTCGCGTATGAACCACAAGGCTCTTCGCGATGGCGTTAAAAGCCAACAAACGCGTGTAAGAAGCATATACCTTGGAAATTTCTCGTTGCCACGGCCTTCGGGGATAAAGCTTAGGGGCCTTCGGTGAGAAGGTGAAAGTGGGTATAGTTTCTCCGGGAGCACAAAGCGACCCGAAGCATACCATCCCTTGTTGCCTTCACTACATTTGCCGTGAGGGTGAGCAACGCGTTCTTGTTAATGTAGAGAAGGCAGACACACGAGTGAACAATAAGGAAAGACGAGGAGAAAGATAGATAGTGTTATATATACATAAAGCAGAGAAGGACGCCAAGAGGGTCCGCGAGCTTTTGCTGTTGGTGTTGGCTGGTTGGCTGCTTGCAGACTTGAGAAAAGGGGTTGGAGGCGCTGAGGAGGGTGAGACGGCGAAACGCGCCGAGTCGTATACGAGTGGCTTAGTCGGCTTCTTAATAATTCGTACAAACGCTATATGCCACGTGGCAAAGATGCACAGGAACCTCAGTTCATGTATATGTATAGTTGCAATCTCTACTTACATGTATTAGTACTTTAAACGGTGGAAAATATAATTATTCATTTATTGCTTAGAAAAAAAGAAAATCTTCGAGAAAATCCTTCGCTAAACGCCGAATGAGATGGGAACTGAGCGATGCAATAAAACAATAATAGCACCGCGTTTACTTCGAATTAACGTTGATTTTTTAATTGCGTCATTTAACACGAAATACAGAGGAAAACAAGAAAAAAGTAATGTTAACGAGTGGAGAAAATTCATTAGTCAATTTCCGCGTTAATTAATTTTATGTCCAAACATAGCATCCGCTGCGTTTAGAAACCTAACGCTCTGCGAAGATGCTTTTGGCTCGCGTCTCGATGTTGAGATCGTTTAACATTTTAGAGAAAATTTCTCGGGGTATTTTTTTAATGATACAAAAAATAACAAATCTTTGCCGTCTCTACAGTGTATTAATCTTCTAATAATCTTTACGTAATCGCTGGTTAGTTCGGTGAGTCGTCAAGTTAGCGAGAGTGTTGAGACGGAGTGCAAGTAGAAATGATATACAGCGAAAGTACCCATAGAAAAGTGGCGCATGTGGCGGTGTTCAACGATGGCAGCCGAAAAGAACGGGAATTTACGGGTTTTTCTAGGCATCCCGTAGACATTCGCCATCCTCCGCAAACGGGGGGGTTGTACAAGACTTTTATCGCGGAGAAACATTTACCGCGAACAGCGACGACGGCCACACCGTCAGCAGAGACCCGGCTATGGCATTTGCATGCAAACGCGATCGCCACTTTCTCTTTCTTTCGTCGTTCTTCTTTCTCACTTGTTTTCTTGTTTCTTCTGTTGTCGTTTCCTTTTTTTTTTTTTTTTTCATTGTTTTTTTTTTTCACGTTCGTTTTTCTCTCGTCAAGGAAACTTCGCGAGGTCTTTTCCTCCGTTTTCTTTCTTTTTTTCTTTTCTCTTTTTTTTTTTTATTTTTATTCCGTTCTTTTTGCAAGCTTGACGCGTGAGCCCGAGGGGCTTCGAGGAGCACTGGTGAACGACGAAAAAAATATGAGAGACCGATGAAAGAATGCCAGTGTGGCCAGTCGATGGAGTGAAAGAGCTTTTCTTCGACTTCCTCTTTTTCGTTTCACCGTCACTGCTTCCGTCGTTATAGCTCGCTGGCCGCGAGGCTCCAAACGAAAAAATATATATATAATAAAAAAATACCAGTGAAATAACAAAAACAAAACGATGACAAATGCACGAACATTGATTTTTATCCTATACACGTGCAATAATGAATAAATGAAACTGGAAAGCTTCGCTTTTATACACGTAGTTGTCGAAACGTTTTCCGTTTCACCACTGAAACCGTATAAAAGTTGTCACAATTTCCTCTCTCCGCTTTATTTTCATAAAACTTTCCGCTGCTTCCGAATCTATACATATGGATTTCGCAAATTCTCCGCTTCGAAATATTCATCAAATCCTTTACTGATTCCGACTGTTGTTTCTTTTCACTGCAAGAACACTCAGTGTTCGCGAATTTACAGGAAAGTTGATTAATACATCTGACGTTTCGAAAGCAAATTAAATTTCTAATTTCTCTTTTTTTATTTAAAAAAAAAATTATTTTTTTCCCCAATCGGTAAATGTATTGAGTTTTCTGGAAAAATTGTCAACAGATATTGGAAAAAAATAAAAAATATTTTCAGATCCATTCGACTTCAGAGGTCTCGAAAGTGCAATACGGACCGTCCTCATCGTGAAAGTCTATCGGAAGTTATCCCAAATGTTCAAAAGTCCGTTAAAACTTGCGGTGAGTTTTGTTACAATTAACTTTAATGATTTTTTTTTTCACCCCCTTCAAGTATAGTCAACGATTTTTCTTAGCAATTTTCATTAACCCAACTGAATGTATGTTAAATGAAATACAGGGGTAGAAGAACCCCCGTAGTAGTAAAAAATCGCCAACGTTATTAGACGTTCCACTGTGTGCAGTTTCGAGTTATATATACCGTTAGTCGAGTGTAAGCCAACTGTACCTATAGCAAAGTACTAACACACAGATGTATATAGAGTAGAGAGAGAGACAGAGAGAGAGAGACAGAGAGAGAGAGTAGTGCCCCTACGTCCCATGTCCGGAAGTCCCGGAGTCTCGTTGGATATGCAGAGCGACGCGGTCATTTGTAACGCTGAGCCTCGGATCCAGGTTCAGCATCCCCGAGAGCTTTTCGTCTCTGTCTTGCGCCCCTTTCCCTCTCCCACCTCTGTTCAGCTTGTTCTCTCTACGTGGGCGAAGAACGAGGGCCACTGGTATCTACATGTCCCTTCTATCTCCATTTTCGCATACACTACGAGACTTCGCAAGGAGTAGAGGCGCTTCGTTTTCTCGTCCCTGGCGTTCTCCTTTTCTTTCTTCTTCGCATCGTCTACTACCACAGGGTATATCTGTTCCTCTGTCCTATTCCCTAACTTCGTCTGTGTCGTATTCTTCCACCTCAATGTTAGGGTACTGGAAGACTGCGCACGAGGCCTCTGGAAGTTTCGGTCTCTCCTTCACGTTTCTAGATGGTAGATTTTCTCTTGGGATGCGACGATGCCTTAACCGCAAGTCGGTGACCCAACTACCACAGCCCCATCGCCAAGTCCTCTTCTCCTCCCAACCGCCAACGGCTACCACCGTCGGCTGTGGCACTCTCGTTTCTCAGGTCGTTCATCGTATCTCCGTCTTTCCCGTTTAGTCTTCGCTATTCCCATCTCTTCCTCTCTCTTTGGCGAACTTAAGGGGGTGAGGTAACGTCACGCAAGAAAGCGACGTATCACCCACCGCCAGGCATCCGGTGCGGCTTGCCTCGCCAGCTAGGAGAGAGCTTCGCCTTCGCAAAACCCTTCCGACACGACGTGACTTGCGACGTTAACTGCGGCTGGCTGGTAGCCTCGATGGAATATAAGCATAGAGAGACCCCCGACGAAGGTGATGTTGAGAAAGAAGCAGATATGACTTGAAGAATTTTGACGAAATAGGGAGAGAGAATCGGGAGTATAAAAAAAAAAAAAAAAAAACGGCACGAAGAAAATGACAAAGAGAAGAAGAGTGCGAAAAGTAAAAGGGCGCTATATGGAAGAAAAGGTATGAGTTCAACAAGACTCAACCACCTCCCCCATCGACGCAAACTCTTTTGCTGTCTTGCGAAGAAGAAGAAGAAGAAGAAGAGGAAAAACGTGATCGCTTGCAACTCTCGCTTACTCTGTTCTCATCTCCACCGCAAATATTTCTCACCGACCCATCGTCTCTCGTCTCCATTTTAACACGCTGCTCGCGTCGTCATCTTTTACCATTTAATTTTTTTCCTTCTTGTTTTTTTTTTTTTTTTACTTTTTCGTCACTTGCGACGATGAAGTCGACGGTGAACTTGAGCGGTGACTCGCGGGAGACAGTGGAGAGGAATGATGCAAAGTATAGAGATGATATTTTGGGGTATAGAATTGGCTTTTGGATCGGAGCTGTTAGAAGGAATTAACCACATGTCGTGGCGCTCTTGATGTTAGGCGGACGAAAACGTTTGATACGACGTACACGATGATGATGGTACCTCTCTTGTGTCTCGTGTACTGCAATGAGAAGGACAGAGACAGTGATTTGGAGGTCCCGAAGGCGCACGTTAAACCTTAGCGGACTATTACGATAATCCTGTTGGATCCGCGGGGAGCCTACAGAGGAGAGTGTAGAGCGAACCTGAGGGTTGAAGCAGATTCGACTCCTGTGGGTCGGCAGGAAATCGGGGCATACAGCGTGATGCTTCTGCTGCCGGGAGTATTAACTCCGACGGGGAGAGCGAACGGGTAGAGAGAGAGGTGAACCCACGTTAGAACGTAGATGGATCGTGATCCCGATATTTCTCTCGACGATACCTACAATATATACATCTATAGTATACCATAGATGGCGCATTATATGGCTACACGATGGAACACGATGCTTAGCCAGGGAAACTATTATAGGCGAAATCGAAAGCGATTCTCCAAACGATATACTCTCTGTAATAGGGTTCGTTAACCCTGTTGCCTTCAACATTAATTTGCTGATATGGAAGGCAAATAAAGTTATCGTCTAAGTAACTTTCGTATCGAATTCGAAAAAAAGAAATGTTATAAACAATAGTTAAACATTTTTTTGGCGGAAATTGGTAACTATTCACGTTTTTTCAAGATTCGTAAGTATAAGTAACGAAAAAATCTCGAGAGAGGTTCGTTTGCCTTTGATGCGCGATAAGAAAAAAAAAAAAGGAGAATATTTGGTAACACGTGTGCGTTAGGTAGCCGGGAGGTAGAATAATCTTGAGGAGTTCTTGTAGACCACACGGTATAGTTATGAAATATACACTGTGCCGTATAGCGGTAGAGAAACTACTGTAACGAAACTCATCTCGTGTGTACGCATTCCTTGTCCTTCCCTTTTTTTTTTTTCTCATCTTACGATTTGCAATCTCCGTCGCTTCTGCCATTCGAGTCTCTTCGTCGTTGAGCGTAAATGGCACCCGAAACTTCCACTTCTGTATAATATTTTGTACGCGCGATATTTCGCGTAGTTTTTTTTTTTTTTTTTATATCACATGGAAGGAAAAAAAGAAATGTGGTGTTTGTGTGATCCCTGTCGCTTGTGGCGGACGGGCATGTGGAGCTTTGCGTGTGTACGTTGCGTATAGCTTCGGAGGGACATAAAAAAGAGGCCGGAGGTCGAATCCACGATCCCGGCCCGGATTATCCCGTAATAGGCGGTCCACAGGATGGGATGCTATCCCAACTATGCTTCGACGCTCCGCACAGCATCCCGGATGAAATGACTACACGTGTTCGAACGGAGGGAAAGACTCGAGTGGACTATCCCCGCGTTGAGACCTTTTCTGTCCTCTTACTACGTCGTCTTCACCGCGATGCCTTCCTCCGGTCCCTCTTCCACTATCATTCTTACGCTCAGTTTTTTTTTTTTGCAGAGTAATGCGACAAGAAAAAAAATACTCATGGCGTCCAACTACATTTGCCTTTGCGTTGATTTTTCTGATTTTTCGGCTGATATGTAAAAATAGAAGAATTACATTGCCGGAGCTTTTACTCCGCAATTTTCATAATTTTATAAAAAAAATTAATAATATTATGAAAGAATAATTATTATTTACGTGATACTTTGATTATTTAGGAATATTGAAAAAATAGATAATTCGCAACTTTAAAGTTCTTTTTTTTAGAGATATCGATATATATCTTAATTATAAATGGCAATTAAGTGGCAACAATTTACTTGTCGTATTTAATTATCTAATGATTTTTTTTTTTCTTCTTCTATTCAAAGCCTATAAAGCAAAGATAGCAAAGTATACTGGAAGGCGAGAAATAAAAGTGTAATTTCGTTTTCCCGTTAAGACTCGATCGATCGGATCGGTTTTACCCCGCGGCAACGGCGATGAGGGTAAAACGAAACGTGACTTTTACGAGGCTACAAATGGGATGACGAGTCGTTGGTTGAAAGATTGAGGGAGTGAGGGTTATAGAGAAAAATCTAAAGCGGAGGCAAGTGTAAGAGAGAGAAAACGTGTGACGGCACGAAACAGGAACGAGCGCACAGGAGGTGAGGTGTCTATCTTAATCAAAGCGTCTCGAAGCGAACCAGAGCACCGCGCGCTCTTCTTACCCACCGACCGGGGAGAGTGAATCTTGCCCTTTGAACTTTGATGCGGTTACAGAATCGGGTCGTAGCCGATCGACAGAGCGAGACGGTGAGTCGAGAAGAGATAGAGAGAATATCTCTCGGGAGGTTTCTATTGATTTCCCATTACCCTGCGAAGCCCCATGTCACGGGGAAAGCATTCAATTGATCCCTGTACCACGCATTTGCCAATCGCCTCGTGCCGTTCTCTCGTACCCTTGAACATACCGCTTCCATTCGATACTTTCGACCCCTTCTTTGGGTTTCGGTGGGTCACGACTTTCAAAAAGATGCCACTTCCTGCGGTGATTTTTCGCCGGTAGGCCTTTACCCTTCGATGCTTTTTTTTTTTTTTTTTTTTTTTTTTTTTTCGTTCTGTACGCGAACCTGATGTGAGGGTATCAATGAGGGTTCTACTAGATCGATTCTGATATCTCGGAGATGAGTTTTGATGAAAATTCTTCTACATCGATATCGAAGGTGGAAAATAGGCACATATGGGGACAAATACGGAATTTAACCATTTGCGTTGCGTCGTTTCAGCTACAAATGATAACGAGGTTCGTAATCAATTTTTTTTTTTTTTTTTTTTTGTCGCGGTGAAGGAAACTATAGTTTGAAGTATATCTCGGAATTATTTCAAATTTTTTTATTTATTTTTTTTTTCATAACGGTTCAAAGGAAAGTACGACATAGAGTGGCTGTGTACACACGTATGACGTTCGTTCTTATCATTCGGAGGATGTGCGGTGTGTGTCTTTATCGCAACGGAAGGTAACGCTAGTCGCGCACACTTTATCCACTACGAAGCGCATAGTAGTAGTATCAGCCGCGGCAACGAAACGAAAACGTCGAGATTAGAGTGTCAGATCGGTTAGTTGGTGAGAAAGACGGCGATGGGTGTGATGGCTATGGTCTCGCGCTGCTGTCGGAGAAGATAAGGCACGCGGCGAAACTTTTTCGCGGTTTCCCTTGAACCTCACAAAAACCACGACGGTGACGTCAACGCCGACGGGAATAAGACGAAGGAGCGTATAGAAGTCGAAGGCGCAGACGTTAAATTTTGTTTTTCACGATCCAACCCTCCGTTTCGTTAAACTTCTTCGCGTCATTACACTCGAGAAAATATACTTTTGTCCAAAAAAAAAAAAAAAAAACAGAACATTGAACAATTGTAATTCGTAATATCGATACAATAAGAGCGAAAGAAGAAAAAAAAAAAACAAAAAAAAATACTGAACACGATAATTTTATCATCAATTTTATCAACCGAGAGAGATGATTGATCAATTCTGTGGCTAATCTCCCGAAGAAAAAAATTAACCGAATTCGAATTAATTTTTTTAGAATTTATTTCAAGGAAATTACGCGATAAATATTGCGACGTTGAAACTGAGTAAATCGGATCTGTTTTATCTTTGGTTGATGACTGTTTGTTTATCGTCATAAGTACATAATTCACATTGTTTTTGAAAAAATCCCGTGAATTCCTAATGTATATACAAACGAGTAGATAAGTAAAGTCTTCAAACGGACTATTAAGTGCTAAAAAAGAAATCCCCGCGAACTCAAGAAGGTCACTCGGCTTTACTCGGTCTTCACGGTGAATCTGTTGAGGTGGAGAATGCAAGAATTAAATCCGTGAGTGGGCGATAAAGGACTCGCCAGCGAGGGGCGGCAAGGAATGAGAGGTTAGTGTTGAAGCTTTCCTGGTGGTGTGGTAGCAGAAAAGCGTAGAAATCCTCTCCCTCTCTCTTTCCATCTCTCGTGTTTTGCCTCGTGGCGGACCAGCGGGATCCTTTGGCTCTTTCTCCGTCTGGAATTCGCTGGGTCTTCGTCGCCCACGCGTGGACCAACTCCTCCTCTATAGCCTCATACCAGCAATGGTTTGCCAGAGAAGGTCCCGGTGTGCCGGAGGGTTACGACGGGGGTTGGCAAAGCATTCCGAGGCGCGCTCCTCGAGAAGCGTAAGAAGCATCTTTCCTTCATACCCTCCAACCCCCCGCGGCTCGACTTCGCCATTCTCCTTCGCCCGGAGGATATGCTGCCGCTTCGTCGCGTGACGCCGTATCCAACGCTCTTCTCGGGTTCAGTAGTAACGTAACACGCGATGAGATGAGAGTAGAGACGCGGGTGGGTAGGGAGGCGAGAAGTGAGGTAAAAGGAGAAGGGAATGAGAGAGACACACGTGTTCGTTCGTCTCTCCTCCTTCCCTAAGCCGCAAAATGTTGCCACACGCGCTTTACCGCCGGATCTACCAACACAAATTCGCATAAACCAACACGCGAGATTGCGTATAAACAGTAACACACGGGATTATTCAACGGGGAAATGGGGGAGGGCCACCGGAGAGTCTTGTAACACAAATGTGTTTTAGTTTAGTACAACACACCGAGTTGGAGGGGACTTGCTTTTGGCTGAGAGAGAGAGAGAGAGAGAGAGAGAGTTGAGGAAAATTGTACGTATCTCGAGGTGAATGAAAGTGAGGAGAAGTTTGTAGATGTTCAGGAGAATGAGGGAAAGAGGCTGAAGGTTGGAGTCTTATTGAATGTTGGAGGGGAATTCTCATAAGAGCAAAGCACAGAAGTCACACGAGGGTTGTTCCGGACTCGATTCGGAGTCACGTATATTTGCGCGTATATTTTTGAGCAAAGAAACTCTTAACGAACCGAAAGTCCGAGAAAAAGTTTCAATGTGAAATCGGAGATCACCAATAGCGCTGGAAAAAAAAAATTTCCACACATCCGTATTTTTTTTTTTCCGCTTTTTTAACGCAACAACATTTTTTAGTTAAACCATTTTTCGGTTAATAAAACTTTAATATATGATACATTTTTTTTTTTTTTTTTTTTTTTGTGGAACAAAGTTTTGTTCTGCGATTTGAAACTTTTATTTTGCGTTAACATTGTTGTCATGACTCGCGAATAAGCTTTGCTGTCGCTGCTACGAACAGAGTTCCTTCGGCAACTTGTTCCTCGTACGTACTTCGTAACGTTAGCCTGGAGGCAAACACTCTCTGGTCTTTGTATGCGTTAACGCATCATCCCAGCCGAGAGTATTTCGTTATCCTTACGATTGCACAGCGTTTGCAGTTATGTACTCACGAGTACGAGTAATTTTAACCCCCCCGTACCTTGCGTGAGAGATGGGTTCGGTGCGTTGCGAGTGTGTAAACCGGCGTTATTAACGCTCTCGAAGTTTCGTTCTCATACCTCTACCTCTCCCACTTCGAAGCTTTGGCTGCTAATCAGTCGACGGTGAAATAATGAAGTTTGAATATAATTTTGATAATATCCTCAACCGTAGGAGAATTATTATGAGGTATACCTGAGCGCTTAAGTGTTGAAGCCGCGGTATTATATTATGTGGATAGAGAGCTCACGCGGAGGTTATATAAGGAGGTGGAAAATCTCTTCTTGGACCGCTTTTGAGGTATAAAGGCGATGGAGTTATAACAAGAGTTATGATGTTACCCCGAACTCGCGGTTTCTCGCTCAATTTTCAAAGTTTCGAACGACAAAGTCGATGTACATATGCGTATACGAGATATAAGCTGTAGGATATAATACATAGGATACAAGTGGGATACGACAATCTGTGGGCTTAAAGGGATTTATGGATTGTTCGGTAATGTATTACGGTGGTATTATACGAGACCTCGAGTACTAATACGACATTACAGACGTTTTCTCCGCGATACTACCGAATATTCGTTCTTTTTCCCTAATTTTCGCTTAAAGTACTCCGAGCGCGAAGTCTTCATTTCGCATAAGTTCGACGTAAATAAGAGAGAATTGCAAACACTTCTCGATGGTATAAAAATCTGAAAAAATTCATGCATATTAAAGGTAATGGAAAGATTAATTTCACATAATAATAATTCCAAAATATTAATAACAAATTGATGGAAAAATAAATTGTTCAACTAATTTCCCGGTAACCCAACTTTGATTTTTTATGAATATGATTCGTTCTTTTTTCCGAATACGTATGAATTTTTTCAGATTTTTCTGAAGATTTTGAATTTTTTTTTTTTTATAGGAATAATGTGTGGAAAAACACAAAAATTTAAAGTTTTTAGAAAAATCTGAAAAAATTCATACGTATTCAGAAAAATGAACGAAACGTTTCCATTTAAAAAAAAGTTGGGTTACTGGGAAAATTTTTCAATTTTTTTTTTTTCATCAATTTGTTATTAACATTTTGGAATTATTATTATGTAAAATTAATCTTTCCAGTACCTTTAATATGCATGCATTTTTTGAGATTTTTATACCATCGACAAGTGTTTGCAATTATCTCACATTTTCGTCGATCTTGTGAGAAATAAACACCTCGCGCTCGGACTATATACCTTAATAAGGCGAATTACTTTTAAACGATCGATCGCACTGGTAGTTCTATCGAGTATTATGAAAATTTGAATAACACGACTGTAGTATAGAAAAACATTTAGAAAAAAAGATGAATGAAAAGTAAAATCGTTTACTCGAGTGACACGCGACAGACGGATGTGACGTCGAAGCACTCGAGACAAGAGTGACGAGAACTCGACTAGACGTCGTCGTTCCGACCCGCCGCTCGAGCCGCTGCCGCTGTGGGCGCTAACAAAAAATTGATACATCGGTAGCCATTAGCCGAAACGCGGGAGCAGACATTGCGAAGAACACGGGTGAGAGAGTGACCGCGCGAAATTTTACGAGTCCTTGAAACGCGTTCATGTGAAGACTTTGGAATACGCCAACGTCATCCTGTTTCGCGTTGCAGCATCATAATTTTTTTTTTATTCGCGAAATAATATTCGTTTTTTTTTTTTTGTATATAACTGAGTAAACTTGAGTCCGAAATAGCGTGAGAAAACTTGAATTGCATAACGGAAATTAAAAAAACTATAATATAAAAAGAAAGGACAACAAAGAGAGAGAAAAAAAAAACAGAAAAAGGTTTCATTGCCATACGTGAGAACCTCCGTTTCTGTTGCGCGTAACGTGGGATGCTGCGTCTATAATTCTTTCGAAATTGCAAACAGATTCGCGAGGGCGTGTAATTGCAACGGGAACTCGTTATAGTCTCACTGGTGTCCCGGCAAACGAGAATTCACGTTTGTGTACATCCCGAGCCTTTCAACATTTGCCATTGCAGATTTCTGTCGGTCATCGATCGATCATACGTAATGCGTTGGGGGCTCTCGTACAGAGAACTGTTTGTATGCATTCATCTCTATACGTACATCGGGTTCAATGAGTTTCAGCAACAGCGACGCAAATATAGCGAAGGCATAACGAGGGGACGGCACGGGTTCGATACGTGCGCTTTTATCGTTGCACGCGATGCGTAACGTTTGACATGCGACGAGCGTTGTACCGAGCGTCAGGACACTGAACGTTGCGTTGCTGAAGTATGTAACCGGTATCGTGAGGAATGAGAATTGTCTAAAAAGCAAAAAAAAAAACAAAAAAAAGTATATATAGCGATAGCAATGAGACGCGGAAACGGAGAGTAAGCAGTTAAAACTTTCGGGAGGTTCGTGTATAAACGTCGGCAGTAAAAGTAGGACTCCGGAATTCCGAAGTTAAACGCAATGTTCATGAATAGCAGAAACAATAAAAAAAGAAAAAAAAAAAATTAACAAACATGTATCGCGAGTCGAAAAATAAGAAAAATTTTCTTCCTCTTTCTCTTGGAATCAAAATGAAAGAATACATTCAGCCAAAAAAAAGGGTTATTCGAGATCCAACGGAGATCGAGCAAAGCTCAGATTTTTCTTGTATCTCGCGAAATACGATGCTCGACGCTATATCCGCGAAAGGACTGAAGTACCGAAGGGCTAAAGGAGTTCAAACCCGAGAAGTCTTTGAAGGTCTTTGCCCTCAGGGGCGCGTAAGCGTCATAGGAAGGAGAGGGTGCACTCAGCCCGAATTTACGTGCGAGTGTTTACGGTTGAAGATGGCGTTCCGAAGCGTTGGCTGCAGAGCCCTTACTGGCATTAACGGCACCGAGATAGGACGGGCGTCGTCTCCAACGCCTCGAACGACGTTGTCGTCGCGTCTTCCATCCTCCCTCTTCCCATCCCCCGGGCAGACAATGGCGACGATACTAGCCGCAACAATGCGTCGCGGCACGACGTCATTTCCGGCTGCAAAGGAGAACCTTAGTAAGGGATGGTGGGAGAAGGCAAGAGAACCCTGCAACACGCGAAGAGTCCTCGAGAGATCCTTGCCGTCTGCGACTGTAGTCGCTTCCAACGGTTCTTCGGCAACAGTCTCGAGACACTCTAAACACAAAACACAAATGCGCAATACAACAACTTCGCTAACATTAGCGATAAGTAGTGCGCCGTTAAGATTTGTCAATATTTTAATGACAAAACATTCCAACCAATTAGATCTCTTTATTCCGCTTGGATAATCGCGGCTTCGTCTTGTTACCGTAAAAAATTTCGTCACACTGTCCTCTTGCAACGTTCGAAAGCCCTAATCAACGTTGAAAAATCAATCGCCATCGTCGAAATTGCCGATGCTTCGTCACTCCGAAAATAAAGCACAGCCAGTCGTTAAACATTAGCCGTTCTAATGAGAGCGACTTTATCGTTAACACGCGGTATTCCAGACCGTCCTTAATTGTCCGCACACCTACGTCGACGCTCTTCTCTGGTCGTTCGACGAGGTAGAAAAAAAAACTCCTGGAATTGTGATGAGAGAGAGAGAGAGAGAAAGCTTCGACCATCGTCACGTCCTCATCGTCGACAACGACGTTGCCGACCACCGCATAGTTGTAGAAATAAAAAAAAAAAAAAAAAAAAAAAACGCGAAGCCCACATTGCCGCGGTTGAACGGGCAAAAGAGGGGAATGGAAGGCGCGATAACGACCTGAATTCGGGTAATTGAGGGTAAATTAAGCGCTCACTAGCCGGTTAAAAATAAAGGGTGTACAAGAGTGTGCGTCGTTGCGTGTACCCGTCGCGAGGTATCCCATGCTTTTTGTACAGAATTCGTCGACGAGGATCTCATTTAATGCACTGAACTCGAGAGAGAGAGAGAGACAGCGACCCGCTCTTTTTTTCTTCAGGTCATTCTATTATGGTCACTCCATGTATCGTTTTTTTTTTTTTTTTTTTTTTTTTTATTCTCTTCATTTCAGTTCCTTCAAATCCCCTTCTCTATATACACACATCCTCTGTTGCATAGCGCGTAACAAAGCACCGAAAAAAATGCATAATTAACTTTTCCTCTGAAAATCCTCCCCCTCCCCCTCCCGTTGGTATGTGTACCTCACTCGGTAGTATAATAATACGAAAAATTAAAAATAAAAGAGGTCAAAGAATAACGCGAAATTAAAAGCCGCGGTATAATAATCAAGCGTGGAAGTTGGTGGTCCGCGCGGGACATGAGTTCCACGTTCGTGTTTGTCGTGTATTACTGTGGTAGACGTTGGTATTTTCACGACCGAGTCCCCCGAACCCACCGTCCCTTCCCCGGCGAAACCCCCGTTTATGTATCACGGTGCCGGACGTGGCGGCTTAATTACCAGTTGAAAAGTCAATTAGCAATAACCGTATTTGTTGACCCCCCCGACTCTCCACTCGTCGCGTGTACCATCTCTTTCAGCATTGAAGTATGTAGAAATAGAATGGGATGTATGCACCTTTTTCCAACCCACGGATGTCGGGGCGTACATAGCGCGGTCAAGCGGACGTGCTGCGTGCGTCGACGCAACCGCCGAAGGACAATCGCTCGCATGTTGAATTTCCATTGTTCTTCCGCATTTGGCTTCCCGTTGATTGTCAATTTTCCGAATTCTTTTCAAATTCATTTGTCCGGAGATCGTCATTGTTGCGTCAGTGAAATAACGAGTTACGTCTACGAGTCTTGCGACCGAAAAAAAAAAAAAAAAAAAAAAAAAAAAAAAAAAAAAAAAACGATCTTTCGCTTAATTTAATTTTCACTTACGCAAGCAGTTACGAAGTATTCGGCGATGAAAGTTTTTTTTTTTTTATCATTATTTTGGAATGAAAGTGCTGATATTAAAAGAATAGAAGTTTCCTGCTGGTAAAAAAGGAGTTCCTTCTCGTCGGGAAGGGAAAGAAGTAATGCAAAGTTCGTCGACGTTTCATGGGCTCGTAGTACGCGATTGCGCGAGTCGGTGAGAGTACTGTGTGACTTTCATCGTCTTATATCAATTATTAGCTTTCTCACTCCTGTCCTTCATTCCCGACTCTGTCATCGTCTTCAGCTGAGTTGAATCACTCGGGAAACAACCCGAACACGAACGTCGGATTCATATGGATGAGTTACGACGTATATGTACTCGTATACGGTTAGGATACAGTAGGTATTACTCGGAGCGCACGGCCATTCCGGGCAATGAGTGCAATTGCTCCGGTTTCAGTAAGGTTAACGCGAAGGGTCAAATGCCGGGGAATTCGGTGTCACTTTCGGTGGGCGCTTCGAGGATAACGCTATAGAACGCCAGTATATCATACATAGGGCTTTAGGTTTCTTTTTCCCTTTTGTTCTCAACCGCGGCAACAAAATGTAACATAGCGTCGGAGTATCGTGGATCGACGCGAGTAATTGAAACTGCCTGACGCGGTCATAAAAAAAATGAATAAAATTTTTAAAAACTCTGAAACTATAGTTCTCGTGCTTCACATTCTGATTCAGAAACCTGTCTTACGTCATAGCGATGGAGGATATTTAAAAACCGAGAATTCCCGTAGATACGAAACATATTTCACAATCCACTCTCTTAGATTAGAATAACAAAGACGTCGGAGTTCCGTTACCTTTTTGTTTCTTCGATGTCTCTTCAATTCTTCGTTGATGAGTCTCCGACGTAAGAAAGCACGTGATGCCAGATACAGACATTAAAGATTCGTTAAGGAACCCCTCTATACACAACTGTACAATTCCTTTAATACATCTGCTCGCTTTTGATGTAACGATCAGTCGCGTTGCACGGTGATGCCGCGTGTAGCGTCTTACGATCAGCAGCCGACCCTCATGCTGATGATCGCTCTGTTTTTCGGGATGAATGGAGACAGAAGAAACGCGATTGGGATCAAGAGACACCGCGACGAACAGAGAACGATGTTAATGTCGGAGAGAGAAAAAGAGAAAAATGAAAAAAAAAAAAAAAAAAAAAAAAAAACGAAGGGCTTTGCGGAGAGACAGAGTCGACGATATATACGGGTCGAGAGTGATTTTCATGAGGTCGGGTCATCTACGTGAACGATAATTAAAGACCCGGGTATAGCGTCACGAAGCATCGGTAACCCGTGACTGTTGTTATGCGACGTCGTGAAGGTTTCGACTCTTCAAAAACTCAAGTAAGCAACTTTAGGTTAATACGCTGCTGGCTTCGTCATCGTTAGTGAGTTAACGGGTTACGTCGCGCACCCGATTCCTCGAGAGCGTTCCGAGCCTCGAGTTAAGGAACATCGCGATGAGTGGGTGCAAATGGGTGCGGGCGCGTCACTCGGGTCTTCAGCATCTCGTACGTTTTTTTTTTTTTTTTTTTTTTTTTTTTTTTTTATTACTGTAAGATTTCGTCATCACTCGAAAGTTTAATCCGAGGTGAGTGCGAACGTGTCATCGTTTGTCGAGAATCTCGAGTGGCATGCATCCGGAGGAGAATTGACCCCACCGAGCAAATGTGTGTCATCGGTGATCTCGTGAAATTATCATTAAACAATGCAAAGACCTTTTTTTTTTTTTTTTTTTTTTTTTTCGAGACAATGCTGACGGCGTTTTTTTGTATTGTGAAGAGGGGTACAGCATTCGTAATTGCAATATTTTTTTGGGACAGTCGATTGAATGATTTCTTTCCAATGGGATACATAGTACTTGAAGAATTTATTTTTTATGTCGCGACATCGCGAACCAACGGAATTGAACATTAATATTCGAGCCGCGCGTTCGGCTCAAACATACTTTGCGCACCTGAGATCGTCTTCATTGAATTTTTAATCCAATCGTCCTGAATCAAGAATTATAACCTTTTTTTTTATGTCTGAAAGAAAATAGAAAAGAAAAAAAAAAAGTTTCTTCTAATGTTACTTCGAGGACTTTGTTTCGTTAAATTTTCATTTATCCGTAAGCTTTTGCGAGACGGAAGACTTTGGTATCTCGAACGACAGTATTTAGTAAATAACTCTCGTGATTACTCGCCTCACTCGTTAAATCAGCGACGATTTATAGTTGAGACGAAGTCGCGGGTGTATTTTATACTTTGAAAAAGTTTCCAGCGTCGCGTGTGAGTAGCGGACTCGCGGTGCGCGCCATGAGTCTCTTTTCACCACGAGAGAGTTCGCCCGTTGCTCGGGGGGGTTATTCGTATTCGAGTACGAAAACTCGATGGAATTTTGCGGGAGCGTAACGGAGAGAAACGCGATGGTTGAGAAGGTTGGGAAGGGAAACGAGCGTATGTCATAAAAATCTATTTTACAGTATAAAAAAAAAAAAAAAAAAGCAAACTTCGCGTAAAATATTTTATGGGGCAAAGCCAGGAGCGGCGGTGGGTAGTAGAGCTCCAGCGGTACAGTATAAGTCGAGGTGATGTGCCTCGTAGTAGCGTTATACGTCATCGCCGTAGGCAAGAAAGGCCAAGAATAGAGTTTGCGTGCCTCGCAGTTCGCGGGCGGCATCTCCCGAGTCCCCGCATGACTCCGTTACCCGGCTTCGTTTTATGGACGCATTGATGCGCGCGCCGGATTAAGTACTCTATCCATCGAGGAATAACTAGTCGGATCTTTTTTTTTTACATTTTTCAACTTTTTTTTTTTTTTCTTCATCATCCGTACCATAGAACCTTTCGCCGTTGTTCGCCTTACACGCGCGTCTATTCAAGCGAATGATGAAGTTCTTTAGCACCTGTCTGAATCAACTTCCGCATTGTTTCGCGAAAGTGCTCTTTCATTTCGGTACCGTAGGCAATTACTGCATCGTCACGGAATACATTACAACTAAAAAAAAAATAAAATAAAAATACCAACATTCTTGAGACTTATTAAAGGGGTTAACCCTTTGGAATGTCTCTACGTTTCTATTGGCTCGTCAAAGTACTGTATCTTTTTAATAGTTCGATAATATACTATAGAAAAGTTTGTATATCATCGTCGCTTAGCTTCATCTTCGTTTAGATGAGTTGATACAGCGAGAGAGTTAAGATTGGCAGAGAAGTCTTTACGTTTTCGAAGGTTCTATGAGTCGAAGAGGAAATAACACGAAAGCGCCCCTTTAACTACGAGTTATCGGAGATAAAGCAGTTTAGTATCCGGGATAAAGCCGACGATTTAACGCGACTGGTCCAGATTTTGCTTTTCGGTCTCTAAAACAACTTTCCGGCAGCGAATGACGTCGGGTTATATCGATCGTGAGTGCGACGAGAGAGGTACGTACACACGACGCGGTAGCTGCAGCGTCCCCGTAGGGGCCCCCGGGCATGCAGACTACGCGGGTGTTACAAGCTTTTAGGTAATTTCGCTAAAAGCATTAATTTGGATTAAAAGATCGTCTACGCCGGGGGCCAGTGGCCCGGGGGGCAAAGTGCGCGCCACGTTGCACCCGACGCGACCGAAGCTAATGGCACGTAGTCCTACTCCTAGCTACGTACCATCACGTACTCCAGTAGCCTCCATTCGCCTCTTCTCTCCCAACCCTTTTTAACCCGAAAAAAGAAAAAAAAAAAAAAAAAAATGAAAAAAAAAAAAAAAAAATTCTTCTATGCCGAATCTCTGTTTTAATCTCCAGTGAACTTCGTACATCACCGCTTTCGCACCACTTTCTTGTAATTATCCCTTCAATTATGTGATTTTAACAATCTTCATTCCGTTCCCGAAAAAAAGGAAAGAATAATCATGTCGAGAGAGAGAGAGAGAGAGTAGTAAGCAAAAGTGATGGAATGTATATGAAAAGTATATGGAGGAAACGGAAGGTATCCACTGAAGTCAGAGGATAATCCTGTCGCGATAGCGAACACTGCAACCGCCGCTGCACACAACTCGTCGTAGTTTCTGGTGCTGGATTCGGCGGAGCTTTCTACGGAGCTTTAGAGGAACGCTACGCGCGTTTCTCTACAGAATCCACAGTGCTATACATACGTTGTTACGTGTGGTATAAGCGCAGTGCGGACTTCCGATAGTCATCGTTGCGTCGTATAAATCTACTTAACAATGGGCCAACGGGGTAAAGCTCCGAGTACACTTGGCCGCTCGAGTACCTCTCGAGCGCTCGTATACAACAACCGTACATACATCGAATCCTGTATACCATATATATATATCACGGATGGGACGCACCGAGCGCCAATAAAAATCGTCGAGCGATCCTACCGAAAGCTGTATATATAAATTTCCATCGACATCATCTCCGTCTATGTTGGCATATCTCCGGGGATGTTTTGTCTCGAGATCGACCGAGTTAACCCACCCTGAGTCGTAGAAGTTAAGAGACAAAAGCGTCGAAGCGCCGGATGGAAAAGAGGGGAGAAAAGAGTGAAACTGCAAAATCCCTCGAGGGTCGCGAGATTCCAGCCGTGTCATTGCACTCTCGAAGGGTGAGAAAAATCTCCGGAGTCACGCTGAGTGCGCGAGAATTAAAAAAAAAAAAAAAAAAAAAAAAATTGAAATGAAATTATTCCACATTCTATCGAGAAAGCGGTACTCGATGACTGGATGAATCGTCCCCTCGGAAATCTCTTCGCGGTATCTGTTTAAAAGAAAAAAAATCGTTTAATAGATACATATAGGGGGCAAATTGAGATACAACGAGGGGACTTGTGATTTTTTACGCCAAGAATATTTTGTTGCGGTTGCTATTTCGATATGAGGCTAATAACGATTTTTTTTCATAATCGATTAGCTCCGAAAAAAGATGTGTCGTTTTGCTATCGAATTTTTTCAAAGGCTTTTCGCTGCTATGCATCTCGCTGGGACAGCCCTTCGTTGCGTAATTACTTATGAACGAAATTTTGATGGAAAAAAAAAAAAAAAAGTAAAACTCGTTGGGAAGCCGGAGAATCCGAAGTTTGCAAAGTTTCATGGGGAACGAACGGCACACAGAGAGGTTAACACGGCAGACTAGTTTTCCCAGTCAGCTCGTGGAAAACACGCGTGCAGCAGGAGATATAGTGTATATATATCGCTCGTACGTGAGTGGAATATTTAAGTTCTTCGTTAACTATAGAAACGTGAGCTCCCGAACGCTTTTACTTCTGCCACAACTACCGACGACTAACCACCACTATTTCTATCTATTCCTGCTATATCCACCGCTCGAAGTTCCCAATCAGCGATACGTAACAACGAGTCACTGTGACTCGCGAGTAAACTGCGAATTCTCTGTTCTTCTGTGGCAAACGGACTCGTGCAGCAGCGACCGATTTAGTTTTCCACCCCTGTAGCTACGGGTTTACGTTATCTTTTTTTGTTTTGTTTTCGCAACTGACGTATGTAACCCGCCGTAACCGGAGGGCTTTCAACGACAAAAAATTTAAACCCGTTTTGTTCGTTTCGTGTACTTTTAACGACCGACGGTATAAAAGAGGGTTTCCATGCGTTTGGCTTTGAGACCGAAATGCCACGTTTATTACTTTTGCATCCCTGTATTCATGGAAAGGTTTGCATTACCGGTAAACAATATTTTTTTTTTCGTTTCTTCGTAGCTAAATCGATCCGAGAAGACTTTAGTAACGTTTCCAACAAATTGCTCTCTACCTATGGGACCCTTATGTATCTTTAATTCCAAACTTAACGCCTTAAACATTGATACGATAGGAGAACGTTTTACGATCCTTGGACACCTCCGATAGTACGTCTTTTCGCTTAGTTTCTATTCTTAAGGTAAAACATGGGACGTGTACAATGAACCTTTCCGATCGCGTAGCCAGGTGCTTCGGGTTTCTGGAAAGCCACCTCTCCTCTTCTTCAGCTGAGAGGACGAGAAGCTTTTACCTCGTAGCTGCATATTTCATGGAAAGATTTTCAGGTCACGGAGGCTGGCAACGAGGGGTGGTAGGGATGGGGTGAGAAGGATGAGCTGTTGGTACCGAGGGTTTCTGGTGCTCGTGTTTGGGGACAAGCAGAACGATCGGTTAACAGCATCGAACTCGCGCGGTGTACCAACACGTCCGATAGGACACGAGAACCCCTATGTACGCTCGCGAAAGCACCAACAACATTCAGCAGAGTAAGCGACGTCGCTAGTAGGATAAAAAAAAAGGATAGCAAACAAAACAGTAGATAGGGGCAGAGAAGTCGCGAAAAAGAGATCAATAGAGTAATGAGGGACACCTACGAGAAATTACCTTATTTCTCGGCAAAAAAAAATGCATCAACTTCTCTATTATTCAAAAGTCTAAGAAAATCGACAAAAGTAAACGGATATAGCAAACAGGAGGCTGAAGGATCGATTCATTGCAATATAAGCAATAAGGCGCTCCAAGTATCAGTACAGTTATTTTTAGAAATTTTTGAAAAATCGAGCCGAACGAACTGATTGAAAAGAATTATAAATAGCAGGGATTCAGAAGAACGAAATAGAGGAAAAAAAAATCAATCGAAAAATTCAAGTTTTTGCTATTTTTTTTTTTTACGTAACTATACAAGAATACTATTTATAAAATATCATAAAAGCGTTTTGTTTCTTCGTCACGTTAAAAGCGGTGGTAATGAAGTTATATTGAAGAATTTTCACACGGTGACAGTGGCGCAGTAGTATGCGGGTCCGAGAGTCGGTGAAATTCCTGACGGGTTGTTCACGCAACAACTATGAAGAGACTCAGCGTAACCGCAACTAATACAGCTACATACCGTGGCTATTGTTCTGACTGTCCTATCTATTCGAAAACTCCGTAGCGCTCTTATAGTATACTTAAAGTACACTTGCAGTATGTAACGGCAACACAATGGTTTACTTTATGTGCCTCTGCTGCTCGAGGCGAGGAGAAGACGCGCTAAAGATTTTTCAACGAGTGAGAAAACCAACAGCGACGAAAAGCTGAAAGTGACGAGGAGGAGTAGAAAGAATAAAAAAAAAATAGCAACGTGCAAGACGACGCAGAACAGAACCTCAGGAAGCCATTCGCACGTTTCATCTTCTTGCGCTGCCTGTGTGAGAGTTCAGAAATTCTGCGTCACAGATACTACTAACGTTCACCACGACATATTATAACGTATAGATGTATATAGTTGATGAAGCGGACGCATCAGTAGTAGTGGTTGTTGTTGTAGTAGTAAATTCTAGCAGTGGTCAGACCGCGCGTCTCCATCGTGGTGTTACCGCGCTAAAGAGCTCAGCAGCTGCGCCGCAACGACTAACTCGCTTCGAGACTTGTGAGTGCGAGAAAAAAAAAAAAAAAAAAAAATACGAGGAAAAAAAAAACATTTCTGCAAACGTTCCCTCAAGTACCGAGCACTAGCAGTCGACAGCGGTAGCGGCAACGGCAGTGTAGAACTAAGAGAGCTCCTTTCACGCGTCTATTCATTCGATGCTTGGGTGCTGCACGCAGAGTCGGTGCACAACTTGCCGCAGAAATAACTTCAGAAGTTCCAGCGAGTAGAGAGTTAGATTTGTATGGGTTAACATCGAATGAAGGCAAATGGCATAGATTTACTTTTCTATTTAAACATTCTTTTTCCCGTTTTTTTTCTTTTTCTCAATTCATGGAAAGGCAGTTAAAAAAATTTAATTATGAGAATTTCTAAAACAGTTTAGCAAGTAAGAGTGTCGCGATTCAGTCGAGTAAAACAGATACTTTAATGAGGTTAATTAATTTTTAAGGATCCAGAGAACGATGGATGGTAAAAATGGGTCTTAAGTCAGAAGACCGCATATCGGTCTGCAAAAACCTCCAGCATTCGATTTTAACCTATAATCGTCATAAGATTTCCGAATTCCGTACTTCACAATGGAATACACGTTGCATATCATCGTATCGTTTTCACGAAAAAAACGAAAAAAAAATAAAAAATTGATTTCCAGCAAAATTACTCAGTCGATAAAGAAAGCAGTATAAGAAAAAATACTATTGCTGTTCTTCTCCGAAATGCTCTGCAATAATTTACAATAAATTCAAATTGCGCCATTTTTACAACATAAATTTGTATAGAATCGTAAAATTACCATTTTGACGACCGTATTTATCAAAATGATACAAGTTTACCGACATTTTTTGACACAACATTTTCTTTATTGTCGATGTTGCGATCGTATAGATAGCCGATTACACGTATTGCTATATGTTTACTTCACGATGGTGTCGCTACGGCAGTTACTGGTGTCGCGCCGCCTGCGACCGGTCGTACGTGTCACAATCGTCACTAAATCGTTGCGGCACGTACGGCTAATTGCCAGATGAGAATAAACTCCGACGTACGGTTGAGAGAAAGAGTGAGAAAACGCGAGGAACGTGTCATAGCGAAGGAAAACAAGTTACAATTATCAACATTACCGTACAGATAAAAGTGACAAACCGTGCGGAAACACGAAAGATGTGTGACACCGTCTCACCGTCACTGCGATGACGAAGAACGGAAGCAACGTTGTGTGCAATACGATGGGAAAGTATGAAAAAAAAAAAAAAAAAACACTAAAAACACTTTACCTCTTGTAAAATGAATTCTGACAAAAATAAAACATCGCAGAGGTGTAGAATATAAATAAAAAGATTAGGAGTGACACGTGGTTGCGTGTGACACGAGGGTAACCCACGTTCAACGGGTAACACACGCGTTACATTGTAGACACCATCGCGCATATTACATTATCGTATGAGCGATATACACGTAAGGAAAATTATATTCTTGCGATGTGTACAAAAAATAAATTCTATAGTAGAAAATAGAAAGAGTAAAAAAAAAAGGCGTGTGAAACACCGTGCGTAGTGAGACTATGAAAGGAAGGTAGATGGCGGTGTTAAAAAAAAAAAAAAAAAAAAAAAAAAAAAAAAAGAAAGAAAAAAATGTGTGTCAGAGTTGGTCGATTGAGGCCGCGCGAGCCACGAGTCGAGCAGAGCTCCGAGCCACTGGCAGTAGTATAAAGGTATGAATGAACGAACGTGTGAAAGGCGAAACGGAGAGGCGGAGAGAGAGAACGAGAGAGTGGATAACCGTTGCCGCACGGAATATTTACAGCGTTCCTCTCTATCCTCGATTTTGTTTTTTTTTTTTTCTTTTTTTTTACGTTTTCAAACTCAACGTACTACGTCGACTTATCCTTTTTGCATGAACGCACCCATTTTTTTCCGCAATGTTCAGCTTTTACCAATTTCGTGTGGTATACGTAGTTATACACTTAACTCTTCTCGTATACGTGTATCTAAACGTACGTATAGTATAACTCATCACGAAATTCGTTGCGGAAGAAGAACCGAATTTCTAAGCCCCCAAAATTCGACGTGCTGAGCTGAAAAAGATATATATATGTATGTATCACTCGCCTCGACACGAAAAATCCGGCAGGATGTCGTTTCTGCGGTTTAATACATTTTAATTCCCGTGTTTTTTCTCGCGTTGCGATTACGTTGAGCCGTCGAAAGCCTTCCTCGCGTGATACATACGACTGGTCTCTTAGTTACTCCGAATTACCATTGCGGTAACAGTAGCGCGTGGTGCGAGTAGAAAATTCCGAGTGGTAGTAGTAACGGCAGGCATTGGCCGGACGACTGAAACGAGGTGCAACGCCAATATTGCGCAATACCCGTCCAAGCGATTGCGCGCGTGTTACCACCGCGTATATCCGTCGAGTTATTTTCAAAGTTTTGCTCCGTGTGTATCGCGGCGTATTATACTAATACACGAGCGGACCACGTGTACGCTATACATTGCATACCTGTCTGCTCGAGTCTCGTATGCGCGTTCAATGGAGGATAAAGAAAATAAGGTAAAAGAGGAAGAAGAAAGAACGAGAAGCGAGAAAGAAGCAGATAGAAGCTCCTCGGTACAGCGCGCATAGCGCACCGTTGCCTTGGATTAAAGATGGAAGATAGGCTGCGCTATCCCGTAACAGCCATTGTGGCTCTCCCCTTCTCTACGACGGAATCGCCGTCTTCTCGTCCACGATTACGAGACTCCGTATACCCTTTCCCCCTCATTCTACTTTTGCTTACTTCTATCTCTGTCTCTACCAACCATACACTCCAAAGGCTATTCTGTATTCTATAAGTATACTATACGCATATCCTTTCCGTTTTGCATATTATCTGCACAGGAAAAATCTTTGCCTATCCGATATTGTCCCGGAATAATTTAATTCCCGATGGAAGATTCTATTTTTTTTTTTTTTTTTTTTTTTCATTTTCATTTCACGTAGAGCTCGAAATAGCGAAAGATTATAACGAAAAAAAAAAAAAAAAAAAAAAAAAAATGTTTAGCCGGCGAAAATTGCGATATGGATTTATCTTTACATGCGCTATGGCTTTTTCTACCGAAGGGAACGCGAATGCGGCGCAGCGTTCGTGTTCGGTGTCGCGTACGATGGAATTCTTCGGGAACCGGGGAGGCCTTTCGTATGTGCAGTAAACATAGTATCACAGTATCGCTATATAGCAATGTGAATACCTACGTCAATATATATATATAGAGATGTATATATACGTGTGTATGTCGAAACGTGTGGCGTGAATTCGTGCCGAGAAGGCTGCCGCTCGACGAGTAAGAAACGACGACGACAACGTATCGAGCAGCCCGTTTGCCAAAACGATCGGAGTCCAGCCGATTATCGGCTTTTCGTGTCTTATCGAGTCGGCTCGACACGTACGCGAGCTTCGGGACGCGAGATCATACAGCGTTTCCACGTTTTACCCTCCTACCATTCTGTACATATATAGGTATATATATATATAGTATATAATATTCGGTATATATTTCGTTATAGTCGATACACGTTGGTAGAAAGAAGTGGAAAGTACCCGAGAGTCTCTGGACCGAGAAAGATTTACGAAAAGTTTGCCAGGCGTAAAACCATCCCGTTATTTCCAGTTTTCTTACTCCACTGTACATCGTATATAAGAAAGCGACGTTCGAAAAAAAAAAAAAAAAAAAAAAAAATTACGAATATCTTTTCGAATAACTTAGTACCCCTCGTTGCGCATTCAAGTTCGATGAATTATTCGGATTTATGGTGGAATATATAAAATTTATTTGCAATTAAACTTTCGTGAACGTGTGACGGAACGAAAACTCCTAAAATTGATTAAAATTAGATTTCGTATATATATATTTTTTTCTCTATCGGATGAATGATGTCATAGCGTGTCATTTAACCTTTGAGACATTCTGTTATATAATAAAATGACCTTTTGTCAAACGTCATGAGAAATCGAAGGAAATTGCATACATTAATTCTGACGTGTATAGTGCAGTTAATTATGTTTTTTGCTCGTCGCAATCGATTCTTTCCCGCGTATAGTACGTCGGTTCTTAGTCATCGCTGTGAATGACGGATATTTTATCATCATCGTCGTTGTAATGCAAACAAAACACGTATTGCGACTGTATTTATTTTCTGAAGGATGTGATTCATCTCGCGTTGGCTTCGTCTCGCTCTCTCGCGACGATTACGAGATATACGTGTTGATCAAGAATTTTTTTTAATACGTCGAAAACTCATCGGTGACTAGTCGTCGCGCCGAGATAACGAGAGACTGTATTTCATTCATTTTCAACGCTGTTGATCTCCTATTAAATTTTTCTAAACATTTTACGAAGTATCGAAACTCCGTGTGTGTTGTAAAATTTTCTTGATGATTTATCGAGCCGTTTAAATGACACGATAACTAACGATAGAGAATTACCATTATTCCTCAAAACATTGAAATCCCACGCGAATATCGATCACGTTAACGAAACGATTCATGATGGCATAAAATCTTAACGATCATATAAATGGACGATATAAACTTTCTTGAAATATCGTCAAGCAATTCGACTTAATCAATCCGCAAAATCTATACAAATGCGCCCACGCGCCATCGGAATCATCAGATGATGAAGGACGCGAACACTTCGCGAGTACAAACGTATCAATGACTAATCAATGAGTTCTCGAGATCGAGCAATTTTTGCTGAACAGTCGGCGCAGTCATCATTATCGTTGGAATTTTTGCATTACACAGTAAAAATAAAAAGAAATTCCAGGAATCGAGACTCATCGAACCGTCGAAGCGTACAAAGCTCTCACGGAATGCTAGCGATAATGCTGTGTAAAGCGATATAGTACTTGTAGTTCACTACAGTATGAATTAAAAGCGTTCGCGTGAGTGCGTGCCGCTTACATTGGATGTGGTACACGGCACATTGATATCCACAACGTCGGCATATCGAGTTATTAATAAACACTACCAATTGCCGTGGGATAGTCGTTATCCACATTACCCTCTCGCAATCGTTGTTCTACCATTAGCGTTCGCAGCTTTGACCTCTTTTCCGTGTCGTACGTTTCCTCGTCTACGGTTCACGATAAAACGTCACCAGCATTTCACCCAGCGGTCGGTGTCTGATTTGAGAAATACCTCGTTACCCGGCATTTGAAAAGTCACCGAACCATTTCGGTTCAACTCCTTCCAGCGCGGCGCCTTATATGTTCAAACTAAGTATTCATTATCCACATCTCTGCATATTTCGGATATTCAACAACGCGCAATCCTAAATTTGACTTATTTTTTCTGACTCTCTCTCCGTCATTTTTCATCTCTTCCCCTTGGCGTTCATAACCCGTGAAGGCAACAAAAAAAATTATAAATAGAAAGCCCGCCAGCTTTGCTCTGTCGAGAATCCATCAGCGAACTCACTGTTATATCAACCGATACAGGGCACCGACTTCCCTCTGACATTCGTTCGACGAATGTTTACAGAGTGTAACAGCAATCGACGATGACGCCGAGAGATAAATCCTCGTATCTCGCTTACTCGTTGGATCATCTTGGTGATGCTGGAAAGCGCGTAACCGCGCGAGTCCTGTCGGCATTGGGTAGAGATGGATTCGAACGTCGAAACGTAGCTGCCGCGGGGGCGCGGTGGCGGCGTTTCGGTGAATGTTGCATGGATGTTGTATGTATATGGAGTCGCTGTAGGCGAGCTGCATGCGCGTTAGTCCTGCAAGCCTAGGCTCGTTGCTGCCCGTCGGCATTCCCGTTTCAATCAGGCAAACGCTCACGTCGTTCATCCGTCGGACGCGTATCTGGCCACGTTTATCGCGCAACGTCGGCGTCGGCAGTGGGGAAAACCAATTTGCAAATAGGGCGCCGTTAGCGCCCGAGAGCGTTTGGCGCGCGGGAAGGACGAAAGGATGAAGCAAGAGAGGACGATAGAAGTGTAGGAAGGGGGTTAACGTCGCTCGGCGTTGAATCAGATCTGGCGTGGCGTGTGGCGTCGGTTCGGTGAGGGAGATAGCTTGAGAGAGCACCACCTTTGGGGGGTAGGGAAACACATACCGGGACTCTCTATCCAATACCCCGTACGCTATAACTGTCTCTCTATCCGCGGCTTGTCTGAATCAGGGTACTAATTACGCGAGACGATCGACGTGATTCCTGGATTTCAAGCTCTCTCCCTCTGTCTATCTGCCTGAGAGATACGGTGAACGGATTCCGAGTAGGTATGATTGCGGTATGTAGGCTGTGTTTGCAGATAACGCTTTTGGTTTCTCGCACGCCGATCGGGATGTAGTAAAGTTTGAATCAAGTGAAGAAGATTGACCAGAACTGTTGAACATCATGATTTGACACAAGAATTTCATTTTGGAGGAGAACTGAACCAGTGGTTAGAAAGATCAGATGGAAAAGATGTCCCCGTTGGACTGTAGATACCGCAAGGGTTTTATCTTTTCCAAGGTTTGTGCTGTTAGCTTTTAGTTTCAAGATTGCCATTCATTCCAATAACAACATCCATCGGCATCCTTGGTGCGAGGCAAAGGATTGATTGCCAGTTAATTGTTGGCTATACATATGTTCCATGCAGGTGAACATACGCATGGATGTAGTCAGAGTGCAGGGCAGCGGGGCACTTGGTACTGGTGTTCCAGGGTACCCATCTGCGTCATTCTCTCTGTCTTGCGTACACACATACGTTTTCGGTTACTCTGTCTCTGTATTCCTGCCGGTTCAACATACCGCTGCATCCTCCTGATGTGCCATCCGTACTGCAGGCTTGTGCACTTGGCCCGACCGGGCCAAGCTAGAGTTCCGACAATGATATTCTGGCCTATTAGGCGATCGGTCGAGCGATTATCCGTAATTGCTAATAGAGCGACGACTCGATCATGGGAATGTATATACAGCATGCTGTGCACTACATGAAGTTATGTACACATAGATGTATATATATGCCTACGTAGTAAGGGTAAAATGGAATAGGGTGGGAATATGGCCCCGCGAATTGCTGTCATCTGAAATGGAGTCAACCTATACAAATCCACATTTTCCTGATCATCTGAAACGAGTCAACAGTCCGTTGGTGCTTTTGGACTTTGATTTTGCAGGATTTTGATCAGATAAAAGTCGGCCCGACGCTGAGATGACGATAAAACGCGAGAAATTTATTGGAGAGTTACCAAAACAATGAAGCAGTCCATATTTACACCTTATCCAGTTTACTGTACCTGGTAGTTGCGAACTACAGAGACTAGAGGGCTGACTGGTTAGATCCGCAGGGGGTCCTAAAGGGGGTACCTTTGCAAAGTGAGATGCAAGAGAGGGCGGGAACGGGAGGTCGTCAGTGGAACTCGACTGGAGGGATGCAGCGCCGACAGCCGGGTGGAAATTAGAGATAACGACGTGTCGCCCTCCGCGATTTGCCAGAGGCGTTCTCCAGTTTGCGGAAGAAGCATCATCCCCCGCGCCGATTCCACTGTGCACTTGTACGCGAAAGCAAAGGCAGAGATGTATACAGAACGGGGTAAAGGGGTTGGTGAGAAGGAACCAAGAGGTACCGAGGGAATTTGCAATAGAGATTTCAACGAGTCAATTAAAGTTGAGACAGATCACTCGGTTTACTACGAAGACGAGGTTGAGGAACTCCACTATACAGGGAGTTCCAATAACTCTATTTTCAGCTGACCCAGTTATTCAAAAAAGTTAATATAAAAAAAAAAAAAATACATAAAAATATTGAAAATTTCGTTTTCTTTCCCATTCAATCAATAAAAAAAAAATGGCGTCATTTTTTTTTTCCATAATATTGTTTTAGTTAACAGAACTATTATAATACGATAGAAAAAGATATATTTAAAATTCATAAAGTTCTACTTACAACAACTTACCGGTGATGTGATTAAATTGAAAATTTCTCGTTATGAACTTCGATTTCCCCTCCAGCGGTTGGAAAGCACCGCCAGCCGCGATCTTACCGTAAGTCCACGTGGATCCATTTAGTTGCCATTGCGATGAGAAATAACATAGTGGAGATCCAATTATATGGATATGGAACCCTAATAATTATTATTTGCGGAAGAATCAAATTCGTTGATGAAAATTACATGAATCCATTGGATCGCGACATCGTTATTAATTAGTCTGCTACTAATTATTTCTATTCTATACTCGGATAGTTTGCGCACATTTCGGTTCTTCTCAAGCTTCTCGACTCGCTACGGCTCTCGATTCAGACTTCACTAAACTCTGTCTTCTATCTAAAAGCGAACCTCTTCATTGGTTGAAAACTGAACTGAGCATTGAAGCACGTAGCTGAGCTGACGATGGAGCAAATTAATCGGCTTCGTCAACCGGAGAATGGGAATGGAAGTGAAGTCTCTTTGAAGGGATAGCGTACTACGCGGGGTATAGAGCGTTACATGGTTAATACGAAACTAAATACTACACACGACTAGACGAATTACACTTTACGAAAGAGCTGCGCGTAAATTATTTATACATCGTATTTATATACACTGAGAAAAAAAAATAGTCAAATTAACAAAATGCGCGGTGACATACGTTCAATGAAATATTGAATTCATAAGATTAAATATTTATTTTACCTAATAATTATTGGCTAAAGTCACCGAAAATATAATTGAAGCAAAAAAATGTTTTGTTGTGCCATATAAATATTTTTTTGAACGTATGTCACCGCGCATTTTGTTAATTTGACTATTTTTTTTTTCTCAGTGTATCTACGTAACTGCAAAAGTTTCGATTTACCATAAATCGCATCAGAAATACATCGATTTAATATTATTCTGCAGAGCCATTAACAACTTACGAAGCTTCCGGTATTACATTTTTATTTTTCATTCCCCACACATCCGCAATTTAATTTCCTCACAATTCAAAATCTAAAATGCAAACTCGGAATAGAAGAAAAAAAAAAAAAAAAAAAAAAATTCCAAAAACCGATATCCTTCGTAAGTGTGCAAAGCGCCGTCGATACTGCTAGCAGTTACAAGCGCTTATGCCCCGTCTGCTCTTCTCTGAATAGCTCGAGGCGAAACTCCGACTCTGTCGTCGCCAAATACAGGACGCATACCGTCAGAGTCATCAGAACGATACGACACTCGCAGAGTACGGATACTGCTATATACGTAGTTTACCAAATTGCAGGAAATAATGCGTTCACCTCTATCGTACCTATAGCTATATTAAGTAGACAGAGACGTCGACGCATACGTCGTCAAACATACAATGCGACTGATATATGCATATATATACAATGTCAGCTCCGCTGTGCATATATTAAACGCAATATCTGTCTGTGTGTGAAGGAGGAAGCTTCGTAAACGTTCTGTCAGCGATGTCCTCGGTGGAGAGAGAGAGGCCGGTCGGTCCTATGATCCTTGAGGCCGTCGGTTAACCGCAGCAAGTACGGAACGTCGCATGGTCGACAAATATTTACCGGCATATTTCGGAGATTGTTAATATTGGCTTTCGCGTGACCCAAAGCAGGCTATCGCGATCCGTCTTCCTTCAACTCGCTATATCTTTCTCTGTACTCTTTCTCTTCTTCTCGTATAATACTTCCCTGTTTCGCTTACGCAATTTATTAACGTTATACTAACTCGTTCTAGTCATGTGCTCGAGTGATTAGCTGATTACGTGACTTTCCTCAAGGTCACCGGTAAAAAAAAAAAAAAAAAAAAAAAAAAAAAAAAAGACGAAGAGATAATTCTTGCAATACGAACGGTCGTCGCGCGATTAAAATTGGTAAAAATTTTATTTAAATTTACATTCGATTGATTCGTGAACACGGCAATCAATGCGAGATGTTTATCATCGGTGTGAGGAAAACAAAGATGTGAAAAAAAAATGGGAAAGAGGAAACGACAGAAAAAGGCTCGATATGTATATTGGAGGGTAGAGAGCGCGAGGGGTGTGTATAGTGAGGAACGAGAGACTTCTCTTGCCAAAGGAAAATTGATTGCGCTTCCAGCGATGTATAGCAAGCTTCGTGAAAGTTTTTCGTACATTTCTGGCTGCCCGGGCTTTAGCCCTGCCTGGGAGCGTTTTTAATCAGGGGCACTATGCTAATTGGCGGAATGAAATTACGAGTAGAGCTAAACCCCCGTGCCGTCGGGCGCACCGAGAGTTTCCGGCACTCGTATCGACCCTCTCCGCTTCCAATGGCTCTCTTTCTCTTTCTCACTTATACTTTCTCGTATAATCTGTCCCCGTCGCGTTTTCCCTGTGTATATCGTACGGTACACGCGTTGCTATAACTCGGCTGTGACTCCTTAGCGATATATCTCGCGGCGAACCAGCGCGCCCCACCGAGCTTTCGAGTGGCGTACGCAGCTCGACACGTTCCTTTTTTTTTTTATCACGCTGAAACCAACTGTTATTATTGCTTACGATTTAATGACAAAAGACCAATGAATTACCTGAAACGAATGTCGCTGTTAAGATATAAACTTTGTTTTTATCTGTTTGTCGCTTTTTACTTATCGGCTTCGATATGATATCTTTTAAGTGTAGCAAACGTTTAATTATATGGAGTATCGGTGATTCCAGCCGATAATTACGCGGGCATTTACGGATTATAGTTGAATACGCGAACAGTCTTGTCGAAGGCCGCCGCACTATAAAAACATATCGGACTATCTAATGAATTATAATTCCCGCATTGAAAAGTGCACCACACACGGAGCGACTCTCCGATCACCCAAAGCCGTTCCCGACAGAGTCGTTGAAGTCATTAAAAATACGAATCGCCACGTTCTTCGTGTCCGAGAACGGAATACCGGCGAACAGAGCGACGTCCTCGTCGCATTAATCGTCGGGTCGTCGCGACGCTGAGTTACATTGCTCGATTCTTCGCTGCACCTCGTGCTACGCTGCGGATAGCACGAGCCACAAAAACGTCAGAAACGATAATTGCTGTGATTCATGCAACTATGCGAAACGCTTCCGATGCATTTATATTCATCGCAAATAATCGTCGTCACGCAGCCACCGCGTCGCGCTCCCTCTCGCGTTCGTTCATCCATTACTTCGGTGGTTCTATCGTGTTGCTGTTACTATCTACATACGTAATATTAACTGCATTCCCTTTCGTCTGTAATATCCTACGGACAGGAAAGATACTCTGCCGTTTCCTCATACATTCGCAATACAAGTTTTCCTTGTTTTCTGTATGACAATTACTCGGTATCACGTGAGACGGACTAAGGCAGAGAAATTCGAAACGTAATAAGCTATAATGATATACTATTCGATTAATCGTCTCTGATACGTAGGAATCGTAATCAAGGAATCCACATTCAAGACGCGCCGAATAGTGATTATAGGTTTTTGAAAAATAGATCGAAATACCCAGAATAACGGAGTATTCGGCTCCCATTTTTTAAAATAAATATTTACCGTCGTTTTTACAAAAAAAAGAAAAAGTGCATTCGTAAAATGGAGGTAAACAAACGATCGTTTCATCCCTTCTGCGCAACAGATTTTATCACAAAGATTTCCGAGTATTGGAGTTAAACATTTCGAATAGTTACGTCAAACACGGAAAAAATTACGAACGTACAGTGGTAACGTTGGAAATAATTCCATTGTTCAATTAGCTCCTTTTTCCTTACCACATCTGTGATTCCATTAGAAATTTCACATGATATTTTCGTTCAAATCGATTACACGTTTTTTTTTTTTTTTTTTTTTTTTTACGAATGCACACGGGAACCGACGAGATGCAAATTCCTGGTAACGTCGAGATTTCACTTAAAAAATCATCTGGAAATTCACACAAAAATGGTTTTTAATAAGAGAGGGTTACAGGTAGAAGTATAACTCTAACGTCATTTGAATACGATGCGTAAATATTGCTATAAAATTTGAGTTACGAGACTATGTCTCGTAATTACTCTCAAAACATTGAAATTTTCTCATCGCGGAATTGAGAAAAATATATTTCACCGATGTTTCTACCCATCTATCTGCACTTTTCTCACCCTGTCGTCTCGTCTGATGATGTGGTGGCGCGTCCAGGAGAAGGATAAAAACGCGATAGGTAGGGGGAGAGAAGAGGCGCTCGGGAAGGTTGGGAGGGGGAAGGAAGAGGACATTTTTGCACCGCGACTAATGCGTCTGGCCAGCAGCACTAGCGGCAGCAGAAACTCGACGACGGGAGAATGCCGCGTGCAGAATTCATACTTTAGTATTCTGAGCCGCAATGCCGCTGGTTCTGCCGCTGGGTTTGCTATACCACACTCTTTGGCTGGTCTCGCTGGCTGCGGAAAAACGATTATTTCTTTCGTCGCTCGTTCGTTCGCGTTCTCTCCCGCTGTTTATCGGACGCCACCTACCGCATATATACCTATTTTTCCGACGTTATAATTTTGTTTCCGTGATTTAACGGGAGCAAAAAAAGAATAAATAAAAAAAGAAAAAATCTTCTCTACCCGGGCGCCTCGCGCGCGGAGCTTCTACCGAGCGTTCGCGGTTGTTCGAGCGTTCGGTCATTAGACGGTGAGCTCCGAGTAATTTCCCTGCATCTCATGCATCCGTGCAAAACGAAACTTTTCCGGCTCTCACTTCTCTTCTTTATTTTTCTGCCTTCTTTCTACCTCACTGTCATCGCTATATGGCATTTATTATGAACCACTGCGCACAGCCGACGGCCGTAAAATTATACAAATTTTTCTTTTTTTCTTTTGCCTTTGTAAAAATGCGGGACGGAAAAATAGAAAACGGTGTACCGCCGATTCTGTTTTTTTTTTTTTTTCATCGTATATACGGATAACACTAAAATTATAGCGATGTTAGGATGAAATACCAAATATAAAAAGGGAAAAAAATTAACGAAGACAATAATATATCGCCATTTTTTTTTTTTTTTTTTGCCAAATGCAAATCATATTTGTCGATCATATTTTGTAAAAATCTTTAGCATTCTTGGTAAATCCAAATGGACTTATATCTCTCAGGTATCGTCAACAACGAAACGTCAATGTTGTATATAGTATATTCCGTTTGGATGCGAATGCATGTGCAGTGTGCGCCGGAGAGGTACATCGATGCTAACACACGAAACGCCTCGAAGCTCTTATTCCTTCGCTGGGATATCTGGCACTCGAGGACGTTTCACCGGGTTCCTCGATTGCCAGAAGAGCCATCGCACTCTGCATTTTTATTGGCGCATTACGTTACACCGCGTCCGCATCGTCGAAAGACGACGACTGCACCTCCGTCTTTTCCATCGCCTCGTATACACTTCGTCGTCCTTTTCGTGTGCGTCGATCTTTTCCTCGCGAGTCATCCTTCTTCTCTGTGCTCGTTGAATTTTTTTTTTTTTTTCTTTTTTTTTTTTTATTATTCCCATTCCGGTATCCGGGCTTTTCGTTCTCCTTCTTCACCTCCTCGTCGCAAACGATGTTTTTTCGAAACGCGTTTCACATTCGTTAAATTAAAAAAATTGTATTTATTATCGACCGTCAGTAATATTTTTTTTTTCTCGCGTCTGGTATCGTGTTAAATAATATAAATAATAAAATCAATTAATCTCTGAAATATCTCGGGGATAGAGAATGAACGAAGCATTAAATTTCTCTTGTAGGTACGCTAACCGCAACCGCTGTGTAATCATTAGAAATAATAGTACCCGAGAATCGAAGGTCCCTACGAATGGAATATATTCAATGGTGTATACCTATCTGCATTCTACAATAACGCAACCTGACCCGCTTAGGAGGTATCCAACGGTACGGGTAGAAGCGCCACCAACCACACGTATTCTACGTGCGGCGCACACACCGATTTCACAGAGTTTGCATAACGACGGGTAATCCTGCTGCTTCTGATGCTGTGTGTTAGCTTCGCTCTCGGTCCGCCGGGCTTGCATTACACGTCGTCCTCTGGCTTGCAATACTAATGTTTCGTTTCTCAAGCCGGCACGCCGGAGCGTTAATTCGGCACCCGTGGCCCCGATGGCTTACCCAACGCCTCGTGCACCTGCATCCTTAGGCTCTCATCCTCTTGCCACATTCTCAAAAGAAATTGAATACATTCTTTTTCGTGATTTTCATGAAATAATATTCATAGCATAGATACAAATATCGGAAAAAAATTTAAGAGTTCTTCGAGAAAAAAAAAAAAAAAAAAACCTGATATAGTTGAACATAAAAATTCGTTAAAAAATCTTTCACTATATCTCTACTCCTTTTCGAGAGACAATGACTAAATCAGTAATAATACCGTTCTATAGCTCAGAGTTTGAAACGGAGCATTAATTTGGTACCAGTGGTCCCGATGGCTTACCCAACGCCTCGTGCACCTGCCTCCTCAGGCTTTCATCCTCTTGCCACATTCTCAAAAGAAATCGAATTCATTCATTTTCGTGATTTCCATGGAATAATATTTATCGCGTAGATACCGACAACGGTCGATGCGCGGTGGTCGCGCGGCTTCGATGATCACCCAAGTCAAGCAGCTTTGTTCGCGGACAGTACTTGGATCGGTGACCGCTTAGCCGCGCGTTCGCTGGCGCATTAATCGTTGAGTGGGAAGTTCATTCTTCTGAGACTTTGGTGTTCTCTGCACTTTACGCAGCTGCAAAAAATACCGAAGAACCAGTAGAATATGGCCGTCTCTACTGGCACGGGTTTTCCGCAGTTTTCTCGTGTCCCCGACAAATGCGGTACAGTGTAGCTAAGTCGGCTGCGGAAGCAGAGGACTTAGAAGGTTAGGTAGATTAGCTGAGTGCCGGTAGGGAATGTTAGGAGAGACGGAACCGTAAAAATCCGGAAGGGTATACGGCGAAATAAGGGGAACACTACCTAACCTAACCTTTATCGCATAGATACAAATATCGTAAAAAAAATATAAGAGTTTTTTGGAAAAAAAAAAAATGCCATAAATCGTTGAACATAAAAATTCGTCAAAAAATATTTCACTATATCTGTTCTCCTTTTCGAGAGACAACGACTACATCAGTGATAGCACCGTCCTATAGCTCAGAGTTTGAAAAGTCCATTAACCGTTATAAATTGTTATTTAACATGCGGAAAGTGCAAACTATAACATACTGCAGTTGGAGGGTTATACTAGTGGCTATAATGGAACGCGCGTGAACATTAACGTTCCGTATTAAAGCGCTCAGTATATAGAAATACGGACACGGAGAGGACCAAAGGTAAAACTAGCGATAGTCGCCGGGTCGGCCGTAGGAATGTGTTATGATGACCATCGATAATAGCACGCATGTCGTAACGAAATAACGTGTCCAACTATACGTATACCGTGCAGTCATGGAGCATCGTACGGTAGAGTTTTGTGTCGTCTATTTCCTTCCCTTCCTTTTTCATTCGGTGTCTTTTTCGATCTCGGCGCTTGGAGAAAAATGTTCGAAGCTTCGAGCAACGAATACACCGATGGAAATATAACTCTGGGATGGTATACATGCCCTACCAACATCTCGAGACACCGATCATTTCATAGACGGGGCGGAGAAGCGGACGGGGGGTAACATAGAAAGAGGAAAGGAGACGGGATAAAACGGACGCGGAAGAGGACCCTCGCGTATATAGTCGTTTCCATGCATATCGTACGAGAGAGGATCTCTTCACCCTCGTATACGTAATATGTTAGAGACGAATGACGAGAGATAGACGATCGACAGACTTCCGCATTCATATGCAAAGTGCAAGTGTACTACAAGAAACCGAGAGGATATACATTTCCTGAATCGTATGAAATCTCAGCCTGTACTGCTCCACACGATATCATTGTCACACGTTTGAGTTCGTTGAATCAAGTTAACATTTTTCTTTTTCGTTTTTGACGCATTTCAAACCTTTCGGTCGTAACCAACGAAACGACAAACGATAAAAATATCGATCTTTCGATTTCGATTTTTTTTTTTTTTTTTTCACGAGCGTAAAGACGACCACCAAATTATATCTTTAAACATCTATTCATAACATTTTATATCAAACTCTGTGATAAAATAAAAATAAAAAAAATTTTGCAAAATAAGTGATTGAATAGGATTTTTTTATTATAACAATAAAACAAAAATATAATGTTTTTGCTAATGGTAGGCAAAGAAAAACTAATCCACAAATCTTAGAAGATCCAACTGATTTCGAAATTGCGAGATAAGGTTATAGCTTCTGGCGATAGATATGGGATAAATTTCAAAAACAAGGGGTTGTTCTCTCCTTCCCCTAGAAAGTCTATAGTGAGTAGTCGACACGCTGCAGAGTTGTATCGTTCTCAAAGTAGCACACGTCGGGTATACTTGCGCGGTTGTGTCGCGCGGTGGGATTTAAAGCCAGAAAATTTATCGTCCTGTGGAGGCGTACCAAACGGTAAAGCGAGGATAGAAACGAGTCTGTCGCGAATAGGGAGGGTAGATGGGAGGAATGGGGATGAAGGAGGAATAGAACAACCGCGAGTAGGATCAGTAGCGGGAGAAAAGGACGAAAAGCTCAATGGAAAGAGAAGGGTAGTCGTCGAGAAGGATAGAGAAAGCGGGGGTACGAGAAGACCGAAAACTGCAATGACTGCCTCGCGAACGTCGTCGTTCCGGTAGGATCCTGGCGTGGATTCAACAATTGTCCGACCAGCTACCAAGCTATATCCTCCTCTTTTCCACGTCCGCCTCTTCCACGATGCAGTCGCGCACGCCCGGCCCCGTTTCGCTCGAGTGCGTTTTCACCCATTCTTCTTTCTCGATTTTGCCTTCTTCTTCATTCCTCTATCTTACTTTTCTATTATTTTACTTTTTATTTTTACCTCCCCGACGTATAACGGTGCAAGAGAGAGTAGAAGACACGAAGAGTTTTGGTTCTCATGCTCCGCTCTTTTTCGTACGTCATCGTATAGTTACACGAAGCTTTTGGTGAATGCAGCTGAATGCTGGATGCCGGAGTATGGGGAAGGATTGCGTCGCAGTCCAGCGCAGTTTGGAATCGGTCGGAAGTCGGTCGGTGGGCCAAAAATTTACCTCGGCGACCCAGTGGCGCCAAAAGCACCACCAGCCAAACCCTCCTACAGTGCGGTAAAGCAATGTAACGGAGGAACGGAGATTCGCGGAAGGACGACCCAAGAGAGTAGTTCACTCGTATTCAATCCTTCCGCAGCATCTTCCATGGACCAACTGTGAAATAGAGGGTCGAAAATGTATGGATTCTCGGAAGCGATGTTTTCGACGAGAGCAAATGGTAAGTCTTCCTTTCTTATGTTTCTTGGAAAGGACATGTCATCGAAATATACGCCAAACTCACCCTTAGAAAGCGATGAGCTATTGATGCAAAACTACGTTTCTTGTTTTTGCCATCAATCAAATTGGGAACTCAAAGAATGACTGAAATACCGTGTTTGGCGTGAAAACAGTATTTTTTTGTCCATCAATTTACATTGAGAACATTTTATTTCAACGTGACACTTTTAATGCATATACTTCAGCCCGTCTATTGAAATTCGTTAGCGATGATCATTTTTGTATGAGGAATTTCGTTGCTTGACAATACATGTGGACATCTCGATTCCCTGAACCAGACGTACGTCCGATCTGAGGAGAGTACCCAGACGATCTTGGCCTCCAGACGATTTCTTTTTCTTTCTATTTCGCTTTCCTCTCAACGTGTTCCTGACGTATACACGCGGTCGGTAGAAGATGCTATTGGAATTGTCAGACAGTCGGATAAGCTTCCGGAGGGCTGAAACTACTCGGGCGTAACGGGGTCCGATTCGCAGTGCGCGTCTCGACTGGAATGCTTTTCCTCCTTTTATTCCTGTACCATCGTCGACATCGAGTTTTCAACCTTACAGGACGCAACGTCTAGAATGCGCTCTCCAAGTTTTGTAAGCCGGCGGGTAAAGGAACATCCAAAATGCGGATTAACCGCGCGATTAGATATGTCGGAGCAGAAAAAAAATTACAACACCGAATAATGGATGAACAAATCTTTAATAGTTTGATCCTCCGTAAGAAACTGGAAAGTCCTCACTCTACAACTTCACGATAAAAGTCTTTAGTTCCAAAGCGCGCAAACGTAATAAGGAAATTGATGGTTAGCGTAATCAACGCGAAACTCGTATTTAACAGGTTTTATATTTCAAATGTAGAATGAGATAACAAGTACAATAGTGTTCAACATTCGAACCGCCATTCGATTCCGCTATTTGAATCGAATCACATGCGTCCGCGTTGACGCTATGCAGAAATTGACTCAAAGAGAAGTTTAGTACTCTCTTCACCACCATCTCTGGGCGTTGATTTGGGGGGCATGTTGAACAGCTCCGTGGTAATGGTCGATATGGTGAACAGCTCCATGATTATGTTCATAATGTTGTCCATGATTATGTTCATAATGTTGTCCATGATTATGTTCTTGATGATGGGATCCGTGATAATGGTTACCGCCGTGATTAGCGGGTGCGTCGTAGTGATAGCCATCACCTTGATTATCGTGACCGTGATGAATCGGCACATGAATCTTTTCAACATGGTGAACCGGGACATGGACCTTCTGAACGTGATGAACGGGGTATGGTACACGTATGGGAATCTTTTCTACGTGGTGAACCGGAACTGGTACTGGAACGGCAATCTTCTCAACGTGGTAAACCGGATAAGCCACTTTCTTCACATGATGATGGTGCACCACACGCACGTGGTCCGGTCCGTGCGATCTGTCATGAGAATTAATCGTTATTATTTGTGGCATAAACTTCAGGTTAAATCGGTTAATTCAGGTAATATATCGGGCCATCGTGGAGCCTTCTGATGGTTCAAATCTTAAAAGATCCCGTTTTAGATACTATGAACTGTCGCATTCACTTTATCGAGAACTTAACATCATTATTGCTTAATTATCATTGATTGAGATTCAAAAGTGTCTTCAACTAGTTCGGTACTCACCCTTCGTCTCCCCATCCTCCCCAGCCGTGTGGGGCGGCTGTTACTGCGGCAGCCAAGACGCCGAAGAGAAGGAACTGAAAACGTTCAACAATTTACATTATTTCTTTTATGATAAAGTGTACCGTCTATATGATTAATTTCAATTAAGTAACATCGTTGAAGATTTTATTTTTAATTGCTTTATTTTGAATGATTTGATTTCGTACTCACAGCAACAGTTTGAGAGTACATGTCGAAGGATTTCAGTTGCCTGATGGACGTTACTGAACGAACTCTGTGACGATTGTGACTTTTAGCAATCAACGATCGGTTTATAAAGGCAGAAAGCCAGATGCTACGATGGCTCGTGCGTGTCTACTGATCTGGGGATCGCGTTACGTAAAAAAGAAATGGTGAGGAAGCGGTTCAGCCCGGTTGGTGGTGAAGACGTCCACGAGACCAGGAGCGATCACTTCGCCACGTGTTTGGAAGATTTCCGAGGTGTGTCTCGTCTCCCTTTCTCATCCATTATGTATCAATGAAACTACACATTGATCGGATTGAGACCGAGCCATTGATTGACCGAGTGAACAGCCAGGAGAGAGCTGCTTCGTTTAGGTAACATTTTTCCTTAAAATCAAATGTTATCAAAATTGAACGTTATGCGATCAGAAGCACGAGTTTCGTATAATAACCACTTTGAATGTCAAGTTACGTGTACCGAATCGCAAACTGCGTTGACGCCCTATAGAAATGATACATTTACTGACGAGAATCGATCCGTTTGCACAGCTCTTAGGAGTGAATCGTTACATTGCAGCGTTAATTATCGGCCACTTTGGAGAATTAGTGGACATCATAGACTTTGCGTCGCAATAGTAAGCAGAAACAGGCGCTGCAAGATTAGTTTCCCTTTCACTCGTCTTATCTACAAAATTAAGTCACGCGATCTGGTGACTTTTTATGAGGAAATTGAAATTCTGAAATTCAAATATACCAACAGCACTTTTGGAATCCTCTTAATTTATATAGTGGGAACATTTTCTTTCCTCATCGCGCCTTTTACAAACAATTTCTTTTTTTTTTCATATTGCTTTTGGTTTCTATAACCGAAACAGTTTTAGACATAGTTGCAACGACACGACACGAAACGACACGAAATTCGAAATCATTGGAAAGTGATACCGCTCTCACCTGTTCTCGAGCGAATAGTCAACGGATGTACCGTTAAAAATTAGCATGACGAATTAATGACGGATCCACGAGCGCGTGCGGCTCGATCGCAGATTTCTTGTTTTTAGTTCCGACAGACGGATGATGTTTGTTTTATATTCAATCGATAACGATCAATAATGATAATGATTTTTCACTCAGCAACGTTTTTTATGATTTATTCATTCGAATTATAGACTTTCGATGACACGATATTAAATGATGCGGTATTATATTCAATTGGTCTCTTTTTCAATGAAACTTTCACTTTCATTCAGTAATTTTTTATTAAATTTTGTTGATTAAACAATTATTCAATTTCCGCAGTGATCTCTGATTCATAAAATTCGGAACCACTTCTTGGATATTTTTAATAACTGATTTATAGCACTCGACAATCTTTCTAATTATGGAAATACAGAGTACCGATATTCTATATTCCTGCAGTTAGAAAAAAGAATTAATCGTGAGATAAAAATAATAATTAAGAAATTGAAGATCTATTGATTCGTCGGCCATTTCCTGAAAGTTGTGTAATTAATTAAAAACAATTGATGACATTTCGAACAATTTTATTCGGATTTTTTTGTCGCTTTATAGAAGAACGGATTCGAATATCAGCGAAAAGTAAACGTTTTACAGACTCTTAATGCCATCTGACGGAAGAGTGACTAATAACAAATACATTTAGTCAGATATTGAGATGTGCGGCAGCGTACGGCAAGCAATGTCGTGCGCAGTCGGCAAGGAAGATAACTCCACATACTGGCAGTTGTTTTTACAAAAATTCCTTATGGTTCGATATTCTTCCAAACCAATGGATTAAGGTTATCATAAGATAGTAACTTGTCTTCTGTCGGTAACGCAGTATCTGGAGAACCCGCCGTAGCTAAAGCGCTTATTTCGTCGTTTCACTTTGATTTGGTATCCAAAATCTTCGTCGGTAAAAGTATAATTTTTTATTGAAATTTATAAAGAATGCATTAAAAAATCGTCCGTCTGAAGCAATAGTCTGTCTAAATGATAAAGAAAACAGTTAATTTAAAACCGATAATAAATATATCTTGAGATATATTCGCATCAATCGAGTCACCGATATCCACATTAATTAATATTAGAATCAATTTTTCTTTCACAAAAAATATACAGTAATTAACAAAATTGTTATCACTCCTTTGACTCGGTAACTCGTCGAATGATGATAACAAGTAAAGCAGAAAAGATGTTGGAAAATGGGTTGATAAATTGGATTTACAAAAAGGAAAAGGTGCTTTAGTCCGGTTAGAACATTTTTCTATCTTCTCGCGGGAATTCCACAGAGGCATTGAGTTACGAATAGGTACTGATGCGAAACCGCTCCGTTGATCCCCTTCCGAACTCATACCGTCCCCCTACTCGCCGTCTATATTTTCTCGTACACACTGGACTATCCGCTGTCTATTCACCTTTTCCACCAATCTACCGTCCGCCTCTCGCGGTACGTGAAGAAAATTTCAATGAACGCAATTGCTACGTCGAGGCCCCGGAGTTCAACTCACCTGATGGTGAAACTCCCATCACGTTTTCAGATAGAAACGAGAGCTGCAGCGCGGGGCAAAGAGCCTTCTTCTCGGTTGGAAGGTGGATCTTGGCGTTATGCCGAGGGAAACCATTCGCTTCTCGCCTCCCCTTCATACTTCCTTGGTACCGTTCGTTTCTTCCGTTAGCCCCTTCGACAAAGGAAAGGTAAAGGAATTTGAATGGATATACAAGTTCCGGATGGTCATCGTATTCCCAAACACGTTTCGCCATCTCGTTATTATACTATGGCAAAGGTTCGCCTCTCTTCTCGTCCCTCTGAAGTTCTGATTTAACGATGTTTTTTGTCCCTACTTTCGTCATATTGGATAACATATTTTCTTCTTGGGATAAGGAAGAAAAAAAAACTTTGCGGGTTACTCGATCGGTGACCTTTTTTTTTATTATCTTAAACGTGAGTTTACCGTCTGTTAGATAACTGTCGACAGTAATTTTTGTCTTTTCATTTATTTGGACCTTTTTCTTCTATCGGCCAATAGGTTACGATCTTTCGTTTCGTATTTCAGTATCGATCCTCCTACTTACTAGAAATCGGGAATTTATTCGAAATTAATTTACAGTCGAAAAATTGACAATTCCTTTTCCATTTATTATCAACTTTGTCGTTTTAAAACTACGAATCCTCACGTTTTCCACTTTTATGTTATTTTCCTCATTTCCATTTTCTTGATCACTGATCGCTCTTCGTCGCTCGTTTATTTCCTCTTCTTTTTCTTCTTTCTGCACGGATTAATCCGGCAACTGGTCACGCGTTGCTCTGGAAGGGAATTAAACGCTGGAGACTAAGGTATTTACAGACATTCTGTGAGAATCGGTGAAACGACTATATGTATATATTGCTCGGCTACGGGTAACCCGTAGCAACGACGAGGACCATCTCGTTGCACTACTTGCAGAAGCAGCGGTGGCATCACCACCACCAGTAGTATACACCATCGTCTGGATCCTTGAGAGAAGATCGACTCGATTCCATCGTCCCGTATACACTCGTCGCTTTTCTTTACATTCCTTTTCCTTCCTTTCTATTTTCTTCCTATTCCATCCTCAACATTGGACTATACCTCTTCTGCTGTACTTTGCCCGCCGTTGCCACCCCCCGAACCCCTTCTTTTCCATCCATCTATCTGTCCTATCTACACATTTTCCTCGTGTGTAGCAGAGATGGATGTACAGACTATGGAATAGTTTCTCCGCATCAACTCGTATGTATATATATTCTATATTCATTCTCCTCTCACGAGTTTCTTTTCTATTCCAACTGTACGTCCGTACAGCGAGTATACGAAGTAGAAAGCTAAAACTATTTGTCGAGGATTGCAAAATAGCCGGAAATTCAAGTTTCCGGTGACTGATGGGCCGATCGAGTTTACGGGCAACTTGTCGATTGGACGAAACGGTGGTTGTTAGGGTTCTATTTTGTGAAAAAACAGGACTATCCATCGAGATATAAATAATTCCTATAGTCTTTACATACGAAAGCGGTAATCCGTATTAACCTTTTTTACAAAATTATCGACCCTTTTCATTCGTCAATTAGCTGCGGGCGTATTAAAAACTATTGAAAATCTTCTAATCGTCTTAAGGATAAACAGCCCGTACTGTTAAGTCATTGACCAACTGAACTGATCACATTAAAAAAATGTATCTCAGGTTTAACTAAAATCATTAAAGCGTTCAAGGAATCCAGAAAGATACTTTTATGTAACGCATGCATGAAAAGTGCCAGATATGTATAGGCCGGCCGTGACATGAAGTGGCACTTTATGAGAAGGTGTTGCATAAATACTCGAAGCGTGTCGTAATGAGTATTTACGATACACTTCGAGTATTTATGCAACGCATAAGCGTATCGTAAATACTGTGCGCATGCGTACATCGGTTCGTCGTCCTTCATGGAACGGCCGGCCAAACATAACCTGGCACCTTTCATGCATTTGTTACATAATAGTACTTTACGATACAAGTGCGATAAAACTTTTTCTGACGAGTGTGAGTTTGCAGCTCGAGCCGAAGGCAAGTGTTGCAATCTCACGAGTTTAGAAAACGTTTATCACACTAGTATCGTACGACATTTTATTTCACAAGGTGTGAAAATGAGGTTATACGCACGCAAAGCGTGCGTAAAACCGCATTTTACGCACCGAGTTAAATGAAATATTATGCGATACTCGTAAGCAAAATCGAAATTCTGACGGCGGTTGTGAAGCCCACACTCGTCTCCTCTCGTGCGGCGCTTCCCAACCTTCGCCTAAAGTTCGATTTTACGTACTAGTATCGCAAAGTACTATTATATGCTGCAAAATTAACAATTTATCAAATAAATTCGCTTTTATAATTTTTTTTCTATCAACTTTGTTGCTGATTTGACATATATGTTCCCCGACGCAACAAACTGTTAAAAACAAAAGTAGAAAAATGTTCGGTACAAAAACATGAATCTATGAAGCAATTCATACATTGTATCGAGTATGAAATAACATCTTTAAGATGCCTGGAAACAGTAACAGTCAATATTCAACGTATTTTTTGTAAAAAGACGTTCTTAACCTCACAATTTGTGAACGTTGGTAGCATCGCGCTTCGCGAAAACCCGGGTATCTATATCTATATATATGCGTTCAAAACATCATTCAACTATGAATATCTTTGAAAATCGGTGGACACTGGCCGTTTTTTTTTTTACGTATTCCTAACAGTCCAATGTGGCTTTAGAAAAAAAAAAATTACCGAAAAAGTAGTCTGGAAATATGTAGTTTTTATGCTCAAGTAGTCCCTTCTACGCGTAATGATATGCGATCCATGCCAACTGCTTCAACTTTCTTCTTATATATGTCGGAATCCATATGACCAAAAAATAATTAAAAATTCTTAAAAAAATACCTCATTCATTATTTCATAACGCCTGCAATTTTCAGTTCGAAAAGTAGAAAAAGGCAAATGGGGGGGTGTATTCCCTTAAAGTCACTTATATAATATGTCTCCGTCCTGTTCAGGAGTTCAGCACGTATGGTGAACTGTATCTATCTTTGCCAATCTGTCTTGCGCCACTGTCCGATCCTACCGGTGTGCCACACCGCCTGACTATTGCACCACTCGTACCACTGTGCGTCGTGTCGCACGGGGATAACTACAAATTTACCCGGGAGAAGCGTCCGTTCGTTGTCAACGTTGCCTAACCGAATGCAACTCCATCATATCAGACTAACTGGAAGCTGCTGCTATTGCAGTGTATAGTTACCACTGTGGATATAGGTATATATATATGTATCAGGCGACCATAGCTGTGCACATCTATATAGCGTGAAATCTTCCTATGTAGTAGTATATTTCGGTGATAGCCAACGGCATCACGCATCGAGGAGAAATTAACGGCGAAATGTCAAGCGCACACAATGCAACGAAGCGGCTTTCGGAGAATTCGGTGGTGTGCAATAGCATTCACATTCCCTTGTAGATACCGAAAAAACGTTCTATCGGCCTTCGTGATCCGACATATCTTATACAAGTTTAGTTTTTACAATGTGATCAACACAATTACTATATTGCCGATTTTATGCGGCTAATCAACGAAAATAATGTCACGACGGACTTTCGTTATTCCGTAAAGACATCTGCGGAGCCCATGAAAAATAAGTTGACTAATGACGATTTTTTTTTTTTTTTTTTTTTTTTTTTAACATACTGAATTGATATTTGACACAATTATCATCGTTAATATCGCTTCGGTTGGTGACGCCGTATTATTCTGTGTACAGCTATGTCCTCGTGTTTAGCGCGCATTCCCGTGGCATCGAATTATGTGGACACGTGTACGTCGTTTGCCATCTCGACACGCTACGCTGCTTCATTAGTAATCGCACGCTACTCCTCTGATACACTACAACTTCGTGTTGATCTCGTCCTTCTCATCGTTCTCGAACTCTTCCCCTACTTCCCCTACACCCACACCGACAACCTTCGGGGAAAACCGATGCGTCCTCGACCACCGCTTAACCCTGTGCCAAAATCACGCGCTGCCCGTACATATGCGCGATTACTACGGCTATGAAAAGCCCCAACGCGGACACTCGAAAGGACGTTTGACCGGGTGAGAGCTTTTGAATGGAAGAAAAAAAATAAATTCAAAAGCCATGCGCGGCGGCATTCATAGACGCGGAGATTTGGAACGAACTATTGTCGCGGTTTCAGAATTGGCCTTCGCGTCTGACCACAATTGAGGACGCGGCTAATTAATTGTTGGACACAACGTACCGCGTTTCATCTCAATTCATTGTCGTTGATGATATAATATAATTTAGGTACAAATACTCAATTTTTTTAAAATCATATACTCGTAAAATTGACGCCAAAAACTCATCTTCAATACTTCGCGATTTTGAGGTTAAAAAGTTTCAAATTTTTTGAAACACCACTTAGATCGGTTTTAATCTGTTATTCATCCATCCGTTTGTTTTTAAATGAAAGTTAATATCAATTATTGATATTATTTTATTGATTTTTATGTTATTTTCGTTCATCAAGCGTATTGACTAAACGTTTGAACCCCGTGGCGTTTCTAACAGAAATTATTGCAATTGCTTCGGGGAGAGATGTTCCGCATGTTCTCGAGCGTTCGCGGAGTATCAGAGAGTAGCATCGTCAGCATCATAGCATCCGTTCAACATCGTGGTAAACAAGTATTCCTCCGTCAGGTAAGCCTGTGAAACGAGGAGCTAACGCAGCAGGGATCCGCGCCAGAAGCAAGTGATCACCAGGGTGACGCTGCAAGGATCCGTTTCGATGGGGTAAACACATCCTTCGATAGATAGACGAGGCGCGTACCGACCGATAGGTTTTAGTATATATACCGAACGTTATTGAGTGCAACGATGAACCCGATGCATCGCCAGCAGTTCGATCGGCGCGGGCAATTTACTCTACAAAGAGAGAGCCTCAGCGCTCGTATACTCGTGTGCACTTTGCACTACAAACTGAGTTAAAAAGCAGTACCCTCGATCACGCGCGACTATCGTCAGCCGTTGAAAATATTATTATTATTTTTTATTCTCAATTAAACGCGGATTACGCGCTGAGCGCCACCCTCGGGACAGACACGTCGTAGGTGTCGACACGATTTCAAGTGGGACGTGAACTTTCAGTCAAATTTCAGTAATGAGAATTTTCTTTTTTATCGCAACGGCATTTTCGTTTTTTTTTTTTTTTTTTTTTTTTTTTTTTTTTTTTTTTTTTCATTAATTTTGCGTGAAAAAAACTGGACAGCGGTGGGGGAGCGTCACGGGCGGACACGCGTAGGTAGAGACCGTATAATATTTCATTCCCCTCCAACGTCTGATTAATCTGAAATATAACGTAGAGAGTCTCTGCACTCTACGGTCGTTTTATCGAAACGGTATCGTGCCGCTATCTTTCGCATTAATCTATAATTAAAATATAATTTCCAACGGCGATGGAGAAATATAAAGCGAACAGTGCATTGCGGAATTTAAATACAATTTTTTATACAGAAGTCGCGATGTATTTTTTTTCCGGGAGTCTATGATTTTTCAATTATTTAATGTTAGCGTAATCGGTTTAAGTAACACGTTAATCACGTATAGAGACGATACGGTAAATTAAAAAAATACATGAACTCCAGAATCAAATTATTCCGGATAAACGTTTTTCATAGGTATCGATATTCACGAAAAAAGATCGACTTTTCAATTTCGTGGTTAGCGAATTTTTTCGATTTTTCAATTTTTTAATGTTAGCGTAATCGGTTGAAGTAACATGTTAATCATGTATAGAGACGATACAATAAATAAAAAAGAATATGCGGACTCCAGAAACAAATTATTCCGGATAAACGTTTTTCATAGGTATCGATATTCACGAAAAAAGATCGACTTTTCAATTTTGAGGTTAGCAAATTTTTTCGATTTTTTTTTATATATATATATTTTGAACCGATGTTATTTCCGGTTTTCTTCCACTTTTCGACTCTACTTTACCTGCTTTTTCGTTATCTTTTTATCCCCGCGATGTATATATATCTCTACGTAATACACGTTAGATTCGTTTTCGCATGAGAATGGGTTTTGATATTCGAGAGGGTGCGAAGGAATCCCGTTGGCTTTTGATAACACTCTGTAAACTGGTGGTTGTGGGTTCAATCGCGAATCCGGCGCCTGTCGGGTGCCCCCTCTCTGCCGGAGGGTGCGGCGGAGGGAACAATGGGACGCTTTTCATAAAGAAGACCTAAAGTCGACAGCCACACGTGGGTCGACTCGGCCAACGACAGTGTCAAGGCTACGAAAGCGCGAAGACCCCGAAACGATGACCGAGCGTACCTTCGAGACTCGGGAAAACTACCCTCTCGTACGTCTTTTGCGTCTGGAGACTCGATTACCGTCTCTCCGCTCGTGGAGAAACGACGCTCACCGGTTGGCCGACCGGTGTGTATACATATATATACACCCTTTTTGAAATATGTACCTGTGGAGACAGAAATCCTCGGGCATCGAGCGAAAGAGGATAAATTCACAGGGATATAAATCCGAAAGAGGGACAAATGTGAGATAACGCTACTCTCGACTACCTATACACAAAGTTCACGCATCGTCCCTGCGCACTCGATCAGCACGAAAGATGCTACAAGTTACCGAGTAAAAAAAAATAAAAAAACTCCGAAACTTAGTCGTGATGGGTAGTTTATTTCTTCTATGCTTCTGCAAACTTTGACACGTTTTTTTTTTTTTTTGTCAAATTGTATTGAAACAGTTTTGCGAGTGTTGATTAAAAAAACAAAGTTTTGGAAGGCTTCTGCGGCGCTGAAATAATATGATCTGAGTTCACCGCAAGATGTCCGAAAAATTGTGGAATAAAAATTTTACGGTCGATGACCGAACAAGAATTTCCCTTGGGGACATTTTTTTTTTTTTTTTTTTTTTTTTTTTTACGCGGAGCTATGATAATAAATATTTGAAATTCTAGTCGATAGGCTTTGAAGCCATTGGTTAAAATTTGATAATTTTATCGAGAAGAAAACCATTTGCTGAAATATAATTCGATATAATTTATAATCGCGTCGCTCGCTGTGACAAGACGATTGGATTTTTTTTTTTTTTTTTTTTTTTTTCGAGAAGTCGTTGTTATATGCGATAACTCAATTATGCTGATAATTTGCACCGAGCGCTCGAATGGAACACCTCGGAAGTATCGAGTAACGGAAAGATTGGGGAGGTCTCTCACCACCACTGCTTCGGCGAATATATGCCAACTGCTTGACGAGAAATGATATCTCCGAACTCCCGAACTCTCGTTGACGTTTCACTTCCCTCATTCCGCTCTCTCTCTCTCTGCATCTTCGACAACTCTCGAAGCAATCCAATCTTTCGCACCCTACGAAAATATCTCGGGGAAATATATATATCGAGAAATATCTTCGAGAGGAGTGACAATTCGCACCGAGCTTCGTGGATACAGATATACGCGTACGAAAGTATTAGTTTGGGTTTGAGAATACTTCGTTCTCCCGGGTTTCGCTCCTCATTCGATCGTCGTGAAAGTGAGTATCTCCGCGAAAGCACCACTTCCGGGGTCGCTGATGGATTAGCTGTAAAACTTGGCGATCAGATCAGCGAAAAATGCAAAATATTTCGTTCGAAAACTCTTCGGGATAACGTCGTTCGGGTTTATCGACGCGGGGCTTTGGAAAATATACTCTGAAGAATTTGCGGCATCAAGAAAAGCGAGTTTCGGAAATTCTCTCGGGCAGTAATAATGATAACATACGTTTCTTTTAATAAAACTTTTTTTTTTTTGCTTCCTGTCGATCTTTCTATAGCGTAGAGACCTACTTATTCGATAGACGAGATCGATATTTTCTACGCGTTTAAAATGCTTTATCGATCGATTTTTTTTCATTCTATGGTCGGCATAAACGTATCGTTTATATTCCGTTGATTTTTTATTAATTACCTTAAAGTACCGAATTCGCAGATAGGCCGTCGTGCGATCAATACGAGTCTAGATATTCGTGCCAAAAGTTTCATTTTGTTTCAAGTAACATTTTGCACTCTACGCGATCCCCTTAAATTTCTCGACTCTGTATAATTTAATTCTCACTTTCATTCGAACTCGTAAATCCGACATAAATTCTACAATCCTTTGGATCGATATCGCGCCCGCATGTGAACCTTCGCGTTCGAACCCACACTCGCTTTTTTTTTTTGTCTTTCTTTCTTTCTTTTTTTTTTTTTTTTGGCTCCGTCTATTTCTTCCTCAGTGGCGTTCAGGCGCGCGAGTGCGCGCCTCGCTCTCACAACTTTTGAATTCTTGATAAATCGCGCACGTGAACCGTCGACGCGATCAGTGTCGGGGACCGCGGACGTGTTACAGAGCTTTCCAAGTGCACGCGGCCCGGTTGAGCTGCAATCTCGTACCAGTGATATTATCGTTATCGTGCGCACCGGCCTCGAGACTTGGGGTGCAAAGAGAGCGAGCAGAGAACTTTAAGGGACAGAAATCAGAGCTTCGCGGTGGCGTGCAACCGCCGATAAGCTCATCAAGCTTCGGGCGAAAGCTGTGCGCGTACAGCGACGCCTCGGTACGCTATATCGTAGCATTTGGCTGACCGGAGACTACGCGAACGACGAACGGCCGGTCAACGCTCAGCACCCCGTCGACACGCGTGTCACGCGCGCGTTTACAACCCCCCGTGACAACGTGGTAAATCCCGAACGGCGTCGCATATACGTCCGCCCTCCTCCTTGGTTGAGATACTTTACGAGAACGTGCGCAGCACGATACCAACGCGGTCGGTCAAGTCGTACGGAATCTACGAGTTTTTTTTTTTTTTTTTTTTTTTTTTTTTTTTTTTTTACTTACCTCGTATTAGTTACCTTGAAATCACGACGGTCACTGGTTCAAGCGGATTACATCAGATCAAAACTTATTAAGAGACATCCTGCATTTTTTTTTTTTTTTTTTTTTTTCGTAATAGAATAGAAATTTCTACTTTTTTTGCTGTTTTTCATCAATTATTTTATTGCGCGTTATGTTTCTTTAAAAATAAATAAAAATGGTTACTAAAAATTTGGATCGTTGTGATTATCGGTAAAAGAAGGCAACGGGTTGTGTTCGAGTTGATTCGACGGCAAAGTGGAGTGACTGAACGTCGTAAGTACACCGCTATGCGAATTTTTTTTTTTTTTTTTTTAAATCTATAAAATGGCTAATTGCAATGTAGGAGTTTGAGTACTTAATTAACCCGGAAGAAAATTTCGTAATTAGTTTCTCGATAAATAATATCAGTTCGTGAGTCAAAGGATTAAGTAGCAATTTATTACTTTGTGAAGTCAAAGACTCAGTTGACTGTGTCAATGACTGGGGGACCCCCGGTGCACGTAAGTACAGTATTTTATTACTGTATTACTGTTTTTATGAGTTAAAGGGCAGTTCGACGGAAACGACGCTGAAGGGAGGCAACCCTCGAGCCCCGTATGGTCGTAAATTTAATCGCAATCTCGTGACAGCCGTTCCTCAAAGCTCTTATAGTAATATTATAAAAGCTCTACAGTATATCAGCCGATACAGACGAAAGATATACGACTTATTTTTTACACCTTATTTATATCAATTTTTTTTTTTTTTTTTCTATCGACTGCAGGTATTCGCGTGCGAATTAATCAGTTAATCACACGATAGAGAGTAATTACATTCATCGATAATTATGTTGCGATGTATCAGCCGTACAAAAAAAAAAAGTTTTATCAAATTTCGTTAGTGAAAAATTCGCAAAAAAAACGCCTAAAAATCGAATGAATTGAATAATCGTTTATAGTGGTCGGATTATAAGGGCGAATGCCTCTTATGTTTTCGCGATTTTGGCAATTCAATTCGACAAACTTTAAACGGCTTCCCTACCAATAAAAAGAGAGGAGAAAAGAAATCTTAACGAGTTCACAGCTTAACCATTGAATCCGCTTCATTGAATGGGAAATTAACTCAGTTAATTACAAAAATTCGTATTATTGTTTCGAACGAAATTAAAAGGAAGAGCGTTACGGATGGTAATTAATTTCTGTACGCGGCGGGTTAAGGGTTGAAAGTTTAACTAAAAATTCCACGCAACTCCGTGCATCTTTCGATTTTCTAGACTCGCGAGTTGTTTCGAAGATAATTGCCTCGAGTCTGATACAAGTCCGCCGCGTGAATTTTCGAATACTTGGCAAAGATTCCTTCTGCCAGAGTTTCCATCGTTTCTTGATGGATCATCTTGTTCTCGAGACCTCGGCGAGTACCCGATTTCCGGATCTCTTGCCGTAGCGTTCCCCCAGAAACTCGTTTTCGACGCGGCGAGAAATCGTCGCGTCACTTCGGTCCCTTCGCTGTATCTTTACACGTTTCAACGAGAACGGAAAAGGGATAGAAGCGAAAAGCAGCGAAGGTGCTTCGCAAGTTTCTCAATTACACGGGGATCGCGGGGGCAGAGGAAGGGACGAGGGGATGGGGTGGTTAGGTGCAGAAGAGGACCAAAAGGACGAAGCGAGAATCAAGCAGTGCACGCATGCGTGGCCGCGGGCGGACGAGCACACAGGCGGCATGTTCTACTCTACCTTCCTGTACCTTCCGCTATCCCCCGAAGGCCCCTCGTTTCAGCTCGCGATCGCGAGAGTCAGGACGTGGCGACGGGAAGCCACAGCCAGTCGACGCCGCGACGCGACGCGATTTGCCTCCGCTCGATCCAACGAAGGATTTTTCTCATAAGCAACGTAAAATATTATCATCAATAATCGTTGCGTTGACGAAAAAAACAACAACAAAAAAAAAACAAAAAGCGAAAAGTGCAAGTTTCGTAATTGCATCGATTGGCAATTTTGAAAACGTGTGATCATTGGAAAATTGATCGAATATCGATTAGGAAAAAAATTAGTGATGAAAATATAAAACCCGAATAAAATAAAATCGTATTGAATCTGATAAGGTACCAGTCGCGAAATGCTTTATCAGCAACGAGGATTTTAATCTTTAGCGTCATGGCAACGAGTAATCGGACCTTTCATCGGTGACGAATTTGTCGCTGATTACTGAGAGTAATACTTTGACGAAAGCGGAGGGAAAGGAAGGAAGCGTATGTACAGATATTATTTATTTTTTAATTACAACATACAATTTGAAAAAAAAAAAAAAAAAAAAAAAATGCATTATAATAAAATTACGGAAATTATAATTTGTCGTCGACAGGCATGTGTAGCTTAAGAGTAAAAGGTCTGCGTTTGGTCAGACGAACGCGAGAGGCTCTGTGATAGGAGAGAAACAGATGATAAATGTCGAAGTTGCTGTATTTTTTTAAATGCTTAATGAAACATTATTAAATTTTTAATCATACATTCCGAGGGTCAGTAAGTTATCTTGAGACTTTTAAAAAATATTTTCACTATCGTTCTTTAAATATTAAATTATTTTTCACTTTCAACATTTTTTCCGCATGCGACATTGTGCTTCGAGAGGTTAAACGCCGAATTCTGAGCAAATAACGAATAATTAATGGTGATAAATATTTTTATATTTTTAATTAAAAAAAATGTTCGATAACAAAATGCATTATTATACGTAACAGATCCATTTTTTTTTTTTTTTTTTTCGTTATCGAAACGCAATGTCTTAATCGTCTTTTTTATGAATATACAATGAGAAACGTTGCAGTATTAATTAACGCGGGAAGAGACGAATAAAATTTTCAATACGATTAAAACTGAAGATCCTTCCACTGAGCCGTATCTCACGAAAAAGCGGGACAAATATATAACGAAAAGTTGTAAACATGTCGTCATAAACGTTTACGAGTATAGTGAACCGGCCTCTCCGTACTGTATTATACAGTAAAACGTATAGTTATAATGAAATATAGAGAAAAAAAGAGATCCTTCGGAGGATAAGCCGGTGAGTTAAACGAAACAAGAGAGCGAAAAAAAAAAAAAAGAAAGAAAAATAGACGAAGCACTACAAAACCCCGGGTCGGTGGGAAGGGACCCGGTTGATCGAAGGGAAGCGATAGGGGCAAAGCGTTTCTTCCTCCGTCTTTCTCTCATTGTCGAGAATTCTCCTGTTTCTCCCGATGTATTGGTACAATGACAAATGATCGCGTCGGTGAGATCTTCGTCGACAATTCTTCCCGAGGCGACGAATCTTCCCATCACTTTTACAGCCGGATACGAGGCATTTACGTTTAAAGCGGTCAAACAATTCTCCATAGTGCACATTTTTCTCACCAATTTGTCCAAAATGGAGAAAATGCAAAAAATAAGGGAAAAAAATGTATTTTTTTTTCCCTTCTGGTTTGGAAAATCGGCACAAAAAATCTTTGAAGAAATTAGAAAAAAACGCAATTAAAAAGCTCTATCGCAAAATTTCAATTTTCCACATAATGACGATCGCGATTTGCGTCTTTATAATCGATTTCTCGAGATTGTAACGTTTGTGAGAAGTAAAGCGTTAAAACTTGAAAATCCTCGGAAAACAGCATACAAGTTGAAAAAGTCATAGTGCAGCCGTTTTCATTTCGTCACTGATGCACTCTTTCTCTCGGGGTGCACTCGGTCTTTCCCCGATGCACTTATTGCCCGCGAGACAGTGGGAACGCTTGCGAGAGAGTTCCATTCCTTTATTTCGTTTCCTTCTCACCTCGAGAGCGAAACCTCGGGGCTGCACTTCGTTTCCCTCTCCTTTCGCGTTCGTCTCCCATCGCGGAAACTAGAGCGATGCAACTACTGTCTCGGACGCGTATAACTCAGGGGACTCGCGGGATGCGCTTCTTCTCGCCCCCTCTCTCCTCAAAGGTATAAAGTTTCGCGGTACCCGCTATCTATCCACGTCAGTTGTAACAACGTGAGCGTTCCGAGGTTGTTGTATATACGACAACAAGTTGTAAAGGAGCAACGAAGCGAACGCGCGAGCGGAGCGACTGAGAAAGTTTTTTTTTTTTTTTTTTTTTTTTTCGTATAGCTTCAACCCGATGAACTTTCGCAATGGACACGACGACGACGACGCGCAACATGGTCTCATAACGATCATCCTTACTGCAACGAAAAACATAAATAAAATGTCTGAAAGTGATATCAAGACGGCTCGCGTTTCCATCTTCTCGGAAACGAGATAATTGATCGTTATATCATCTTGATATCTGCTCGAGGAGAAGTTTTTCCTCGCGAGAGATTTCGTACGAAGCAATTTTTCATTTAATAAATTTTAACGCGTTATCGAAATAGTGGAAATTTAAACTGAATCCAGCAAAACAAATCCCTTTAAAAAAAAAAAAAAAAAAAAAAAAAAAAAAAACAAAGTTTATTTGCCACATCAATTTACGATAGTCGCTCTCCAACGAATCGCTGCGATGGAAAGAGCGTCATAGATAGCTGATAAAAATAAAAGCCAAAAATATAGGAAGAGTTACGTGAAAATGTGACGACGTGACTACAGGGTGGTGGTCCAGCGATGGGAAATGCAGTTTGGCAAAGAGCGGGATGGTGGCTGTCGGTCGGGAGGTTGGAAAAAAAGAGTTACGCGAAAATGAGACAGAGAATGAGGGACGGGCTATAGTATAAAAGTTGTTGGAGCCATAGAGCCACCAAGCGATATAGATCCGGAGTATAGCGCGATAGAAAGAGAGGCAGAGAGAGAGGAAGAGAGAGAGAGCTATGCTCCCCGCGCGACACTGATTAAATTGATGTTGCATAATAAAGCTTCCCGCGTTGCACGTTTTAGCGATAAAAACGTGTTAACGACGAGCGACTCGCTCGAGACTTTATTGGCTTATCGGGTCAGCGGTATATATTACCGCGACGAAAGGTTCTAAAAATTGTGAAAAGCAATGAACGCCGAACGGTAGAGCTGCAACAACAGAATCGGATAGATCCCGAGGGGTGTTTGTTGTATTTTCAAGTTGCACACGAATGCCAGGGATATCCTAACGGTGGATAGAAACGAGCGAACGATGCACCCGCGAGGATTTCCATTTATGTATTCTAAATACATATACAATCGTGAAGTGCGCACCGTCCGAATGTATGCGACGGTACTTTGGATTGCATGCTGACGAACGAGTAAAACCCCCGATGAGATGTATATATATGTAACGTGCGTGTACTGGGCGTGGTGAAGGTACCTCGTCGTCGTTCTCGCTATCTCGTCAGAGTCCAATCATTCTCTAGTTTTACTGCCCTGTGAATACCCACCGCTGCGGCAGTCTCGTGTGCGCGATAATGTGTGGAATCTAACAATGTTGATCGGATTTGACGTTAACGGTGGATGTAACAGTGCGAAGAGGTATAAATGGATAGATTCACTGGTAAGAGAGAGTGTCGTATCACTCAGATCATTCGAAAGAAACGATCGCTTATTAAAACCGTAAAAGATGTCACATCAATCCGGTAGACCTGAAGTACTGAGTCTCGAAAGTCTGTAGAGCTTCGATGAGTTTCTATTAAGCATTTTCCTGTCATTCCGAAATAATCAACCGATTTAACGATCAATTAATCAACAATGCTGCAGAAGCTGTACTTAGCGTTTTGCTCGTGAATTTGGTGAACGATGTAAATCTGCCTTAACGTTAACGCTCCGGATTGCTGTACAGTATGTACAGCGATCCATGGAACGGAGATACCGCGTTGGTATAGATTGTCGCATCACTCAAATTATCTGATACTGAAATAAAGTATAACTAGTGATTACCAATATGGCGTCCAAATTATACGATACTGTGAAGCGTTTTCTGGATAATTGAAACGAATTGCTACCAGATGCGGGTAGAAACCTTAGTGACATAAATAAATTATTTAGAATTCTGCATAATGCAACGAATGTTGTGTCCTAAATGAACAAAAATTTATGTTTTCCGTGTTTTCCTACAATACGACTTTATGCAGATTGCAGCAGACGGTAATGAGAGTTCGTTTATACAGGGATCAAGTAATAACGTTTATTAACTTTATATCGATGAAAAAATGAAGCGTGAAACCGATAGGAAAACAACAGAGGGCAAGTTTCGCCTGTTACGCGGTAAACGCATTAACCATATTGACCGAAGGGTTGAAACGCCACGTAGGGGGTGTCAAATATCGTTTTCTACCCTCATAATGCAGAGTTCCTGCGCTCGAGAGTTTATACTATAAGTACTGTATACATTCTACTATAATAGTAGAGCAGCAACGTTGTTAAGAGGACGATCACCGCTCTACGGAGATGGAATGAACGATCCCTCAGTCGCCACATCCTTTCTCGCAAATCCTTTCTGTCTCCGAAGATTCTTAAACGAACTTCGATGTATTATACATGTATCGCTGTTAAACAGCTTCGTAAATTTTCCGTCAATTTATTAAGATACTATATACAAAGTTCCTATAGAAATTAACCCCTCGCGTACGGAGGACGCAAATATGCGTCCAAATTTTCCAACTGGTCGTTACCTTCAATTGACTCGTTTAACTATAAAAAATCGCGAAAAAATTCTGAAAAAAATTGTAAAATAACGTTGAACTGTTGTTTTTTCGATGGTTCAAAGAGATTTGTTTTGCGCTCTTGCGTATCGTTGTTACGAACAAACGAAATAAGCGTTCCACTTGGTCGGCAAAAAGCCTCCCGCATTTGCATATCAGAGACTTAATTTTACCCGATAAATTTGATCCTAGAAGAGGACATTTTTAGGTTTGTCGCGCTCTTTGAATTGTTTGTTTTAAGTCAAAGTTCTAAAGAGATGAAAAACCTGAAAAAATACAAAAATAAAGAACGTTAACTGCTTCGTACGAAAAAGTTCACAGAACCATTATTATAGCTATATCGCGATCTATATTCCACAATACTAAATTCGTCTCGAATTTCTCTGCGAATGACGTAATAAATTATCCGAGTCATAGAGCTTGAAAGCCAACAATTTCTCTTTCCGTTTCCTGTTCTTCCCTACAATATTAAACTCTGTACGTCCAGCAGATATATACATACATATCGAAAACTGAGTATAGCGACTCCCTTTCTTCTGCCACAACGACTCTATGCACACTCTTCTCTCTTTGCTTTCTTTCAACCCCCACCTCCCCCACCCCTCTCTACCGTTTCACAGAATTACGAAACCGAACTGAGAAAACAGTTGCCAGTCGTTCGTTCCTTTCGCAGAGTTTCCGGAACTAACCAACGCGAATCGCAATTCGCTTCTTCGTTACGCGGGACATTAATTTCTGTGCGGTGGGTGGGCCGGCGGATCGGGGCTCGGCGTGCGAGGGATGAAAGTGAGCAAAAGGTGCGCGAGAAACGATGGAAAAAGGGTGGGTGGGCCTAAGGGGAGGGCACGGAGCGGCCCACCTTTCGTACACTCGGCTACGTTGTTGTGTGTTGCGAAACCATAATTTATCGCTGCAACGTAACGCGCCGAGGCCGCGTAGCCGCGACGGCCGCACGACGACGCCGCCGCCGCCGCTACCGCTTGAGAAGCGAGAAGTAATCACGGAACAAAGTTGCAAGACTCTCTAATCGAATTCCGGAGATTGCGACTTTCCCGGCTCTCTTGCAGCGGTGTTGAATTCGCGCCGAGTGAAAGAACAAACGACAGAGCACGCGCTGGTATAAAGGGCGGAAAGAATGAAAGCGCAAAAAAGAAATTAATAGAAGAAGAAAAAAAAAATAGAAAAAGACTCGACCAGCTGGGTGGCTCGTGAGTGGAATAATTGCGGTGTGACACAGCTTTGTTCCTCGCCAGATAGAATTTTATCCCCTACAACGCGCACGCTACAGGACTCATTTCGATTTTATGGACGAATGGATTTCAACGAGTTTTTCAACGAAGCTTCATCCGATTCTTCGCCACTTTTTTTTTTCGATGGCTCTCCATTTTGGAATGTGAGATATAGATTTCCTTTATCTGGGGATACATCGGTATCGAATAAATCAATCAATAGTCGTCGAATGGTCACGGGAACGGAAGTTTGAATTGATTGAGCGTTGTTTTCGGGGTAAAATTGAATTGAAGGATTGATATTGAAGAAAATGCGATTGAGACCTTTTCATCGGTTTTCTTCGAGATATCGGGTTGAAGGGATAAAGAAAAAGGGTTATGATTAGTTTAGGAAAGATGATAAGCTTCGGAAATATATGTTTCTACGGTTTAACGGACACTCTATCGACAGTTTAACAAACATTGAACGCACATGCAGATTTCATATTCGGAGACTATTGCGAAGAGTTGATAAAATGGTATTCTATCTTCGCAAAGCTTCTTGAACCGAAATGGATTGAACAGTATACACGAAAGACAGCACTTGTTTTTCAACTGCTATTTCTAATAATACTTCTCTGCCTGTTTTCGTACGTCATGTTCACGGGAGAGAGGCTTCGTTTCCTTATTCAGCACGTACGAGAGATTCTCGAGGACATAGTGGAGAGTGGTTTTGTCCGAGTAAAGTCCGACCTTATGTACCGCCTGTACGAGTATTCCGAGTCTGTGTGGCCGCTTTAGTCTCTGCAGTTTGCTTCAATGGCCTCGAACTACGTACATTTATACAGCATCGAAGTGAGCCGTTATTACACCGTTACAGAAACTGAACCACTCTCGACCACGACGAACGATCCAACCAGTCTTCATCGTGGAAAATTCTCTTCTTATCCTTATATCCTTAGCTTCATATCCACGTGGCGCATTATCGTCGTCCACCTCTCTCTCTATTTTTCGCTCACTCCCGACAGGCTTTCCGCAAAACCGGGCAAAATCACGTGCACCATATACATTTTTATTCGTTACGGCAAGTCTAAACTCTGAGCTGAGCTTTTACTCCTTCGATTTTTCACTGCGTCGCCAATTTCGTTCGGCTATAATTCACTATTCTTCTACTTACCCACCGAAAGTATCGACTATTTTGTGAAATTTTGTTCCGAACATAAATTTGGTAGTCTATTCGATATAAGAAACTCTACAAAGTTTCTTTAAAGTATCATCCGTATTATTGATCGGAATATAACGCGGAAAAAGTTCATCTGTTTTTTTTTTTAATTAATGTGTCGTAATCTCATCGATTCGGATTTCTGAAAAAATTTGTTCGTAAATTTGAATTTTTTTTTTTCACGAAACATATTTGATACTTAAATGGAATTCATTTTCCGTTAATCGATTAGTACGATGAGATAAAATCAGATAATTTATCTAAACGGTTTGGTTTTTTTTTTTTTTTTTTTTTTTAACGAATGCACCCATTTATCGATAAGTACAGTCAGAAACCAATTATTGCGGGACAAACGATGAGTGAAAGACCGGCTGATGTGCCTCTCTGACAAACCCAATCTGCCGAGTCGTACAAACAATTACCGTCCTAGAAATTCGTCAGGTTGTCGGGGAACCCGAGGAATAGGCTGTCCGGCGGAGCTTCCGGCTACTTCGCAGTAGATAGTGTCGACGGAATGGTCAGACACGCCAGCGAGTAGTTAGTGGAGTTAACCTGATGCACACAGGTCGGACCACATACGGGGTTTCCCTACTGGCTTTTCAGCGATCCTGACTACTGGTAGTTCGCTCGCGGGTGGACTTGGAGCGTTGCACAATGCATACAAAAGAGAGCGTGCAGTGGCGGCTGCGTATCACGACTCGCGACCATTCGCCCCCTAATCGTATCTAACCAAAAGCAACGAGCTATAAATTCGTTTAATTAACGGTTGCTGGCGCTATCGAGGACCGGGAGGAATCTCGCCTCCCCCTGCGCACCGGAGTCGTGACAGTTTCTCGTTATTAGTCGGGGTCCACCCTCCTGCATTTTCCATTCTCATCTCTACCTGCTTTCTATCGAACTCTTTGCATTCCCCACTTTCCCCTCACGGATGCGGTAAAACGTTCTTCTCGCCTGTGCCACAATGTTCAAAATTTTATCGTGATTCACGAGAAATGGTTTACGTAACTAGACTTCCGAAAAACTATTCAATAAACATATCACTTATGATGGAAATGGAGGTTAAAGAATGGATACAGAACTTAGTAGAGGTACAAAGAATTTCGGATCGAACCTTTCGTCATCACATCATCAATGATCTCATCACGCAAAGCGAATTGTTAGATTTTTTTTTTTTTTCATTTTTCCGTATTATCGGTTCGAAAATGTGACAAATTGGGATAAAAACGGTGCAGTCATCGTGTTCGGAATTTAAAAATGAACAATAAAAAAAAGAATGTAATAACAAGAAATAAAAATCAACAATGGTTTGCCGTCGATTTTTGGCAGCGCGGAGTATTCAAAATTGTATGAAAAGAACATTCGCAGCAGTTTTATAGTGAGCATTGAACCTTTGCATTTCTAGTGATAAAACGAAAAACAATTTGCTTGTCTATTGTCTATTTTAAACGAATCCCATCGCTCTATTTGCTGCACACAAATAAATGCAAAATTGTTTCGACAGTAAAAGTGTAAAGCTGAGTGTATTTATATAGAAGCGAGAAATCAAATCCTCTGCAGGTACGTAGAATCGTCGTAATTATCTCGATTGCGTCTATTCCGTAGGAGGGGAATGAAACTAAACTATAGTGAACGCCGACTATTCGTGCGTTGATTTAACTTTAACGACTTGCACCCACTGAACCGAGGTAATTTCGCTTCCGAGCGCTGCATCGCCACCGAGAGTTTTCGAAGCTCGTTGCTTCGCTATCCTCCTGAATTCAGACCATCTGTAATTCTGGATTTGCTTTGAATTGTTGGATTTTAGGATATATCTTCTATCCGTCGGATATACTGCATTTTTATCGCATTAAAAAATTATCGATATATATAATTCATGAAATCACATGAATTTTGTTATTTCACATTGCGACGCTATATTTTTTTCGTACGCGCGGGAAAAAAAAAAAAAAAAAAATATAGGAAATTTCGATAAATTGGTACCCTCTGTATCCCTTATTTCGCTCCCGAAAGTATTTTCTCGTTCGGCTATCAGAACGGTTCAGATAAGAGAAAAATATGTTATGAAGCCTCCGGTCCTTTCCTCTGTGTTCAATAACGCCAAGGGATGTTATATATGTAGTGCGCGGGCTATAGCCGGGTGGATCGTACGCTGAAGATCGTAGATTGACCGGATTACATTATGGACACAAGCTCACTGGCTTATCCAGTTCGGGATGCAACGAGAGGGAAACCAACAGAGTATATGCAGAGTGAGGAGATAGTCGCTGAGACTGCACTAGACAACTTGGATCCCTCTCGCTACCGGGAAGGTTTCCAGTTAGGCGGTGCTACAGTGGTGTTGGTAAAGCCACTGCGGTCGGAGAAGCCTCGTCTGCAAGCGAAACACGCGTGCCTAACGTAAATGACAAAGTTCTACGTAAAGCGAATCCTAGCAGAAGTGTACTCCTCGACAACACGTGCTACTAGAACCTTCAGCCTGCGAGCTCAGCTGCAGTGTCTACCTATTTTAATATTCTCGGAAAAAAAAAAAAAAAAAAAAAAAAAATGGCACGATGATAATTTAGAAATATATAGAAATTCCAGCAAAGAACTTGAAATTCTTGCATAATTTATGGCATTCAGACATTTTTCGTTTAACATCGTTTTCCTCTCGAATTTCGCACGAATTTCCGCGATAGTAAACAATTTTCAAAAATCTTCGTATCACAGATAAATCATTTGAAATATTTGAATTTTAAGACATGAATCGCGGTGGTTTTTCTGATCAATTAAAAATACGGAGAAATATTGGGTATAAAATTGATCTTCCGTATTAAGCGCTTGAAGCCGTATATTTCTTTTCGCCACTTTGATAACACAATTTGTGACTATAAAACAGTTTAGAGTGCAAACAGCAATGATGTGAAAAGAGGTCGTGAAAAATTAGAATGAAAGTTTGAGAAAAAAAAGTGGAGCACCGGTTTTAATTTCATCAACTAGTGGCCGTTATGTTTTACTTCTTCCGTTGGGGAGTCCCGGAGGAATAATTGTTACACAGCTACCTAAGTATAAAATTACTACGAGGGTTGCGCCGCAAGAGTGGGGATCAGCATCAGTGCGAAGGACAAAAATTATGAAAGGTCAAAGGAATAAGGAGACAAGAGTGAGAAGACGATGAGGGAGATGAAAAAATAAATGCGAGTTGCCTTATGCAAACTCGATGAGTTCATAATGGAGCAGCGAGGGGACGATTTATAAGCAAAAAACCGCGATCTCTGGCTGTGGTCTTCTTTCGTCGCTGTTCTACTCTTCTTACTCTTTACTCTCCTCTTATAATTCCACAGAGTCACCTGTCCCCTAGTTTTAGCATACCATCAAGTTACCTGTGTCCTCTTACCACTCTATCTCAGTTTTTTCGAATTTTTTTTCTTACCACAGCCTTTCTTGTCCTCGTCATTTTCCGTCGTCGACATTTTCGTTTTTACTACAAAACGCCACGAATGTACATATTTTTACTTCTGGTAAAATTATTTAAAAAAAAAAAGAGGTGATAGGAATAAATTTTACAGACGATAACCCGAAGTCTGCAGTTACCGTCTGTGGTATCTACTGATGAATTCGCAAGATGAATTATTGGGATAACATCGACTCGGATATATCTGCATTTATACATATATCTATTTTGTTCAGTAGATAAATTACATTTCGCATGCATATACCGCACATTTATTTTCTTTCGGGTCTTCAACCTTATATCCTTGGAGTACCTGTTCTCGTATCTGTTGAAACTTTCGTAATGCGATGAATGCTCCGCTACTAGAATAGAGAGATATCTTTGCTTTCTCTCTGCCTTTTCTTTCCTCGTTTTCCCTCAACTTACTTTCCATCCACTTTTCTTTCGAGTTTCTGCAGCATCACCTACCTATCTACCTGCCTTTCGATCTATCGAAATAGAGTTTTGCACTCGGACCATTTCCGAGTTCACGGTACCATCGAGATTGAGAGAAAGGAGAGGAGATACTTTGCAAAGGGTACACTGATTCCCCAGAGTTCCAATTTTCTTCTTCTAGCAACACGAAGAGACACTCGGCACACTCCGACTACTTTCTCTATCTTTCTTCTTTATATCCCTCTCTTCTCTACTTTCTCCTCTCTTTTTTTCCCTCCATCTTCCTTTTTTCACTCATTTTATTTTCAACTCGCCTGCTCTGTATATTCCATATACTGAGTCTACTCTCCACTTAGAGTAAATTTGTGCACTATAAATTCGCAATATCGTTTTTCGATAAAGATTCGATATACGAGCCGCGCAACACGCCTAACCTCCCCTCTGTGTTCTCGTGTATTTTTATTTATTTATTTTTTTCTCATCTTCTTTATTGTCTGTTCCACGAAAGCAGTGTTTCTTGTCCCTTTGGCCGTTGAATTATTTTTCTTACATTTTCTTTGGGCTTTTCGCTAGTTGGCCATCGAAGAATCGAATGAACTTGCTGTACACGAGGACATTGAAGATTGTGTCGACTTGATTTTTATTTAGCTTCGAAAACGGTTCTCGTGTTCGTCTGTTGCTCTCCATCGCGGACCATTTCCTTCAAACACTTTCGTCTTGTAGCCCTCGACGAGGAGACCGAACTCCTTTCGCGCGATTGTCCCGGCCTCTCGCATCTGCTCTCTATTGGATTTCTCCGTTGGATCTCACTTTCCCTTCCCTTACACATCGGCTTGTCTATTAAAACTGCAGTGGCATCGAATGTCGGATGCTGAAAGCGTGACTCGGTTACGAGATCCTTGGAAAGCGAAGAGCGACTTCCCTTCGACGGGGGATATCTATAAGACGTAATGTATATTACCGGCGGCAATGTATTACGATCCCGAGATCCTTACACGTTTGTACTATCGAACTATATTCGCATAAATCGGATTCATGCAAATGACGCTTGCGGATCGGTAGGTTTATTAAATTGAACGATAGGAGAAAATAGGAGGTTCGATCGGCAAAAAAAAAATGTACATCTCTGTGAAAAATATTTTTTATTAACGTTCAATGCGATTTTTTAAATATTTGACGGCAATACTTCCAAAAAAAAATGTTGAAAAAAAAAAATTTTGAATTCCGCACATTGTATCGTAAAAGGGAAAACATCGAATTCACGAGTAACACAATACTCCGTATTTTCGATGGAATTTTAAAAAATTTGTCAGATATACAATGAATTTATATTCAGTGGCGAAAATCTGGGGCACGTTTCTCGCTTCCGGCGAAAGCGGATTTTGAGGGATAATATAATTCGATGAGTTTCATCAATATAGAATATCTAAGTGAGAGTAACGAAGGCGTATCTTCCGCAGATCTGGAAATATCTCACGTACAACGTTGGCCCCTGCGTCACTGGATTTGCGGGGATATAGGGATCGACTTCCGTTCGGATTCCGTTCATTTCATGAAAAGCTCCGCGTGACCGAGGAGTCCCAACGGAGAAATCGGGCGGTGCTTCCGGCAGCCGGTATTCGGCGTTTTCAGAAGTCTCGTCTTCGTCGACGGAAAGGCGACGATGCATTCGATTGCCGGGGTTGCCGAGGATTCTCGCACTACCGGCAGTGAGGTTCCGCTCTGTCATACGCGAGTCCCGGCAGGAAACGAAATCGGTATGCAAAGCGTAACGCTGCGTTCGTCGGCGCCACCATGAAGAGATCTACCAGAGAAGTCCTCGTGAACCATCAGAAGGATAAGAAGAGGCGTTGCCGACGAGGGTGGCGCGACGGCGGTTGAATAAGGAAAGGACACGATACGGAGGCTGGAGGACGCGCATCGGCAAATCGAAATTCGAAACGGCACTTCGCAGTGAAAACGTAACGAGACTATTCACAAACGACGAAGAACGCAAAGTAGAAAAAGATTCGGAACGAAAATTCCGAAAAAGTAAATTCCATACAAAATCGTTTTGATTTTTCTTTTATTTTATTTTTTTTTTATAGTGAAAAAAGAACGAGTTAAGTTCGAGTGTCGGAAGAATTCGCGAAAGATGTGAATATGAATAAAAATCAGCGTCGCGGTCCGAGTTGAGACTATAAGTTAAAAAAAAAAAAAACAATAGGAAAAAAAAAATTAAACGGTGAAAAGAAAAAAAAAGATGACCGACAGTCCGAACGCGAGTGATTCTAATATATCGCGATTGTGCATGTTACCGGAAGAGATCCTGGAGGATCCAAGAATCGCTTCGCTCAACCGCGTCAGTTACGGTATCGTACTGCCGGCTATCTGTTGCTTGGGAATTATTGGCAACGTTCTCAATCTTGTCGTTCTCACGAGACGTAATATGAGAGGCACAGCGTACATCTATATGAGAGGTGAGTAGATATCGAACATTTTATCTTTTAAGATAATATATTAATTTTATCTCAACGCGCATCTTTGATATTAGAACCCAATTTTGTAGATATCATTCAAAGATGCAATGTATAGCAATTTTTTTTAAGACTAATAGGTAATCTTCAAGCAGATCGGGTGGCAATGAAATAAAAAAAAAAAACAAAAAAAAATCGCAAAATAATGAGAAAAATCCATCCATGGATCCATTAAAAATGGACCATTAAATTTTGGTCCATTAAAAATTAACTAATGATACGAAAAAAATCAGTTTTACTTTCATAAAAATCTTATTGCCGCAGTATTATCGAAGGTGTAGCTGTAAAAAGATTCTCTGTAAAACGCGGTAAAGGTTAAGCGGCATTTCAGCATTTACTCGAATGATCCCATTCACCGAAGTCAAATAATTGTTCGCTGTAACACGACATAGCTATTTCAAACGTTGATATCGAAGCTCTGGAAAGCTTCAGCTGCGCCCATTTACGTAGAAATCGCACGACCGTATCAACCATTCATGATGGTGCTTCAACCGCCTACCTTCAACCACCGGCACGTAATCTACCGGGAAGCTCTATAGCTCTACACCTTTGCGAGTCTTCCAGCAATAGTCTACTTCTTTATTAGTACGGCCACCACCTACCAATAACTCTGGTAACCCGCCCACCCCTTTACCATACTACGCAGAAGAGAGGATGCTATAACATCGTGTGATTTATCTATATCTATACAGGCCACGTGTTCTTCTGCTGCGATCGACCCTTTTCTCCCGAAAGCCGACGTCGACGTTATCAAAGAAAAATCCTCTAATTACACGGCAACCCTTCGAAATCCTTTGCAATATCGAATATGGTGATTTTTTTCTTTAGACTTCAAGTCCACCAACTGTTTCGCAACATTTATTTATTCATTTATTCATCACTTTTCTTCATTTTCCTTCATCTTAGATAGAGAAAATCTACCAAAGCCTTTCTCAATCGTGACTTGGGCTCGAAAATTTTTGCTTTCGGGAATCTATGTCAATATATCGCAAATAACCTTAAACGGATTTCTAACTTTGGAAGGATTTTCTCGAGGAAATAAAAAAGTAAATATAAATAAATTGGAACTTCTATAGGACACGATTCGGGGGTATTTTGGGACGAAGCGAAACCTATCTATCGGGAAAATAGATGTAAAACATTTTTTCGTAGACGAAACCTCGTGAATCTTTTAAAATCATGGAAATTAAAGATCAAGTCTCAGTTTGCCAACTTTTTGCATTGTTTCTTCACTTTTTTAGGGGTTTGTTTATCGTTTTAAATTTACGACCGATGATGGTTGATGAGTTTATAAATTTCGACCGGTTATCCATGTCTCTTCTCGCAATTTGCCCTCTTAATCGTCATCAGTCGACAAAGCGGTATAACACCACCATCACCACCATCGCTACCGGGACCGTCAACATCGGTGTGTACCATCCTCGACTCAAGTCGTTATCGAAACGAGCTCGTTAACAGCGAGCTGCCTGCCACGCGTCCCGGATACGACGGAGCTATCCGTTCATTCCAGTTTCCACCCTTCCCGCTCTGTCTGCGTTTCTCACCGAGACGGCGGCCCAGACAGACGTTCTCATTTACGCGAGACAGGAGACTATCGTGTTTCCTCCACTTTTCCGGATACTTGACCTATCTGCGCTTGACGTACCGTATACGCGTATTAAATTCTGACGGTTGACGGTTTAACGTTCCTCGAGCATCAATTTTATTTAGGCCGCTAAAAACTCAGAGGATTTTAGCGGCTGCATCAATACGAAAAAAAATAGATACAGTGGAACCGACCGACATCGGTGGATGCACGGTCCGTGCGCGGCTTCGGCGATCACCAAGTCAAGCAACTTTGCTGGCGGCCAGTACTTGGATGGGTGACCGCTTAGCCGCGCACCGGCTGGTGCATCAACCGTTGAGCGGGAGGTCGGTTATTCTGAGACCGTGGTGTCCACACTTAAGTAAATACGTTCGTGTGTACACCGGGAAATCAGAAGAATATGACTGACTGTACTGACACGGGTTTTCCGCAGTTTCCCCGTGTCCTTGGCAAATTCGGTACAGTGTAGCTAAGTCGGCTGCGGCCGCCACGGAAAGTTTTAGGTTAGCGTAGCGAAGTGCGGGTAGGGAGAGTGATAGGGGGAACAGGGGGGACTATATGTAAAAATCCAACAGGGTATACATGGAAATAAATAATAAATAAAAAACATAGATACAGTGGAACCTCTCGTATTTGACGAGAACACTGCTTATTGGCTAATGCTTTCCATGGGCGACGGAGAGAGGGAAACTTCTGGCTGAGCGATACGCTCGCCGCCATCGTTACCTGCACGTGATTGGTCCCGTATTTGTCGATGTCTCCGCATTGCATCAAATACGAGAGATTCCACTGTATTTAGAAAATTATAAATTTTTCGAAAAATCGACTAAATCGCATCGTATCTAAACTGCAATGAGAATATAGGAACTGTTATAAGTTATATCTAAAACTGGACCCACCGATTTATCGCAGTCTATCTATGTTAAAATATCGTTCACCATTCCCCGCAATTGCGCTAAATCGGTCAACGTCTAGACACATCGTTCAGGATGATTCGAAACATACAGTCGTATCCTACGAAATTGTTGACGATCGTTCGAGAAAATAGCGATGGGTTACATACAATACCGTAGTATAGGGAGAATGATCGAGAGGAATATGGGGGCGTCGTTCACCGTCGAATATCGAACAGTCGGTGGTGACGTGTGTGTCTCCCGCTTCGACACATCGGTATCATCGTCCATATACTCCGCATATACGCTGGAAACACAAATACGAATACAGTAATACAATGGGTTGCACAAGGGAATATACATAAAACGATGAACCGTCCTACGGTCAGCAACAGCTGAGCAGAAGCGGCATCGGCTCTGACACGTACGAGGCGAAACGTAAACAGAATTTCGCTCGAGGCGAGTATTGTGGAGAAAAAACGAAAAAATCGCTATATTGACGAGCATTCGCGGCGCGTCACTCCGTCGAAGCTGAAATGCTATTCTGGGTATTGCTTCTGATTTCATTTGTTGACGAGCCAAACGGATATACATTTGGATACATTTTCATATATGTATGACGCCGTAGATCTTTACTCCCAATTGGTTAAAACGATTTTTTCATTTTTTTCCCATTTGTGGCGCGCAAGATTTTGTTTACTTTATTCCAACGTTACGGAAATCTTTTCACGACGATTAGGCAAAACAGCACGCGCTGTTGCACGCGTGATGGAGAATAATGATGAAGAATGGTGTCATTAAAACGATTATTTTTTAAATGAATAAAACACCGTAAACAGCGATCGAGGAATTACGAAGATAAGGGAAAGATAGGGATTGAAATTCGCACGATGTTTTCGCAGTTTATTTTTTTATTTTTTCATTATTTATAAGGGGTTTTTAAGACACTGTGTTACTACATTTTACGTCTATACACACGCTATTTCATCGTAAAAATCACAAAATCAAGAATTCCCTTAATATCCGAATGTCTTTATCTTTTTCTAACATTTATACTTCTATCAGCGTCTAAATGAATTCTCTCTCTCCCACTTCATCGAGTCCGTTATCTCGCATCATAAAAAGAAAATAAAATGCTTGTTTATAAGCTGTAAACAGAAGAGAAGAGATGTGAAATTTTTAACGCGCTCTCAACGTTGTCCAGCTGCTCCACATATTATGTATGCCAAAGAAAGAAACAAAAGTGTAGCGCTGCTTTCATTTATTCTATACCTATATATATATACGGAAATATATGGACACTGTGAAGAGTCGCGCTTTCATTGCCGCTACTCTGGCAAAGCGTGGAACGAGCAGAGACTCCAATGTTGGATTCGTCGCCACGTACTCTGCAAGAAGAGAGAGGCGCTACGGCACAACACGGCAAAGCAAGAAACGAGGAGTGAATATACGTTGCGCTATCACCACGTACTTCCCTCGTTCTCACCGTCTGTACAAGAGGATGAGCAGTACAGAGGAAGAAGGCGTGCGAAAGTGTAGGAATAGGAGGGGTATGATACATAATGGATGTGTCTGCTGTGGCTGCATTGCATCGTCGTCGTCGTCGTCGTCTTCGCCCTCTCGTCGTCTCCGAGAGCTGCTACTGCCGCTACGTAGCCAATTAGATGGAATTTCAAATCTCCAACGTAGTCTCGAGGGAACTTTGAGATCCAGGCGTTGAGATGGACCGACAGTCGACACTGCGAAGCAACGCGTGTCTACATCTCAACTTGTAGTCTATACACCACAGTACACGCTATATGTGTGGATGTGGAGCAACCAGTAATAAAAAAAATAAAAAAAATACATGGAAAAGGTTGAAAATAGATCGGAAAAGGCCTTTTGAAGAGCCCAAACAAGTATGTCGTCGCGCATAACGATATATTTCCTTTTTTTTTTTTTGCTTCATCGAGTCTTCTCGTACCTTTTTTGAATACGTTGATATGTAAATTCGAATGACGGGTAACCAACTTTACATATATATTTTATATAAGGCGAAGAGACGCGGGTACGTGCACACCTTTCCGACGAACGTGATGGAAGCTGTCGTCGCGAAGCTATGTCGTCGGGGTACCGAATGAGATTGGAAATATATGCGATAATGTCGGCGTCTGATGTACAGTATGGCGGAAGATTGGATGGCGAAGAAAATTTTTCAGTCAAATTCAAAAAAATACGAATATCCGCGTCATTTCGAAGAGCCGTTCGGCTACGTTTTCGAGACAAAATTTCAGTCGTATTCATGGTAACCCTGATAACGCGGTTTGTGAATTGAGGGGACGCAAGAGCATTGTATCGTTGCTCACCCGGTGCCGTCCTTCCGGTTGGCGAGTTAACAGCACCATCGGTGGACCGAGTCCACCACTGCATTAGTAGGAAATTACTATCGGTAATTCGATTTCGGATTTTCGTCCATCTTGCCTTCCGATCCTTTCCACCCTCAACTACTTCCTCTTCTCTTCTCTTCACCTCTACTTCCGAACTGAATTCTCGTCTTCCTTGTCGTTGCGAATTTGGTCAGCGCCCGCGAAAATCTGGTGATAAGCTGCCCGCGGGCTCCACACGACAATTTCCATTCCCCACAGCGCTACTGCCGATGGTGCACTTCGCCTTTTACACGTGTTATCTATATACCTATACTATTCGTGAAGTATAGCTATAGACATAAAGAGAACTACCACTGTTCTAGTCATATAGTACAGTTTCCTTTCTATATTGGATTCCAACACGATGAAATCAGGAGTGCACTATCGTTCCAATTCTGATTGGGTCCCATCGCGCATTAATGCCACAATCTGTGCCCCGAATCGGCCAAATCCCCCTAATCTAATGACCCTTTTGCTGCTGCTTCTGTTGCTTCTAGTGAAATAGCCTAAGCTACAGATAGAATCCTGCGGCAGTCCATTTAAGAACTTTTGGACCGCATGGAGATATAAATTCTTTGAAATCCGTAACACCGGCGTTAAATTTTACCGTTTTACTATATCGATTTACCAACATCTCGACAAACTTGTTGCTTACATCCTGCCGTATTTTTTTCACTTCGAAGACCTGAAAAAAAAAAAAAAAAAATAGATTCAATGCAAAACAGCGCAACGATGAAAACAGGTGGTGAAAAATATGGACGATCCTACAGGGTTAACCCTGTAAATGATATGCAGGTTATTCTTTGTGGGTTCCGAAATATCCCGGCAAACATTTCGCTCGTCAATTTCGAAGATCATAGAATAACGTTATCCGGGTCAGAATAAAATGCCATCGAATCAATTTTTTTCCTCCCTAACAACACTGGTGTAAACACTTCCGGAAAGTAGTTTACGAAGTATCTTCCATTTTAGCGGATCGTCCGGGTTTTGCTCGTTAGAGCGTTAAGTGAACTAATTCCACAACTTCTGGGTGATGCGGTTGTGCGTTAAATGAGAGTTCTTACAGTCGCCCTGCACAGGAACTTCTCTACGAGAATGCGAAATATAGCCGAGTTAATTTGCCGCTTCGGTGCAAACTGACCGTAGCATCGCATGGGGTTGAAAAGAAATTTCTCTCATTAAAAGAACAAAGACAATGAAACACGATGCTTCGAATTATACGGGTACTTAATCTGAGGCTAAGTGCAGCGACAACATAATGTCAAAAAAAGGTCTACTTAATCGGAAAATATTGTGAAAAGATCGATCGACAGAATTAACTGCGAAATAAAATCGCTTCTGTAAATAACGCGTAATATAAAAAAAAAAAAAAAAGAACAAAACGTTTTGTTGATCTTCTTCAACTCGTGACGAGAATAAAAATGGTGGCGACAATAAAAATAAAGGGGATACACGGTTAGAAGAAGACTTTTAAATGTATGCAAAAAAAAAAAAAATATCTGAAAGGACGGACTATACTGAAAGTTCGGTGACTTTCGATTCACCCCGACAAGCAGATATTCGTCGTTTCGCGGTGAATACTAATAAAAGTCTCCTTTAAAGCTTTCGTGATATTCCACGTCGCAGATGTGCGTAAAACGAGAGGATTTCTCTGTAGTCTCACGTACTTTTTTTCGCCTCGATCCCTTTTTCTTTCGTGTCTACAAGAAGGAAGAATGACAGTATAACAGGGCACCAACAGCTCTCCTTTATCTTGGCGGCGCAAGGACTCTCAGAGCACGATAAATGCTTGATCCTTGTGAGTTTCGAGACGAACTGTGTACAGGTTCGATCAAAATACCTTTCACGTTCGACAGAGAGCGATCGTCGCTGTTATTTTGCAAGCGTAACCCTGGAACGGCGCTTTGGGTAAAAACGAACTTATCGTCTGAATACAGCAAATTGAAGCGAATACCGCGAACTATAAAAAAAAAAAAGATCTCCGGTGCCATTTTTTAAAATTTTATTCGAAGCATTTTAAAGTTGAAGTCTGATAAAGCCGCTGGATCTTCGGTCGATAATTTTCGAGATCGTTTTCGATGTGATTTCATGGAAAGAAAAAAATACGCGATAACGAAATATGATGGTAATTATGCAGTTAACCGGAATAAGCTAACAGTGCGTAAACTTAAGGCCACGAGATTCAAAAGAAATGATGAATCACCCTATCGCGAAGTAGAAAGAGCAAAGCTCACGAAGCTTCCAAGATTTCTCACGCTCAATGGAAAACTAAAGCGTCGAAGAGGAGAAGAGAAAGGGAAACGGAAACGTCTCGGTTGATACCGGCGTTGTTCGGGGCTCCGGAGGAGGGTAGATCGCGCAATTCGTATGCAACTACGACCCTTCGCTCTGTCGAGGGCGTTTGGCTCGAAGTCCGGGAGCGGCAGCAGCCTGGGAGGCAACACGCGGTCCGTTTTCGTCTTTATCTGCACTCCATCCGCCGAGGGTTCGACCGTACCGAAGGTAAAAGATATAAAAAATACGTAAAACAGCGGACCGGAAGACTGTGAGAGAAGGAAAAGTGAAAAAAAAAAAAAAAAATGAAAGTGGACTGACACTGAATGATAAGACGGATTTTGTTCGAACGTCGCAAAGACACGATGAAAAATCGTTCTAAGAGTTTTGTCAACTTTACTAGAAAAAAAATGATATCTCGTAGATCTTCGGATGTTTCTAATGCTACCGTCGTCTCAGACTTGAAGATTTTCTCGCGCATTCAAAAATACATTTTGATCAAAATATCGTATAACATTCGAACATTCGCACCTACGCGTACCTATTTTTGCGTCACGAGACCTTAAGTCTATAATGTGAAAATCGTAGAAAATGGAAGTACGATAAGATAAGAAAAAAGATAGAAGAAGATAAAGAAAAAAAAAAAAAAAGGAGCAAATGGAAGGAAAAGGCAGGTTCTTCGATCGCTCTCATGGGAGTATCGGGACTGTGTCTACCATCTCAGGACGACAAGGACAAAGAAGGAAACGACGTTCTCCATCCAACTCTTCTGGGAGCCACGATACTTGGCTCACGTAAAGAGGATAATACCTTGGAGACTACGAGACTCCTAGGCTGATGCACTTTGTATGCAAACGCACAGACGATCGCTGTAAATACCACGTTGAAGTGAACCATAATAGGAAAAGGATTCTTGGCACGTCTACAATGTGGAGTAACGCGAAGCTTTGAGAAAAAAATAATAATTTTAATCATCTGTTTCCACCGTTCAATCCTAAGGAATCCTTGGATTGCTCCGAACGCTTATAATTCCCGTAATAATCGGCAAATCAGCATGCACAGCCATCGTAACGCGCAGCTAAAAATGTTTCAATTCGACAGAGTAACGGAACGATAAACGCGAGATAAAGAAATAGATATAATCATCTGAAGCTCACAGATCTTTCTTTTCGATATGATTTAATCCGGTTTCCTCCTGATTCTGGGATGATGAAGGGAATTCCAAACACGTTCGAAGCAGGTCTGTCATATGAGTTACGGATCAGAGATCATTCGGTAGGTGAACTGAAAGCCTTCAATACCCGAGAACTCGGACAGATGCTGAAAGCGGCTCGGTCGAGTTGGGAGCGGTCGAGGTTCGTTATCACCCGTTTCTCAACGAACCTCGTCGATAGATGAAATTAAGCTGTCAGGGTCGTGGAGCAGCAGGACCAGCACTATAGAGAGCTCCGCGCAGTCGGTAATCAGCGGAGCAAACTTTCTTCTTTATTACGGAATAAAAAAAAAAAAAAAAAAAGTGGAAAAAAAACCTTCGTCTGGTTTATTTTTGACAGGGAGGATATACGCGAAGCGTGTAATTTAAAAGATGAAGGAAAACGAGTAAAAAAAATAAGAAGGATGAGCGTCGAAACAATATAAGGAACTTTTGTATTGGGCAGCGAAGGTTGATGCGTCGTCACAATCGTAAAAGAATTGTCGAAGAAAAAGAAAAAAAGTAAAAAAACTTGTAGTTTATAGCACGATAACGTTATTGTTAAAGATCGTAAAAGAATTTATAAAACCTGCGAAAGACGTTTCCATTGCGGTGAAAGCCTTGGCGAACGTCAGTGACACTCTGCCGGAGCATATCTTCTCTTACCCTTTATGCTTTCTCATGCCGAATAGCTACGCCAGTTACGCAGCTAGACGAGCTCTTTTCTTCCGTTCGCTTCTCTCTTCAATGGGTCTCGTAATATTTTTCCACTCGTTTTTCTCGAACGAATCGGCGAATGAACGATCATAAGCAGACATCTCAATCACGCGCTATATCGTGCGGAAATTCACGATTCACGTTGAGAGAAGTTTATAGTGAAACTGTGAACATTTCTGAGTTGATTCGAGAAAAGTTGCGAAAGTTATTATTAAACGATTTTTTAATCTTCTTGTCTGCAGCTTCGACACTTATTCGTCGTACAAGGAAATCTTTTTTTTAGGCCGATTCGCCGGCATGAAAATTTGAATTATTAAATAAAAAACAACCCCTTAATCGCTGTTAGGTTCTAACTTTTTGCTCGCGCCTTGCAATGGAGTCTCCTGTTCGATGTTTACAAAAAAATATTCTAAAGGTCGTAGTTTTCTCGAAGTTCCAATCCTTAGACACATTCATCAAAGCCGCGGGGTGATACTATATCCGGTGACGAATATGCAGGGAAAAAAATGAGAGAAAAAAAACGTGAAAGATAGCCGCAGCAGTGTATAGTTTATAACTTTAGGAACGATATTACTCTCCAGGCGTCCGAAACCGCGGCCTGTGGCCTTTATAGTTTCAACAGGTTTCTCTCTCTCGCTCTCCGATTCACTCGGCTCTTCAGGCTCGGAGAGGGGTTGAGAGGTGAGCGAACGCTTTCCGGGACAGCCCCAGAACTCCCTGTGTGGGAGTCGCGGGTCGTTACCTATCCCCTGATGCCCTCCAGTCAGCTCACTCGTTCACTCACCGATTCGCTCCCCCCACCCCTTCCACTCTCACGACAGGAGAGAGGATCCCCGGCTGAATAGTTGGACAGTTGAATCGTCACCCTCGCGATTCACCACCTCGTGATCACGTACTTAAACCCTGCGCCCTCCTCCCGTCCCACATCCCCCATCCCCCATCCCCCATCCCGAGAGTTCTGTCTACCGGCTGGAAACTTCCGACTATCCCGCTGGGAGGTCCGTACACAGTTTCGGTGTTGCCCTTCCGGCTACTCAAGAGTCCCTATGATACTTTCACTGTCGACCCTCGTTATCATCCCTACCACGATATACGGAGAAATCTTTTCCGACACCGCAGTTCCATTTCCGATCTATTTTGTCAGGATTTTACGGATAAATGTTGGAGTGAAAGTATGTGCGTTGCCTTCCCACACAGACACGATGGGGAACGACACGACGTTGTTTATTCTCTATGAAGTCGGAACACACGCATTCGAAATGTTTGCTCCATCAATCTCCATAGCGGAATTACAAGAAATACTGTGAAACATCCCGGAACAAATTTCGCAAAGTCTCCTTGTATCTTCCAAAAGCGGACATTTTTCTCCGAGTTTTTTTTACGATGCAAACGGGCGTATCAAGACGAAAGAAGAACACTAAATTTTTACGAGTGGGTTGCAAGTCGAGTGGAAGTAAAAAGCTCGGAGTACGATGAGTGTGCAAAACGTTAGCGTTTCGGGAAACAGGGATGGTACGTCTGATTGTAGGCTCTTCGACTAAAGAGCGCAGAAGCCAGAGGCTTTCGAATTGGTCTCTCTGTTCGGAAGGGTTGAAAACGGGGAACGCCGGACGTTGTTGAAAGCTCGAAAGGTCGACTGTAGTGCGAACAGACGGTGGAAATAGCCATGGGATCGTAATTTAAATGTTTGCAACCCTCCACCAACCCTTGTGTAGCCCCGCAAGCTCTATCGCTCGCACAGGTCAGGGCAATTTCGTTCTAATGGGGTAGAGGCGTTAGAGTCATCGGGGGATAGGGACGTAAAAGTTTTACGAGATCAACATTGGCACGGCTTCCAGTGGGGAGAAGCTCGAGCTTCCCGCCTCTACTCTGTCTCACCCCCCACCTTCATCTCACTCGGTCCTCTTTGCTTCTCCACGACTGTTTTCTTTACCCTCCTACTGTATCCAAGAGGAAAATCCATTATACGGATGCACTTTTACATCCCTCTTTCTCGTTCCGCTACCCGAAAGCTCGACTCGATTTCCCTGGAGGCAATTGTCTCGACAAATTACTATCGATTCGAAAATACTCCAGCATTATTGAAATATGATACCAACAATGGCTTGTAAAGCGGAAATCAAATTTCGTAAGAACCTTGCAAAAGTAAGAGATATTTCGTCTCGACGCTCGGTCGGCAAAGCGCCGATGGACAGTAGAAGTTTCGCAAGAATCTACCTTATCGACGCATGGAGCTTTATCGATACGGTAGAAATTGTATTATCGACCTTTCACTAAATTTGCTATAGCCGTTGATAAGGTAGTAAGCTTACTGAACTTCTGGAAATTTCACTGAACGATATCTGATATTCTCGAAAGCTTCTTTACTTATCAGTCGGTAACTAACAAACGGTGAGAAAAAAAGTGTTCTCAACAATAACGGCGTAAAATGAGTTCTATTCAATCTGCTGTCGGTAAAAGAGGTTCATTTCTCGTGGCGTACATTGCTTAGAAAACTATACGTTCATTCTCGACAACGAATCGATGCGAGAAGAGTGTGTAAAACTGTAATTCAACCACTTGGCCTCTTCTCGTCTCGACGACGAGCCGTACAACGCGCTGAAGTTCTCCACTCGAGAATTTAATTAATTTTCGGGAGATAACGATCGTCCTCATTTGAACGGCATTAAATAAACACACCGCACGAGCCCACTGAGTCTTTTCGCAGCGTCGTTCATCATACCGTTCGTTTTTTTTACACGAATGGCAAGACGAAGCTGAGACAATTTTATTCTACTGTTACGGAGACGGTATAATATTTCTTGCGTTTCGCCATTTTGATGGTTTCGAAGTTTCGAGTCTTTTTATGCATGCAATAAGAAACAAAGGGACCGGATTTCATGCTTGACTGTAATTTGAGGTATGGCAATGGAGAGGAAAAAAAAAAAAGTCGGTACAACTCTTCATATTGCTCGTTTTACGGTTGACCTTCTTAATGGCGGAAGTACGATTTTACAGGAGTTTCGTTGCATCCCTGGTTTCCATGATTCCAGAAAATTTTCCAGGGATTTTTATATCTCTGCGGAAACCCTCGAATAAGTCTACACAATGGGGTGCCGCGAAGCGCGAGATTATTTTGCCTAGACATCTATATTTTACATGCACAGTAGCCGCTGTACAGGCTGTTTCAAAATTCGAGGACTTAAACGAAGTCGATATTCATGGTTTAAAAAAAAAACCAACGATCCCACTTCATTTTTTTGTAAATTTAGATACGCGATTCGTAAGTTAAGAGCGGATTAAAATTAATTGAGGAGAGCGGCGCAAGCTGGCGTTCGAAATCGAGCGATCTAAGCGGTTGAACTGCAGATGCTTTTAACTCGAAAGCTTATGGATTGCAATAAATTATGTTAAAGAGATATTTTACACAGTTTTGAACGTTAAATATGGGTTTACATTTGTTTCACTGTAGTTTTGATACGTTCTGTACGTTTATAGATCTTTCGACCTTTTCGCTACAGTTTTTTTCACTTCACGGCCCGCGCTATTTTTCATCCGGCTTCATTTTCACCTAATCCCGGACAGTGACGAGAACAAAATGAAATACTAAATATTGAATACTATGGAGTCTGTATATTAATAATAAGATAACCTTTTGCTGCTTGTTATGACGTAAACACTGCGTTAAAAAAATTATTAAAAAATGAACAAAAATTTAATGTCCCCTTTGTTAAGCTTCGTTCTATCTCTGTGGTATTTTTTTTTCCTATTTTCACATTTTATATCGATACAGGATACGCCGCTGCTGCACTGCTGGCTATATTGTTCTGCATACCGTTCGCCCTGAGAGTTCTCATCCACAAAGAGACCGGACGATGGAGCAACTGGCCCCAGGCGTTTTATCACGCGCATCTCGAGCTCTTTCTCGGCAACGGTTGTCTCGGTAATCGTACCTCGATACTGGCCAATTATTTAGTTTTTCATCTTTTATAGATTATATTTTATCATTAAAGCATTAGTCCTGTAGAGCAAATATTTCTTTTCTTTTTTTTATATAGACGCGATAATTTCGCGCTGATATTGCTAATGAAAACTTATACTATTGATTTTTTAAGTGGAAAAATAGTCATTCTCAATATATTCAATCGGTTTATTATTAGGAACGATCGCGTCAGTTTTTTTAAACTTCAAATTGAACATTTATAGTAGACACGTTCTTTTTCACATACTTTTAACCTTTTACCCTTAGATACTTTAATACTGCAATCCGTTTCGAAATAGAAAATGTAAATTTATAGTAATACGCTGCTTTTCACTGCTAAAAAAAACCTCAGCTTAACGTTTCCAAAAATGGTGCACAAAGCGGTTTTTTTTTTGCGAAATCCACAATTCCTCAATATTCAATCAAATTTATATCATTGTAAAAAAAAGTACCTTCGTTTTTGAATATATTTATCAATGATTGATGAATGATCGATTAAATATTGAATTCATTATTTTAATAAAAAAAAAAAATTTGTTGAATGAATCTAATCGTTTCACTGTTTTAAAAAACCTCAGCTTAACGTTTCCAAAACTGGAGCACGACGCGGTTTTTTTTCGCAAAATCCACAATTCCTCAATATTCAATAAATTTTATATCATTGTAAAAAAAAGTACCTTCGTTTTTTAATATATTCATCAATGATCGATGAATGATCGTTTAAATATTGAATTTATTATTATAATAAAAAAAAAAAATATTTAATGAATCCAATCGCTTCACTGCTTTAAAAAACCTCAGCTTACTATTTTAAAAAATGGTGCACAACGCGGTTTTTTTTTCGCAAAATCCACAATTCCTCAATATTCAATAAATTTTATATTATTGTAAAAAAAAGTACCTTCGTTTTTGAATATATTCATCAATGATCGATGAATGATCGTTTAAATATTGAATTCATTATTTTAATAAAAAAAAAATTTGTTGAATGAATCCGATCGTTTCACCGTTTTAAAAAACCTCAGCTTAACGTTTCCAAAACTGGAGCACGACGCGGTTTTTTTTTGCGAAATCCACAATTCCTCAATATTCAATAAATTTTATATCATTGTAAAAAAAAGTACCTTCGTTTTTGAATATATTCATCAATGATCGATGAATGATCGATTAAATATTGAATTTGCTATTTTAATTAAAAAAAAAACATTTGTTTAATGAATCCAATCGTTTCACTGTTTTAAAGAACCTCAGCTTACCGTTTCAAAAAATGATGCACGACGCGTTTTTTTTTTTCGCAAAATCAACAATTCCTCAATTTTCAATCAAACTGATATCATTGTAAAAAAAAGTAACTTCGCTTTTTGATATATTCATCAATGATCGATGGATGATCGATTAAATATTGAATTTGCTATTTTAATTAAAAAAAAAAACTATTGTTTAATGAATCCAATCGTTTTGTCATCAGGCGTAGGCGTGATGATGCTACTCGCCCTGACAGTGGAGCGTTACGTGAGCGTCTGTCACCCCGGGCAACATACGAGGCCACTTTGCGGTCCTCCGCACATAACCGTCATCATCATACCTCTGGCAACATTTTTGGTCTATCTTCCGAGCGTATTTCGCGGCGAAGTAACGACGTGTCTCGCCGCGTCTGGCGGTCCGTTGATTTATCAAAAGCGGGACAACCTGAGATTTCTTCATTCGGTATTTTATCAGATATACAAAATCGTTCTCGAGGTCGTCTTCAAAGTAGCGCCGACTATACTACTTGCGGGTTTCAATCTACGTATCATGATAGTGTACAGAAGATCATGCGAGCGTCGACGCCGTATGACTTTATCAAGAACGGTGAGCAGCGACGAGGATCCTCGTACCTTTGCCGAGGAGAGACGGCTAATATTGTTGCTCAGCAGTACGAGTATTTTGTTTCTCGTATGCGTCAGTCCGATGGTCATACTAAACGTGACACTGAGCGAAGGCAACTTGAGCCTATATTCCTATCAGGTGAGTGATTATCCATTAATCAAGATAAATCCGATCCCACCACTCCAACTTAATACCCTTGAGGCTTATACCCGACGGCCCTTTCCCAGCGCACCAAACTACTATCTTCTGACCACAACAAGTTGTTGGCCCATACATGTTATCCTACCTACAGCGAGGGTGTAAACGTCCACATGAGTTATCGAACACCGAAGTCTGAGGTTTACGACCAAACGTACCATCCAAATAGAATTTTTTTTATCCAAGTCGTGCCAAAAAAAAATTAATGAACAAGCAATGCATTAAATCTTCAAATCACATATGAAAAAATGCTCCGAACATTAGATATTTCGAAAAAAAAAAAAAACTATCAAACAAATTTTGAAGGTTCGGAATGTATGTCGCCTATTTGAGGTTTATGTCTGCAAGAAAATCCTCTTCAGTTCATCGAGTGTCTAACGTATCTGAGTCTAGTATCTCGAATAGCGGTCAAGCTGCACAAGCTGTGTGTTGGTAAAGATAAGTAAAAGCCTTCGCCGCGCCTAAAACGGAAAAATTCGGTAGGCTTCGTCTGACCCAAGAGACGAGAATAAGCGATAGGAAGACTCCACTTCGCGTAGTATCCGTCTCTGAAGTTATCTCATTCCACTTCCTCTTTTCATCTTCTCGTAGGCCACTGGGGCACATTCGCCTATTCGCATTTCCAGAATAGACCTCATTTTTTTTGCCCCTTTTTCCGGCCCTCGCTATCCTTCTATCAAACACTTTCACCCTCGGAGCCTCCGCTCTATTTCTCAATCTTTCCGATTCTTTCCTACCAGTGTTTCCCTTTCTCATTTCGTTTTATCTCTATACGATTTTTTTTCTCTCCTCCCTTTTTGCCCTCTGCGAGATCTTTTCCGAGATCGATCGTCGGATGGACGAAGAACGAGACAACTCACTAGTAAAGGCAGTCACACGCTGCGTTTACTTTCAATCTTTCTCATCGGCTCTCCGTTCCATCTACAGCTTAGATGGGAGTTAATATGGCCCAATAGGGTAAAATGGACCACTTGCATGTTGATACAAATTATATCTAAAATCAATATCCTCCCCAAACTTTTATTAACCCCGAAAGCTGTGAAAGCGGCTCCGGAAATACAGCTTCGGTTATAACAACCGAATCTCCTCACAAGTTCATGAGTTCCATGAAAGCCATTAATTGGCGCGATAGACTAACCAAATACATATTTTCAATTAAGCATCTTTACGATGTTCCGATCCTCGGATCTTGTAAAATAGAATTTTGTAAACGAATTGCGTTTATTAGAAAGGAAGTATAACTTCGATGCCGATTTTGATGGGTCATATTGCCCCATTTTTTTTGTCCTTTTCCTCCCTGCAGCTCCATTTTTCTTGCCGTCGGAATCGTTAGTGTTGGTAACAAGTGTGTATCGACGGCTTAAATTCATAGGGGCGTAACTCGCGTAATTTAACGTGAGAAGTGAACCCTTCTGAATTTTAGCTTTTCACGTGGGAAGTTTTTCTATATTATCCGTTTCTTTCGTTGCTTCTCACAGATTTTTCGTGCCCTTGCCAATCTGCTAGAGGTCATAAACTATTCGATAACGTTCTACATCTACTGCCTCTTCTCCGAAGACTTTCGCAATACCCTAATACGAACGGTGCAGTGGCCTTGGGCCGTTGGAAAATCAGGCGCCGGCGGCGATAGCAGACGCGCGCCTATGAAGAGATCACCGATTCCAAGGCCAACGACTACCACAACACCACCTACGACAGCAGTCGCGACTCCGGGACATGCTGTTGGTCCACGTGCGAGTGTTTAAACGTCCCAATTAAACTCAACGTGTTTAGGACATTATTACGCAACACGAGACAATCGAAATTAACGACTTGATTTTCCCGATTGGTGTTTAATGATTTTTTATTTCAATCCAAAGAAAAAAAAAAAAAAAAAAACGTAAAAAATCTGCAAATATCGAAGAGCAATAGTGCCGTTTTATTCGCTGTAGAGAGATTTAAATTAAATTTGATTGTCGATTGCCATTTACATTAAACTCATTACGATTGAATTAAAATCGATAAATTGACGAATAATTTATTTCGATTGTCTTGTCGTTGTATTGTAATCTCGAAAAATCTGAATAAATGTATTATTTTATTATTCCTAATTACGATAAATAACGTAAATTACGATCGAGAGATTAAAAAATATAATTATTCTGATAAATGCGAAATAAATCAAATAAATGGAAATATGTAATTAAGAAAATAATTCATCTTGCGTATCTGTAAGAAACTGCCACACGAGAATTATAATTAAATTAAAAATTCGACGATAATGAAGAAAAATACTGAAGAAAATCAAAGAAATATATATATATATGTATAGAATTACTAAAGCGAAGTTATTTATTTGTTGAAATGATACTGAATTGAGATTGAAAACGGAATCTTTTCTCGATCCTTTACGAAACATTTTACGCGATTCCTTCGCCCGATTTTTCGACCGAATAAACTTGTTGTTGGCCACTAACCGACATGTCGTCGACAATTCTTTACTTTACGTTCAATTTCAGTAACTTTTGAAACATCTCAAGGGGGATCCCCGGAAGGGATAACCCGCAAATATTAATCAAATAAATTTCGCACGCAGTGAGTTTCCAGGAACATTTTTAATAAAGGTTTCGAGCGAATTTGTTCAGTACTTACATGATTGACAATTTTACACAACACAAAACGAATGGATTCGATCTTCGGGAACAAAAGTCCGTTTTATACGATCAAGTTAGCTTCCTTTGCGATCTGCTGTCCTTCGCGAGGCCCGAGGATCTTCTTCTTCTTCTTCTTAATTTGGTTATACCGTCTACAACCACTAGAGGGCGCAACCTGGCCACCGGGTATATACCATGCCGGCCAACGTTTATATTAATTACTTATGTAATTTTTGGGTTGTGCGTAGCTTGGTTAAAGCCACTATTTTGAGAGAAGAGGGACCTACAATTTAAAGTGGAATCCGAACCACTGGGGATCACAGAAAAGCACATAGAAAAATCCATTGATGCCTGACCGAGGAATCGAACCCGGGCCCACTGCGTGTGAGGCAAGATCCTTATCCACTCGGCCACTGCTCGCCCCAAAGAGGCCCGAGGACCGAATGAGTTCCGACGGATTTTCGTCGACGAGCGAGTTCGATCGAGAGCGATGACGCGCGCGCAGACGCTAAGTACAATGTCGCCCTGTCGATAATTAGTTGCCCTTTTCTATCGACTTTCGATCGAACTTACCGTTCGCTGTTCTATTTCGAGACGCGTTTCGTTCGTAATTTTTCTGCGCGTGACGCTGAAGCAATTACTGGGTTTGTTACAAGATCAATGCATTATTCAGTGGTTCTCTTGGCTGCAAACCCTCCGAGGCGAGCCGCGATATCATAGATACGATATTTACGAACAAAAATAAGTCTCGCGGGAGTAGCTGCTTACTTTCTCGAACTCTGTTGAAGGTGGGATATTTTTTTATGAAAGAAAATAAGACTCGTGAGAGCGGACGCTGCTGCTGCCGTCACTACGCCGGTAGTGGTGGTGGTGGTGGTGGTGTACGCTGCTTACTGTGTGGAGGTTATGATGATGATGATGATGATGATGATGCGCTTCATTTCGGAAGAATCACCGGGATAAATGGGGTCGTTGCGACAAAAATAGGTAAGGTGTGGTCGCGAGGGAAAGAAAAAGCTTAAAGTACTTCCGCGACATAGAGACTTAGATAGAGTCGCAATTTATAAAGATTTCAATGACCGCATAAAACAATATTATAAAACTTTGTTTTTTTTTTTTTTTTTTTTTCAAAAAACACATCTCGAATCTCATGGAGATAAGTTTCTAAAGATACTTCAATAAAAACACCTCAATGGTAAGTAGTTTTACGGAAAATCCATTCTCTCTGCTCAATGGAAAAAGTTTAATCGCCCACGTCGTTGACGACGAAAAAAATTTAAGTTTCCACGTTTTCTATCCAATAGAGTATCACGAAACTGTTACAAATTCGAACCGTTAACGAGAAGCTTTAACGGCGTTTGAAAAAAAATTCTCGCGATAAGAATATTCATTTTTCCTAGAAATCTCCGCAATATTCAATAAAACTATACGATAAATATCATAACATCGATTTTGAACGCAAAAACATGGGGCATTAACGCCCTAAAAATCTTATCAGCGGCTAATGGACTCTCCAATCTTCGATTTCAATTCCGTTCTGTGGTAAATTTCCTCAAAATATCTCAAAAACTTAATATCTCTCACCCCCTCGAAACTCCAAATTACAAGCTGTAACTTTGGTTATTTCCCTAAAAAAAAAAAAAAAAAAAAAAAAAAAAATTGCGACCGCATAGTTTCTCAAATGCCTCACCAGTGAATGGTAAAGTTTTCATACGAGAAAAGAAAAGCGACTACGCTTTAGTTGGCACATTGCCCGCCCTTCACGCAGACGCGTTCTGATCCTCGTATGTATGAAGTAAGACCTCTGAAATGGTCTTAAAAAAGTAAAACAGCAAGCGCTCTTGAGAGAAGGAACGACGTATCCCATTCAGTTTTCTGGCCTGTTGGCGAGACGGCGATCAAAACGAAAACGACGCAAAGGCTTCGACGTCGGGGTGGTACACGTCGCAACAGCCCTTGCGCCGCGTCTAGCCACGTAAGGGGTACGTATTATAGCTTGAAATTCCAGCGGCATGGACCGTCGTACGGTGTCAGAAGGGGAGGGGGTTGAGAGAGAGAAAGAGAGAGAGAGAGAGAGAGAGAGAGAGAGAGAGAGAGAGAGAGAGAGAGAGACGGTATACGAGAAGGAGTCGTAGAAGATCGTGGTGGCGAGGAAACCGGGGTGCAAGGGTACGAAACGAAGAGGTACAGAGGCGCTAGAGGGTCACGAGGAGAGAAGGAAGAGATCGACTCTCTCTCGCACACTTTGGGTGGGCGTCGCTGCTGGGTCGATACAGGGTGGTGGCTTTGCCGACAGCCGCAGGGAATGCCCCGAGGGCGAGCATTTCTCTCGTCTCGAATCCTTCTCTGTTTCGCCTTTTGCTCTTGCAGCATCCGTACTCTATGTCCGACGACTCTGTCCGAGCGGCGCTCTCTTGACAATTTCATATATTAATGCAACGAGCTTCATATCGTTAGAGAATAGCGCAGATTTTTTTTTATCCACCGTAAAGCCTTTTTATTTGATTAGATACATTTGGTGTATTAGATTTGGGGAATTATACGAGGGCATTAGCGTTAGGAACTTTATACTACGGGAATACGGTACTCTTTTTTACTGGGATACTGGTCTTTTAATTGGATTAGTTTTCATTGCGCTACATTGACGGTATTAGATTTTGTTGAATGTACGAAGGCATTAGAGTCGAGAATAGCGCAATGGATTCGGCCGGTTATTCGAAACATTCCGGGAATCATTAAATACGTGTCATAGGGTGGTCAGAGCTATAAATAAGTACAATGGGTGGCGTAGCAGTGATAGTAAGCAATCGAGTTGACGGGGATGGATTTAATTTGCATTTTCCGCGCGCATAATTAGAATTCACTCTTACGTAAAATTTACTGCCGCGATTCGGGAGTGTGGGATACAACAGCGGGCATTAATGTTTATGTTCTCGGGAGATAACGTTGCGTTCTGACAAATCTGAAATTTATTATGCGTTTTAATGAAATATTTTTGTTAACAATTTTTTCTGTTTAATCGTTCCGTCATTGTCACTCTGAATCGCATCTATATGACTCGTATCTCAAAATTGCGATAACCTAAAAGTTGCAATTTTTTTTTTTTTTTTTTTTTTTTTTTTTTTTTTTTTTCGTAAAATATTTTCATTTTTTTTTGGTACAAATGCAAGAAATGGCGAAATCGAGTGTACAGTATTTTTTAAAAGGCGATATTTAGTAGTGATAAATTCGTAAGTGATGACGAAAGCAGCGTACGTCTATTGTTCGAAACATCCATAGATGTTATATCCTTTAGTTCAGCAATATAGCGTTGAGCCACTCGTTTCCACTTTATTCTCCGTATACCATCCTAAAAATAGAGTAACCCGCGTATAACGATGAGAGGATTCGCTCTCAATCGGAAAATTCAACCGCGCAACGTACAGACATAGGGCGGTTGTGGCGGTAAAGTGGTATGTGCGAAAGGGATGAAGAATGACGGTAAAAGAACGAGACGTATAGAACGTATGGGCGGCGCTCTCACACATGCATGAGGTTAATTTTACAACAGGTAGAAATAGCATAGTGTACGACGCTCACCGACGATCACCATCGTAGAACGTTGTAAATTGATTGCACCTTGTCGCGAAAGAGCCGAGTCGTGGCTGAGGGTTGATGGTCGTTTCCGGTCACGCGAGCGACGACTAGCTTTCGGACCGCACCTGTTAAAGCGTCGAAGATGGAAAAGACCACTTTTGCTATTACTGAATCTAACAGTTATACAGCATTAGCGGTTAACATTAGCATATTAATATTAGCAATAATAATGTCATAAGCAACTACGCAGCTTCTCGGGACAAGTCGCAAATTGAAATTCTAATGCATAAATTTAATTTTACGTCCTTCGCGTCATGCAATTCCATGAAAAATTTCACCAGTTTCGGAAATTTCACTAAACAACGTAATATTGTGATATATTTCGACAACAATTAAAAACAATTTGAAATTTATTTATAGAAAATATATCGCAGACGCTAATCCCAAAAATCATGTATTCGGGATTGCGAACTCTTTAAACAACGAATTTAATCATTTTTATTTGTTTTTATGCATTGATACAAAAAAAAAACACTATTTCCGTAATCACCTTACGAACTAAAAGATTTGTTATGAATTGGGGAAAAAAATGCAGTTTCCAAGAAGCATTCTATCGAATTGCTGTAAATTGGTGAAATATTTTCTCCGAGAATCGGCCAGAGGCGTTGAGAGTTGACGGCAAGTCGTTTCCGGTCACGCGTGGGACGTCGTGATTTACCTCCTCTCGTAGTTTCCTCGCTGAACTTCTCCTATAGCGCTACAATACCTATATAATACTACAATTCGATACAATACATAAGCCTATGTATGCCTTCGGTAGCGGAAGATATTCTTGGAATTCTACAAACGTTTGCCAAAAAGAAAAAAACGTGGCAGAGGTTAGTTCGACCAGTCGGCGATAAAACGGACGTAGCATAAGCAAAGTTGCAGCGATAGAGTGTCGTGAAAAATGTTGCCTCGCACCCCATGTGAAAGAGGTTGCTGCTCGATAGGATTGCGGGAGTTGATGGCACGAATCGTGTGGTTCCGTAAAAAAAAAAAAAAAAAAAAAAAAAAAAAAAAAAAAAAAAAACAACGACAACAATGAAAAAAGAAAAACGAGTTTGCGATTCACGCGTTTTCCACTGTGACGTCAGCTGCATCGAGACCGAAAGCAATTTGCTCGCCAATTAGCGAAGAGCGAACCATTAAAGTGCATATTGCACTGCGCGTTTACTGCTGTGGAAAGGTACTATTACGTAGTACCTGCGTGCCGTTACATAACAGGGATGACAGCGAACCGGCGCAACGAAGCGTCAAGGGATGCGTGATTGCATATAGAAATTTATGTGGGACGTGATTTTTTTTTTTTTTTTTTTTTTTTCAACGCCTATTTGATTTAGCTGCTTGACATCTCATTTTCGCTACTATTCGTCTCGCATGAAAATGAATTCATAAACAGTGAGGAAAAATTGCGTGCATCAGGGATGAGCTGAAAACGATTTTTCTACCCACGTTTGGAAAGTTTCGATTAGAATGATCACCTACCCTCCTGTCGTCCCCTCGTCGTTAAATCGATATCATCCATTAATTAATTAAAAAACTCGAGACTGCGTCATCGAGGTGTGAAAATTAGACGAAGACTCGTGTCGCATCTCCGCCTTCGTGTACAGTTTGAGGAATAAATTAACGGAGGAATAAAAATAGGTATAAAACGAACTTTCGCGATGCGTTGGCGGGTTTTTCTACAAAGAAAGTTTGGGAGAAGTATGAAGTGATGTTTCGCGGGTGAATACAATAATGAAAAGCATAAAAATTTGTCTTTGGCGACGAATTTGGTAAACTTTTTTTTTTTTTTTTTTTAAATTAATAGTTTCGTGTTTATTACAATAGAGAGTAATTAACTCCGAAGATATTCTGGACGTGATAAAATTTAAGACGAATAATGAAAAGGATCGTTGCGTAGATTTATGAACCTCAAGTATACATTGACTAAACGCCAAGATACGATATTTGTTTGCAAATTTTTGTGATGCAGTCGAAAGAACTCCTCAGTCTCGTGTAAATGGTGTGCGCAATAATCTAATAAGGCGCTCTGTGTGCGATTTTTTGCGAGATTCAGGGTACACGAAAAAAAAAAAAAAAAAAAAATACAGCGGGGGTCAAAATATAGTGAAATCGAAACTTGCAGCAGAGACAGGAATCAATCGGTATTCGCATAGTAGGTCATCGAAAGTTGGCCGCATATCCATTAGCGAATGTTTTTTTTTTTTTTATTACTGTTCTTCCCTCGTAGCTTGGCCGAGGCTCAGATAGGGGAAGGTCTCGTCGAATATCTCGATGATAAGCTGAATCCTACCCGAGCGAAGTGAAAGGCATAAAAATCGAACGACAGAAAAGGCCTCGTAACTGCGAAAGGGAGAACAGAATTGACCTTTACGGTAATAAATCTACGGAAAAATATAATTCTATGTGGGTCGCGCGTAAATTAATGCTATAAAATGAAAATAAAAAAAAAATACAATTAAAATGATAATTTCGCGGATTTGCGTCTTATCATTTCCGAAAGTGAATATTCTTAAGTCACGATAATCGTCGAAAAACCAATTAAAAGAAAACAAATAAGAAAGACTCGTTTGTAAATTTCGAGAGATCGTAAATTCCAGCCGCCTCGAGGGCGTGAGCGTCAAATCTGGTCAGCATCTCGCATCCGCCCGCTCGCCCCTGAAACGAGGCGAACCGGGCGATTAATCGTGTTATAATGTTGTCAGAAGCTGGTGGTGCCTGGATTCGGTACGCGTGCGAATAACCCCCCAATCGTCGACCACCGGTTAGGATGTTCAGCGTAGCAGTAGCAGCAGTTCCGGACTTTCGTGCCACGAAATCGTAACGTCGACAAGGGGGTTAGCACACGCACCGTAATCCACCCACGATTCTTCCTACCCTTCCTACGCGAAGGGCAAAAGCAAGAGCCGATATAGGTGGATCACTGTTTGGACCGACCTCGTCGCCCAATCGGTACTTTCGATCGGACTCGTGTGACCTACAGACAGTTGGGTAAAGCTTCCACACTCCCAACCACCCCCTTTCTCGTTCCTGTATCCTTTTCCCCGTCTATACACCCCGTCTCACTTCCCTTTTGCGTCCCTTCGAAGCCGATTCGAGTGTATCACTCTTTCTCCCTTTCGTATGGGTGCCTCTTCGTCGATCGTTTCGCGTTTCCATCCGCGTATCTCCGCACTCGTCTATACCCTCTTCTACATCCGTGTCTGTGTATCCGATACTGATCACTCGGATACTGTGTTGGATATAGTATACTATAGGAAGGGATGTATACGTGTAGAGCCACTAATATAACCTCCTCTCGAAACGTATCGACCTTCTTGGCCTATCGCTTGATATCCGTGGAGAGCTTCGCGGCTAAGATATTACGAGATAGGGTACACGCACACGTCTCAAACATTCCTTATTGGTCTTTGCTTTTATCCTTTTTTCTTCTACGTCGACGAGTTGCAAAGAAATCTTTTTAATAAGAAAAACAATTGCTTGGGGTAAAAATAACAAAGTACCGACAAGATTGCTGCCGGATATGTTGATTTCAATCAGTGCAGTTGAAAGACCAGAAGTGAGAAGTTATAGTTTCGTGCAGTTGTTGAGGAGTACAGTACTTCCGAGGAGAAATCAATAATGCATTTTTTTTTTTTTTTTTTATCTTTTACAACTCGACGACTGTCGTACTTGTGATGGAAAGTAGACCAACCATTTTTATTCGGTAGTTCGTAATATATTTCGCAAAGTATAAAGAAAAAATTCCGTACTTTCGAAGAAAATTCATAATTTGCATGGCGGTAATCAATATTTGAATTTACCGCAACGAATAGCCAGTGAGTAACAGTTACTTACGGCAAGAAACTGAGAAGAAGAGAAGAAAATTACCTCAGCATTTTGCGAGTTACAACTCCCGACGGAGGTAAGACGTGACGTAGAACTTTACAAGCTCTCTCCGTGCTTTTCAACCCTTTACTTCGAAAAGAGTTCGTATCCTCCCTCCCACTGCACATCAGTCGTACTTTTCACAGATGTCTCCCGAACGCGGAAAATTTATAATTTATAATATAAAAAAAAAAAATAAAAAAAATGAAATAACTAATAATAACAGTTAATTACCAATTAATAAATTAATTACAAATAATAATTATTATTATTATTTTTTTTTTTTCAAATTACAAAGTATAATTTATAATTCAGCAAATACCCTACTTGCAACATCTGTGCGCAAGTCTTTCCACCCCTCCGAGCACAGATGGCATATCTTTTTCTCCCATTTTTATAAAATCCCTAATTGAGACTGCTGTTACCCATTTCGCTTCATACAGTTTCGTTTCTTACACGCGTATAACGGTAGTTTACTGTTAACGTAAACTCGTGTACAGAAAGTCTGTCTACGAGATTCTTACAAAAGATCGCGAGAAGTCGTTCAATTTTTATTCCGCATCCAAGCATCACTTGTCGGAGGTTCAACCATTCATCCTTGAAAGCGTGCAGCCACACGGGAATCCAAGCCATCCACGGTTTTCATACGCGAACGTTTTGTGTTCTCGAGAAACGGAAAAGCCTCAATAGGGCCAAACCGCAAGGTTTCAACAATTTTCCAACTTTCTCCCTCTGGGATATACCAACTGCGCTGCTGTAGTCATCATCCTTTCCATATTTTTCATCCACCTACGCTTTTTCACTGCCTTACGTACGCTGCGTCCAAGTGCGCGTTTCCTGCGCATGCATATGCTTACTTGCTTTTCGTTGGTATCTGTTTATACGCACTATGCATATCCAACACCTGGATGCGCATTACTCGGTAACGTTGCGTCACACGTTTACGAAGAACGTAAATAATAATGCAGCTGTACCTTACAAGACTACGTGCTCTGCGGAAAAGCACGTATTGCAACCCCGTGAACACTTGTTCCATTTTTTCATGTATACGTAAGTGTATAAATTCTTGTATAGGTATTGTGCATAGGTAACAAAATGCGACAAAATAGCATCAAACGACTGAGGAAAGTTTTTCTTTTGTCCCAAGTTACGAACGTCCTTTCTTTCACCTCCCCATGAAAAGTAGCGATGTACTGCGTTATTCACAGCTGTTACCGCATTTGTAATGCACACGTATCTAAACACCGACAGATCGATGCTACAGAAGAGCATTACACCGTCCATTAGAGACTTTACATGGTGTGTATCGATTGCCGAATGTAGGGGTGAATGGGCATCTATCGGACGCATACGAGAAATCTATAATTTCCTTCGCGAAGTAAAAATGAACGAAGAAAAAGTGAATAATTTTAATAATTCATAGAAAAGTATCTTGAAAAAGATTTTGAAAAAAAATTGATTACGCAAATGGCAAAAAGTTGATGGAAATTTGTAGTTTACTGTTGGCGCATTTAATATTCTTTCGTCACGATTATCAATTGTTCGCTCCTTCGTGTGTACGTAAACATCGTACAAACGCGTCGTTAAAAAAAAAAAAAAAAAAAAAAAAAAAGCAGCAACTACGCTTCTTTTTCTATTCATAAACGAACAACGTACGTACAAATAACGAAACTTTGCACAAGGCCTACTTTATATTCGTTCTCACTTTCATCTCGCACCCTCGCACCTCCTTCCAATACACACGTAACTCGTTGGGTAGTGGATAGGTGTAGAGACGCATACACACGGTCGCGTCTTTTCGTAAAGCTCGTTTTCCGCGAGGCGCTTGCGCTCACCGATATGCCGAGGGTGGACGAGCGACGCCGGTGTCGCCACCCCCGCGAGCCAAATGCCACCCTCTCCACCTAAGCTTTCGTCGGTGGGATATAGCGATAACCGAGAACCAGAGAGCCAGTCCGACGCCGGGGCCCGTTACGCCATGACGTCACCGTGTCCCGTCGCGTTCGCCGCTACCGCAAATACCACAAGCATCGACATCAACCAACCTCGACGACTTTCATAGCCGGAAATTTATTTATTTCAGTTTTTCGCGATTAATTTAACACGTCGCTCGTCGTCGTCTCGCTCGTCAGAGACGTCTTGACCGCGCGTACGATATTCTGTGTCTTTTCGCGCGAATGAAAAAAAAGTATATCATAGTAAAACGAAGATATAGTATTAATAAGACAGTGATAAAAAAAAAAAAGATTCTTTCGTTCGAGTTTTATTAATGAATATTTTTTAAATTTTTACGTTTTGTCTCGTAAATTCGGTGAGATTTTTTTTTTTTTTTTTTTCGTGAAATTAGTTGGTTTTCTGTCTGAAAATGTTGTGTTGCACGATTCGTATGTGAAGTTATTTTAGGTGTTAGCTTCTCTACGCCTGTGGGAGTTGAGAGGTTGCGCGAGTCTCGTTCACGTCGTTGTCACCTCACTGAAGGGTTGAATGAAAAATAAAAAAAAAAAACGTTGTCCAACGCACGGAATTACAAAAGCCGGTATATGTAGGAAATTTAAAGAAATTATTTAATTGAAAATTATGTCGTTGACTTGATTTCTTGTTTTCTCGATAAATTATTCCATGTATTAGCATTGCGTTAATCGCGTGTAACATGTGAAGTTATCCCGTGCCAGCGGTTTCACGACGATCGTACGGACGCGAGCCTACGCGAGGGTTGTCCACGTCGGCGGCACGCGCACGATACCAAAAGTGAATGAAAAGTAAATTGTTCGTAGAAAAACAGAATTTTAAGGATAACATTTTTTTTTTTCTTTTTTTTTTTTTTTTTTTTTTTTTTGAGGAAAAAAAATGTTTCGGTTTTACGTAAATTTAATTAGAGTTTACGAAACTTTGAAATTTCATTAAAAAAAATTTAATTCGCTGTTCTGTCATTGAGCAATTGAGAAAAAAAAATGCGAAAAACTTGTTTTCTTGGATATATTTTTTAGTCGAAAAAAATGAAAAAATCGTGAAAAAAAAAAAATGGTTATCTTCAACATGAATTTAATTATTTATTTATCTAACGGCAATCGATTATATTTTTTTCGACAGTCATTGGATAGTCGTAAATTTGTGTAAAATTATTCGGTGCTTGACGTCAAGTCGATACATTTTCAAGAGGGAGAAAGACGAGTCTGGAGTGGCGAGAAAAAAAAAAGAGTCGAGCGGGTCACGAAGCTTACACTACAGGGTACTGGGGATTTCCTCTGTCAGTCTAAACCTTCCGTTCCCCCGCCTTCTCCCCCAACCCCCGAGGGCTTAATAGAAACGCGGGTTTTTCGTACCAGTGTATTTTGGCAGAGCCGAGAAAGGAATGAGAATTTCACCTGATAGGATACAGTGTGTCGATTGAATTTGCCGATTTATGGGATTGCGGTGTGCAGCCGACCGCGGTAGTGACTCCGGGATATATGTTTTTAAATTTCATACCAACGTTTTTTTTTTTTCGTTAAATTTCATCACGACAATTTCGCGTCGTCGACAGGTATGATATCTCATTCGTTCGTAATTCAAAATTTCGTTACTTTTTTTTGCTTACCATTTACCATTTTTTTTTTTTTACAAAAACCATCAATTGCAAATCTGTAGTTACAGATATCACATTATAAATGCTTAATTGACGTTAAAATACGGTTTGCAATATTAATTATTTAAATATATCTCAATTTTCTGCTGAATAATTTGTTAATCAGCGAACAGCGGAATACTCAGCAGAATTTTAAAATTTATTCTCTCATTTGACTATTTCTTACAAAAGTTAGGGGTGTAGAGGAAAAAAATTGTGTTTAAATGGAAATGGAGTCTCGAAGCCGCGAAGGGTTGCTAATAATTATTCGTCGAAAAGCACAAATCCGTCTACGCCCCCCTCATGCATGTGCAATTTAATGGGATTCACACAGTGTATACATAAATTTCAAGGGGATGACCAAAAGTTTCGGTCGAATACGATGGAATTTCGATGCGCAACTCGTTCGGGCAATAAAGCTTCGTTCTCCTTTGAAAAAACGCCTCGCAACCCCCTTCTACCCCTCCTCTGCAAGCCCCTTGACCCCCTCGCGCTCACGTTCTCGTTACGAAGATTTATCACGTTCAATGCGACGGCAGTTGTTGGCTTATACGCGGCTTCGAGTTGCTGCCGAAGAACGGGGTGAGAAATCTGAAGAGGCAGAAGTGGGGAAGGGGGTGGGTGGGTGGCTGGGTGAGGGGGGGGGGGGAGAGGCTTAAAAGCGAGTAGCAAAGAACTACGCGCTGCACTTTCCTAACTCCAGGAGGGTGGAAAATGAAGACTTTAAAGCCCACGCGGTGGCGGTACGGTGGTCTGACGGTTTCTGACGGTCTAACGATTATTCCTCTCAGTGGCGAGGTTCAATTTTGCATAATTGTTGAATCTGTGGGAATAAAGGGTACGCAACGGGCTTCACGGGTGAAGAGTGGGTCGGGCGGCTCGTTAATTTTAAATTTCGCGGTTTTCTCCGGGCGATAGTGAGCTTTTGGTTGATTTTTCTCGTTTCCTTTGACTCTCGTTCGCTCTTCAAATATTTATTCGACGGAGAATGAACGAGTTTTGCGTCTATCGTTTTACGAAATAACCCACATGAAGATCGCGAGCGTTTGAAGACTCGTCGAGTTTAGCGGGATGCTGTACCGGTCCATTCGTAAAATAAATGAGAACACTTTAAATGAAAGCTGCAGTCGGAGATATTACTGCTAACTCCATATCTTTCTCTGCTTTCCATCTTCATCGTCGAGTGAGCGACACATTTTCCTCCAGAGGCTGACGAGGTGCACTTATCTTTCATCGTCGTCGTCGCGTGTTTTCCACTTATCTTTGCATTTTTTTTTTTTTTTTTTTTTTCATTGCTTTTCCGCTACTTTTTAACTTACTTCAGTATATACGACACATGTGAAAACGAGAGGGGGGAAGAAAAAAACTCGAACTCGCTGCAGCACTTATCTTTCTCGTCGGCTTTACTCTTCTTTCATTTCTTTCTCCTGTTCTTCGTCTCATTCTACAGCTCTTTCTGTCCGGATCTCGCTTCGTATCGAAGTTTAAAGTTTCGGAGTAGTGCAACATCGACAGCAAGTAGCGTTGCTTCGACGAAGAGCGAGCGAAATTCTACATCAGTGGTGTTTCGACTTTATAAGTTTCACAAGTCTCCTAAGCCTCCTGTAGGCTACTTTTTTCGATCTTATACTCCTCCTCTGCGCAACGCTTCATACTCGGTACAACCGTTTTCTCATTTCAATTCGTTTACTGCATATCATTCTTTTCTCATTTTATGCCGTGTCGAAAAGTTGGCCGTTCTTTTGTACGCGAAAGAATCGTCGGTGATGACGAATAGAAAAGACGATATTTATATTCATCGCGTGACTGTAAACACGAAACGAGACAAGAAAAAACCTAAGAAAACCCTCGACCGACTCTCTTTAAACATTTTTTTTTTATGTTTCTCTTTGTCCCGAAGTTCTGAAGAGAAAAACTTTTTAGATGCATCACGCGTTTCAGTTATTCACATTTTTCACGCGGATTATAATCTTAGCTGGAATGGTGAAGGTATATTCTCTGGAAGATAAAACAAAGGGAGTGAAGTAAATGGTAGTGTGGGTCCTTTCATCTGTTTCCCCTGCGTTCCCTCCTCGTAGCTTCCTTTGCGCGGTTAAGGCGTCGGGTTAAAAAAAATGTCTAAAATCTTGAAGATCGCGAGTAGTTTTCACACTCTTGTTTTCGTCGTTGCGCTGAGCTAAAAAAATTGATATGACCGAACGGTGTTTGGATATTTCGAAATTCTCTTAGCGATCGGACTTTTGACAATCTACCATACCACTGGTTCAGCACTTCATTGTTACATTCTATTATTCGGAGTCTTCCGGTTGCAATAATGAACTTACGCACAATATCATAGCATTCGTAAAATTCCGTAATATCCATTTTTCTCGGTATATTTCCGCGAAAATCAATATTCTTTCGTTTATTTGTAACGCAAATCGACACGGCGCGATGTGAATAACGAGTGTCTGTCGATGTTTCATGGAGTTAACGAGTCAGTGACGCGAGCTATGGGCATCGGAGCGTCGAACACTGATCGTCAAATAAAGTTACGATTCCCCGATCTCTGATTGAAGCGAATTATCGATTTTTATATAGTGGCGAAGGAATTGCGCGAAAATGTTGTCCATTCTCGCCTCGGCCCCCTACCGGCCTCTCTGCTGCGATCAGAGACAGAGAAAGATTCGCGAAAGTATACTTCAGAATGAAACTGGAAGATCCAAGTATTCCGGCGTCGGCTCGGCTTTGTTTACCAGTAAAAGCGCCAAACTCGATTTAACGACACTTTCGAAAAATTTACCTCGTAAGTTTGCCACTGCCGAGAAGAGTCGAGCCTTTCGAATGCGCTGTAATGCTGTTCCGCGAGCGTATAAGAGATCTCTCGGCTCTGTGTAAAATTCTATATACGCTCTATGTTCCAAGTATAGCTGAGAGTGATTTCGGGAGGAGGGAATCTGAGAGAAAATCTGAGGGTCGAATCGGGCGACCATATCGTTCGCTTGGGAATTACGCGAAGCGAAACGAAAAGTTTTTCGGCACTCGGCGAATAAAGTTTTGGCGAGCAGAGTGGGCCCTCGGTAACAGCGGCAGCAGGAACACAACCCTCCATGACTCGCCGTGTGCTCAACTCCCCCCCCCCCCCCCAACCCCACCCCCACCCCCACCCCTCCTCACTTCCTTTTTCACTATGTGTTTCTCTTTCGCATCCCTGTGTACTCATTTCGCAACGGCATAGCCAGCGTGTAGCTTTCATGGACACGGAAAATCCAATAACTTTTTTTTTTTTTGTTTTTTATACTTGAAACCGCCAGTCACACGCACGTAATGCCAAAGTTTCAAATAATCCGCGCATAAAAATCGGATAGTCCGACTCTCCGTTTCCGATTCACGAGGGACAGCGGCGTGATTCATAGAAAACTTCATTATACAACCGATCGATTCGCAATTACAAAGTTTTCGAAAGTTTTACGTTTCGCTAATTATATAGATTCCGATGAGTTGGTGTTTTTTTTTTTTTTTTTGTCAATTGGCCTACTTATCGTCTTAGTCACGTGCTTATTTGGATCACGCGAAATTCGATTTCGATATTCGGATGCGGATAATTAATTGAATCAATTAAAAGCAAATCAATGCGAGAATCTTTTTTTTTTTATTTTAAGAAAACTTTAACGAATTTCGAAAATTATCGTGAATTATGCATACCATGTTTATTAATTTCGTATTTGATTTTTTATTTAAAAAAAAATAAAAATAAAGAAGCAAATCCAATTATTTGAAAAATTGATTTTTTTTTTAATCGATTATTATGCAGAATCGACCACTGGGATAACGATTTTTTGGTACATATAAAAATAACGGGAAAGGAGAGCTTTCTTCAATTTAACAATGTGCATCGACTGTGCCGGAATTTAATTCGCTAAAGGTTGGGAGAGCGTCATACCGGTAGAGATTCCACCGTCCGTACCTGCAACGGTCGAAGGAATTTCGTATAAATTCTGAAGAGAAGATAAGAGTGAGCGTCTGGACCAAAGGGGTAGAAAAACGAGGGGTATAGTAACGCCGGACGGAAAATAGTAGAGAGGAACGCGCGAGAGACTCTAAATTCGCTACAATCGTGCAGAAGAACAAGCGGGTGAACATTACGCGCCGGGGCTCTTGGGAGCCCACATAAATCACGGAAAAATGTACGGTTTAGAACGGTGAGTGGTACCCACGAGGCGGGCAGAGTTTTCGTGTTTATTCGTGGTGCGGTGTTCCCAGAGTTAATACTTCGAGAAGGTCGTACGGGGGGGCGGAGTAGATGAGAAGTATCACGTGCGTGAAAAGTCGGACATTGCAACGAGACCGCGGAATCAACTTGTGTCGGAGTTTTCGCTCCTTTTTTTCGCAAGTTCGCTAAACTAAGCTAAACTAAAAGCTTCGCCACTGAGGAGTTAAATCCGAGGCTCTGTGTCGGGTGTCCCTATAAGTGTTTTTACTGTGCTGTGCTTTCCGCGGAAAGTAGCTTTTTCGTAAGTTCGTCAGTTCCTACAGCTCTCCGAAGACACAACGTAGGATACAAGGAGAATAAGAAAAGGAAGAAAAGAAGATAAAGAAAAGTTGCGATAAAGCTCCACCGGCTTGAAAATGGGAAAGAAAAATAGCAAGCTAAAGCAAGACACCATCGACCGGCTGATGACCGATACCTACTGTAAGTTTCAACACTGTCTATCAAATTAATTTATTCACCATAAAAATAAGAATATCTTCAATCTCTCAATGTCTTTTAATCTCAAGGCATCAGCATGTTAATATCTTCGGTGAATGAGACACCGCTCGGCGACATTCTCATGTTTAATGCAAAGATTAATCGTCCATTCAAATTATTCATTTGTAATTCACTTTACCTTAAATATCATATATCCTGCAGTCAGGTAACTGCGGGAAAGTAAAAAAAAAAAAAAAATGAAAAGATAATAATTTCTCGTTGAACACAATAGCGTTTTTTTCCAGAGTAGTTTATATTTCACACGGAGTCTACGCGTTTGAGAAACATTCTCCATTAAATTCTTTACGATCCGCATTTCAGCGGACTTTATCGCGAACCCGTTACTTATTCCACACGTTTTACTGTCGAAGTCTAACATAGCAGAGGTATGTATCGTTGAAGCATTGGCACGTGGCTCCCGGCACACACGTGCTTCGATGAGACACATACAATGCATAAATGAACGTAACCCTACGTACGTATTCTGTACCTATCTGCTGCCGTGTGGTATAAAGAGCAGATCCTCGGGGACCAACGGTAGACCGTTAGAATACTATAGAACCCTCGTACTGTACATATACTAGAGATCCGTATAGCCAACTGTGTCGAGAGAGAGAGAGAGAGAGAGAGAGAGAGAGAGAGAGAGAGAGAGAGAGAGAGGAGAGACATAGGTGTATCCGCCGTTAGGTATATAGATAGCCGGTTACGACGTCTCAACTCCAATCCACTCCGAAGTTCCTCTCGATTGACTGGGTGTACAAGAGGACAACACCTGTCGTTTGCAAGGAAAGGCGAAGGAAACTAAAGAAAATAAAAGTCGCACTGAAAAAAGTAAGTTGCGGAGCTTTAGACGGCAAAGATACTGTGTAAAAGCGATTATACGGCAAACCAAGGTGATGTCGACTCCTTGTGCCGTCTTATCCTCTAAAACCTCCTTTGCAACAGCCACACCGGGGTTAACACGAAATGACGTGGTCTTTAGCGAGTATAACAGCGTATACAGTTAACGAAGCCACGGGTTTGGGTTTCTTTGGGGATTCAAGATAATTACGAAGACCCGGAGTATTTAGCTTTAAACCCCTGTAATTGTTAAGGCATTTGCTAAATGGACGCGAAACCTTGTCAAACACGTTGGTTACACTAAATTACATCGATTTCATTGCAAATAAGCGAAAAATCATTGTTTTTTGGCAGAGGAATACCTTGTCGAAGGCAGTAGCGTGAAAATATGTGTTTTTTTTAAGGATTTGCAGTTAAAACCGTATAGAACAGTCGTTTGGCACGAGGGTTGAAGTTTATTTGTGAATTAAACCAGTCAATTGCGACTACTGTAACCAACTGCTTTTTTATGGGACTATTACGTTAATAGATACACAAGTAGACAATCATTCTTCACGGGGGGTGTGAGTTACCCTGTAGTTTATGTCAAGTAAAATCCATGGTTTCTCCACAACGGGATCCGCGTCGTGGCAGACGGTTCTTGAACCTACCAAGTCGGAATAGAAGTCACAATAGAAGGGGATGACAAAGAGAAAATGACAGAGGGAACAGGGAAAAAAAAACGGCTGGAGACTCGGATGAACGCGTGTCATAGTCGGTGCGAAAGGGAAGGGGATGAGCGCGTCATTCTCTTCATCCCTTATATACTGTCTCTCGTTTCTCGACTGCGGCTAACGCGAAATTACAAGCTCGTTAAGGCGTCGTTGATGCCGTCGCTAACTTCCATCTCGCACTCCGCTACCTCTCAAGCCAAAGCTTTAGTTCGCCTTTGCCTCCGCTGGGTTCTCGCCAATTTGCTATCCAGCGTAACGCGGAATTCAAGACAAGTGTACACCAAGATAGAGAGTTTCTCGTCGTCGAAGGATTCAAGAGGACGTCGTTTTGATCCTCGTTGTCTCGTAATAACTGTGCAAAGATAAAATTTAACGAGTGTCGAGAAAACGGATCTACGGACTGTGATGAGAGTAAAATGGTGGATAAAATAGTTATGCTGGGGGAATATTCAGAGCGGATGAGAAGTCATCGCGCAGACTGAAATTGATGCAATTTCGATAAAAGGAGCACGTGTTCGAGTGGAACGAAAAATACTTCGAAACGAATATATAATTGGATTATACACTGCGATGCTGAATATTGGGTTCTTCAGGGACTGCAAACTCTTCAGCTCAGTTGATAATTCTCTTTTATTAACTCTCAACTGTAAAGAGGGCGCATAATGGCTTTACTCCGGGTGCGAACTTCGCCTGACCTCGTTTAACCCCGCTGTGTACGATAAAATAACGTTTTTAGCACAAGTGTTTCGCCGACTGAAACAAAAACTTCGAAAATTGTGTCTAATGCCCCATTAGACACAACGCCGTCGTTCCACGACCGACTGTACAGCAAAAAGTCGTGATTTATAGCGCGTAATGCAACTTCCAGTCCCAAGCGTTTTTTCACTCATTTTAACTTCATTCGACCCTTACGAAGGCATCTGACGCGGCAAATGAGAACCTCTTTGATGGCAATTTAATTGGTTTTCCAACATACCGAAAAAAAAAAGACGAAAAAAAAAATGACAAAAATTGCAATACCACTGATTCCATTCAAACATTAGAATCTCTTCATATCAAATACATTTCTCATCAAAGACGTTATCAATAATGTTAAAGAAGCCCTCCGGCCCTTTCCTCCCTTATTCTCCCGTTACTTACAACAAACTTATCTAATCTCTCCCTCTCTCTCTCTCTCTCTCTTCGCTCTTATCTATTCCGTCACGAATTTCTACCTGACGGCGTTCCAAAACTCTGGCATTCATGACTGCATGTCTAGTGTTTCAACGACTGCATCTCGTCGTGCAATCTTAACGTATTTGGCCTCAAAGGACATACAGAATATAGCCGTTTGGTCTCTACGACATTGGACAAGATATTCGCGTGCGTTAGAAACGAACTGATCGTAACGAGGGACAAGTAACGTAACCCTTTGTCTCTGTCCCTTTCGAAACGGCGGAATACGAGGAATTTCGCGTTGACCGAACGAACGTCAAGCAGCGTCGTCGGACTATCCGTTTTCAGTCTTTCACATTCTCTCTCCCTTCGCTTTACCGCCTCCTTTTTCCAACCCCCTATTTTCACCCTCGTAGTCCATACGAACCCGCATAAGGTGTTCTTCCTTTCGCGTACTGTTGTTACACACAGCCATATATCTAACGTACGTTGGGGGGAGTATATGCGTTTTATTATTCATTCCATTGACTATGGCAGCGACAGGAAAACGAGACTATGTATTATCTACGCCCATGCAGACGCCGCTCGCAAGTTCCCGTATACGTTTATGATCGTTAGTTGTGTGAATCTGCGTCTGTGTTTGTGTTCGTAAACTGCACGTATGGATCGGAAAGACTAGGTATGTATAATATGCCGTAGATAGAACTTGCGGTGACAAAACCCAGTGGATCGATCGGGCACACGTCGTTTTAATACCAGAAACTCACCCAATAGCATTCGCATTTGCGCGCGTATGTACCAATGCTCTGTGGATAGATCGACGATAGTATGCGTATACACGTCGGCGGACTATGCTCGCGCAAGTGGCTACGCGTTACGTGTCTCGATGATTAAATGCTTGTTTTTTTTTTAATCATTATTTTTCCGTTCCTATTGTACATTCTGTTCTTTCACTGTGCGTATCGACAGTCAGGCGACAGGTGCACAGTATGCCCGTCAGCCTGAAGCGGCGTAATGGATAAAACCTGTGAGACTTCTTGTCGCGGAGAATCGAGGCAAACGCAAGGGTGCATGAATAACGACGACAATAATACGAGGGGTATTCCAGACAGAAATATTGCGGGACAAACACGTAGTTTGTGATTAGCATGCTGTCTGGAAAAGATCGCGAAAAAAAAAAAAAAAAAGCGTAATAAGCACTTATTTTTGTCGTTGAGGCGGTAATAGTCGTAATGTCTCAAACAACTGCTGAATCTTCGAAAGATTCTCGCGGTCATCGCCTTTTGACCCTCTTGATGCACTTTCTTTACAGAGGAATTGATATATATATATATGTATATATTTTTATATTGCGCTTTTCTAACGATCGGCAAACGATCGATATATTCAAAATGACAATAACGAGGGGAAAAAAAAAAATTGTGATAAAAATGGAAATTTAACGAAAATATTCAAGTTTAAAAGCAAATACGGGATAAAAATATCAAGCGAGTGAAATTACTATATCGACATTTGCGAACGATCGGACCGACAAAAATTTCATCTGGTCGCTCGAATTTCATTCCGCTACGATACCCCATATATTTTATCCGTCTATACACTGAACAGTACGGTATCCAACGCTATGTTCACACAACCGTAGTTTTATCGCATTTGTACTCTCCGCGTGATTAAAAGCAGGCAACGCTATGCGGGTTTATTTTCCCAAGGATACATTCTCCCCTTTGCGAAATGTTCTGCGCACTCGGTCTCAATCGCTTTATTTTGTCGCGTTTCCGTCCCAACGTGTATCGCTTTGACTTTTTTTTTTCCCCCCGCGCTTTGATTCATTGAATTTTCAAACGCGATTCGCGCACCCCGGATTACGAGTCGCACTTTCATATGAAAAAAAAAATGCAAATAAAAAACTTGGTTCACCCCGTGCCTAGCGTTGTATTCATAGGCGCGAATGCGTCAACGTTTCGCAGTGTCTAAAAAAGCATTGAATTTTTTTTTTTTTTTTTTTAATAAATAAAAGAACGATAAATGAAAATCGGCTATAGATATGTGCCTATAGACGCAATCGAAACGGTAGGCGAGCATCCTTTTCCGATTGTCTCTCATCAACGACAACGCTTCCATCAACCGTCCGACATGTTTCGTTCACAGTCCTCGACTAATTAAAAGGCCGAAAGCGCCGCGAACGCTTGATCGGTCGCATATGGAGCCGCCCCCTCGCCGCCCCCTCTCCTCCCCCCGCCCTACTCTCTCGTTGATTTCGACGAGAAATCGACATGGTCAACTTCTCTCGTTACCAAACGAATTGGTTGTTACAGTCGTTACAGCATTTACCCATAGTAATCGAATATCCGAGCTTTTATACGTTGCGCAACGTAGTAACACTGAGGCAACCAAAGGGAACTCTCCCCGCCCCTCCCGCTTTCCGGCTCTTACCATTTCTCGCGATAATCGAATCTCTCCTCGTCGTATACGTTCGAAGGACAGCGAGGACGTGAGATTGGCTTCGAGTTATTTCAGTCACCGTGCAGTCGAACGATATCCGCATCGAGAAATTGGCCAATAGTTCGAGAACAGACTGTCACACCGTCGACGAAGCAGTTCGCTTTTACTGATTCCGATATTTCCAAGTAGCTAACGTCGTTCAATCGCCTCTCCATCGAGTTTTCTTTCGGATTATTTACGATTTTTGAATTCGATGAAATTAGAGATATATAACTCCTTCTTTCGCGAAGATTCAAGAAAACATCGAAAATTCATGATGCTTTTATGAAATAATAGCTTAGTTACGGAGTGTCTATTCGATACCGTTGTTCTTGATATCTCGTCTCAAGTTCACTCGTTTAAACTTTTTCTAAAAGTTCGAGAAACACTTTCGTAAAAATCGCTAATAACCATCGAAGTTTATACGCGTTAAACAATTTAAAGAAATTAAATTCGCATCATTGATTTTAGATGGCGTTACGCGTTTACAGTTGGTGAATTGATTAGAATCACCGCAAAGATATCGTAACTCGTGAAGAGAGCTTAAGAGTCGAAAACTTTAGTCGTAAGTGTCTTCTTGTTTAGCCATCGAACCCTTTAGTTCGTTTAATCTTCCGATCGAGTAATTCAAAGTCTCTTGTTTATCGTCCGTTATCTACGAAAAGCGATTTAACTTTAATAAAAATGATCGATCAGTTATTATCGAATGCTTATTATTCGCACTTTCTTACGATGGATTAAGAGAAATAAATAAGAAAATCGAAAAAGCGGATGGCAAAGCCCTGTCAACTTCAGTAACGAGTTTCAACTATATTAGAGCCCTCGTGCGGTTGTTTGATAAGATTTTCTCAGTTCACTGCCTTTCGATCGCCCCGGGGGCAATAAAACGGTACTTCGTGCCTCTCACAAGCCGAACTGTTGAACGGGGCGAACTGTTAAGCACCCGAGAGCTTGCAAGCGTCCACAGTAATTAGGCACGCGAAGTCTCCCACGCGAATTACCTAAGTTCAGTTTATTTAACGTCTTCTTGGGACGCTAATTGCTGAGTTACTTTCCTTGTTCGCTTCAACTAACCGTGAGACTTGCGAAACCGTTCCGCGGTTGAATCATTCAATATCTTACTCCGTATTTCCAGTGAAGCGTGGACGGTATCGTTAATAATTACCAATCCTCGTAGCCGCCTGTTCACGCAATGTTTTTTTCCTTTTTTTTGCTTATCTTTGAACTTTGGGCCATAAAAGCTTCGGAATTATTTAAATTTTTTTTTTTACCGCGCAAACTTTAATACGCGAATATCATATTTATCGATTATAACTTAGTACGATAATTTGCAAGTAGAAATAAAATAATTATTTCAACCTTACGCTCTTTTAAGGACGTCGTATAATTTTTATTTACAACCCCTTCTCATGGATCCCTTCGAGATTAATTATTAACACGCAAGACTGCGCGCACTCGAGACGTTAAAAGTATTCAAATCACGTCCGTAACTGTCTCGCGCGGTCTTGTATGCCAAAAGACATATACGGCACACGTTTCCTCAACGTCGTGACTGTAATCTGATGTGTACGTAGCTCTGTCGTGCTTGCCGTGTGTCGCGTGACTGCGTGCGTACAACCGATAAAGTTTTTCCAAAGCGAAGAAAATCGAATTCTCTGCGTGACTTTGAGGGTTTCATTTTCACCCTATCGCTCCCAACGGTTAACCATACTGAATTGCGAACGTTTCAAACCGCAATGGGAACAGACGAAAGTCAAGAAGTGTGTCAAATTTTTTTTTTACGATAATCGCGATAACGAACGGCTCTACGCCGTTCCACGGGGCAAATACGACCCTATTCTCGGCTCAAGCGTACTATTGTTTGCCTCGGTAGTGTACACGATATGTATCATACTCTGTATACACATGTAGAACAAACGATGCAATCATTGGCATCTCCTCGTATTGGTAACTCAGTCATTGGCATTATATCAAACACATCGACATGGAACGTTTTTTCTCGAAAAATGGATATCGAATGTACGAAAAATATTAAAATAAAAAAAGTAGTGAATAATACAGAAGAAATCTATAAAAAAAAAACATCTACACGCACTTACCTGCTGATAGATAATACGTTTGGAATGTTTGGACTTAATCAAAGGGCCATTTTAGAACAATTTTGGACAAAGTCACGCGATTTTTATGTTCTGTCGGTAAAGAAAATCGTTATCAAAAATCGTTCTCAACATTAAATAAAAAAAATATTTTTTTTCTCAACTGATTTTTTTTTCTCTCTTTTTCTTTTTGTGATATTATCCTTGAAGGACGGCGCGCATTATCTCGAGCGTCGATTAGCGAACGTGGGAATCTTCGTGATGTTATTGTTTCTCTTCGTAATTTGGTAGATTTATCATCCTTCATCGTTGTATCTATACGAACTTCGACGATTCTTCAAACCCGGAAGAAATCGTTTCAACTTCCCAAAGTGCCGGCTTTTACTTTATTCTTTTTCCCTTCTCTTCTTATTTTTTTTTTTTTTTTTTATCGTTCTTTTTTTCCACTTCCTCTTCCTCTTTCGCGTTCTTTCCGAGAGTCTTACGCGGCGATTTAGCGAAAGCAATATAAGCTCTGCGATGCGACGTTCTTTGGACTCAAGTGTAGAAAGTGGGGGGTGGGAGGGGGGGGGGAGAGAGACTAGACAACCTTCCTCGCTTCCTCGAGCTCTTATTTCTCTTCCGTCTTTGCCCTCTCTCGTCTTTCACGTCCGTCGAACGTTGGAAAACGTTTTTCACTCTCTCCCTTCCGAAGCTAATCCCGAAATCTCGTCGCGCACCGTCCTTACGATCCCTGGCAAATAATAAAGTCGAGATATCGAAGCCATGTGTGCCCTTCTCTACCGTGAATGTTCGCCGCTACTCTCCCTTTCCACTTCCGCTTATGCCAGTCGATGTTACACACCAACCGAAAAGTAATCGTCGATATTTCCTCGCGAATCTAATATCCTGTGTCCCCACCAACTTTATTGTCTTTCCATTTGTATTTTCGGTTACTGTCGTTACGCTCGCGACTATAAATTTACAAAAAAAAAAACATTGTAACGTACGCGTTACGCAAATTGCGACTGTGTGTTGCCGCGCAAAAGTCGATCCACCTATCAACGAGTATGCAGTATAACGCAAAGTTTCCGGCGTTTTGTCGTGAGATCTTTTATGCCAATACATTTTTTACGAAGAGCCGCAATGCCGATTTCGAGATCGAAGCGAAATTTCCAGAGCGCTAGCATCCGCTGCTAACACACTACTTTTTTTTGCTTCCTTTACCGTTGCAAACTTTATTCATATCTGTATGTCCGAACTATCGAAATACTGTCACCGTTTCTCATTTTTTTTTCTCTCGCGTTCCAAATACCTCTCTCGCTGGATTCGATATGTCGATCGTTCGCTACTGTATTTTTTTTTTTTTTTTTTTTTCATATCTTAAAATGTAAAACATAATGTGTAAATGTGCGAGCATTGAAAATGTTCATATGCGCCGAGAAAAGGCCTGTCGATCACTCTTTTAACTCGCAAATGGATAAACCGTACTGAAGTCTTTTTCAGCTCATTCACCGAGCAAAAGGAAAGTTTCAATACCGACCAGTTGACTATTGAATCGCTCGATATACATATAACGGGAATAGAGAATCATCTACTTCGTTATAATGCTATCATGAATTCGAAACTATATATGTGTATCGTCGACACCACCAGTCGCTGTGTGTACTTCGTTATATCCGGAATGTTCTGAACTATCTACATCGTTACGATGAATGAGCGCTCAGTAGGTATCACACCTACTAACCCCCCTATGAACACATCTGTTCTGTATAGCATCCGCGCAAGAATATAGACGCGCATATACTCTTCGTTAGCGTGAATAGTGATGGGCACTTTACAACGCTGTGGTTGTTCGCTAATCTAATCCGGACTGTGGGGGAGTTCAACCCGCGGCGATGTATCGGCAGACGCGAGGGGCACATGCGAGTGAGTTTACTGCGCTAACCTCCACACAACGGTAATGGAATTGATACAGCGAACAATTCGACTTCGATGCCTATGTACCGCGACCTCTATCCTTGCTGTACCAATTGTGTGAATGTTGATTTGGGAGATTTTACACACGTGTGTTTACACGTGTGTAAACACCGACCCCTTATACCCACCATTGGCGACCATTTCCCACCCCAAACGCCTTTAGCGTCTAATCAATATGGATTTCTGTATATTTACAAAACAGTGGACATTAATCGGTATTATTGTTCCCCAGACAATAATAACGATCGACATAACCTCTAATAACTTATTTCCTTCCGCATCGCGCATGTAAACGATACGAAATTTATAGTCGAATAGAAACCGCCTTTGCATGCCAAAGGCATCTCAAATATGCGAATGATCGATCGATGTTGGTGGATTCATCCGGAAAAGAGGCAAATATGAGTACAAAGGGTACAATAAAAATGAGAAAAGAAGCGGAATTCTATGCAATTATGATGCATGAAAAAGCCATATTTACCCCATAATCCGATGAAATTCTTGGTGCTATACGATTTCGTGAGAAACATTTCGCGTGGAAATTCTCTAACCGTATGTATATACACGCGGAAAACCTCGGGAAATTCCAAGTCGTAGAACCAGAAGAATCTGATAACCGATATAATACTCTTATGCATGAGGCTACGAGTATCGAATGTCGATTCGTTTCTATAGTGTGCGGTACATGCAAACCCACTCTGATATACCGAGGCAACGATGCCACGATAAAATTCATGTCCAATAAAGAAACTTGTATCTCCCTACAGTATCTTTTTCTACACACTTCCGCTTCCGCGGGAATGTTACATTCGCATTGCCATTATTGTCATACTTGCTATTCATTAATATAAACTTAGGGGAAAGAGGGGAAAAACGGACGCATGGAAATAGAAATAAATCAAAAAAATCGCGACAAAAATTCGAAAAAATAAAAATCATGATGCAATTTTATTTTTGATTGTTTCCTCATTTCTAAGTAGAATTCTGCTAAAAATCGAAATGTTAGAAAAATGTTGTAAATTTTAATAATTTTTTTTTTCAAATTTCACGTAAAAAGAAAAATTCAACAATTTTATTGTTTTCGCTCGATTGCGTTATGTGGCTGTATTTTTCTCGTGTCCATTTTGCCCCGATCTCTTCTATTGTCCCCTATTACTCTCCCCTATCTGTTAGTACGCTTTTTTTTAGATTTATTTTTCATTGCCTCGATAATAATTGGAGAGATCAACGGGGAAAGAAAATTGTCAAGTCAGAGTGACTCAAGTTTCGTACTCGACGTCGTATCGATACTGGTACGGAAGCTTTCGAAAGCTCGTAATGGCAATTCCGGGAGAGCTATTGTGTGCCACGCGTTCGACGGTCTGAGAGGGAATATGAGGGGAGAAAACCAGAAAGAGAACGAGTGTACGGAGTATAACTGACGATGGCACAGTAGGTAGTAATAGCAACAGTCGTAGAACAGAGAGAAAAAAAAAAGAAGTTTACGAGAACGAAGAAGAACAAACGACGGTGATGGCCCCGGTGAGCGAGAAGTCGAGGAGAGCTCTCCTCGGGGTCTCGTAAATGTTTGCTCCATCGATCTCTTCGCCGTCTATGTGCAACACTCGAAGCTGACGTACTATACCAGTGGCACTATCTACTTACTACTGCAGTGGTACCCACTCCGCTATCTTGGCGTAACTAGTTGAATCTTTCGCAGCAAAAAAAAAATACTTTTGCGTAAAAATTTTTTTTGAAAAAAAAAAAATTTACTCTCGTTGTTTCTCGTAGTAAAACAAGTTTTTGTAACGTTAGAAATACTTAAAAAAAAAAAAAAAAAACTCAAGATAAAAGTTCTTAAAACAATATCCGCGATGTATTATTTTTTATCTACAAATATTGAATCTTTTACCATTGTTATTTCACTATGGTGTTATTATGATAAATGTTTGCGAAGAAGCGAAACGATCAGGAAGGGAAGAGACGAATTCCCCGAGGGTACGTCCAACGACAGCAGCATTAAGAATTAACGAAGGTTGAGCACGAAATCTCCCAGAAGAGAGGAAGTGAATTTTTTTTTTTTTTTATAAAACGACGAGGGCGAACGAGATGACGAGCGACTACGAGGGTTCTTCCTTATTCGATTAATTAATTGCTTTCCCCGATTCTGTGCCACTCGATCGAGTGATAATTATCGTCGACCCAATGGGAGATATGTAGAAGGGAACGGTAGGCAGTGGGTATAGCACAGTATCCGATAATGCGAAGTACGCGCACAGCGTACCAAACCATCGAGAAATCCGCGTGTGGGTCGGGTTGATGCCGTTCGGTGCTATAATACCATTATGGCAAGAATTCATCGCGACGACAAGACCCCCTTTCGTTCCGCGTCCCTTTCCTCAACCCCCGTCAAGGAAGGCATCCGAATGACGAATGAAACACCCCCGGCACAGCGGGTAGTTGCACACTCGGCAATAAGGCGCGCAGCCCGCCGTCACGCAAACCACAGAAACTCCTCGAGTTCGAGTTTCTCTCCGGTACGTGAAGAGCCTAAGACAGTAGGGAGAGAGCTGTACGCCTTCGAGATTCCTACATGCGGTACAGAATATATTCAGAAATTCTCGGCTTACGTCTTTAGCTAACTATCTATATGAAGACTTTCAGTATTTGTTAATTTCGAAAAGCTCCTTCGATGTCTTCAGCAGCAACGTACAATATCGATCGCGTAGTAAGTAATATATATGTATATCGTATATTCTCGGGAGTATAGGGCGTTATAATTTGTGAGGTACTTGAATCGCGATTGATCGAGGTAATTGATCTTTTTTATCGATATCGAAGATTTGATGCGAAATGATGAAATCGAGCAAAAAGCTGATCAGCAGATAGTTACGGTACAATAGGCACATTAAACTCCCACAACGGTAAAGTATATCGGTATTAGCGAATCGAAGGCCTGTGTACCTTTTAAATCGCTCAATGAACACAACATTACATCTTTAATTAGATATTTATGTATAAACAGCGTTCTAACTCGGATCTAATGGTGGTTTACCCAGTGGTTAGGTTTCAAACGGTTCAACGATAATGGCACCACAGTGTGCTAAAATTTATTTATTGCTCAACTTATGAAACACGGGGATAAAAGTGGATTAAGGAGTCGGCAAAAATAAACCGAATAGAGGAGATTAACACGTGTGTATGTGTGTAAAAAAAGTATCCAGACAGTTAACTCTAAGTTTCTGTTTTTTTTTTTTTTTTTTTTTTTTCCATTCCCTTCTTCGGTACTTTCGCACCGTCGAAGTTTCCACCGTAAAACTAAAGCTGTATAGGTAATCCTCAAGACTTTTAAAAAATAGTTTTTCCGTGTGTATGCGTGTGAAAAATAAAGTAGCAGGATAGTTAACTCTTAGGGGTTTTTTTCTCCCCATTCTCTTTGCTAGTTTCGCACTGACGGCGTTTCGGACATATATAGCGCTAAAGCGCTATAGCTAATCCCGAGACTTTTTAAAAATAGTGGTTCCCTGTGTATGTGTATATGTGTCAGATCCCCGAGGATTATAATCCGGAGGGACGCGATGGGGAGGAGGAGGGGGAGCGCCTCTCTCGTCTATGAAGTGAGGAAACGAGTCGCCTCGAAATTACCATATAAAGCACAAAGTTTCGTAGCCATGCTGGGAGGTTTATCCTTCGGTACACTGATGGCGGAATGGATGCTAGACGCGGGGGTAGTTTTGCCGGTAGGACTGGTGAGCACTATGGCTTACGTTCTACTTTCTAGTCGGTTGGGCGCCGCGGCAAATTGAAATGTTTACTCGTGGGCGGCCTATATACTTCACCCCTCTCTTACGCTACCCTCACTATACGTTCCACCCCTGTCGTTCAACAAACGACTCGAAACGCACTGCTTCGATGTTGAAACAAAACCGACAAATCCGGGTCACGTAATGATTAATTTCGAGTCCTTTTTTTTTTTTTTTTGCGAAAATACTCTTAATCGATGAATACGATGTCTTAGTACCACGTAGTCGATACGTTTCGATTGACGTTAACGACAAAATAACATTTCCGCAAATACTCCGAGTCTCTTTTCAGAGACGTTTTTTTGCGACAATGCGATTCGTATTATCCCCGATCTTCCTTGGAGAAAAAAAATCAGCTCTCAATGGATAACAAAAATTTACCGCTAACGTCGACATTCTCGGATCATTACGTTGGATTGGATTTATAGTATACTATAAACTACTCTGGTCAATAGCGCTCACTTGGTACCTATCGCGTATATACACACGAAACTCGTGTTAACAGTTGTTTTTCGGAACTTTTTGCCTCGTCATATCCTATAAATCAGACCAATTTTTTTTTTTTTTTTTTTTTTTTTTTTTTTTTTCGTATGCGATGCGCTCAATATCGACTTTTTTTTAGCGTTAAGAAGATTTCGGCTGTTTGACAAATTGCCGAGAATATGAGATTAATATTGTTTACTTGTCCCTCACCACGATCTTTCGCCAGTTCTACTACCCTATTTTTTGCACTCACGTCACGAGTTTATATCTGTCTTCTGTTATAGTATATGTTTTTATTTGCTCGAACGTGTTTACCCAATCCTTTATCCCCCTCATGGGGATCCATATAATACTAAACATCGACTTTTTACGCTTCCGTGGACTAATGGTCCCACATTCACGATAATAAGATGCTTCACTGACTTTTTTTTTTTTTCTTCCCTCTCTATTTGTTACATGCAGTCACGGAAAAGGAGATCCGGCAATGGTGAGTCGACATTTTTTTTTACCGAAAAAAATAATTAAATGTTCGGAAAATTTTCTCCATTCGTATAAATGGAATTTATTTTTAATTTAAACTGCTCGATACACCTTTTTTTTTTTTTCATTAAATAAGAAAATTTCCTCTCAAATTACGCTTCTCGCATTTCAAAGATTCTTTTATCGGAAGAGATTGATCGACTCATTTTCTCAAGCTGGAAAATTCAGTGAAATATTAAAAAATACGAATTGACAATGAAAAAGCAATCTGCATATTTTTCTCCGTCGTATTTTTACGATTTTATTAATTTTTTTATTACTGTATTTTACGAGTATAAATTTATCGCATTATCATACTTATTCACGATAATTTATCTTCCGAAACGCTTACTCAGGCACAAGGGATTTCTGAAGGATTGTCCCGACGGTCTGCTGACGGAACAGGTGAATATCATTCAACGATTCACTCTTGAATTCTCTGCGTCTCGTACCTTAAGGGATATAGTGTTCAAACAATCTCACGGGATTTGCACGGATTATGTAAACTTTCTTGACTTTCACCCAAAGACGCAAACCTATATATTTTACATTCCATTCCCGTATTACTATGTACAATATCGTAAAAATATATCATAGCTGACATACTTGCCCATTTTTCTTCAGGGTTTTATCAAGATTTACAAGCAGTTCTTTCCACAAGGTGATCCGTCGAAATTCGCTACTCTCGTCTTCAGGGTTTTCGACGAGAACGCCGTGAGCATAAATCAAATTTTTGTAGATATTACGTTATTTATTCGTCCCTCGGGGGATCAGGGAATTTTAATTCAAGAAAGCCAGAAAAAAGGTGCGTTGTTTTGCTTATCAAATTTTTTTCGCACTCGGAAAGTTACGCATAATTCATTGATAACGCGAGGCATTATATCTTGAATTATAAATCTCAACGGTCTTAAACGGCGAGACTCTCGTCGGTGTTTAAATTTCACCAAAGTCTCGTCCTAAACGTTTATACCGTATCTACAGCTAATCGCATGCTATATATATCTTCAATTTTTTTTCTAAATTACAGGACGGCACGATAGAATTCGAAGAATTTATAAAAGCGCTCTCGGTGACGTCGAGGGGTAACTTAGACGAAAAATTACACTGTGAGTAAAAAAAAATCGTAAAGCTACGATATTTCATTAATATAAACATAGGAATTATCTGAAAGTCGATTTAAACCGTTTGTTTGTATCGTTAAATCGGTGCATTAAAATGAGGTTAGTTTTTGTACACAACAACCCTTAATGTCAACTATTACGTCCGATATAGTGATTGCGTGACTAGCGGTATGCGGTACAATCACGCGTGCATTCGTTTTTCCCAACCGCATCCGTGAATTATAAACTCTGTTTTATCGTTTCAACTTTATTCTCGATTATTCTTTATTTTATTTTTCATTAATCCGATAAAATAAACGCGAAGCGGGTATATATGCGAACACAACGAAGAAGAGTAGAAAGATAAACGAGAGTCATTTGGAAGCCTCGTCCACGGGGACGTATGCATATTAAAAGCACGTGAGCTCTCTGACACTCTCATCTCTCAACCGTTTCGGTGTAAGAGGGGGTGAGAGAAGAGTTTGAACATCGAGCCGCGCGCGACGAATGGCAGAGAGAAACTATACGGAACCACGAAGCGCAATTTTCGTCCCGATGGCCAATTCGACTCGTAATTAGCGGATCGCTTTCCACACCCCGTTGCTTGCGCTAAACCCCACCCGCCACACCACCCCCTCCCCCATCGCACTCCCCTGGGAAAATTAATATAAATTGCGTTTGGGCAATTCGACGGTTCGTCGAATGCTCGCGCACCGCGAGCGTCCATTACTTTAGCGTCGATAGTTATATATCAATAAAGTGTTATGTCCGCTTGAGGGGATTTTACCCCATTTTTGTTGGTTCATAGATGAACCTATCGTTTTGATTATTAATAGTAATCAAAATAATATAGATACCGGAAAAGTGATATATTCGGCGAATATTCAATAATCAATAATTTCTAACCGAAAATTCTAATCGTAAATATTTAATTAATTTTCAACTTTTTTTTCACTCGATATCTCAAATATGATTGAAAATTGGTACTTCATAAAAAAAAAAAAATAATTTCAAATTTAGTCGAATATATTTACGAATTTCCTTCGGGTGATTGCGGAATAGCGTTCGATTTTTTAATTAATTTTTTACGACAGTGTATAAAAATTGATAACCAATCAGCGTTACCCTACCGTCGGGGCTTCGGAATCAGTTCAACAGCCCTCCAGTGAAAATAAATATAAAATCAATCCAGCAACGCGTATCAATTTGCGAGTAACTGGTATTCGACAAATTTCGGCTGTTTGAGAAGCGCGAAAAAAATTTGTGATAAAAAAAAAATTGGCTGAAACGACGTGTAACATGGGCGATGGATACGCGTAAATATGTATCATCTTAATTAATTTGTCAATAGGGGCCTTCAGACTTTACGACGTCGACAACGACGGTTTCATCACGAGAGACGAGATGTACAATATCGTCGACGCGATATACCAGATGGTGGTGAGTAGAGTTGCTACCACTTCTAATTTTCGATTAAACTAAGTTTAACATGAGTTTAAATGGGTTCCTACGTGCTTTGCACTGAAGCATCCTTACCTATTTGCCTCCCCTCTGTCACTTATGCCAGAGGGGAAGGGACGGTACTTTGGTTACGACATGATTACGTGACCAGTAGAAACTGCAGTAGCAGACCGGACGCGATGAGAACCCGAAGGGAAGGACGCTACGGAAGGGGCGAAAGTGTCATGGGAGATCGTGAGAAATGCTTGCGGGGGTATAAAGCTCGGGGTTGCCGCGTTGTCGTTGCACGTGCCAGCGTCGTGCAAACCGTATAAATGAACGAGTTACGCGTTCTCTCGCTCTGTATTTTGCTCGTCTTGTTCCTGTTCTTCTTCTTCTTCGTCCACTGTGCCCAGCGGCACTCGAGACTTGGAATGTACATTAGAGTTGGCAATTTACTGTATATACGTACTTTCGCAATAACGTTCCTTTGTATTGCGGTTTCCGTTCATCGTTTAGGAGTGCATTTGCTCGGTGGAGAGAACAGTGAAATATGAAAGTGGCGGAACCTAATAGGTTATGTATGAGATAACGTAAATGCAATCAAGTTATCTTGAATTGATTGCTTCGATAATTCGATTCAGACTTAACCACTTGTTTTCACACCTAAATAATTTCTCGTATTCGCTTCCGATTCCTCGTGAGTATTCACTGAATTATTCCGAAGGGATACATACGTAGGAAAACACGTGGTTAAGTTTTAATCAATTTATCGAACCAATCAACTGAAAATAACTTGATTAGTCGAGTGGCTGATAGTTCAGACTATCAGTCAATTATCGCGATACATTTTTTCGATGAATTATCGAAAAAAATAAGTCGTCGACTAAATAGACACTACACGTGGCTTCGCTGAACCCGAGCTGTTTAAAAAAAAATTTCGAATTTTCGAGAATCCGCCGTTTCAAGTGGCATTCGAAAACGTCGATCGTCTATCATTTTTAATATATCGATATTGCGCCTTAACATACATCTTCTTGACATACCGGTTTTCCGATACACTATAATTAAATTTTAAATTTAAAATGATTGATTTTTTTTTAAATTTCGAAACAATACAGATATCGCGTCACCCAAACCCTTAACTAACATTGAAGAGCTACAATAATTATTTTCGTGTCTAGAGTGAGGAAAAAAGGTCGATCTCGACGAGTGCCAGAGAGACCGATGTTCCTCGCACGCGACGCGAAACCGATTTTTCTCGCACGCGACGCGAACCCGATTTTCCTCGCACGTGACGCGAAACCGATTTTTCTCGCACGCGACGCGAAACCGATTTTTCTCGCACGCGACGCGAAACCGATTTTCCTCGCATGCAACGCGAACCCGATTTTCCTCGTACGCGACGCGAACCCGACTTTCCTCGTACGCGACGCGAAACCGATTTTTCTCGCACGCGACGCGAAACCGATTTTTCTCGCACGCGACGCGAACCCGATTTTCCTCGTACGTGACGCGAACCCGATTTTCCTCGCACGCGACGCGAACCCCATTTTCCTTGTACGCGACGCGAACCCGATTTTCCTCGTACGCGACGCGAAACCGATTTTTCTCGCACGCGACGCGAACCCGATCTTCTGCTGCTTTTCCCGCACTAGTGCGGGAAATCGGTCAGAAAAATCTGTGTAGTATCCTAAGGCTAACGAAGATGTCGTTGCGTTCCCTCATTCCCCTCAAATTCTTCGATAACGGGATGTAAATATGTTGCGAATACGCCGTGAAAATAACATACGCGACGTAACATACAAATTAGTAATTCGCCACATTGTGATGACCCACTTAACTAGTTTGACGCTGATTGATGAATTTAACTCGCGGTCCAATTAGTCATTTAATTAAGTCTCTCCTGGTACATCAGTGTTTAAGCTGACGAATTAGCCCCGAGCTACTCTCGAAGAGAAGTTACCCTCAGATGCACCCACAACTCGATATTATCGTCTTGCGCATGCCACATGTACCGCATACATGTATATACATGCGTGTTTCGTTGTAGTATGCGCCAAACTATATCGGAGCAGAACCGGCGCCGTAGTATGACTATGTATGCAGTTTGGTTAGAACGTTCGGATAGGATGCAGTGGGATGTCGAGGATAGGTTGAAGCAGAGTCTAGATAACTATGTACCTTATGGACTATATACATATATATATAGAGCTTCGTACATGACGGATGCATGTGGGTATAATCTTCATTTCGATACGCGCCTCTGGGGCTCAACCTCGTATATTGCGCCCATTCGTGACGACGTTAACTCTCCTCCCGTCCCACCTTCACCTTTACTTCCGACCCTCTTCGCCAGAACCGTAACCCCACTAAATTATTACCACGTTCATGTTTCCTATATCTCTATACACATGTGTGCATCTGTATTCCCACTGAATGCCTCACTACCGACATTATATCTATGCTGTAATACGAATTGGTACGTTTGTACAGCCGAATACTTATCCCGTGTGTGTACAACGTACACGCCGCCAAAACTTATAACATATCGAGTCGTAGTTCTCGCGCGGAACTGTGTATATAACTTTACTTACTCGTATCGCAGCGACACATTGCAAGGTACTTAAACACTGGTAGAGAACGATGGATCAGTCGAGATTATACGAGAAACGTTAATACTACTGTTCGATTACTCGGGGTAGTAAATTAGGACGATGTGTTACACACAACGCTACTGAACTAATTCTACTGAACTGAAAAAATAATGACTGAATGAAGATTACGATGAGTTTCTAATATGTCGTCAAAGGAAAATCCAAAATTTCGGAATATTGGGGGACGTAATTGTTAATTTATACGAATTTTTCATCGGACATTAATACTTTCGGATTCATTTTCGGAATGTTTATCACCAATTTTTTTTTTTTTTTTTTTTTTTTTTAATACGAGAATATGTCTACCTAAGGATTAAATGAGATTTTAATTTGTCGTTACTCGAAGCGCAAAATTTCGTCTTATTGTGGAGCGCAATTCTGAATTTATACGAGTTTTTCATCGTTCGAGAATTCTTCGTGATTTTGCCAGACGGTCACATATAACTTCGCTCAATTTTAAATCAGCTAGCAAAAGGTGAAATGACGCCGGTGTGACGGGTCTTCTGAATGGGGCGACTGACGCGGAGGGTGACTCTCTCTGAGTACGCGATCGGGAAAGGAACGAAGACGGACGATCTTGCAAGAACGTCAAGCTTATGCTTGCGCTAAAATTGCTTCTCTTGGCGATCGATCGAACGGGCTACCGTTTGACGCTCTCCGATGTCTCGAACGGTGTTGCGAAAACCCGAGCTGAGGGGCCTCACTGAGCGGAGCTCGGAACATCGACCTCGCGATTACTCTCATGGGACCATCGAAACTCCCGAAGCAACTTCATTAATAACACTTATGTAACAACTAATAGACATATTGTTTAACCCTCTGAAACACAAATTTATGTTGTGTAACGAAAATATTTCCGTGCAGTTAACTTAGTCGCAACAACCATTACGTTAAGGAGGTTGAAGCGCTTGGTGTTCATTTCGCCTAAATTCGACGAAATGGAGAAGGAATTGCAAACACTTCTCGATAGTATAAAAATCTGAAAAAATTCATGCATATCAAAGGTGATAAAAATATTAATTTTGCGTAATAAAAATTGAAAAAAAAGAAAAAAAAAATTGTTAAACAAATTTACGGTAACTCAACTTTTTTTTTTTTATAAAAATGATTCGTTCATTTTTCTAAACACATATGCATTTTTTCAGATTTTTATCTTTGGTTTGAATTTTTTATTTTTTTACACATTTTTTCCATATAAAAAAAAATTCAAACCAAAGATAAAATTTTTTTTTAAATTTAAATCAAAAAAAGTATTTAATAAAAAAGAATGTAAATATCTATTTTTAGGTTCCTAGAAAATTGATATTCAAGAGCCGCAATATCGATTTACATTTTTTTTATTGATTGATCAATTTTTATCAATTATAGTTATCGGAAGATTGATCTTCTATCAACGTAAATATGGATTTCCATTAATTGTCGGGGGCGCAAAAAACATTCACAAATCGCGGAAACGATATTGAAACACGTCGTATACGCATATGTTACAATGCTTCAAAGAATTAACATCGATTGCAATTGCGATAGAGGAACGAGCGGATTTCTAAAGGTCAATGAATGGGGATAATCACTGATGGTGATTGAAGGTTTTTTTTTTTTTTCATCGATTTACCTCCTCCTCCTGCGAATATTTTTAGCTGTACACAGAAGTCTCGAAAGTTCGTCGCCGATTTTCATTGAACAGATTGGTTGAAGTTCTCGATTTCGATACGTATCGATTCTCGAAATGGTATTGATGGAAACGCTACTGATAGTCTTCGACAGTCTATCGCGACAGATAAACCGTTTACTTCGATATTACTAACTAAGTATCATCGATTATTGGGTTCGGGTTAAACAACGACGCGCGTAACTGATACTCATCGATGCATATTATCTACCGGCGTTTTGAAGAACCGTAAGATAAACGTTTGTTCGCTTCAACACGTGCGTTCGACTGAAGTACTCGAGCCGAAAGAAGAAGGATCCGAATTTGATTAATTAATTATAGCGACGTATTAGTTAGATTTTTTGTTGTTTTTGTTTTCTCGTGTTGCAGGGACAACAGCCTCACGCAGAGGACGAGAACACGCCGCAGAAGAGGGTCGACAAGATATTCGATCAGATGGATAAAAATCACGACGACAAGTTGACCCTCGAGGAGTTTCGCGAGGGAAGCAAAGCGGATCCGAGAATCGTTCAAGCGCTTTCGCTCGGGGGTTGCGAGTAACCCTCCCCCGCTGTGACGCCAAACGCAACAACCGCAACAACCACAATAACAACCCCCTGCTGCGTGCCGCAGAACAGTACGAAATTTCTCACAAATTGAAGAAAACGAAAGAGTAAGTCGACGGCATAGAGAAAGAAAAAAAAAAAAAAAGATCTACTGAAAACCAAAGAATGAAACGGCTAACGAGACGGGCGAAGGATACAGTAATGAAACATTGAATAAAACATAAAATTACGAGTTTGCAAAAGCTCGGTGACCCTATTCTCGCTTTCCACGCGCGTCCCACACACACACAACTCCGACCATTTCTGTGGCTTTCATTTCGCTATCTCGTTATCTACGAATACGAATTTCTCACAGTTATTTATCATTATTGCAGGATGTATCGCTGAAAAAAAAAAAAAAAAAAAAAATCTTTTCAAAGCTTCGACTTTAGGATGAACACAAAAAGATCTGTTCAATTTCGGTTCATTTGCCTTCTAGAAGCTGCGATTCTTATTATTATCTCTGTAAAGGAGTTTCCATCTCGAAATACTTGTTGCATACATTCTGACCTTTTGGATTTCACCGGAAACGAGCGAAAAAATGAAAGATAAGGATGAAAAAAAAATTAATGCGATCTTTTAGGACTAATAAATTGTACTTTTCGATCGATTTTCGTTTTCCATTTAAATCCGTGTTTACCGCCACGAAACGAATAAGAAAAAAATAAAAGAACAGTCAGAATTAAAGCTGAGATTGTGTGGGTGCGATAACGGCTCGATAGATCGTTAAAAATCTGCCCTCGAAGTTGGCAAATGCTTCGTCGATAGTAACCCGCCAATCGTATATTCTCGCATCGACGAAACGTTTTCCCTGCTCGCCACTCGGGTATTTCGCGTTCCTCACCCTTCCGCGCGCGCCATCGCAATCTTTATTTTCTTCTTTTACGAGCCAAGAGACTCGATGCACTTCTGGTGGTGGAGGGTGCATCGTTAATTCGTGGTAATGAAATTCCAACGGAGTGGGAGGAGAAACGAACGAATCGATCACGAGCGACCGATGAACTGGCGACGGTACGAATGAACTGAGGGAAAAATATTAAACGGAAAATACTTCGGTAGCTTCGAATTAACGATAAAAAAGGCAATTTCTTGTTTGATCTCCGACGCCCTTTTCAGCATCTCTGACTTTTTCATCTCGTGGTGATATAAAATCTTCGTAAATAAGAAAATTTTCAAAAAAAATGAGAATTTTTTTTTTTTTTTTTTTATCCAATCGTAATACGAAAATATATTATTTTTTTGATAAATAAAACTGAGAGATTAAAAAAAAAATGGTGATATGAAATCTTCGTAAATAAGAAAATTTCGAAAAAATTGAGAATTTTTTTTTTGTCGAATCGTAATGCAAAAATATATTATTTTTTTGATAAATAAAACTGAGAGATTTTTTTAAAAATCCCATTTCTCGAAATTATGTGAAAAAACTTGGGGATCTCTTTCCAGAGTTAGAATCCAAAATACGGTGAAAATGTGTGACGATTCGAAAAAAAGTAGACATTGGATTCCCATTAATTTTCGTTGCTTTTAAAAATTTCAATTTGAAAATCGTTGCGAAATAAAAATTCAATTGTTTCCCCCGAGGCGTTCAATCGTAAAGTATCGAATATGTCGAATTCGTAACGCGCGGATTTACGAGCGAAATGACCATATCGTCATAGGGTACACGTACGTTTATATATCCTCGCGGTTATTATAGGGACTTTGGGAATCGCATATACAAAATGCACGCGTATTCGGAACAGACTAACGCGCCTGTAGTATCTCCTGGTTGGGGGATTTTACTGCAGCGCCAGAGGTAACTTCGTCCTCTTCCTGTCGAACGTTTTTGTTATATAGGGTGTAAATCTGCGAACGACGCGACGCCACACATGGATAACTCGATGGGCGGTATAGAGAGGTAGCGATCTATCCACCATTGAGGACATCCGGCGAAGGCGCGGTGAGGGTCTCTTCATTTCCCATAATAATTTATTCAAGAGCGCCTGACGCTACTCGATAAATATGAAACCGCCGCTTTCGCTGCAACACCTATATATTCTATAAACTGCTATTACCGTTACCGCTGATTCGCGTTGCCATTTCGGAAACTCAAGTGCCAGGTGTCCGTTTTCACTTCCCTGAGGTTTATTCACTTTATCACGCGCATCGTTCGAGTTTATGTATCGGGAAATTTCGTAACGCGGCACTCAAAGAAATTGCATACATTTTTTTTTCCAAAAGATCCCAAGCAACGATTTTACAAACCTCTTAATTTTTTTTTTTTTTTTTTTTTTTTTTGCGTCGGAAAAATAATTGCTGTTTCGTCGAAATCCGAAAACACTAAAGATAACGTTTCGATGGCATAAAATTTGAAACTTTCCGTGACAAAAATAATTTATTTTTTTAATATTTTTTTTTTATCGTAAAAAAATGAATCGTAATCGACGATCGCGAATTTACAAAATTTGCACGGAAATTGCGATCGCGGATTAAAAATTGTGGAATGGAGTTAAAAGGATTGAAAAATAAAGTATCAATTTCTTCGGAAGAATATCATAACGATGGCATCTATACCGCGAAATCGCGTGTCAGCGCACTTGTAACAATTGTTATGCATTGTTTCCGATGACACTGCTGTAAATTGGTAATTGACTTAAACGCGTCTCGTTGCGGATCCACCCGATACACACGCACGACACGACGATCTAATAATATATTCCGCTTTTCGTGACTAATGCACTCCGCAACTGTTCCGACACGTAATTACAATCCGACTATCACGGAGATTGTCGATAAAGCAGATCGATATAAAGTACTGTCACGCGCATTGGAAAGCACGTCTGTTATTCATTCGATTACAATTTTAATGGATAAACCATCTCGAGAGCGTTGACGATTCGTCGATTCGATAATAATCGCTGATAAATGTAACGAGCAATAATATACGAGAGGAAAGCGGAGTGGGGATTCATCTGCATACATAAACGAATACTTGTTGAATTTCGCAACTGAAGCTTATTAAAAAAATACACGATATAGATATATATATATATATAAATATAAAAATTCTATCCACATTAGCCCTTTAACAGTCAGTGGAAAATAACTTCTCACTCACTTGCATTTTTAAATAAATCGATAAAAAAAAAAAAAAAAAAAAAAAAAAAAAAAAAAAAAAAAAAAATTTCACATCGAGATATTTTATTTTCACCATCGAAAATTAAAGTTCACTAAAAATTCTCCGTGCACCCGGTGAACGTTAAAGGGTTAAAAAAGATTATCGATATCGGAGATATCGCATGAAAGATGAGGTGTGAAATGTTGCGAAGCATAAGAATAGAGAGAGTTGTTTATCCCCGCGGTGGTTGAAATTAAAAACTAATAATGAAGATGAAGTTATGAAAAAAAAAAAAAAAGAGACGAAGAACGAGTAAATGGTACGGGAGATCGTGCGATACGTTCGTACGATTGAAATTGAATTTCTAATTGAAGCAATAAGCAATAATCGTGCCTCTCGGCTTCCTGCTGCTTCTGTACAGCGTGCGTTGAAAGCAATTTTCGTTTATCCGCACCCGCGAATATCCATCAGTGTAAATATATATATATATATATATGTATATATCTATATATATATTATACACATTCCCTGATACACTCTGCAAACTTGAAAGTTTTTTGCGCCTTGCAAAAGCCACAGAGCAGCTATATCGCGGCTACCAAGCTAAAGCAGTTCAATGGAAAGAAATTCGTTGAAATCTTTGCTGTGTACAGAAGGTCTGGAAAAACTTGAGATATATACGTATATATATATACGCGTAAAAGTGTGACGTACCGGATGAGATTCGAAGGGGACGGGGGTTTCGATTTATTCCGTGTACACAGAGCTGCAATCCGAACAGCGGATCTCGAGTTGCGAAAGAAAATGAAAAATATCGAAGCAAAAATGAAAGAAAAACAGAAAAATCCTTCGGAAGGATTGACGGGGTCGGTCGATGGGGAGGGGGCGGTGTAACGAAAATTTATAGCTAAAAAGAGCCGACGGAGCGGAGTCGGAAAAAAAAAAAAAAAAAAAAAAAAAAGTAAACAAGTGAGAGAACAAAAAAAAAACATAAAAAAAATAAAAAATAAATAAATAAAAATGCAGAAATATACTGAAATATAAAACTTTGTGTACCGTAGTAATGATAAGATTATCTAAGTTATCGTAAGTAATTTTTACAATTTTCAAAATAAAAAAATTAATTAACTGAGTAATTTAAAGTTACTGATAAAGAACTAAAAAAAAAAAAAAAAAAAAATAAAGAAAAACTTGTACGACGCTACGCTACGCTATTAATTATTACTATTACGACTATATCTATATCTTCGCGTTTAGTAGAATTTTCGCGTAGGCTGTGCTTTTCGTGTGAATTGCCTTCGAGTTCGTTAGAGCATTCAATGGGCAGAGAGAAGGAAGAGAAGGAATAAGAGGAATTTGTTGCACATTGTGTGTCTGTATTTTAGCCGAAGAGAAACTTAGGAGTCACGCGATCACTGATACCATAGTACTTACACCATAGTATAGAGAATAGTTATACGTATATATTAAACTCATAGTACTATACAAGTAGAAGAATGCGAGCCGAAACGTTCCGAAAATCTTATCTCGTCGTGATTTCTTTCCGACGCGTTTAAAAACGTTGGGGTATTAAATTAAATAGAATACAGACGATTGAATTTTTTATATCGTGTTGAATCGGCGCTCTGAGATCGCGACGACAACTATTCGACAATGAATCGAAGGTCCTTATCAAGATGCGAAGTTGAAAAAAAAAAAAAAAAAAAAAAAAAAAAAAAAATATCAAAATTTGATTTCGCAGATATCGATTGCCAAAAAAACAGAGTGGTATATTCCAAACAATTTGCCATGCAAAACGACGAGGGATACGTCGTTATGCTTCTCAACAGTCGATATATAAGTATTTGGAAGGTATCGATATTCTTTCATACGACTTTATCTCGGCTTCGAGACACCGGACGCTCGATAAAATGTTAATCAGATACGATCACGAAAGCCTACTGCAACGTTCACTTAATAAAAAAAAAAATGTTCAATTTTTTCTAAATACTGTTGTTCTCATGTCGAATATCGTATTATTGTGCGCTTTGTTCGTCACCTATTTTCGCCATTTTTTAATTTTTTTTTTTCTACTTAAAAAAGTATTGAATTATCGCTATAGAAGACTCACTATTATCGCTAAAATCTGCAAACCTAACTACTTATTAATTCTTCTTCTATCAACGGTAATTACTGCTAGAAAAACACAAAATTATTACAACTACTACTACTACAGTTACTAATAAGAGTAAATGCAGGCTGCGATTCTCAATTTCTCCGTCTATATTAGTCTATAATTGCATTATTAATAATTACAAATAATGTTAATAATAATGAACTATAATAATCGTCACGGTCATTGTTTAACAAACTTTCTGTGATAATTATTAACAATCAATAATTACTTACTGCGTGAGTTTGAAGCTGATTAAGAGAATTGCTCGGATGGTGCTGGATGATCGTAAAAAAAAAAAAAAAAAAAAAAAAAAAAAAAAAAAAAAAAAAATTGAACAGAATAATAATAAAAAAAAAAAATTATCGAAAAAAAAAAAAAATTGAGAAAAAAAATTCGCACGGATGAAGGACAATTATGAAATTTGGAAGACAATTACGAAAGACGATTGGACAGTAAAGTCGATTGACGAGTTGTGAAAAGAAGTATAATTAACGTACATTGCCGTGTCTTGCTAGAAATAATAGGAGGAATGAGCGTTATAGTATGTTATAAACCGTTGCGCTGAGTGTTTCGCGAGCTATGTAATCGACGACGAATAAATTCATAACTACTCGTCGTCGGGATTCGAGAAATGGACACGTTTTTTCCTCGTGTCTCGTGTGCGTTTTCTCGTTGGAATACGCGCGTTTTCATAAGTTTCAATGACCTGTGCGAACGGGCGTATGCAATCGAGTATCTTGTTATTTTGTATGGGTAACATGCGTTTTTTGTAAAAAACGATACAGACCCACGTCGAGGTGATGATATCGACGTGAAAGATATTATAAAACAACTCGAAGCACCCAATGACTCGATGTTTTTTCATTTTTTTTCAAAAATACCTCAATTAATACCTTTCAACTCCACAATCATAGAAAACATCTTTGAAACGCGTCAACATTTATGCGAAGATATATGACGTCTGGTTATTGCATTTTTTTTTTTTTTTTTTTTTTTACAGGTTATGATTTTGGCGTTAATCGTTGTGTACAATGATTTAACTTACCCTTCACCCCGTATCAAGAGATTACATTTATCTGGCAATGAACCAATTGCCCGATTATTGCACTCATTTTTAATTAAAATTTTTATTCCGATTGATCGGCCAAAGTCCGCGCTGAATATCGTATAGAAACGCGTTTTCGCTTTATCTATAATAAAAATCGGAATCTTGGAACGAAGATCACTCAGTTTATATACTCCGATAAAATGCGCAAATATTTCTTATGACAATCGATGAATTTAGCCGTCGACCTCCTTTGCAAAGTTCAAATATATAGCTAATCGATTATATCTGTTTTTGGGTTAAAATTTTCAAGAATAGTATTTCGTTGATAATTTAATAGATTAGAAATTTACTCGCGATACTCGATCTATCGTACGTCGACTTACCTCTCTACACGTCGAAATAGTTTGACGAATAAGCAAAACTTCTCGTAATATTTTGCTTTCGGAAATTTATGCACATTATCAACATTGATGTTCTACTATTTCGCGGGAAAATGGAAAAATTTGAAACTAAAAAATAATATATTAAAAATGGTGGATTTACAGCCGCTGATATTACAGATAAATCGAACGATATTAGACGAATTTTTACGGTTTTATTTATCACGCGCACTTACATCGTAAGATGTGCCGAAGAAGATAACGATAGAGGGAGTCGTCTCCACGCCGTTAAGATGTTCAGACGATGCAAGCGTATTATGTACAAAACTGATAACTCATTACCTGGTAAATAGGTCTCAATTCTTCGAGTCATCCAACTGAATATTAAGTGCAGAATCATCGAGGCATCACTCTCGATGGGTATAAGTCGATCGAAAATATTGACGAGTGATGAGTAAAGATTTTTTGTTTTCGTTTCATAGATTATAGCGAACGTCTACGATGCTGCAGTACCCCATTCCCCACAACGTTGATCAGCGGGAGTGGGAGAGAGTAGCTTCACGCATTTTGTAACGATTACCGTTTAATTTTATTTATTTAATTAAAATTATTAATTTTATTAATTTTATTAATATAATAATTTTATTAATTTTATTTATTTAATTAAAATTATTAATTTTATTAATTTTATTTATTTAATTAAAATTATTAATTTTATTAATTTTATTTATTTAATTAAAATTATTAATTTTATTAATTTCATTAATATAATAATTTTATTAATTTTATTTATTTAATTAAAATTATTAATTATTTTTAATGTTTCTTAATTTTTAAAAAAATATTTATCATCGTATGAAGAATCACATTTGCTCTTTGACTCATATCGACAGATCGAGTTTGTCTCGGGCTAAAAAAATATTGACATTTCTCCCGGAATGCATTCCTCACGAGAAATCTGCAGCGTCATGCGATCGAGTGCATCACATAACACAGATGTATAGTCGTCGCTATATGCGTGTTGTTATTATTATTATTGCCGGTACAGCGATTTCATAATTCTGATATAATAACACAATCGTACGCTCAACGATGTAATCGTCATGTAATTTCGTAGTTCGACGATATGGCAAATCAGCTGTTTACCATTTTTCGATAGTTTGAAATTATTATTTCCACCATTTTGTCAGCAGGATACGACGATAAAATGCCTCAGGTAAGTACATCCTCCGGCGTCGTCGTTTTACGATCGTCACACAGATCAAAAAACTCCCGTAACCACCGTTAATAACAAATAATTACGAAGGTCAACGCGATTGTAAGAGACTGTGGATGAGATCCAGAGATCGTCATAACCTGTTATTACAGTGTAATACATTACGTATTATTCAATGTGAATATATAGATGCGACATGTACACCGTGATACGTTTTTTTTTTTTTTTTTTTTTTTTTTTTCGAACCGAAATACAAAAATGCAACATATCATATAATACATATACTACACATGGAAATTTAATCGTCTTAATCTAATTTAATTTTTTTTTTTTATCGGTATCTGAATAATTGATTTTATCTGATTAGCTACTGTCCTCAGAAAAAAAAAATATCATGTTCTCCGTTGATAAATAAAAGTGGAACACCGTATACGATCAGCTGCTATGCAGTTCCCGCCGGTCTTTCCGTAGACGTAACAGAGTCCGTGTCCTTTGTACACGCGCTCCCCGCCGCTCGATTACATGAATACTACTGACTCATGCTACTCGACAGCTCATGATGACCTACTATGTTGGTAATGAACCCAAGAGTTACATATACTGAGACTAAACGCCAAAAGATCGCTTTGACTTTGATACGAATCGTAGTCCATAAATATTCATTCGTCATTTCGAATGTGAAATAAAAATTTTGAAAAGATCGCGCGAAATCTCGAATTTGTAGACAAATTAGAAAAAATGTCGGAAATGTTGAAAATATGGAGCAAAGAGTACAAAATAAACATAGAGCAGTGATCTCCATTTTATTTAGTATTTTGTATTGGCCGACAGTAAAGGGGAGCAGTGACTTCCGGTCAAAGATCAATGGAATGTTTATTCAACTAGCAACAACGCGCTCGCTTCGCTTGTGCTCTTTCAGGTTATGTTCTCATCGCACAGCTGATTGATCATGAAAGCGCGCGCATTTAAGTGGATTCAGTTGGGTCTATCTCAGTACTATCGAAATGGATGATTCCTATTGGCTACGAAAACTGGCTTCACGATTTCGATGTAATATCAATATATATCGCAATGGCTTTTTTCGTAAAGGATGTGATCTTCTGTAAATCTGGTCGGATGCCACCGTACATCACGAGACCAAAGTACCGTACAGCGATCTATGCGCGGTCAGTGTACCGCTTTGGCGGCTCCCAAGCGGTTCCCATCGCTTGGATGCTGTACCATCAGATCACTGTAAGTAGATGCCTCCGTAAGCACCTCTGGTGTTCTTGCTTGAGTTTTCTCGCATTAACATTGGGGATTTACGGAAAAATGGACCGCATTGGCACAGGTTTTCCGCAGCTTCTTTGGGCTCTCGGCAAATGCGATGCAGTGGGGGTAAGTCGGCTGAGGACGCAATCGAGAGGGGGGGAGATAGGGGAGAAAGGTAAAAGGCGAGGAGCCGTACCACATGAAAGGCTCAATAAATAATATTGGCCAGCAATGCCCCAAAGTAGTAACAGTTTACGTAGCTTTGCGTCGTAAGGAGCCGAACAGTTAGCAGTGTCCTTGGAATTTGTTTTTCTAATGACCAAAATTACGGCATCGTCATTCAGGAACATACGGGAGAACACTAATCATCAACCGGCACGTGGAGGAACTCGAAGTCCATAGAATAGGAGTGGGGATAACCATGTTGACTGCTGATAATATAAGAGTGTCTTTCGTGGATTTAGCTTCCACAACGCTTTCGATCATTGATTGTCCTGTCGACCGGTGACAAGTCTTAGAAAAAAAGATACATAAAATTTTGCTGTTGAACATCGCGCTTCGTCGTCAGTCTCTGTCGGGTCGAGAAAGTTAATTTTACCGTTTAACGACGATAAAGAAAATAGTGAATAAATTTGGATATCATTTTATTGCTAATAATTTGGACGATCAGGAAAAATGGCCAAGGATTCGGCTTACTGTTACCAGGTGAGCGGGGAAATTTTCATTCCTTGTTCGCGCCGAGTGCATTGTTTTGTTAATTGTGTTAAATAATCATTTTGACGATTTGTTTGACAAGGGATTGGAAGATTTCGTTATTGAGAATGGAATTTTGAAGGGTAAAGAAATGCCTTATTTGTCCAAATATACCAGTTATGGAGAGTTGATCCTCGAACGTTTGAAGGCAAAGCCGGATTTCGTTGGACAGGCATGTGTTTAATTTACCTTTTCTACGTTCAGAAATTTTTGAAAAATTCGAATGTGAAGTAAATTGAAGTAACCGAACGAATTGTTGATGCGTGCAGATTGACGGATATACCGGAAGGGAGGAAACCTTCGCGGAAATGATCGAAAAAAGTGTCAAGTGCGCAATGTGGCTGAAGAAACAGAACATTATGCCCGGCGACATTGTAGGCATTTGCACTCCCGTTCACATGGATATGTACGTTCCCGCTTTTGCGGCTCTGTACGTCGGGGCTGTGATCAATGCATGGTGGGACGTTGGACTTACTAAGGGTAAGAAATCGAAATAAAAAAAAATAAGAAAATGGTTGCCGATATTTTAACGCCGCGAACTATAGTTTCCTTTATCTAACATCCGGACGAATCGAACTCCATACTGCCCTCCCGTCAATTTTTTCATAAATCATATCGGTTTCGATCTTCGTGAATAAAACAGTCGATTTATTATCCTAGAGGTGACGAGGCACTTTCTCAATCTGACAAAGCCAAAAGTTCTGTTTACCAACGAAGCATCGGCCGCGATAGTTGCCAAAGTTGCCGAAGAAATTGGAATGAAAATAAACATTGTTACTCTCGACAATTCACCGATTCATCAATCATTGGATGACGTTCTATCGACGCAGGACAGCAATCTTGTGGACGAATTTCAATGCACAAAAATATCGAGTATAGATCATCCGGCTGCTATAATTTACACCTCGGGAACAACTGGATTGCCAAAGGGTGCTGTGCATTCGCACAGATCTCTGTTCGGAAATTTGAATCTCGCATCGAAACTCGGAAATTTGCAAAGTGTCCTTTTGACGACGATGTTGTTCTCGTCACTTTCGTGGGTCACCGGTCTCCTCTGCATGCTACGAGGAGTACTGACACCGGAACGAAGAGTCGTTTATCCGGAATTCAACGAGGAAACTACTCTTCAGCTCATCGAGAAATTCAACGTAAGTACGATAATTATAATTTTCATAACGATCAACGATTAAGAAGAAAAAAAGCCATTATGTAGCTTCTGCTTATCCATTAACGTAAAAAAAAAATTTGTTGAGAATTGATTAACCTTCAGACATTGTCGTGAAAAAAATTCACGCGGCACAACCTTTTTGAAGTACAGAAACAGAAGTCGGAGATCGCCAGAGTTAAGGACTTAAATTAAGCGTAATTCCCTAATTGGTCACGCAAAGCTTGAAATATCTAAAGAATTTTATAACGACTGCATTGCCGGTTGCCGATTACAAAAGAGTGCATTTCGATGCAATGCAAAATTGCCATCCGGTTTACAGTGCGCAATAACAGAAGAATTGTTCATTGCACATTGGAATATCTAAAGAATTTTATAACAACGGCATTGGCGGCTAACTATTACAAAAGAGTGCATTTTGATAGAATACAAAAGTGCCATCCGGTTTGCAGTTCGCAATAACAGAAGAATTGTTCATTGTACATTGTTATTGTCTATAATTTGACACACAGTACCAAAAATATACAATTCACAACAATAATTAAAAAAAAAATAATGAGTTTAGAAAACGAATTAATAATTTATTGAAACAGCTAATTTTTTAGATAAAACTGATTCTATCAACAAATTCTTATTTCTCTCAACTCATAATTTTTTTAGTGCATTTATATTTATTATTGCGAACTATTCTGCACTATATCACTGGATTTTTAATTATCTCACAATTACTTCACATCTCAATTAGGTTAATTGGATGTTTATGGGTCCCAGCGCTGCCGTCAGACTTCTAAAATCGCCGTCAATATCGAAGTACAATTTGTCCTCATTGACGTACATATTCATTGGTGGCGCTGTATTGAAGCAAGAAATGCAGAAAATATTGTCCAAAACATTTCCGCAAACTACAATCTTCCAAGCGTATGGTAGGTTTAGACACTATACATCATATTGGTACTTTCCTTTCTTTTATTAGCCATTTGTCAACATTCGTAACTCTTTCAAACTTTTAAAAGGCGCCACGGAATTGGGGGGTCTCGCAATTCAACAACCAAAGGATTACAAAGCGGGTTCCTGTGGAAAAATCGTTAGGAATCTCGCGATGAAAGTGATCGATCCTGAGACCGGAAGGATTTTAGGTCCCAATGAAACGGGTGAAGCATGCTTCAAGTCCCCATTCATGATGAGCTGTTACTACAAAAATCCCGAGGGAACAAGTAGCACAATCGATTCCGAAGGTATTTTGAAAGTTGCCACATGCTTATCTGTTCATATCATTACCAAATATCTAAACACGTGCGATTATAGACGCGTCTGGAAACGTGCGATCATAGGATTATATGAAAAAAAAGAAGACGATTTAAATCAACACGTTCCATAGATTAACAATCATTCGATTGCAAGACAATGGAATTATATCTAAAGATAAAGAATCTTTTGATTGTAAAGCACTCAAATTATACCGATAATGTCAACAGGGTGGCTACATACCGGTGATCTCGTTCACTACGACGAAGAGGGTCACATATTTGTTACCGACAGAATCAAAGAAATGATCAAATACAGAGGTCACCATGTTTCGCCTGCGATGATCGAACAGATTTTGGTATCTAATCCCGGAGTCGCGGAAGTTGCCGTAATACCGATACCTAACGATATGGATGACGAGCATCCCATAGCTTTTGTAGCGAAGACACCGTCCTCCGGTGTAAGTATACTGATCGGCGAATAAAATTACATTGACTTCGTGAAGGAGAAAAAATTATTATCCTGGAAAAGATGATATTCTGATAAAGTATCTGATCCTTTCGCGGTTATCGAAAAATGGATCGGTAAGAAGAATACTTTAATGTAATTAATTTCTATGACGACAGGTAACGAAAGAAGAACTACAAAAAATGGTCGAAGACACACTACCCGATTATATGAAGCTACGCGGCGGTGTTATGTTTCTCGACGAATTGCCTCATACCGCATCCGGAAAAATTGCTCGAACCGATTTGAAAAAATTGGCGAATTCTTACGCGCATTAAATATAATCGTCCACTACGCTGTTCGAGTGAACTAAATAGAAGAAAACAAAAATCGTGTAAATAACAGACTTTTTTAAGCGTAATAACTATTTTTGACCGATGTCCTGTTATATTTATTATTTATCTGATGAAAGTGAGAACTAGATGGTCATTCCGTAAAATAAATTTTTGACACTTAGTATTATCGTTATCAGCATTGCCGACGAGATGTTGTTACACTTTTTAATTAATGTAATATGAATAAATAATTGTTATGAGTGATGTGCAAATTACCATTAATGTACGGAATGTTAATCAATAAGTATGTGACGAAAAATCATAAAAATGAATTACGTTTTCATTTTGAAAAAAAAATAAAAATAACGCAAAATACACAAATTTTTCGAATAAAAATATTTCGATTTCTTTAATTCGTATCTGTATTTTTTTTGCATTTTTTCGTATTGCTTCATATCCATCGGTAACTTATCGAAGAAGTTTGCGGCAACCCGTAGTAATTGGGTATTTCAAGTTCAACGTTCAGATACCATGATGAAGCGGTTTTCTGACCGTAAGTATGCCGTAGTGTGGGGAAAATTGCATCATCATTACTGACATGCCACTGGGATATGATGCACCACCAGTCATTGGTGTTCCAACCGTCGCGGAACGTCGAATTAAATTAGGAAACCCCCCATCAAAACTCCATGTCCCACGCGAACACTACGCGTAGTGTAGCCGATTGTAATCTCCTCTTGACATTCATTGCCCTCTCCACTGAATACGATAAGATATAGACGGATGGTGCACAAGAGTACATAACGCAGCGATGAATTGACGTTTCCGTATTATCGCGAGATTGTTCGAGTGAATCGATTAAGTGCTTAACCCGGCGAACTACCGCACATATTTCAATAAGATTTCCAGCGAATATACAGTGATAATGTCGAGTGTTGGATCTTACAACTTCGAGGTCAGTGATTAATTAAATAATCAAATAATTAAAAAAATGTCGAACAAATTTGACACAGCGAAACAATTTTTTTTTAATTTTTCGAAGTAATTATAACAGTGCTGTTTATGCAAATAAATTAATTTGGCATTATTATAGGTCCTTTGTAATGAGTTCACGCGAAACTATACAAATGCACCTTTTTTTTAAATAAATATAAACATCGCAAGAATGCGATTATACAGTTGACTCCGATGGACTCTATGATTACTTAAATTGCCGATTATCTCAAATTTTCCAGGGCACGGAGAATTTCGTTATCGAAAATAACATCGTAAAAGGTGTCGAGGAGGAGCGGATAATTACACATAATAACTTTGGAGAGCTGCTCCTCGAACGTATGAAGGCTAATCCAAGCTTCGTAGGGCAGGCATGTCATTTTTTATTTCTTTTCCATTCCATCCAATCGGCAAAGAAAAATATTCATCAACTGCAGTTATCGATAAAACTCACAGATAGACGGATTAACCGGAAGGGAAGAGACGATGGCGGAAATGGCGGAAAAGAGTGTAAAGTGCGCAATTTGGTTGAAGGAACAAAATGTTCAACCGGGCGACGTAATAGGAATTTGTACGCACAATCAAACAGACATGTATGTTCCATGTTTAGCCGCGATGTACGTAGGTGCCATTTTCAATGCTTGGTGGGACGTTGGACTCACCAAAGGTAAGAAATCGTAGGCGTTCGTCATTGTTCATTAAATGAAATACAGTAGGCAATCAGATAAGTTGAAGTATCGGGAACCCAGTCAATTAGGCACCATCAGATAAGTTGAATATCCTAATATCTGCTGGAGTACTTGCCCACTGTCCCTTCTGCCGGAAAAATGTCCCTTTCCGCCGCGTTCCCTCTCTGTCACACAAATTGCAGCACCGATTTTATTGGTCGGTATGAAAAGGGAAGGAGCGCGCCGTTGCCTCGCCGAGCAGGTAGACGGACCCGGCGAAGGGTTGGAATTCAACTTACTTGATGGTATTTTCTTCAACTTACCTGATGGTTGGAATTATCTGAGTTGGAAATACGTGATCGCTTACTGTACGTTTAAACGTGTACCCCGATTAATGATTACTCCATCATCACAGGGGTGGCGAAGCACATGATAAATCTAACTCAACCCAAAGTTCTGTTCGCCAGCGAGGCATTGGCGAATATAGCTGACGAAGTCGTCAAGGAAATGGGTGTAGAAATGGAAATAGTAATCTTCGGGAAGCTACAGGGTTTCCAATCGCTAAATGACATCCTTGCTACACGTGACAACCAATCCGTACGTCAATTTAGTTGCACGAAACTGGCGACACCCGATCATCCGGCTATCATAATGTACACATCAGGATCGACGGGACTGCCGAAGGGTGTATTACTATCACACAAAGCTCTCCTGGAGAACATCTGTCGATTTTGCGATTGGGGTACATTCGACCACGTTGCAAGGACATTGGTCTTCTCGCCGTTATCTTGGCTCTCCGGTATCTTTGTTATGCTAAGAGGAGTCCTTGTACCCGATACTAGAATCATTTATCCCGAATTCGTCGAAGAAAAGGCTTTTCAACTCATCGAAAAATACAAGGCATGTCTGCATTTTTTTTTATCGAAGAATGAATTAGATAAGTTATAGGCATGCAATTTTATGTAAATCAATAAGTTATCATTATCTAATGGTGAAATGTGTTAAACAGATCAACTGGATGCTTCTCGGAATAAGTACAGCTTTTAGACTTCAAAAATCACCAAGTAAAGCTAATTACGATCTGTCCTCCATACAATTAGTTTTGGTTGGTGGATCAATGTTGAAGAAAGAGAGGCAGGAAAATCTCGCGGAAATGTTTCCTCAGGCTATTATCAGTCAAGCTTATGGTACGAATAAGAACATTTATCATATTTTGTTGCCTCTAATTCGATCTCTCGGTTCAGACAAGATGTACACTTCATGGAGATTCGTTTGCAAGTTTATAGATAGATTAGATAAACTCATGACACGATTTATCGCTTCACAGGTTCAACGGAACTGGGAAATGCTGGTATTCAACAAGAAAACAATTTCAAGTCTGGTTCGTGTGGTAGAGTGACCAAAAATATTTCGTTAAAAGTCGTTGACCCTGAAACGGGGAAAGTATTGGGTCCCAACCAGACGGGTGAGGCTTGTTTCAAGTCTCGCTACATGATGACCTGTTATTACAAAAATCCGGAAGCAACGCGCGAGGTTATCGATTCCGAAGGTAAGTTTTATATTCGCATGAGTACCGAGATTGGCATCAATGATTAGTTTGCAAGATATTTCTGCAAAGGTCCTTTTAAGAGGACGTGAAACCCTATGGAGTGCGAGAGAGATAGCGTGATCGAGGCTTACGGCAGAGCGAGACAGAGGCACTCGGTAACGTGTTTCACCTCCTCTTAATACGTTAAGGTAGCTACAGCGCGTAGTGTCCATTTCGCCTAAATTCGACGAAATGGAGAGGGAATTGCAAACACTTCTCGATAGTATAAAAATCTGAAAAAAAAAAACATGCATATTATAGGGGCTGAAAAGATTAATTTGGCATAATAATAATTGCAGAATGTTATTAACAAATTGTTGAAAAAAAAATTGTTCAACAAATTTATGGTAACTCAACTTTTTTTTTTTATGAAAATGATTCGTTTATGTTTCTGAATACGTATGAATTTTTTCAGATTTTTATCTTTGGTTTGAATTTTTTTTTTATATGGAAAAAATGTGTAGAAAAAGACAAAATTGTCACCCTTCCCCCTCGCCCATTCCGAGCTCAATCGGTATCAAAAACTGTAATCAACGTTTTTTACGCATTTTGGCATTTACAGCTTAAAGAACAGTTTCATCGAATGCGGATATGACGAGAGCATTCGATGAAACTCTTCGTTAAGCTGTAAATGCCAATATGCGTGAAAAAAGTTGATTACAGTTTTTATTACCGACCGCGGTATTTCACCTTCTCTTAACAGTAATATTATCATGCAACCCGTCATAATCAGTATCTTTAATTTTTTATGATTGGAGATCTCTGCTTCATAAATAAATAAAATAAAGTAATAAAATAATTTCTATTTGTGAATACATGGCAGATATGAAAGTGGTAATTATTAAAAAAGTAATCGCTTCAAACTAAAATTATACGGGATGTTAAGAATGGCAAAAAATAACCAGAAAATGTTGTCCACACAGGTTGGCTGCATACCGGTGATCTGATTTACTACGACGAAGAGGGCCATATTTTCTTCGTAGATCGTTTAAAAGAGATGATTAAGTATCGAGGAAATCATGTTTCTCCCGGGATGATAGAGCAGGTATTGGAAAATCATCCGGATGTTCTCGAAGCGGCGGTGCTTGCGATTCCGCATGAAGTTGATGACGAACATCCAATTGCCTTCGTCGCGAAGGTACCTAACGGAAAAGTGAGTAGAAAAAATCATAAAAGAAACTGCATCCGCAAATCAAAGTCCTCCGTCAGGCGCAGCCTCGCAGCAGGATAATTTTATTTCACAATCCTCTGCAAACATTTTGAAGCCATCTGCGTATTTTATTTAAATTTATTATTGCTTTCGCCATCGCAGATTCTAGAGGAGGAGCTTCAGACATTGGTTGCCAACACACTGCCGGATTACATGAAACTTCGCGGTGGCGTAAAGTTTCTTGAGAAATTGCCTCATACATCCTCCGGCAAGGTGGCGCGATCAGATCTGAGAAATGTGGCTAAATCTTACGCATGTTCATGATACTCAAAACTCCGACGAATACTTGCGATATAACACGAGAGAACGTAATTTTAATAGTGAATACTTTTTTTATAACATTTTTTTTCTATATTTTTTATTAGTCGACATATGTAACGTTAGTTGCGTGTGTAATACTCAAAAAGAGTTTAAAATACATCGATAAGAAATACATATGCGGGGCGTAAATAAAAAAACTGAATATTTTTGTATGACCGATACTTGGTAATAAAAAAAAATTATCACGAACGAAAGAAGAAAAAGAAACGAGAATTTTTTTTGGTGCAAACCGTCTACTCATTCCGATCCATCTAATTTAAAATTGCGTCGAAATTAAAGGTCAACGTATCTTTGTCAGCGTGAGTGGGCAGAACATCAGTCACGCGATTTTTTTAAGCAGTAGATACTAACAACGTTACATGACTACGCTAGTCAATTACTTTTACACGATATTGAAATCGCAAGTTGGGCGATGATAAGGAAACGAATAATCGCACTAATAAAGCCCTCAAACATCGACTCGGCGACCCCAGGCGATAACCTTTACCACCATAATTTCTCGGATATCAATAAAGCAGTTAATCCAACGTGAGTATCGAAGCCGACGTTAAAAAAGAAATTCTACAATCATGTTAATGAGATAGAAGTTTTTTTTAATATCATAGTGATTCGACACTTTTATATATATGGCGATGAAATTTGTACGGAATTAAGTTGGTGGCTAGAAGTATATGAAAATTCTTTGCTAAGTACTCAGCGTAATCAGAAAGGCAAAGTCACAGAAACTATAACAAATCAACTTATTAAGAAAAATTTGCGAAAAGACTGATTGACTGGAAGAAACGAAATAGTGCTGTTTCACTGTGTTGTGCTTAGGCGTCACGTAGAACGTTTAATGAGGCTTCAGACGTGACAAAGATAAAAAATCGATATCATACTTCGTTGAACCTTAAAAAAACCCGTTTCAATGTGTGCGGTGATTAATAATTGCTCCACCATCACATAGATAAGGAAACATATCGTCGTCGGTATCATGGTACTTCAAAAATATCATTCAGAATTTGATGTTATGCATTTATCAGTAGATTATCAGGAGGTCAACGCATGAGTTACTAAACAACAACTAATAGTGAAAAGAAAACATTCTTTGGTGCTCCCTATTTTACACACCTATTTTTTATCAATTGATACATATGAATATAAATGGACACTAAAAATAAATAAAAATTAACAATTAATCACATTATTCTTCAAATCCGCGCATTAGTTTTGGCTTCTTGCGAAAACAACGCACAATGAAATAATTCTTAATTCCTATTATCATCGATCGAAAAGCACTTCGTCATGCATCGTCTGCACAAACAAATGTATGTTTGCATGTGTGACGGTGCGATTTTTTTTTCGTCTCCCAAATAGCTGATACCAAGCCATTAAAGTGGAACCAAATGAACAGACTTTTAAGCCTTTTCATTTAACTAATCAAACGTAATTGTCGATTGCCATCTTATCTCCTGCCGTAAGAAAAGATAAACCGAGGCATTAAATCAAATAGACCGCACAAATATATAAATACAAAGAAATAACTTTGCCTCAGTTAGTCTTTGTGTCACCAATTAGTCGCGTTAAACTTTCGTCGCGGAGAATCGTTGGAGAAAAAAAGTTATTTAGACAACTTGCTGTATCATAAAAAATAAGGATACAAAAATGTCGGGAGATTCAACTTACAATTACAAGGTGAGGAAGAATTTGAACGCTTTTCAAATGTGCCTTTGATTCGTGTTATTAAATAATAAACATCGCTCTTTGTTTTTCTTTATACCGTCGTAATTATTTTTAATATTGTGACGACTTTTCCAGAGTCCCAAAGGGTTCGTAATCGAAAATGGAGTTATAAAAGGTGTCGCAACACCGTTAAAGACGAGTTATACTAACTATGGTGAATTTGTTCTCAATCGTATGAGAGAACATCCGGAATTTGTTGGTCAGGCAAGTGTTCTTTTCTTATTCAATAAAAAAAGCTATCATGAGCGTCATAAGAGCCGTTCGCTGAGGTTAAGTGAGTTTTAGTAAAACGTGTAGAAATTTATAAAAACTCACAGGTAGACGGTGTGACCGGAAGGAATGAAACACTTGCGGAAATGGCGGAGAAGAGCATCAAATGCGCATTATGGTTGAAGGAACAAAATATCAAGACTGGTGACATAATTGGCATTTGTACACACAATCAGCCGAACATGTATGTGCCATGTTTCGCCTCATTGTACGAAGGTGCCATTTTTAATCCGTGGTGGGATGGCGGTCTGACCAAAGGTTAATACACCAAACCGTTAACTTTGTTGTTCCCGACATTAAGTATATATTTCACGTTTATCGTATAATCGAATTTCTATGAATGACAGAGATGACGAGGCACTTTATCACCCTCACGAAGCCCAAAGTCTTGTTCGCCAACGAAGTATCGGCGCTCATAGCTGCGGAAGTGGCTAAAGAAATCGGCGTAGAAGTGAAGATAGTCGTTTTTGGAAAGCTACCGGGTTTCCAGTCATTGGATGAGATCCTTGCATCCCAAGACAACAAACCCGTGTCTGAATTTAGTTGCACGCAATTATCGAGCTTCGATGAACCTGCGCTTATATTATACACCTCCGGATCAACTGGATTACCGAAGGGTGTTCAGCATTCGCACAAAAGTTTCATAGGGAATTATTACCTTAAGAAGTCATCCGATACGACTATGCTGTTCTCGCCCCTTGCTTGGGGTACCGGCATCCTCCTTATGTTTCAAGGAGCCACTCGACCCGAAAGGAGGGTCATACATCCAGAATTTAATGAGGAAACGGCACTTCAGCTTATTGAGAAATTCAAGGTAATTAAATTTAGCTGGTAACATCATTCGCTGGATTTGACAATGGCGAGATCCTTCAACTTTAGAGCCCTTAATTTGTATGCTATTAGTTACATCGGCATGTTGCTTTTATTTTATGAAAATTAAACTAAAAATAAGGCGAATGTCCCAGTCATCGTCAATGTGTGCTTTGACTGTAGCAAAATATATATTAAAAGCATACGATTGACGATTACTCGGACATTCACCTCACAGTGTATTCTGCGATCATCGAAATACTATTCTAAGCTTTACGATTTAATGAAATTTCAAGGCTATTCGAATAATAACATTGCGTGTTTAGGTTAATTGGATGCTGTTAGGAACCAGCATGGCATATAGAATGCACAAATGCCCGGAAATATTAAACTACGATCTTTCCTCGCTGCGAAAAATGGTCGTGACTGGAGCAGTGCTGAAAGAAGAAACACAAAAAGCGATGGCTGTAAGCTTCCCTCAGACCACTGTAAGCCAGATATACGGTACGGATGGTTATAACTACTACCCTATAAATATATTTGCATTTATTAAAAAAAAAAAAGCGATTCCTACAGAGATAGAGATCGAAAAATAAAAAGTTTGCCGACAGATTAGATAATTCAAGTTTTGTTAATTATCAAAAAGGTTCCACGGAATTTGGATGCGTAGTCCTTGAGATGGAGACCGATGCCAAATACGGCTCTTCCGGAACTATCGTACAGAATTATTCGATGAAAGTTATCGATACTGAGACCGGAAAAATCTTAGGTCCCAATCAGACGGGCGAAGCCTGTTTTACGTCACCTTACATGATGACCTGTTATTATAAAAATCCTAAAGCTACCAGCGAAATCTTCGACGATGAAGGTACAACGACGCGATTCTAAAACTATGCTAAACATTTTTTTAAATGATGATAATAACGTAAGAATTGTATGAAACACAGGTTGGCTTCACACCGGTGATCTTGTTCACTACGACGAGGAGGGCTACGTGTTTGTCACCGATCGAATTAAAGAAATGGTCAAATACAGAGGAAATCACGTTTCACCCGCGATGATAGAGAAAGTATTGCTAACGCACCCCGAAGTCGCCGAGGCTGCGGTCCTCGGAATACCCCACAATAGCGATGACGAGCATCCAATAGCTTTCGTAGCGGCAACACCGTCAGCTAAAGTAAGTACTTTCACTTGTTTACTATTCAACAGGTATTGAATAACTAAAACATTTTTTTTTCTACCACCACAGGTTACCGAAGCTGAACTTCAAAAATTAGTGGCCGATGTACTGCCGGATTACATGAAACTCCGAGGTGGTGTCGAGTTTATGAAAGAACTTCCGCACACAGCGAACGGTAAAATTGCCAGAGGCGAACTGAAAAAATTGGCAAGGTCTTACGCTCGTTGACAATTGTGTAAATGACAGTAACGTTGATGATATATGTAAATAATTATTAATGACATACGCTGATGATATATGTAAATAATTATTTTTTGAGATGTTAATAGATGTTTTGAAGAGTTAATAAATTAATTTTAGGCCGATTTTAATTAAGAGTTATTGGGAATTATGAAAGAAGATGTTGGATACGATATATAAAAAAGCACTATGTAATGGCAGAGAAAAATTGTAAAATTTGTCTACTTCTCGTAACAATAATTAAAAATCTAAACATTGATTGGTTGAATGGTTTCTACTTGTACCAATAATAATAAGAGCCAAAGATTTGTATTACCGGGGATGTTACCGTTATAGTGTTATGTAGTACTGTTCCATAAAAGTGGATAATGCGAAACGATGGGCTTGTAACGGTCTCGAAATTATCATTTCTTCTCGAGGTCAACGATCCGGCCGCTACACGCTTGACTGACGCCCGACGACCCTAATCGCGTGTAGTAATACAAAATATGCAACACGCGTCGACGCCTTCAGCCCTCAGCTTCAACGCATAACTTCTCAGTTTATTTATAACTAGTATATTGACTTAACTATACAGGTGTTAAGGTAGCTACAGCGCGTGGTGTCCATTTCGCCTAAATTCGACGAAATGGAGAGGGAATTGCAAACACTTCTCGATAGTATAAAAATCTGAAAAAATGCATGCATATTATAGGTACTAAAAAGATTAATTTGGCATAATAATAACTGCAAAATGTTATTAACAAATTGTTGTTAATAAATGTTATTAACAAATTGTTGTTAACAAATGTTATTAACAAATTGTTGTTAATAAATGTTATTAACAAATTGTTGTTAATAAATGTTATTAACAAATTGTTGTTAATAAATGTTATTAACAAATTGTTGTTAATAAATGTTATTAACAAATTGTTGTTAATAACATTATGTTATCAACAAAAAAAAATTGTTCAACAAATTTATGGTAACTCAACTTTTCTTTATGAAATTGATTCGTTCATTTTTCTGAATACGTATGAATTTTTTCAGATTTTTATCTTTGGTTTGAATTTTGTCTTTTTCTACGCATTTTTTCCATATAAAAAAAAATTCAAACAAAAGATAAAAATCTGAAAAAATTCATTCGTATTCAGAAAAATGAACGAATCATTTTCATAAAAAAAAAGTTGAGTTACCATAAATATGATGAACAATTTTTTTTTCAACAATTTGTTAATAACATTTTGCAATTATTATTATGCCAAGTTAATCTTTTCAGTACCTATAATATGCACGAATTTTTTCAGATTTTTATACTAGCGAGAAGTGTTTGCAATTCCCTCTCCATTTCGTCGAATTTAGGCGAAATGGACACCACGCGCTGTAGCTACCTTCAGAGGTTTTGACTGAGGGTACTTGTCAGTGTTATTTTTGGAAGATATATTAAAGTATGTACAGTAGGCAATCAGATAAGTTGAATATCTTAGTACTTGCTGGACTACCTGGGGTGGGATCCCAAACGAATGTTAACGCAAACGCAACGCAAACGTAGCGCTATCTATCAAGTGCGAAAGAGATGCCGTTACTGGTGCTCACGTGGGTGTGACAGAGATACACTCGCACCGTAGCGTTACGTTTGCGTTGCGTTTGCGTTAAGTTCCGTTTGGGATCCCACCCCTGGCCACTGTCCCTTCCGCCGGAAAAATTTCCCTTTCCGCCGCGTTCCCTCTCTGTCGCAGAAATTGCAGCAACGATTCTATCGATCGGTATTGGTTGGTATGAAAAGGGAAGGAGCGCGCCGTTGCCTCGCCGAGCAGGTAGACGAACCCGGCGAAGGGCCAGAATTCAACTTACTTGATTGTGTTTTCTTCAACTTACCTGATGGTTGGAATTATCTGAGTTGGAAATACGTGATCGCGTACTGTATTTCGTATAAATTAGAAGAAAAAAAAAAAAAAAAACAAGAGATATGGATTTTTATAGTAGTTATTAGAATTGAGAAGAAGATTATATGAATTGTATAATTCTTTTCAGTCAGGAAGAGTTGACGTATATTGTTGTATAAGAGATTTATTCTGGACGCCCGGTGTTGAACAAGGAATCCCGGAGATAGTTTCCTGTTGATTTTTTTATATTTTTATACAATTTCAACGTTCCCGCTACTAAAAAGTTCAGTTATTGGACATAACACGCCCCCTCGGGAGAAAATTTTCAACTAAAATTGATGATATCATCAGAGAATTCTTAATGACGGCTGCCTTTTATATTGAGAAGAATAGAGGCGTTCATTTTTAGTAGCATTAACCAGCTGCGAATTCACTCGATGTGGTAACATTGGCCGGCGCGGTTTTACCTGTAGCCAATCCGGATCACCTTCAGTGTGGTGCTGAAGTCCGGATAAATTGTATAAGAAGAAGAAGAAGAAGAAGAACTCCTCAGTTCTTCTCAGACCTGAATGTTAGACGGCACACTCTCGAAAACGTTCCGACTAATAAATCACCTTGTTACAAATTCTAGAATTAATAATTACTGCTGAATCGAATGCCTGTTATATTTCTTGTCATCATTCGAAACGCATAATTCCGTTATGCCTACTGGACAGAACTAATTTATGTCCACGTGTGAGTGACTTTCCTTATTCTTAATATAATCGCGAATACGTAATATTCACGTCATTCATTAGGACCTGCAAAACCTTATCATTGGCCTACAGAACGATAAAGTCTATAAAAAAATCCGAATGAACATATAAATAGCCGGAACTATTTTCGCCTACTCAGTGTCTCCTTGTGTCATCGACTAATCGCGTTTAGCTATCATTACTGAGAACATTTCGAAAAAGCAAATTACTCTATTTACTGTATTGTAGTCTCTTCTAAAAATACCAAAATGCTGGGTGATTCAACTTACAACTACAAAGTGAGTGGAAGTAAATTTTATTGCTTCGTAGATGTGTTAACCCCTCACGAACGGAGAACTTAAATATAGGTCCGTATTTCTCGAGCAGTCTTTACCTTCAATTGCCCCATTTAACTATAAAAAATGGCGAAAAAATTCTGAAAAAATTTGTAAAATAACGTCAAACTGTTTTTTTTTTTCGATGAATCAAAGGAATTTGTTTTACGCTCTTGCATATTGTTGTTACGAGCAAACGAAATTCGCGTTCTACTTGACCGGCAAAAAGTCTGTCGTACGTGAGGAGCTAATTATACAATCCTCCCCCCCCCCCCCCCCAATCTATTCAATTATTTTTCTTCGTAACAACAATTGTTAACTTCATCTATTCTCCCGACTTTCTCAGGATTCCGAAGACTTCGCAATCGAGAATGGGGTACTAAAAGGCGTCGCAAGACCGCCGACGATCGATCACAATAATTACGGTGAATTAATTCTCAGTCGCATGAGGGAACAACCAGATTTCGTTGGCCAGGCATGTCTTCTTTTACAAAGTGACTGAGCCATCGTGAGAGCATTGTCTCCAAAATGAATTTTTCTTTTAACAAGGAATCTTGGAATTGATAAAAACTCATAGATCGATGGTGTGACCGGAAGGAAGGAGACGTTTGCGGATATGACTGAGAGGAGTGTGAAGTGCGCAATGTGGTTGAAGAAACAGAATGTCAAGATCGGTGACGTAATAGGCATTTGTACGCACAATCAGGTGGACATGTATGTGCCATGTTTCGCCTCGTTGTACGCAGGCGCCATATTCAATCCGTGGTGGGATTCAGGTCTGACTACAGGTGAGAACGTTCAGCAATTGCATGTCTTCAACATTACCGGAATTAATAAGACTTCATTCGTGAAATCACCGAATCTCTATGAGTAACAGAAGTGGCGAAACACTTCGTTACTCTGACGAAACCCAAAGTATTTTTCGCCAACGAGGCATCAACGGCTTTAGTTGCCGAAGTTGCTAAAGAAATCGGCATAGAAATGAAGATAGTCGTTTTTGGAAAGCTACCGGGTTTCCAGTCATTGGAAGAGATCCTTGAAACCCAAGACGACAAACTCGTGTTCACGTTTAGTTGCACGAAATTATCGAGTTCTGATGAACCAGCAATTATTCAATACACCTCGGGATCGACGGGATTACCAAAGGGTGTTTTACGGTCTCACAAATCTCTAATGGGGAGGATGAACATCAAAAAACCGCGTGATACCAATGGTCCCGTTACCGCGCTGGCATTCTCACCCCTTTCTTGGGCCACAGCTATCATTATCATGTTCGATGGGATTTTCGAACCGGAAACGCGAATCATATATCCGGAATTTCAGGAGGAAACGGTTTTTCAACTTATCCAGAAATTTAAGGTGATACGAGTTTTATTATTTAGCAAAATAATGATCGTAGCTATTAGAATAATATGATTACTCGTAGGTAAACTGGATGCTCGTAGGAACGAGTTTATCAGTCAGATTGCAAAAATCCCCACTATTATCGAAGTACGACTTGTCGTCATTGAAAAGAATTGTCGTGACTGGAGGCGCGTTAAAGGAGGCGACACAAAAAGCGATGGCGAAGTGCTTTCCGCGGACCATTATCAATCAGGCGTACGGTACGAATAATCATCCCCTACCGATAGATGTCGGTGTATTCGGTTTTGCAGCAAAAAAACAACGAGAGGCCTTTGACTTCGTTTAGCGATCGATAGATATAGAGTTAAGCGGCAGATTAGATAATTTCATTGATATGATTAATCACCCCGAAAGGTACAACGGAATTGGGATGCATTACACTTGAGATGGAGGCCACTGGTACCAAATACGGCTCTTCCGGGAGAATCATACCAAACTTTTCGATGAAAGTTATCGATACTGAAACCGGTCAAATCTTAGGTCCTAATCAGTCCGGCGAGGCCTGTTTCAAGTCACCATACTTGATGACCGGTTACTATAACAATCCTAACGCTACCAATGAAATCTTTGACGCTGAAGGTACGACTCAGCGATTCGAAAACTATGATGAAATTTCAGGGATCATAATAATGATAACAGAATGATCGTATCGACAACAGGTTGGCTTCACACCGGCGATCTCGTTTATTACGACGAAGAGGGATACGTTTTTATTATCGATCGAATTAAAGAGTTAATCAAATACAGAGGATATCACGTTTCGCCCTCAATGGTGGAAAGAGTACTTCTAACACATCCTGAAGTCACCGAGGCTGCGGTCTTCGCGATACCCCACGATGTCGATGACGAACATCCGTTCGCATTCGTAGTGACGATACCGAAAGCTAAAGTGAGTACCTCAACGATTTTGCCAAAAAAAATCAATAATCGTTGGATTTTTTTTTGTTACCACAGGTCACGAAAGCTGAACTACAAAATTTGGTGGCTGACGCACTGCCGGATTGCATGAAACTCCGTGGTGGTGTCAAATTTATAAATGAATTGCCTCATACATCATCCGGGAAAATTGCTAGAAGCGAACTGAGAAAATTGGCGAAGTCTTACGCGAAGGCTTAAGAAAATGTGTGGAGTTACGATGTAAAAAAAAAAAAAATACAAAATAAAATGAAAATGTACGGAAATTTGATATTTTATACTAACGTTATAAAATGCGAAATGATTAGTGTGCAATCGATTATATAGCAAGCGTTGTAAAATCTTTAATTTTGATCATTAAAATTCTTCAACAAAAATTGATAATTTTTTTCTTGGAACTCAATATCAGTGAACTTTCTTCGGTATGTTGTCTTTCAGATCTCTGTCCCGTAATAGAATCGTCCATTGCCGCGGTGCAAACCAAATTCTGAACTCGATATCTATCTATCAAGAAATCTGCAGTTCTCAAGTTTCGGCAAGTAAAATGGAGTGGATACGAACCGCCCCCCGTGTTTATCCATCGCAATGATTTTATAATGCTATGATAAAAAAAAAGAATGATAAGATTGTATAAAATGATTCTCTTCGCGCAAATGATATTGATGAGAGGGGATTTGCGATTAGTGATTATTTATCAGTTGAAAAATAATTCGGCATTGGGGGGTATGGCGCTTCGCCACAGATAAAACTGATTCTGTATCTGCGTGGTTCCTGCGGAAGAATCGTCAACAATTCGTTTCTGCGGTATTATTTACATACTTTTCCTTCTCTCGCGCCACAAGCGACACTCGGCTTCGCCTCGTGTCCTTGTAGCGCTCGATTCGGCTCGTGCGGCCGCTTCCCATCCGTCGCCGTAAAGTCCGCCTTCTCGCACTCGTGTCGCAATAGAGTTCAAGCTCCGTATTCTTAACTCCCCTTAACTTAACCGATCCTTTATTTTAACTCGTTACCATGACAACGAGTTCCCTTAACTGTATTTCCCCTGAGTCCGTTTGCCGCACTCCAAGCGGAGTCTATTTCGTAAAATGTAAACTGCGCACGCGCAGCAATTACAAGATGCACGCGCAGCAATTACAACGGACCGGAAGTAGGGACGATACGGGAAATACAGAAAAGGGAACGGGTCCGGTCCCGTCGAGTTAAGAATACGGAGCTTGGACTGTAGTACATTACGACACGAGTGCAATAAAATTTTTCCTGACGAGTGTGAGTTTGCAGCACGAGCCGAAGGCGAGTGTTGCAATCACACGAGTTGAGAAAAAGTTTCTCGCACGAGTATCGTACAAAATTTTATTTCACGAGTGCGAGAAATGCGTTTTATCACACGCGCAGCGAAGCGAAGCGTGCGAAAAAACGGCGTACTACGGCGGTACTATTAGAGATCCGCAATTTCGGCGTTAATATTGAAGCTAAATTTTCAGGCTGTTCGTTGGACTTTTTAATTTATTTTTCTTTATTTTTTATTTTCATAGATAATAATAATTGTTGCTGCTCCATTAATTTGTCATCCCCTATTCTACCGATTGTTATTTTATTTTGTTCAAATTTATTTAAATCTGTTATTGAAGTAAAATATCCGTATCGACAAATGGAGAAAAAAACAGAGTTTAGATCGAAGCGCGTTTTATCAAAACCACGATAAGTGTGCACTACAATAATTCTTATGCGCGTTTGAGGCATTGATCGCGGAGCCACGTCATCGTGATCTGGATATATCGAGAATATCTGGATATGACACGCAACAGAGGGAAAAATACTCGGCACATTAATCGCATCGATTAATCGCTATGTATTGATAATCGTGTCGATAACAACAAAGCTATACAAATCGGAGATCTGGTACGACGAAAAGGAACACAACTTTATCGCTGATCTATTCGGCAAAATGAGTAAATTCGGGCAAAAATATATTCTACGTGAACCTATTGGAGGGGTACTGGAAGTGATCGACTGATTTTTAACGATTAGCGTAAACTTCGCGCTATTGATAATATCGAACACTCTATCGTCTTATACCGAAAACGCAACTCTAACATAAGTTCGATGATCCGTATTTGATAGATTTGTCTTAATTCGGAGTATTCTAGAATTTTGTCATTGAATGCTCACTGATTGCAGCATTTTTGTTGTTACGAAATACACCAGCAGCGCTTCTCGCGATCAGCACTGGCGATTCAATGGCTAATGCCTTATAATGGCCTAAAATAACAGTTTTCAAAACTTACGCGCGTTTCCGTGAAAAATATTGATTTGGTAAAAAAAAATGGCGTTTTCGTGGATAGCAGAAAAAAAAGCTGCAGTGACAAACCTTAAACGCCAAAAAACAAAATATTGCCATAGCGTATTTTTATAGTCAATTTTTAAAAAAGTTACGATTCTTGAAACAATCCAATTGCCTATCGTGTCTTACGGGAAGAAATACACAAAAAGGTGTCAAATTTTCAAAAAATCTTTTTACACTCGGTGTACACGGATTGCACTCTGAAAGGAAGAGTTTTCAAGTTACGCGTCTTAAATTTTGACACAACATTCTTCACACTATTCTTTATCTTGGTATAGAAGCTGTTTTAATTTTTCTTGAAATCTTCATATTTTTTTTAACGAAAAACTGTTCGAAAAAAAAGGCGAAATTCAATACTTTTTTTTTCAAATTGCCGCCATTTTGTCAATTTGGATCGAAAAAAAAAAATTCTTCATAGCTCGGTAGCAGCTTTCATACTAATTAATTATCTTTTTTCAAATGTTGTTTTAGACAATATTGACGACTAGAGGAGTGTATACCGTCAGAAGTCAATTTTTTTACAAGCCGCTTTACTATAAACAAATAAAAATAAACGATTAACATTTTTTTTCTGTTTTTCATGAGTGCTTTGATTTGACATAAAAAAATCAGGCTGATTAGCGTATTTTATCCATCAAAAAAAAAATCGTGAAAATTCGCCATTTTTTGGACCGTCACACTGGGATGATCCCTTAATAGTTTTTTTTTTTTTTTTGTTACGGGACAATTTAAAATATGAAAAAGTACGATAACCACGATTTTGGAATTTTTTCGTCAAATCCGAAGGGTTCGTAAAAATATTTTTATCCACATATTTAACTGTATTTTTTCGCATCAAAAAATAGTGATATAACATTATATTAAGTCGATTGTTATTATCAACGAAGATTCACTAAACGAAACGAACGATTGTCCGTAAAATGGACCGTAATTCAGATCCATACATGTACTACGCGTATTGATATGAAGTATTGAATCTGTTTATCAAAGATGACCACCTTTTCCTATATACAAGATTTTATCAACTTGAAAAAACAACATGGAGCGCGTGAAGGATCGGTCGGTTAATTCGTCACTATCGAACATCAGTGAGGTGATTGGTAATTCGAGTGGTCAATCGTCATATATATACTTCCGAAGTTAATTTCCATTAGCGCTTTTCCCCTCTCTTCTCGGAACCGATAAAACGTATCATTTACTCAAATAAACACCAATAAACATATATAAGTGAGTAATTTTACATCCTCAGTATTGTTCGCGCCCTCGAACTGAATTGTTCGATTCTTTATCACAAGCAAATAATTTTTTTTGGCAATTCTAATTCTATTGACATTGACGTACGATGGGAATAACTCGAGAAACAAAATATAACTACAAGGTATGAAACAAAACTATAATACAAAATATTTGAAAGTAATTATATTTCGCTGATGTCAGCATTTATCCTTTTATATTTTCGCCGGTCTGGGAACTTCAAGAGAAACAAAAGTCGCGAATAAAACAATTGAAAAAAAATTATTGTTATAAATTATAAAGAAATTAATGGATAAAGCGATTTACTTTCGAAAAAATATCTTTCGTACGTGAAGGGTTCGCGTATTATAACTTTTAAACGATTTAATGACATATTATCAAATTTTTTTAACGACTTCGTATGATTCTTCTAGAATAAAATTTTTTTTTTCAAAATCGTAATTTCAAATAAAAACATTATTTCTTACTTATTTATAAATAAAACACGACTAGCTATGCAAGTTATACATTTACGTGATCTTTCCAGTGTGACGACTTTGTGATCGAAGATGGAATTATAAAAGGCCCTTCGGTGCCGTACACTCCGGAGTACAGTAACTACGGAGCGTTGATTCTCGAAAGATGGCGCGCGAATCCAAATTTCATCGGACAGGTATATATACTTTTATTTAATTTTTTTTTCTTTCATACAATGCAATATTATTAAATTCGGAGTAAAAATAGGCTGTGGCTAGTCGTCCGACAGTCGGACGAATAATGGCCCCTTATTCGTCCGAAATCGGACGAATTTGCGATTTTTTATTCGTCCGACTGAAAAAGGCAAATTTGTGATGTATAAAGCGGACGATTAATATTCTTTTATACGTCCGACCGTCGGACGAATAGTGAAATGTTATTCGTCCGACGATTGCCCCAAGAAAATTCAAAAATCCGATGGTCGGACGTTTAGCAACGTAATAGTCGTCCGATTTTGGACGAATAATGGTCCCTATAGTATTTATTTCTTAAGTCCGAGAGGTGCATGTTTCATCGTAATACATAATAGTATTTATTTCTTCAGTCGGGGGGCTTCGCCCCCCGAACCCCCTACCGGGGCTTCGCCCCTGGACCCCAGCAGGGGCTCCGCCCCTGCACCCCGCCAGGGGCTTCGCCCCTGGACCCCAATCGTATATGCCTACAATCATATATAATTACATTTGTTCTGCGTGCTGTACACCGTGAGGTGCGGGCGGGGGGGTTGACATTTGTTTGTCGGACGAATAGGAAAAAATTATTCATCCGACGATGATTAATCGTACTCGAAATTTTGATATTTGCTTGTCGGACGAATAGAAAAAAATTAATCGTCCGACTCTGATTATCGCACTGAAAATGTTGCTATTTGCTTGTCGGACGAATAGGAAAAAATTATTCGTCCGACAATGAATAATCGTACTCGAAATTTTTATATTTACTTGTCGGACGATTAGAAAAAAATTATTCGTCCGACACTGATTATCGTACTGAAAATTTCGATATTTGCTTGTCGGACGAATAACTTTTCCATAATCGTCCGATAGTCGGATGAATAATTTTTTTTTATTCGTCCGTAGTCGGACGTCTAGCCACTTCCGTAAAAATAATATCGGCGAATCAACGAATTCATTAAATGCACAGATTGACGGTTTGACCGGAAAAAAGCAAACGTTCGCCGAAATGACGGAAAGAAGTGTAAAATGTGCAATGTGGTTAAAGAGCCAAAATATCAAACCCGGCGATGTTGTAGCCGTTTGTACTCACAATCAACCGGACATGTACGTGCCAATTTTTGCCTCGATGTACATCGGAGCTGTTTTTAACACGTGGTGGGATATGGAACTTACCAGCGGTAAGAAACTCGCGACACTAATTAATAAATAATCAAAATCACTCCCGAAGTTTGACGCCAATTAATTCTATTTAACGATTCATATATATTCGAAAATATTCGTAAAAAATTTGCACTCGATATTACGACGGATCGCCAATATTGAAATTTGACGATTTTTGTCTGTCTCGATGTTTTAAAAATGCACTCACTACATATAGAATTATTATTTTTTTTTTTTACGCACAGAGGTGACACGACACTTCCTAACTCTCACGAGACCCAAAGTCTTGTTCGTTCACGAAGCCTCAGCCACTATAGCACTCGAAATAGCTAAAGAAATCGGGATATCACTAAAAGTCGTAATCCTCGGAAATCGACCGGGTCACCGCTCGCTCAGTGACATTCTCGCGACACAGGACAGTAAATTAGTCTCCGAATTTTGTTGCGAGAAACTGCCGAGTGTCGACGACCCCGCATTTATCGTATACACGTCCGGAAGTACGGGATTACCGAAAGGTGTCGTTACCTCGCACAAGTGTCTCTTCGGGCATTCGCCGAACTTCGTTAATCTCGGTGAAATGAATGATACCATAACGTCCATTTCGTTCTCATCGATATCCTGGGGTGTCGGAATCGCCTGTTTGCTCCGAGCAGCCGTCGCGCCAGAAACAGCGGTTATCTATCCGGAATTTATCGAGGAGACAACGCTCCGTCTTATTGAAAAGTATAAGGTACGTTTCTCCGAAAGGTATCGATTTTTTTTTCATTTCACTACAGTGCACTCCCGAACGCGGCCTGTCGTCGGGACAGAGAAAACGGGGACGCAGCCGTGCGAGCCGTGTGGGCCGTGCGGCTGCGCCCCCACCACTGACTGAAGTATACGGTCCCGACGGTGCCTCGGCACTAGACATGCGCAGTCGCGCACGCTAATGCCCGGCAAGGAAACAGCTGTGCGCGTGCAGACTTCGGGAGTTCACTGTATTACAATTATTTTAACGTACAGTTTTCAATAAACGCATAATAGTGCTGACAATTACATTCCCGAATGTTTCTCAGATCAATCTGATGCATTTACAACCGCGAAAAGCTCTCAAACTACAAAAATGTCCGAGCATCGGGAACTACGACGTTTCGTCGTTGAAACTTCTCTGGATGAGCGGCGGAGTCGTGAGAAGGGAGATGCAAGAGGCAATAGTCGCGAGTTTTCCTAAAACTGATGTTTTCCAGGCTTACGGTAAGGAAGAATTAATTAATTGACGTGTTATTAGTATTAAGATAGTCCTTTCATTATGTCTGATGCCTCCTAAGTTCGAGAGAGAAATGTGAGAGATTACGAATACTTCTCGACGGGATAAAAATCTGAAAAAAATCGAACATATAGACGGTGCCGAAAGGATTGTTTTTGCATAGTAATAATTCCAAAATATTATTAACAAATTATTGAAATAAAAAATTGAAATAACCCGGCAACCCAATTTTTTTTTGTTACGAAAATGATTCCTTAGTTTTTCTGAATACGTATGAATTTTTTATAATTTTTGTAATTTTTTATTTTAAACAAATGATAACATAAAAAAACACAATTTTCAAACAGTACACAAAATTTTGAAAAAAATTCATACGTATTCAGGAAAAGTAACGAATAATTTTCATAACAAAAAAAAATTGCCGGGTTATTTCAATTTTTTATTTCAAAAATTTGTTAATAACGTTTGGGAATTGTTATTATGCAGAAATTATCTTTTCAGCGCCTTCCAAATGCATTATTTTTTTCCGATTTTTATCCGATTGAGAAGATTTTGTAATTCTCTCTCATTCCTCTCTCAAGCTTTTGCGGAATCAGACAAAACGAAAGGACTACCGTAATGATGAATGAGCTTCGAAAATCGTTCTGAAATCATTGCCGCCAAAGTCCAAATCAACAAGCGACCGTGTCTTCAAATCGTTATCAAGATATCCGTTCCGATATTTTTTTTTAGATCACCGAAATAATCGAAAAAAAAAAAAAAATGAAAAAAATGCTATCAGCTATATATAATCGAGTGTAACCTTGTAACGATTGATAATTGCATAGTTAACTATTTTAATCCTTATAATTAGATCCAAAAATTCGATCGGATCCGACAGATTGGATAATTCGTCGTTATCGATAGATTAGATAATTTTGATGCCAAATTCTGTCCGAAGGTATATCTGAACTTGGAGGTGTGGCACTGAGACAAACGCCGGGTTATAGACCCGGTTCTTGCGGTAGAATCGTCAAAAATGTAATGATGAAGGTAATCGATCCGAAAACTGGAAAAATCTTGGGCCCCAATCAGCCCGGCGAAGCGTGTTTCAAATCTCCGTATATGATGACCCGTTACCACGACAATCCAAAGGCGACGAATAAAGCGATTGATCACGAAGGTAATGAAAAATAAATTTAAAAAATCAATAAAAAAAAACAATCAATAAAAAAAAGCAATCAATCAAACATCAAAATCAATCTATCAATTTCTAAAATTCCCAAAAAAACTGAGCAAAAATATACATAAAAAAAAAATGATATCCATTAATCCTATCGATTTCTTCGCGATTAAAAAAATTCTCAAAAAAAAAAGAAAGAACGAGGAAAAATGCACGCGAAAAAAAATAATATCGATCAATCGTGTCATTGATCACCGAATAATCTTTGAGATCACAGGATGAATACACCCCGACGATCTCATGCAATACGATACGAAAAAAAAAAATGAGCAAAAATACGCGCGAAAGAAAAAATGAAATCCATTAATTGTATCAATTTTTTTTCAATTTAAAAAATTCGCAAAAAAACAAGAATAAGGAAAAATACTTGTGAAAAAAAAGATATCCATTAATTGCATCCATTTCTTCTCAATTTAAAAAAGTCCCAAAAAATGACGAAGGAATGAGGAAAATTACACGCGAAAAAAAATGATATCGGCTAATCGTGTCGATTAATCGCCACATAATCTTTACGATCACAGGTTGGATACACACCGACGATCTGGTGCAATACGACGACGAGGGACACGTTTTTGTCACCGATCGTATCAGCATAATGATCAATTATCGAGGACATTACATCTCACCTGAAACTATCGAACAGATCCTCGAAGCGCATCCGGAGCTTATCGACGTTGCGGTTGTAGGAGTCTCTCATCCCACGGATAACGAACGGCCGGTCGTCTTTGCGGTCAAAAAACCGGATTCTGATGTCAGTACAATTGATCATTCGAAACTATAATGCAAAAAACATTGGCGTCCCGAATTAACAAATGCAATTTACTGCTGTAATTCTGTTAATTAACGATTTCGTATCCGCCACAGGTGAAGGAAGAGGATATTAATGAATTGATATCAAGCAGATTGCCGAATTACGTGAAACTCGGAGGTGTGAAGTTTATGGACGCAATACCTCGAGTACCATCGGGAAAAGTTGCGAGAGCGTATCTGAAAAAATTATCGGAGACTTGAGACGATTGGAAACATCTCTTCGCCTATTCATTTCAAGTTTATTTGGTAAGAAAAACTGTAATAAACGGTATTCAGAGATCGTCAATACATTATAGCCGATCGAGGAATGTTCTTCCGGTTTTCCCGAATGTCTACCAATTTTTTTTTTTTTTTTTTTACACGAAATTGTACGATATGATGATACATATTGAATTAGAAAAAATTAGGAATATACAATTTTGCGCGCATATTCCCGGGATGATCGGGAAAAAAAAAAGGAAAAATCTGATGAGACTACAAATCGATATATGAAAATCTATATACTATATATGTACATAATATTGTTAAGAAAAAATAACTTTTAATTTTACCAGAATCCTTTGATTATAGTAAACTAATCGTTAGCTTAACCAGCGCAAGAAATACAGTGTGATTATTAATTTCCTGCATGTATTTGGTTCTCGTTAAATAAAAGGAACAAAAGTGAAATTAATTTATCGTATATGTGCCTTCAGATCTGCCGACGAATGCCGATTGTCGAATTTCAAACACTGAATCATTATTATGTAATAAGGAAGATACGTATGTTCACGAGTGATGAAACTGGAGGTTTGCATTCGTTGAAAGTCGATAACGATTTTTTTTTTCGATATCTGATTTATTTGTCGTTATTGTTGTTGATAATAGATCGTGAGAATGATAATTGAAGCTTATCGTGCAAATGTTGCGCGCGGCTTCAACTCAATGAAGCGATGACCCTCAGCCTTGAGATATTGGATTCTCATCTGAATTTCCTGCGGCGCCATTTCGACTAATTTTACTTTTAAGAGTATTTCGTCTATTAGCAAATAAAAAATATATCGCGAAGTGAGAGATGAATGAACGCAAATCAAACTGTATGATTAGTTTCGATAGCAAAACTACAGACTTCCAATTCGCAAAGCGTTAAGTGGGTAATTAATTCGTTCAATAGTTCGATGAGATTGAATTCATCCCTTTCGTAACTATCGAATGACTCATTAAAAATGATTTTTCTTTGCTGCATGCGGACCAAGAAACGTTTTTGTTTCCGAGATTAATCGCCGTAATACTTAAGATAGTTTTGTCGTTCAGTGTTCATTTCTCATAAGTTCGAGAAAAATGAGAGAAAATTGCAAATACTTCTCGATGGCATAAAAATCTGAAAAAATTCCTGCATATTAAAGGTACTGAAAAGATTAATTTTGCTTAATAATAATTCCAAAATGTTATTAACAAATTGATGAAAAAATTAATTGGTAAAAAAATTTCTCGGGAAACCCAACTTTTTTTTTTATAAAAATGATTCGTTCATTTTTCAGAAAACGTATGAATTTTTTCAGGTTTTTCAATTTGCTTTGATATTTTTTTTTTATATGGAAAAAATGTGTGAAAAAAGACAAAATAAAAAAGAAATAAAAAAAACCGACCGAATCGAATCGATAAATTTATCGAAGGCATTGGATCTGTCTTAACGTGAATTATATAAGACACACATGAAAAAAAAAAATTAATTTTCCAGAAGACCGAAATATCTATGAAAAATATCCAAAATATCTATTTGGCGGTCTGAAAAATATATATATATTTTTTTTCCACTTTTATTACACAATGCCAACGTTGCAAAATGCACAATTTCTTTTGCTGTGATACTTGTAATGTGCCGTAATATTTTTTTCAGCTGCGCGATACGTCTCAAGTATATTCCCGGCGCGCTGAACTTTTATTCAATCGCCGAACAAATTTTATTTCTTCTCACTACCGATATGTTTTTAATATTCAAATGCTACACTCGGTGACTATTTCCTGAATTACTTTCGACGTTTTTTCTCACTGATTTTCGTTTTACTTTACAATCCTTCGGATCCAATGACGATGACGACATGTTATCGTGTATTCAGAGCAAAAAAACGAAGTAATATCATTCGGACGAAAAAAAAAATTAATAAACGCGTTTCACTTTATTCTATAGCCAACAAATCTTCCCGATTGCAAAAATTTCTCGAACGAATTTTTTTTTTTTTCTAATTGTTTAATTAAAAGAAAACAAACGGATTTTATTCTATTTCTATTATATAATATTTTATGTACAATTGTTATCACATCGTCGTGAAAAATAATTAAACGGCATTGATAAAATATTTTTTTCGTAAATATCACGAACTATTCTGAAATTATTGCTTCGTAGATGGAATACCACGAGCCGCAGCTTCCTTGAAAAGTGCGATCAGCGAATCGAGAGTTTCCTCGGCGGTAGGAATGATTTGATCAGCCGGAAGAAGAAATCCGTATCTGCCGGTGTCGCGAAGTTCGTAAGTATAAGCGATCGGTGTCTTGAAAGTACCCTTCACCCAGTCCAACGAACTTCCGGTTGCGATATCTATAACATAGTTGCCGTAAATTTTATACTCGATTCGTGAAAAGTTATCATCCAATGGTAAAACGGAGACAATCGAAGTTTTCTATTCGCGTGATTCTCTGTCGGGATTTTTTAATTTACAGTAAATTAATTATAATTTTTTAAAGTTTATACTTACAAATCGCTTCGGCAATGTTTCCAGTAATGTATTTCGTGCCGTATCTCTCCGCGAGAGCTTCGATAGTTTTCGTACCGATAGCATACTGAGAAAAATCAATTCGGATACATAGATTACTATAATTTCATTTAAATATAAATGGGAATTAAGGTAGTTATGTCGCTTTGCGTTCATTTCGCATAAGTTCGAGAAAAATGAGAGAAAATTGCAAATACTTCTCGATGGTATAAAAATCTGAATAAATTCATGCGTATTAAAGGTACTGAAAAGATTAATTTTGCATAATAATAATTCCAAAATGTTATTAATAAATTGAAGGAAAAATAAATTGGTAAACAAATTTCCCGGAAATCCAACTTTTTTTTTTGTGAAAATGATTCGTTAATTTTTCTGAAAACGTATGAATTTTTTCAGATTTTTCAATTTGCTTCGAATTTTTTTTTTTTTATATGGGAAAAATGTATGAAAAATCACAAAATTCAAAGTAAATTGAAAAATCTGAAAAAATTCATATGTATTCAGAAAAATGAAAGAATAATTTTATTAAAAAAAAAAGTTGAGTTCCCGGGACATTTGTTGACCAATTAATTTTTTCATCAATTTGTTAATAACATTTTGGAATTATTTTTATGCGAAATTAATTTTTTTAGTATCTTTAATATGCATTAATTCATTTTTCTCGAACTTATGCGAAATGAACGGGAAGCGACATAACTATCTTAAGTTCCTTCATTTTTTCAACAAAAAACTTACGAGTTCGTCGTAATTATCGAGATGAGCCGTTGTGTGTCCGTAAGGGAAGAGCAGAAGCTGCGAATAACTGTGGAAAGCGATGTAGGCGTAGAATTTGTCGGATATCGAAGTTATGTACTCAGAAAGAGTTTTGATCTCAATGTCGGAGAACGGAGCACTTCCGGCATAAGTCTCGGCGCAAGGGTTGCTGCTGGCGCCCCCCTCTGATCGATAAAATAATAATTATGAAAAACCGTTGAACGGAAAAATTATCTTAATCGCCAAAGACACAAATTAATTATTGATTATATATATTAAAAAAAATCTATGATCAGTTTAATTAAACATACCCATCCATTTGTAGCCCCAGTTCCGGTTCGGGTCGCTTCCGTAACAGAATCCATACGGTTTCCTTGTTTTACGCCACAATCGATTCTGATTAATGAAAAAAAAAAAAAAAATCGGAAATTAAATATCCTTCGTTTACAAACTCCCGAAAACAGAAAAGGCGAATATTGTGGTAAAAAAAAAATATTAAAAAAATAACTGAACCCGAAAAGTGTAATTTCCGATTTTTTTCTATTTTTATGGAGTGTAATTTCATAAAATATAAAAAAATTAATAAAACATATTAAAACGATTGTTGTGACTTTATCAATTAATCGAATTTTTATTTCGGCAAATTTCTCAATTTAATAAAAAAATGCGACATAAAAAAAGGAATAAAACATATACAGCTAATACCGTTGCTGTAACTTAGCGAATTTATCGAACTTTTTTCTCGAAAAAATTTCTCAATTAAATAGATAAATATAATAAAAATGAATTAAAGAAGTAAAGGAAATTCATTTTGCTTACCCGCTCGTGAGTGTAGACGTAGCCATCGGCATTGAAAACCGGAAATATATACCAGTCGTTGCTTTCAGCAAGTTGTCTAACTTCCGTATTGTTGCTGTTAATTAATTCGTTGAGAATATAAGTCACAGTTGCCGGTGTGATCCATTCGCGTGCGTGAATTCCACCTTCGATAAAAATTCCGGGATTGTTTTTCTTGAAGGATAATTTGACTCCTTTTATCTGCCGGCCTTCGTAAGTTTGACCGCCGACGACGACCTCCACTTTGTCGGGATAATTCTTCGCGAGTTCGTCAAGATATGCGTAAATCTCTTCCAACGTGTGATAAGCCTTCCAGTCAAATGCTACTTTACCGACTCGCAAGTCCGTCAATGGATTCTCATTGTCTACAAGTTTCTGAACATTTTCGACAAAATTCTCGTATCCAATACCCGACGATCTCATCAAGTAATCAAATTCTTCGATCTTTCGAGGTCCGACCATCAAATCGACAGATTCGTTAACGTAACTCGGTCCTTTCCAGAAAGAGTACTACGATTCAAAAGCAAAAAAAAAAACTAACAATTGAATTGTTTACTCCAAAAACCCAAAAAATCTATGAAAAAAGAAATCTATATATTTCAACAAAATAAAATTATTTTCTTTATAGTGATATCACGAGTATAAAAAAAAGTGTTTGAGACGTGAAAAAGTAAAAAAAAAAAAAAACAGAGAACTATTTATCACTTTTATCAAATATAAAATAACTAATTAAAATCTGAATTCGCGAGTAATTAACGATTTAACACATTAAAACTTCGATTAAATATTTATTAGTAAACGCACCTCGTCGTCGCGGAATTCGCCAAATTGATTCAAAAACTCAATTTGTTCGTCGGTCTTCGGAACGACACGGAAAACTTTGTAATTTTCGTAGCTTCTCTTCTGCGCAGCGATCGCGGCAAAGAGCCCCAGGAGAATCGTGAACTTCAACATGACGATGTCGCTGCAACGAAAACTGAATTACGACTGAGAGAAATCGTCTTCGTTGCATTGTTTATATAGAGAGCTGAGAAGGAGTTTCGTGAAAGTAAAAAAAAAAAAAAAAAAAAAAATTATAAACTTTTTTTTAAGTTGTGTCAACAATAGTAAGTATTCCTTCCGGTATCTTTTTCACAGTTATCATATAACACCTTACGATGCACCACCTGTTCGTAATTACAATCGGACGCGTTGGCACGTGTGAAATAGGCCTTTGGCTCTGTGTTGCGCGTGTAGCGACGGTGACTCAAGCCGACTTACCCTTTGTCGTTTATGGCGACCGTATGCCCGGATCTCATTCACGTCTCGGCTATTTATTCCCCGTCTACTCGCCAGCATCCCACGCCGCGGTGTGCCTCGGTTTACTTTTTAACACAAAGAAAGATTAGAATTCACGATGATAAACAGAAGTGGAGAGACGAACGGCGCGTTCTATCGAATAATTAACGATAGAAAAATCATGAAAACATCGATACTTTATCGATAGTTTAAAGATTATATAAGGAAAAAGAAAGTTCAGTTACAATCGATAGATTGTTTGCGCGATATCTTCTAAAAACGAAAAAAAAAAAAAAAATGAAATAAAAAGTGTCGGATAATCTCGGTACAGACAGTCACCCATCGAGATAATAGTTGGAAGATAACAGTAAATCGGAATTCAGGTGAAGAAATCACGGTGATGGAGAATTTACAGAATTTTATTTACAAATATCGAAGAAAAGTTCGTTGAACTTCGGTATGTAGAAAAATGAGTTAATGCATCAAAAGCCTAAATTTTCGATAAGTCTGATTTCGCGGAAATCAATGTTTTTATTTATTTAATTAATTATCGAAGTAATGTGAAGGTAAATATTTTATTTAAATGTCCTTAAGGGGCTATAAAATTTTTTGGACTTTGAAAAGAACAGAAGAAATCTATAAGAAATAATTTTACGCTAACGACAACGCGTAGATACTTGAGATAAGACGCAAAGAGTACAGTAGCTGAGGAGTCATAGAAAAAGCGGAAGTTGCCGACCGATCGCGATAATATTTTGATAATAAAATCTTATTATTATTAAAATCGATTTAAGGCAATGAATTCAATTTTATTCATTGAAAAATCGTCTTTGCGTTCAATCGTAAGCCCGCAATTTAATGATTTTTAACCGACACCACCCCTTCGAAATCTCGAGCCGCAATGCCTTCGCAATGCTCTTCGCAACTTTATAAATATAGACTTTCCACATGCTAATTAATAATGCATTAAAATCTACTTACCGCGGGGAAAAAAAATAAAATAACGGCGATGGAATATTCATAATGGATGCGCGCGTTATCACTCGAGATTTCGAGAGTCGAGGTCCGCGCGGTATACGTTTGCGCGACGATTCATTAGTCTCTCGCGGCACGTAAATGGGCCGTTCCGACACGAGTATCCGATAAAGTAATCGGGCGGATAGTTAAAACTTAAAAGGTCGTTGATACGTTTTACGGCGAAGGTTTTCCGAGTTCGTTATGCCAAATAAATTATTCGCACGTTTTTTTATATTTTTTTTTTATTTTCAATAAATACGAAATCAGTTTACAAAGTCGAGAATATCATATATTGTTGACAAAGAAATCGAATCGCGTATTTTATTGTCTCTTGGGGATTCCGAGGGCATTTGCTTCCTTGAACATTGCAACGAGAGAATCGAGAGTTTCCTCTCCCGTTGGGATAATCTGATTAGCCGGAAGTAAGAATCCGTATCTTCCTTTGTCGCGGAGCTCGTAGGTGTAAGCGATCGGAAGTCTGTGGATTCCCTTTACCCAGTCTACGGAGCTTCCGGTGGCGATGTCTAAGTACATTGATAAAGCAGAATACATATTAGTTGCGAATTGTTTGCCTATAATACCGGAAGATAACGGCGATTCGAGGATTTTCACTTACAGATTGTTTCAGCGATGTTTCCGGTTACGTATTGAGTGCCGTATCTCTTTGCAAGAGCAGCGATCGATTTCTTACCGATAGCGTACTGAAAATAAGAATTAAAAAAAAATGAATCCTTAAACTCACTTCACAAATAATAAATTTTAAAATGGATTAAATATTTTTCATAAAAATGCGAAAAAAAAAAAAAAAATCGAAATGCGAAATGCGATGTCTGAAATGTGTTTTTTTTTTTCATCAATTAAAAATCGTACCAATTCATCGTGATTGTCGAGATGATCATTTTCTACATTAAACATTTTTCATAAAAATGCAAAAAAAAAAAAAAAAATCGAAATGCGAAATGCGATGTCTGAAATGTTTTTTTTTTTTCATCAATTAAAAATCGTACCAATTCATCGTGATTGTCGAGATGATCATTTTCTACATTAAACATTTTTCATAAAAATGCAAAAAAAAAAAAAAAAATCGAAATGCGAAATGCGATGTCTGAAATGTGTTTTTTTTTTTTTTTTCATCAATTAAAAATCCTACCAATTCATCGTGATTGTCGAGATGATCCCTTGTGTGTCCGTAAGGGAAGAGAAGAAGCTGCGAATAGCTGTGGAACGAGATGTAAGCGTAGATTTTGCCGGATATGGAAGTTATGTATTCGGAAAGTGTTTTGATCTCAATGTCGGAGAACGGAGCGCTTCCGGCGTAAGTTTCGGCACAGGGGTTGCTGCTGGCGCCACCCTCTGATCGATGAAAGTCATTAAATATCATTAATTATCGATTCATCATAAAGTAGCGTATAAAAAATCGATTTATCGGGATGTATATACTTACGCATCCATTTGTATCCCCAATTGCGGTTGGGGTCACTTCCGTGACAAAATCCGTAGGGTTTTCGCGTTTTGCGCCACAAACGATTCTACCGAATAGAAATCAACGATAATTATTGTAATTCGCCATATTTTCGAAAGTATAAGTAAAATCCATTATCTCTATTTTTATTATTAATCGAAATATTAAATGGATACATTTTCTATTTTTTTTTTTTTTTTTTTTTTACCTTCGTATGCGTGTAAACGAATCCATCGACATTGAAAACCGGGAAGATGTACCAATCATTACTCTCGGCGAGATGTCTCACTTCCGGATCCTGACTCGTCAGCAATTCGTTGAGAATATAAGTCACCGTTGCCGGTGAGATCCATTCGCGTGCGTGAATTCCTCCCTCGATAAACACTCCAGGATTGTTCTCCTTGAAGGATACCTTCACTCCTTTGATCTGCCGACCTTCGTAAGATTTTCCGCCAACGACGACCTGAACGGTGTCGGGATAAGTCGCGGCAAGGAATTCAAGATAAGCGTTAATCTCGTCGAGAGTGTGATATCTCGTGAAGTCGAAGACTCTGCTGCCGATCCTCGATCTCGCAGGATTTTCATCGTCGATCAATTCCTGTACGTTGTCGACGATCGTGTCGTACTCCGTACCGATCGCGCGCATCAATTTCTTGAATTCGCTGACTCTTTCGGGTTTTACCATCACGTCGGCCGAAGCGTTCGCGTAGGTTGGTCCGCTCCAGAAAGCGTACTGTGTACATTGATGTAAAGGATTTTTTATAGTTTATACCGCAATAAATCGACTGGAAATAATTAATTGTTAACGTGATGAAGTTAATTCTCTTTGTGTTTCACGTAACAAAGTAGTAATTGCAAATCCGTGAAAAGATATACAATACCTCATTGGAAACTTCGGCGATTTTGTGAAGGAAAATCGTCTGCTCTTCAGTCTTAGGAATTACCCTGAAGACTTTGTAATTTTCGAAAGTCTCCTTCTCCGCGACCGCAAGGGCGACGAGCGCCAATAGAATCGTCGATTTCAACATGACTTCGCTGCACGGAAAATATCGATAGAATGTTATATATCGATCGAAATCAACGGTTTAATTGTTAACGAAAAAATTCTCGAGATATTTTCATCGACAGTTACGAAATAAAAAAATTTTCAAAAAAATTGAAGCATTGAGAAAAAAAAGGGTGTCGAGGTTTGGAAAAATGGCAAAGAGGTCAAAACCAGGAATTTCGCAATCGATTGTTACAATGCCGCAGCAAATATTCCGACAATTGCAAAATTTTCTCACAATTCACACTTCACAATACACGTGTTCTTTCATGCGAAGTATAGTCGTCTTGTCGAACAGAACAGAAGACTTACCCTTTTCCGGATGCGGCGAGTGTTTGTCTGTTGTCCATTCGAGTTGCAAGTATTTATACTCCGAGACGTTTCTTTCTCCTCACCGCTGGACACGACACCACCACAATGCCGAATACCCCTTTTGTTCGCATACTTAAAATTTTGGTATTATACATTTCCCTCCCTCTATACAATTAGTAACCCGTCGAAATCAACATACTTGATCTGCTTTTTGGCCAATGGATGGAAAGATTAACATACCGAAGTACTAAGATTGTCTTATCATTGAGATTTTATCCGCTCGTTTTCTACGTCTTCGACGAGACTGGAATAACCCTCACCGATAATTTCCTATCAGAAATGTTATTTCTTATCAGGGAATGTGTAGTAGAAACTTCCTACTCCGCGACTGTTTTATAGTATCAATCATAATCGATCGCAGACCGTTGACCTGATATGAAAGATTTCAGGACAATTCGGATGACAACGCCGAATCAATATCGGCAATAAAATTATTTTTATTTACTTCATACATTTCGATTTCAAGTCAAAATAAACAGAATGCTTTTTTTTCTCGTCTTTTTGGAATATTTGAATTCGTTTCTAATTTTCAGTAAATTCGCCAAATCAATATCGACAATATAATTAATTTTATTTATTTTACGTATTCATATTCGAGACAAAATAAACATAATGTTTTTTTTTTTTTTTTGTTTTTTTGGACTCCGGATTTGTACCTAAATTTCAGAGAATTCCCCCCGATTAGTGGAAAATTTGAAAAAAAAAAAAAAATTAACGCGGCGGAATCTACTCGATACGAGATGCTCCGCATATCATTTTTTTTCTCACAATTGCGCGCGACCCACATAAAGCTATACTGGTACCCTTACTCCCCTGTGAAATAATCTCTTTTAGCTCTTTTTTTATCATTCGCAAACTATACTCTTTAACTAAGAATCATGCAACGCGGTGAAGTGTGTCAGAAAAAAAAGTGTGTCGCTAAAGATTGCACTAAGTAAATGCATAGAGAGCCCCGTTTTCTCGCGCGATAATGCGCATTAGATGAATAAACATTGGTTTTGTTTATCATAAATATTGTACTCGTTGAGGCATAAAAATGCGTCAACCCCGCGGATGTTTTAGTTTCGAGCTTTGGCTTATCTGCGACAAATTGATTAGACATATCTCGCCGATCCATTGATAAAATTGGATGAGATTTCACGAGCGCTTCTATATTCCGATGTCACCGATTATCGTCGAGCGTCCGACTCGATATCTTACAAGACTTAGTAATACTTATTATATTCTGCAGAAATTTCGAGTGTTACGCGGAAATTGAATTGGACGCCAAAAAAAAAAGAACGTAAAAGCGAAACAATGCAACGAGATTACCGATAAGCGAAATCGGATTTTGATTCAGAAGTCATTGACGAATGTCATATGTCTCAAGATGGTTTTTCCCGAAACTGCAGCTTTATCGAATGCGGATAAACGATGAACCCACGAATAATCGATCTTCTTCTTCGATGTTATTAATAAACACTGATGAATTTTTACGATTAATATCTTAAAATCTTAACCTCACGTAATTGCATCGAATTTATCCGATTGCCGGCAACATTTTTATCGCTCATGTTGATCAATGATGCAACAAAATTTCTTAGTACGACGAATGTCTCGAGGAATTATGAAAATTATGGAGATACGAAGCTGCGAGCAGTTTGAAGCAAATCTTTAGCGGAAGCCGAGAAGTTTCTGTGTTGCGGAATCGTTGCTTAACTTTAAATATCGTATTCGTCGAAATATTATGCTGTTTCGGATCGACGATAAAAAAAACGTTTTTAACCACAGCGTGCATCGATGGTAAAATAACCATTACGATGTTGTGCGCAGAAGTCTTTTGCGAAAAATGAATCAAATTCCAGGTGAAGTGAATTATAGTACTGACGTTAAGAAAACTATAACACCATTCAGAGATCGCGAATTGTTTCCAGTAAAACATCGCATTCCCTTCGCAGGTCGGTTTTTCAAGGATAAAACAGTTATCTGTCTCAGGCGTTTCATATTACTGATGAATCTATCTATGAAATGACCGAAAAGGAAATGCGGTTAAATCCCTGAGGTATGGAAAGCATTTGGTTTCACATCACCATGTGAGGTTTCTGCAAACAGGTATTGCGTTTAGATTGAGATAACTTTAAGGATCGACCATTTTAGGTAAATTCTCAATGACCGCGAAACAAAAGGATAACCGCATCCCGTTATTAATGCCGGCGGCAATGAAAATTATGATTACGCTGTTTGTTTTCCCAATTTTTATGCCTATCATTGCATCAATTTTTTTTTTCGGTAAAAGACCCATTCGTTTCTATGAGTAATAAACATAATTCGTATTTAAAAACATATTATATAAAACGTTACGACACTATATTATATATTTTTGCAAAACTTCAGAATTTTTGCAGTTTTCATTGCGCGAAGTATTTGTTTCTAAAAAAATTTTCGTTTTTACCGCGCGTTTTCCTTTTACGCCTTTCGTAATCATAAAAATGCGGTAAAAACTTTACGCACATTACTCTGCATTACTTCAATACCTTTTTTTTTTTTTTTCGTCTTACCGTACTGGACGTCCACCAAGTTGTTCCGCAACATAGCTTTTCAGATCTGAAATAAATCTTCCGTTGAAACACTGTCCATCGATCCTGTCCGCGACGACTTGACGTGGCATTATAACTCTCGCAAGGGAAGATAGGAATATACACGAGTCTCTATTTGAAATTATATAATATAAATTTATATTACAAATATAATTATAATTATATCGATCACATCGCGTGACGAAGGGACGTGAAGAAATATTTTTGTTTTCTTTTTTTTTTTTTTTTTTAGCCATTGCTAATTTATGTATACCGATCTTCCCTGGCAAGATGCCAGGTTAATCAGACGTGAGAAAGAACGAAAAACTGATAAAAAAAAAACGAGATGTTAAAAGGATAAGACGCGATATCCTTCGCGAGACACTTGTCATGTTTTGTTCGTCTTTTTTTGATTTTTGTTTTCGTTTTTTTTTTTTTTTTTTTTTTTAGATCGCAGATTCAGCCTCCTCGTGAACAGTATCGCTCGGTTCCGTAGTTTCGCTTTTGGATCTGAAATAAATCATCAGTTGAGGCTCTTGTTTTGAGATCTTCGTGACGACGAAACTTAACGTGGCCTCGTCTCTCGCACGGGAAGATGGGAATACACATGGTTCGATTTTATATTACATAATATATATTACATTATAATCATTATTTATCACATCGCGTGATGAACGGACGAGAATAAATGGTTGTTTTTTTTTGCCCTCGATTTCTATTTTATGTATACCGATCTTCCCTGGCAAGACACCAGGTGAATCAGACGTCGAAAATTAAGAAAACAAAAAAAAATAACTGTTATAATTAATCGCAAATGGAAACAAATATAATAATCATGGTGGCTTACGATTGTGAAAAAAATGGGGGGAATCGTATTTACCGGTCAAAACCGAGCAAATTTTCTCTTTGAAGTTTTTTTATCGGTCGCATTGTTTCAGAGTTATGAGCAGTTTGACTTACGGCGCGCGCGCGCGCCACTTGCGGAGGCGTCATCAACTAGACGACTGGCCGATAGCCAACGGAACGCTCTATTAATTTGCTCGTAACTCGAAACCTATGTGTTTTCGAGAAAAGTTCCAAAGGAAAACTTTGCTCAGTTTTTAATCCCGAAACACGACGCTATTTTTTTTTTTTTTTTTAACGAAATTTTGGGATATCGAAAGAGTACACAAGAGAAAATAGACGCAAGATCCTTCGCCCAGGTTTCCGTGAAGCCCGTTGGGAAAAGCGTGTCCCCCGATTTGGCTGGTATCGTATAAAAAATCGATGAAGAACATAAAAGAATAGTATATAAAGGCATTTAAAAGCGCAGGGTTCACGACGATACATTCCCTTGGTATCGCGTCGCTTTGTATGTTTTTTTTTGTTTCATTTATGTTTTTTATTAACGTGCAAAAATTACGGCCGTTCCATTATCTACTCTCATTCGTCCTTTTTCCTCAATCACTTATTATAATTTCTACAACGTATATGAATTAATGAACGCGAATGGCAACAATCAAAGGGGGGCTTTCGGGGTGAGGGGTTTGGCAAGAGGGTTTGTGTCTCGGGGGCTGTTGTCCAGTTTAATGACAGTGGGATAATTGCAAATTACTACACAGCTTTTTTAACCGTCTCGACGAGGCTAATGTCTGTGTTCACACAAATTTCTATCGTCCTCACGATCCTCATTCGCTTCATTCTAATATTCCTTCGGCGCGCTATCTCGTCATTCTACGGGATGTTTTTTTTTTTCTCTTTTCTTTTTTTTTTTCTTTTAATCCTCGGCGTACAGTGTAATATCATAGGTACGAAAGGGGCACATTCCTATATAGATATATCATAAACACAGTAACTAGTCGAGTCGCGAACCCGCTATTATCATGTGGGAGAAAAGGGGACTCTTTATTCTTTTTTTTTTTTTTTCCTCTCTGGCTAATGTCTTTAGGAGATATATTTCATTAACTGCGCAACTATTTATTTAATATTGTCGATTATTTGAAAATTGAAAAAAAAAAAAAAAAATTGTATCTCGCCATTTGCAATATGATTTTTATGTAGAATTTGAAGTATATTTTTGGCGCATATCGGTAGTTAATTAAGCTTTTTCGGTAATGTTTGTTTGTTTTTTTTTTTTTTTTTTTATCGTCTCACTTGGTTTCCGTTTGTACGCGTAGGCACTTTTCTATGTTTCATTGCGGTAAGTTTAATTAACAGTGTTTAAATGTATAGTATATTGTTTACCGTGGACCATTGAAGTACAAAGGAAAAATACCATCGACCGCAGTTTCATCTCTTTCTCTCTCTCTCTCTCTTTCTCTTTCTCTCGCTGTCGTTTTTTTTTCTTTTTTTTTTTCTTGTTCGCGATTTTCTTTTTTAAGTTCGGAGTGTTCATTCACTCGAAATCTCACACTCTCGATCGCAACACTCGCTCGATCGTTCATTCAACCACGCGCTCGCGCATACGGTTATCTCTCTGCCTTGGAACTTTTTCATTAGCACCGTGTCTTCTTGGATTACGAATTGTACCGGAGATTTTCGTTATACGATCTTCTCGCGTGTCGAAATTGTTCTTTTTTTTTTTTTTTTTTTTTTTTTTTTTTTTTCTTTATCGTCTCGTGTATTAATAACTCGCTAGTTCGCTAACCGACCGATCGCGAAGAAGACGAGCGCGCATGTTCACTATTACTGTATAGTTTATTATTATATATATTATACCCGCTCACTCTCTCACAATTGCGCGAATATGGAAACAAAAAAAAAATCTTTTTCGCATACCTAATATGAATGAATACTCGTGTCGGGAATGACCTAACGATTTTGTGAATTGTGAGTCGCAGATACTTCTGTTAATTTCTATTTTATGTATGGAAACAATGATTTTTAAAATAGTGCACTTTTCGAGAGGACCTGAGCAGTGCAACTTGAAATTTTCAACAAAATTATAATTTTTTTTTTTTTTTTTTTTTTTTTTTTTTTTTAATTACAATTACGATACTAAACTCGTAGGAATTTTTTTCTTTTAAAAATCTAATATTTACAAAAAAATTTTTCAGACCGCAAAAGATGATTTTAAAAAACTCTGCGTTATTAATACGGATATAAAATTCATGCGAATCTCCTCAATACGCAGTGTAACAAAAACAGCACATCTATTTTTAATTCGATTTTCATACCTTTTAAGATACTTTATCCGTATCTTATTTGAAAAATTGCGTCGACTGAAAAAAGTATATTTAAAAGGATGTCATTTATTTAAAAAAAAAAAAGAAGTATTTCGTTAAAACTGTACATGTTATCCATGTATTCGCTAGTAATTTTGTAAACGTTAATTGATCGATTGTACACCGTTTCAGTTTTTCCGTATTCAATATTTCGTAAATCGTGACAACTTTTACTATACGAATTAAGAATATCGAATGAAGCGTATCAAAGAATTAGATATTCTTTTAATAATTAGTCTACAAATTTCGTTTAATTAAAAATTATGAAAAATCTTTATGAAAAAGTGCTCTATGCATATATAAACGGCAAACAGATAAACACACTGTTTCATAAAAAAAAATCTTTAAAAATTGCAGCTGAACATCTAAAAGTTAAAAATTTACGGTCACATTAATGAAAATCTCAGTACGAAAAATAAAAAAAAAAATCAACTTTGTATCCTCAATTTTCAGGTGCATTGTTGCTTAGATCCCTTCGAGGTGTTCGAAAAATTTCTCCAAACATACGAAACGCTCATTCGTTACCGAAGATTTGCATTATTTTGATTTCTAAACCTTTTTTTTTTTTTTTTTTTTTTTTTTTTTTTTTTTTCAGTCAAAAAGCACTTTGATGATAAAATTGACCCTTAACGCTATAAAGGCACACTATCTGTGTGAATAAGTCCGACCGCACGATAAATTCATAGTAGCAAAAACGGTGTCTATCTGCATTTATCAAACTTCAATCTACAGCAATGCGCGGTGATTTTTTTTTTTTTTCGCGATTTTCCGGGTCAAGTTAATTTGCTTTTCAACGACAAAGGCCTCAATTCGTGAATAAGTGGGAATGTCCAGCGTTAAAAAACTAATCAACATTTAGAGAACTCTTGAATATCGATTTAACTTCAGAGATGTAGAAGTATCTGTTACCTCACGTCACTATGTATTATATTCGATACGTGTTTATACGAGAAACTGGACTAAACGATACATATATCACCAGATTCTCAATCCTTTGCTCCCGTTCTCTCGCGTAATGTATTTATTACTTAAAAAAAAAAAAAAAAAAAAAATGCTCCATTTCTACTCAAATAACCGCGTTTATCATACTCAGTCTTACTAACGGTTGGCCGGGTAAGTGTATACGTGCTGTGGGACATGGAGACATCGCGAGATTATTATTTGTTTATTTTTTTCTATTTTCTTTCGGAAAGACTATCTCTGAATCGGGAATTCTCTTTATTTCGTGCAAAAAGTTATTAAAAAAAAAAAAAAAAGACGAATTTCCGATAGATTTGACTCACAAAATATATTCGAATGTAAATTGTAACGATTTTACGGAGCATCGCACCGCAGCATACCGGGAATGTGTTCGGTTAGTGAACGATTCGATGCGCGCGACTGGACCGCGATAGCAGTAAAATCGAACACTGGATATTCTTTTTTATTTCCGTTTGTGAAGAACTTTAAAAAATCGTATCTTTATACGTTTTCTTTCGATTAACTGAAACATTTTAGCGAAAATTTTCAGTCGAAAATTCGATCGATTTTAAGAACGATAATTAGAAAAAAACAGTTCGACGCTTCTGCCCGACGCGTCGCAATCGAAATTCCGACCGAAAATTCGACTCTCACAGACTCGTTAATATTCACAAGATATTCGAAGGATTCATTGATACTTCGAATTAAAAAAAAAAAAAAAAGGAAATCTATAAACTGCACACCCATCTCGATCCCGCGATTACGAATTCTCGTTCACGATAGACAAATCGAAAAAATGATTCTTTTCTTTTCTTTCTTTTTTTTTTTTTTCGTTATAAACTGACAAAAAGAAGTACCCTTTTCCAGCATCCTAAAGATACTCATCTCGGGACGGGGGGATCACAATATAAAAATACAAATACCAAGTATTATCCCTTCACTTTCTTTCTCTTTTGGCTCTTTTTTCTTTTTTTTCTCTCGTTTTGTCCCCCGAAATTCGCCCTAACATTTCGAACGCGAAAAACCCATTGGCATTTCAGCATTAAAACGATTTACTTGCAATTCTTTTCTTTCTGCTTCATTGTGTTTTTCAAGTGTTATTTTTGGATATAGTATTTTTCGGATATATTCTGTGTGTTTGCGTTCTATTTTTTTTTTTTTTTTTTTTTTTTTTTCTGTATAGATTCGCGCGCGCGCGTGTGAGGGAGGGTGGGGGGAGAAGAGGGGGTTATATGTAACCGCGGGCAATGTAAATTGTCAATCGATTTCGTCAGAGTTCTCGCGTTCGTCACCCTAGCCGCGCATGTAAAGGTACCCGCAGAGCGCAATAACACCTCCACCGAGAATCGCGGTACCTATTCCTACTGTAACGGGCTTAAATAATGACCTCTTGAGCTTTTGCCACTCTTCCGACTGCTTTTGTCGTCGTTTCATCTCGCGAACCTGTGCAGCGAGACGTTCCTTCTTTTCCTGATGGCGTTGACGTAACACGTTCTTCCTGAAATCGTCAAATTCTCGTCAATATCATTTCTCGAATTTCAGTTTCATTGCAATTTTTTTTTTTTTTTTTTTTTTTTTTTTTTTCGTATTTTAAAGATCGTTTAATACTCACGCGTCTGGACTGGACGGTGGACTTATCGTCTGGAAAGAATTATCACCGTCGCCCGACGATTCGCTGGGCATTGCCTGACTATCGTCGTTCTCCTCGTGTATATTATTCGGAATGAAACTCGAGTTTGCTGGTGGACTCGTGTTCGGTTCTGTATTTGTCGGTGGTTCCCGCGGCAATGGCTTGTCCGGTGGCCCACTGCCTTCGTCTGAGAAGCAACACATTGCGTATCAATATCCATAAAAATTCAAAAAATTAATGACTACAATTTTTCATTTTTTCGCAATTGTAAAGTCGATAGAGCAAATTTTTTAAGAACCGCAAAGTTTCGTTTGCGTTTTTCGATAGCAATAAACGCCGTGAAAAACAACATAACGCGAAACCGCGAAATTTTAGAATTTTCAACTTTCGTAAATGGATTTAGTAATTTCTTTTTTTTTTTAAACGTGTAAAATTAAGATACCATTTTCATTGGGACTCGGCGTCAGATCTGCCATCAAACTACGTGCGAGAGATTCGCCTCTCGGCGGTGGAAGCGGCGGCGGCTCGTCATCCTCCTCCAAGGACGAGTTACTCACATTGTTAACAACGTCATAATGATTCGTCACGATGTCGTTGCTGTCCACATTCTAAAAATTCGCATTGCGCAAAGTACGAAAACGGGTTAAAAAAGATATTACACAATAAATCGCGTCGACGCGCACAGCAGTACAATGCTATTAGAAAAATCAATTCTAAGAACGACGCGCTTCAATCGATTCGTTATAATTGTTGTGAAAAACGACATTGTCGACTGTTTTATTACGTTGAATTTAATACACATTTTTTTTTTTTTTTTTTTTTTTTTTTTAAACGAAAGGATAAACTAATAGCAATGTTCTACTGTGAATTGGTATTATTTACCACGTTGTTGGACGGAAGCTGCTTAGCTCCCTCGATTATCGCGGCGTAAGAGAAACGCAGCTGATCCGGTGTCTGGATGAGACCCATGCGAAAGCGTCTCATTTCCATCAGGACGTCTCGTACGTTTACAGAGTTTAATCCGTTCTCCTCGATCTAAGTTACGAATTATTGTGAGTAAATTCGCTTTGAATTAATGCAGCTGAATATATTTATACATTTTTTTTTTTTTTTTTTTTTTTTTTTTTTTAAGATTCGATTGAAATAAAATAGAAAAAAATCTTTTAGGTACACCGATCAATACGGAAGGTATGATAAAAAAGAAATTATGCTGCTGCGTAGTGTGACTTCGGGAAAAAAAATTTGTAATTTTTTGCGGTCGAATCGTATAGCGAAAAAAGGGTTAAAAGTTCTCGTAGATTTGTTCCAAGTTGGTGCCATTGGAATGGAAGAACGACTCACCAGTACGAGACACGTGTCGACGAGACAAAAAGTTCCGGATCGTCCGATACCGGCGGAACAGTGAACAACAGGTGGTCCCACGTTTTGATCCAAAGCTCCGGACTGTCTAACGTCAACGAGAAAGCGTAGAAAAGCCGTTGGGCTCTGTGGAACGCCAAAATCCGGCCACGTTGTGTAGTGAAAATGCAATATATTTCGGCTCTCTTTGCTCTCGACGTCCGTCAATCTTAAAAATAAAAACAAAAAAAAAATTAAATTAAATTGCAACGAAATACGATTCTAATACAATATTCTATGAGAGGCAACGTTAGCCGTTATCGGCGAATGACACATCGATGATATTGGGTAATTTTCATTGATATACTCGCCTACCGCGAAGGGGAATCGATAAATTGAATAACAGAGTTCACAAGGGTCGCGTGTCAGATTTCTTAATGTCTCGAGTCCTTACGATAAGCGTTCTATTTCCGCGATTAGATAGCGAGCGGATCATACAGCCTTAATGCCTTAAGGTAATACAACAGAAATCCGTATCGCACTTAAGTATATCGTTATTAGTTTTTTTTTTATCGATAAAATCCTCCAATGCATTAAAAATGAAAAATTCGATTTCGTTCTTTAAGAAATTTCTTACGAAAATTAATAAATTTCATATTATTGGATCTCAAAAAAACCTTTCGAAATATACAACATATTTAAGAAAAAAAAACGAACGAACGATTTTTTTTGCGAAAAATTCGATTTCGTTCTTTAAGAAATTTCTTACGAAAATTAATAAATTTCATATTATTGGAACTCAAAAAAGCCTTTCGAAATATACAAAATATTTCTACAAAAAAAAAAAAAAAAAAAAAAACTTTAAAAAATATAGCGTATCAATCTTAATATTCAAATACGCTGCGTGTATAGTGTATACAACAACCTTTGGAAATTAATTCCAAAAATAAACTTTTTTTTTTTTTTTTTTTTTCAATTTGTTACCTCAACGTTCTGGTCGTGTAGTCCGAGGATTCTGTTTTACTGACGTACTCCACTTTGAGACCAACATCGGGAAACATCATCGTGTGATCCGACGAGCCCTCCAATGGCCAATATTGATGGCATTTTACTTGATTTTTCTCGATAACTTTATTCAGCATCAACACAGCTTTGCAATTCTGTTCCCATACCATGAGCCAAAAGTGTCCCGCCGTGTTTGGCAGCGGTCCTTGTGTCAGGATATACTGTCGATGAGCGCGTTCCATCTATAAAAAAAATATTAAAAAATTTTATTTTTCATTATCAATTACTTACATTAATTTTATTCCTCACGTATGGGAGATTTTTTGCCGGTCAAGTAGAACGCTAATTTAATTTGCTCGTAACAACAATACGCAAAAGCATAAAACAAATTCATGTAAACCATCGAAAAAACAACAGTTCGACGTTTTTTTACAATTTTTTTCAGAATTTTTTCGCCATTTTTTTATAGTGAAGTGCGGCGATTGAAGATAACTCGGTCGATAAATTCGGAGGTATATTTACGTACTCCGTACGCGAGGGATTAAAAAATGTTATGATTTTTTTTCCTACAGCCGAATTCAGTGAAAATTATAAACTTACCGACTGAGTATAATTTTCATCGAATTGTTTAATTTTGAAAAAAAAAATTTTCGTGCGAACGATTGACTGATTTTTCTCACCTGTATGAGGTTTGCGTTGATATAATCACAGGGACCTTTCGTGAGAACGATTCTCGTGTGATCGTACGGCGCGACATCTCTGTAACGATTTAAATTTCTGTTCTGTGGCTTCTTCGACTCGTTACAGGTGTAATCGAAATTTCCGCACTCGTTTCTTATATGCTGAAAGTTAGAAACATTATTTCGTCATTTATTCGCCAAACAGTTCGTTTCCTTAAAATTATCGAAAAATCTTATGGAAAATTATATTTAAACGAATTTTTTTCGAATTTCAAAATTTTCTTACTTATCTACGGAGTATTTTAATACGAAGATATTGTGATTGTGATTTGAGAGAATTTTTATTAATTCGCACGATAGCATTGGCCATAATAACAACTTTGCGACTCCACGAAAGATGCGTAAAACTTTTCTTTTTTTTTTTTTCAGAGTGCATCGCGTCCGAGATTCCCAAAAATCATAAAGATTATAATACATTCCTGTTATCCGGAAGCGCGCCAAACATATACATGAATTCGTTGATTATGCGACTCCCACGCAGCCAGACAGACGCAAATTGCAAAATTACTAAATATAGTCGCCGTTTGTTTCCAGAGTCGTTGCTACGAAGCTCCGCCTCGATAATAAAAATTTAAACGGAAAATACGCGTAAAATAATCGGCATTATATCGCGCTGATTATTTTCATATAACTGCGTTAATAAATTAATGAAAAATTTATCTTCGATAGTAGCGCCCAATGTAACTGTTTAAATTTTTCTTTAACGGACAATATTCCGATGAATTATTGCCTTCCGGTAATGAGGAGCGAAGTTTCGAAGTAACGTTATTCGATGTGGAAGCGCAAGCAATTGTTATAAGTGTGAAAAAAAGAATAAAAATTTCTTTCGGCGAATCGACATTTGTAACGTGGGAAAGAGGCACATGAGAACTTCCTAACTGCATTTCGGAGCGGCATTGTCCGTTCTTCACGTACATGCAACGTCTCTCTATACTAATCCAACAATTGTATGCATTAACTGGCAACGCCGAGCAACACACACAAATGTTACTTTGCCGTTGGCAAACGGTTGCATTTGTTTTTTTCATGCGATAATTATACGCGATAAGAGATGGAGAGTAGAGAAATACGTCCAACGAAACAGGATAGATGATCGATATGCAGCTCGGTGTATGGAGGCTTCGGCGTTCATATATCCAATTAGTTCGAACAAATTGGATCACGAAACGTAAATAGGATTTCGTCGAGACGGGAGCAGTGTCTCTTAACGTATTTCTTCAAAACGGTAAAAAAAAAAAACAGAAAAGAAAAAGACAATTGCCGGAAGTTGGTACGTTAAAGAAACATTTAAAAAGTCGGGTGTAAAAAAAATATCGTAATAATTTTTTAAAAAATCTTCAATTCAAAGAATAAAACAAAGACGAGTCAAAAAATAAAATTAACAAATATACTTTCCTCGTTTCGAAAAATTAATAATTTCATTGTCATTGCTAATATAAAATTTATTTTCATGAAACCGATTAACAAAATCGTAAAAAATTATAGTTTTTTAAATTTTTAAATTGCAAAATTAACTCACATATTTCATGTGTAAATCTGCGACTTGTTTACTAAACCTTTTTGTTAACAGAGCGCATTATCTATTCCGAATGCTCGTAAATTCATCGTAGTGGTTTAAATGATAACGAAAAGAAAAAAACTTAGCATATTCACTTATAACGGCGAATCCGCTTTAAATTCTGATACTTACATATATTCGCAAACTTAACGCTAACAATTTTCAATAAGATACTTGTAAATTGTAACGACATAAAAAACGTTTTTTTATGTTAAAGTCAAAGTATTTACAAAAAAATTTGATTTCACTTGTGCCGATGCAAAAAATGCTTCGGGAGATGAAATTCTAAAAAATTGCGATAAGATTTGACGATGATAATTTTTTTGAGTGCGAAGTTTAGAATGAGTAATTTGTAAGAAGAGTGAAGTTATTCAATGTGAAATTTTCATGCATCGTGTCGAAGACGAATGGAAAATTTGAAAAATCACAACAAGTTTGCTACGACTCTATGTCCGTCGGAGACGTCTTTGCTGCGAACCAATTGCATCGCTTCCTTATGTTTACAACGACAATGCTAATGAAACTAAATTAGTATCATTGTCATCTACGAAATTTAACGTCTTAACTTTAGAAACTTATGACAATATTTTTTTAAAATTAGTGACATGGAATTTTGCAAAAAAAAATCGTATAAAAAAAAAATGTCGCTGAAAGTATCCTGTCAAATTGTTTCCACATGTTCTCTGAGCACTCGAACCAAACAAAATTCTCGTGAAGTTTCCTCTGACGTGTCATGGAAATTTCATTCTTTATGTCATTTTTATCTGAAATTGAGCGGTCGCAATGGTTCATGGAATGTCTCACGGTAATTTAACGTTTAAAACGCCAGCGCATAATCTGGACATGGAACACAACGACGAAGTGTTGCGAAAAAAAAATTGCCGAGAAGTCGTTTAGTTTCGTAGCAATGCAGTTCTTTATTCTCGAAAGATTGGTGAGTAGGTAGGTACGAGAGAAACCAAGTTTTTCGACGAGACGAGATTTTAGTCGGAACGACCGAGATGCAGAATCACGTGTGCGTGTGTCTCTCTGTGCACGTGTATGCGTGTATGTGTGTTTCGCCTGCCATCGTTGCCAAACGCTTGAAAAGCGTGGCAATGAAGAAAATGTTTATAGGGAACAGAAAAAAAAACGATAATTCCTTTTTACAGCTGAAATTTTATCTCCGAAGATAAAAATTGTGGAATTTTGTTTTTTTTTTTTTTTCAATTATAGTTATTTTTTTCTGTTTTTTTCGAATCTTACCTGGTAGAGAATGGCCCATGCACCCTTTGAGTTAATTTCGAGATATTCGGTCTCCACGTTGCTGACCGCGGACTCTTGCGTCTCGCTGGTCATCCTGGTTGCTCGAGCTCGAACAATTCTTCGTCGTCGACGTCGTCGTCCTGTCTGTCTATCCCACTCTGTGTCCAACTCTTTTTAAGTTTTTTTTTTTTCTTCTCGCTTTTTTTAGTACGTTTATTATTCCGTTTTAACTATGTATCGTTCGCACTCGCGTTCACGCACACTCGACGGAGATGGAGATATGTCGAGAGAGACAGAGAGGGAGAGAGAGAAAGATCAAGACGTGGTTTTTTTTCGGTGTACCCGGCGTAGAACGTATTTAACTACGTTCCACGGAACGTTTGTGAGCCGAGATAGCTCCGCTCTCCGGGCAACACCTCAGTTCTCCACTGGCCGGCGTACGTCGTTGGCCATCCACGTTGTCGCTTGAACGCGTTTTTTTTTTTCTTTCTTTTTTTCAAGGAGATAAAAATTTGTGATGGAAAAAACAGGCAACAGGACAAGAGGACTCGCGCGATTCGACCCCAGTTCTTACTCTCTGGCCTCGCGCTCTCACCTCGCACAGCCGATCGCCGAAACGAAACGCGCTCCCGCACTCACGCACAGTCACGGGCCGTACTAGGGGCCCGACTGGAGGTTCGCAATGCCGCCAACGCGTGAGAAGTAGATATCTGCCAGAGGGAGCGAGGATCGACAACGTCAAATACATAAATGTCCCTAGTAAAGGGTAAACAAACGGCAGAGCGGTTACATTGTAAGAAACAAAAACAACAAACGGTCAGATTCCGTCAGCCGATAGTTGTAGAAAGAACGATTTTGTAGTGAGGATATTTTGGATTGAATGCAAGTAATAAACCAAACAAATTAATAATGCAAAAGAATTCACAAAGAAATAATTTTAACCATAACAAAAGACCGTAATGTTTGTATTTAATCGTAATGTTTCAATGCGAAACTCGTCTTCAATAAATGGTTGAATTATCTCGAATACTTATAGATAAACATAACGAAAATATTGCTACGTTGCCAAGTTAATTCGTGAATAAAAAAGCACGAGAACAGTGAATTGATTGCTTTACCTTTTATTAATACGCTTACCATATCCGTTTCTCCAGATGCCAAAAATATACACGATAACGACGAAATGTATATCGAAAAATTCTATGAAATTTCATGGCACACTGAACGATTTAGTACACGTAGAATCGGAAAAAAATCGGCAACAATACAGAAACAGAAAACGGTAAGCATTACAAGATCGTTTATCGATCTTTTATTAAAATTCAACAAAAAAATAACTTAAAAATTAATGAATTTCGTTTTTTATCGCAGGCTACAAGAGGTATCATTGCAACCGTTACGGAGGACAAAAAAGCGGTAATAAAGAAAATAATTATATATTATTCGATACAATGATTCTGTCGTTTGCAAAAAGTATTATTCATTTCACAATGCGCCATACAGATTTTTATATTTGTTTTGGATTATCGTTATGCTATTTTCTCAACAAATTTCAATCTTCAATTTTATTCCTTAAAAATTACTTTATAACTGTTTTTCTATCAATCGCATCAACTTTCACAACAGAAGTGACTTAAAATTAAAAAAAAATCAATAAATTAATATCCATAGCAGTTATAAATAATACTTACAAAAAAAATACCACTGAATCAGTCTTTTTTTAACACTTTGACTTTTTGCTTTACGACGTCAGAATCGGGATGATCTTCAAGATCAGTAGACGACCTTTTTTTAGTCTTCATTGACCCGGTAGTCAGCCAAGTTGACATCAATCCTGTTGAAGCTTTTTTCTTCTCTTTGCTGCAACGATTTTACGATATTTTACGATATACGATATTTACGATTTATTTTTTTACGATATTTTTTTTTTTTTTTTTTTTTATTGATATTTCCAAAGTATTAACAAAACGCAAAAACGCACCCCAATTCCACCGGATCTTTGCAACTTTTATCTTTATTTCTAACGTTGTTAACCAAAGTAGCGACCGGATGCCACTGCAGAACAGTTTCCGATAATTTCGAGTTTTGCAATTTTTCGAGAGCCTCGTTAGTCGAAAAGCTTTTATAGTTTAGCCAATCCTGTGATAAAAATACGTTCGTAATCGTTATTTCCATAAATTATTTAAAAAAAAAAAAAAAGATTATTACACAGAGAGTATTTGTTAAAAATATATACTTCAACGCTTTTTTCCGTTTGAAGAATAACCGGTGCGCGATGATGCAGCCACGACAATACATCGTTCGCTGCTGTAGTAATAATGGTACAGCTATAAATTGTCTCCCCCTGTAAAATAAAAAAAAAAAAAGATCGATAATCGTGTCCCTTGAAGAGTAAATTAAAACATAAAAAAAAAATATACTTCGCGAAACTCAATCGATAAAAAAAAAAATTAAATATATCGAGACCTCTTGACTCGTCCATTTGTCGAAAACACCCGCTAAATTCAGCACCTCTTTCTCATCGGGAAAATCGTTCGATGATTTTTTGAACATATAATACGGTTGCTTCGTTCGCGTCTCTTTAGTAGTCTGCCATTCGTAGAATCCATTTATTACGACGACGCATCGTTTTCCCTGATTTAAGGGTTTTCCATAGAGCTTTGAAGTATTTAATCCTTCCAATCTACCGTTGTGCGTCGACGCCGAATGCTTCTTATACTCGCCCTGTAAATTCATATTTTATAAGTTTAAAAGTTTAATTTTGGAGCGACTAAACGTGCCGGTGATGGATAAATATTAAGTTTATCGACAATTGAAAAAAAAAAAACGCGCCGGTGATGGATAAATATTAAGTTTTATCGACAATTGAAAAAAAAAACGCGCCGGTGATGGATAAATATTAAGTTTTATCGACAATTGAAAAAAAAAACAAAAACGCGCCGGTGATGGATAAATATTAAGTTTTATCGACAATGGAAAAAAAAAAAAAAAAAACACGCGTTTTTTTTTTTTTTAATTACGCGATCTTTATTTTGCGAAATGCAACTTTTAAGCAAAATTTTTATTTTTCGATAAATCGGGCCGTACGGAATGTATAAAAGGATAATCTATTAACCCTTTAGGCGCTTATTGCACGTATTTTATACGATACCTTATGCCAGGGAGGGATCATCCCCCACATCATAGGACACAGTAGCCTTTCCGTTTCATTATTAAAATGCGATCCCGCGACGATGCAAGGGACCGTGTCTCGCGGTCCCATATTGTACGAAGGCGCGTACTGCACACTTTGAAATTTTTGCGGTACCCAAGGAACCTCCGATTCTTTGCCAGACACGTCCCTGTATTTACAGGAACAGCTGAGATCCTCCGGTGCCAAGAAGCTAAAATTTGTAAAAACGTAAAAAAACCGTTTAAATATCAATTTTTAATAGTTTATTTATTTATTTATCGAAGTTGTAAATAAATAATTTCGAGAAAAATCGTGAAAATTTTACCAAGTTATACGGCCACACATCGCGGCGACAGAAATTAACTCGATGTCCTTTTATACGCGTGCGACCGTTGAATTCGCTTTGCTCACGTGACATTCGGGAGAATCTCTCCGGTATATCGCGACTCTATTATTCTCCGTCGATAAATTACTCAGCGTTAGTTTCGAACTTTATTCTCTGCTGTAGTATAGTAGAATTCTGCGAGAATCGCGAATTGGCAAAGAAAGAATCGATAAACCGACGCCGACATTCATTGATCATAGAGATTTTTAGGTTGTGTATTCGGAAAAATTTTTTCGCCGTCTAAGTGGATAATACATTTTTTTTTTAATCCAAAATAACTAATATCAACATTTCGCTAAATAAATAACTAATTAATTAATAAATTGCGGAATAATTTAATTATCAAAAAAAAAAATCTAAAAGTCGTTTTTCGGGATATGTGAAGAATTTTATCGAAAAATTAATAGCCTTATAAACAATTTCGAGAGCAGTTGAAATAAACGTAACGGTTTCGAAAACTTTTACTTTTAATCTTAAGTGGAAACAAAGAGAAGTCCTCGAACTGGTTTCGGGGTTTTTCGTTGGGACGGAGCGGAGGTCTGTAAATTGAAAGAAAAACACCGGTTGTCGTCTGTTGCGGCCACCCAAGGGGCCTCTCAAGGGGTCTTTTCTTCCGTTCGCTTAAGGTGTATCGGGTAGTCGAGGGTTCTGTGTTACTTCTCGAAATACCGGAGAGTCCTGAAGACTGCGTAACGGGAATAGAATTAAAATTCAAGGGGTCCGCACAAGGGATGCGCCAAGCAGCCATCGCGGCCCCCGGAGGACTCTGCTTTACAGTATTCGCTTTTCTTTTCCGTTCCGTTCGCTCCCTGAATTCCTGACTGCCGACTCATCGCGCGCGTGTGTTCAATGTTGATGTCACGCGATCAGTGTAGAAGATAGCCGACTGCGGCGTTTTTCGAACGAAAGGAAACGCATCCGAATGGACAAAAATCCGTGTAACCGTTGCGCTGCGATCTATAAGCCGAATTCTCCGCGATAAGAAATTAACTTTTACCTGACAACGAATTTGTGTTCGAAATTCATTTTACATAGAAAAAAAAATAATATTTCGAAGTTGAACTCAAAGCGAAGGATCGAACTTTAGTTTTAATCGGTCTTTGAACTCAATTTCGAATAGCCTGTGGCATGGAAATTCCGGAATACGAAAAAATTCCGCAAAAAAATGAGTAATTCATTGGAGGAAAGGTTACATCTCTCCTAAATCCGGCATCGTGGGTCTGAGGTTCACATTCGAGAGTCGATCACAAGACTGTTTATTCTTTAAAATTTCTTCTCTATAATTTCGCGCGCGCGGACCGGTTATTCCGAAGGCCCGTCGAGACTGTCTTCCGAAATTCACGCATAGATCATCGAGAGCAGTGGTGAATCCCCGGGAGGCAAAAACAACAAAAAATAATAATGATATTGTAAAAAAACTGACTATGATTATGAAGAAAAAAAAAATTATCCCGTTGGAATGAGTTTATAGATCGAAATAGACGATTCGCTCGACGCTTCGATTGCTTGCAAAATTTACCATTCTCTATGGATCCGGTATAAATGAATGCGAAGGCTTCCAGTGGGCGTTAGCGAGAGTAAAGGGTTTCAAGAAACTGTAGACTACGAATAACGCGAAACGATTTATTAAAAAAACAATAAGAAACGTTAAAAAATAAAAAATTAGACTTCCGTAAAATCTAAAGATCGCAGTGAATCTCGAAGTTTATGAAACCGCAAAATCTCGAAGTTGAAATACCACCGGCGGCGTGGAAATGACCGAAAGGGATTTTCCCGTACGCTTCGGTCATCAGCGACCGAGAGAATCACCTCATCACCTGGTCACCATCAACGCCGTGATGACTATACTACCTTCCGTCTCGACTCACATTCGCGTTCTGGAATCGCTCGACGATGTGAAAGTAACCGGGTGGTCAGAGGTTCTCAGTTTTTTTTCCTTTTTCAAAGATAACTCGCGTTTGCGAATACGCGTAATATTTATATAAACCATTCGATATGCATGTATAGAAAATTTTCAATAATAATAATCATAAATCAAAAATCCGAAAAAAAAAAAAAAAAAAAAAAAAAAAAATTTCGAAAAAATATCAATGAAAAAAAAAATTATTACACGAATCGCATTCCGATCTCTCGATCTTTTTTTTTATATTTCATTCGCAAACTATTTCGATGTATAGGCAGTTAGACGTTTTTAAACATTTACGCGGTCGATAACCTTGAAACAACGTGTAGATAATACGGTAAATTACGCAATTATCTCGTTAATTACAAAAATTGATCGGTTGACAAGTTGCGAATTGATGCAATTCATTTAACGAGATATCTAAGGATGAAGTAAATTTTTATCTCGCGTCATTGTAGGAAGTTTGCTGTATTGTTTAATTTTTCGCTTCTGCCGCCCACCTGTCTTCAGGGCCGACGTTTGAGGTCCGCTGTCGCGAGCATAGCTGCCGGCGAACACATAGGCCGGTGCTCTCTCGACTACGAAGAGCTTTGGAGAACACTATAATACTTTGGTGGGGTACGTTCGGCGTTATACCGATGCAGAGCTCCCACCGAGCGTACAGGTTCAGTTGTCACTGCGACACCGTGCGTGTGCGGCGTTTCGGTGACGCCACTTAAATATTTTTTTTTTTTTCTTGTATATTTGTAGTTTTTATTGCATAAATAATATCTGGTTGTGTCTTGCGGAATATATCGAGAATTAATTACTGTGTGACATCGTTTTTTTCGTCTTTTTTGCTGTTAATGGATATCGAATAATTGGACCGACGAATCATTGGATTGGGTACTTGTAATTTTCTTTTTTTTTTACTTTTAAAATAATTTTTTTTACGAATATTAAGAAAATTGATAGCTAATTTAGTCATTCATATTCATAAATCGAAAAAAAAAATTCAATGTAATACACTATTTTTGGTTTGTTGCCGAAATAACGATCGATGGCATCCATTTTTTTTTTTTTTTTTCGATGTTTTTTTGAAGGCTGTATAAGTTGATTAAAATAAAGGTACAGAAGAATGATTTACAGACGCCTCGCGATATATTAAAAAAAAAAAAAAATTTGAATAGAAATTTGTCGCTCGTATATTCCATATGAAATTCCATTGCATGTAAATTTGTTCAGATGGAAAAGCATTGTTCTTCGTGCCGCGAGGTGAATAGCGAAACTAAGTACTAACTTCGATAAGATTACAATGCGAAACGTCGCGTTCAAAGTTTTGTGTTGAGACAACCAAATTGGAACACGAGCCATCGAGAAACACGTGCGTCGCGAGAGTTGCAGACCCGCTTTCGTTCTATATACTGACCGCATCTCTTGTCGTAGTTGCTTTGTACGAAGCCAACGAGCTCCCGACATAGTCGCGGACACGCGGAAAATGAAATTCACGGAATTCTAGATTTATGTTTCCGGGGTTCAGAATTCTCGATATCGGTATTGGAACAGTCCGGGGTTATCTGACACAGTCGAACTATCGCGTTTATGGTAAAAAATGTAATACGCCGGAAGCGCCGCGATCTTTTTTATCGCCATATTATCGTCTCGCGATGTGTGCCAAACGGCAAATTAATTTATCAACCGATATTAATGCGAAAAAAATGAAATTTTACCGTTGAAAAAAATGCTATTTGCTTAAAAAAAAAAAAAAAAAAACTTCGCTAAATTTCGCGCATTGTAGTCCGCGATCTAAAATAATGATCGACCAGCTGCCAGACGGTCGTGAGGTGATGAAAATAAAACAAAACACGAGACAAAAAAAAAGGAAATTTTTAGTTGTCTGACGGACGCGGAATGTGAGGTTAGTAACAACGAAACTTTGGCACGGCAACGACAAAATGCTGACAGAGTTTACCGCGACAAATATACGCATACATGCAATAAGATAAGATTCGAAAAGTGCCAAAGTACAGAGCTCTCCGGTCGCATGTATTCTAAAACGTATAGTCAAATATAAACATCCGACGATCTGTGTCAGCGCGGCACGAGTCTAACGACCGAAACAGATAGACCTCGGTGTTCGCTCGCGTAATTTGCAGGAAAAGATGCGCATGTTAATCACACTTAATTAGAAGCCGGTCGGCGTTCGTTAGAGGAGCAAAGTGGTGCGAAGAAAAAAAAAAAAAAGAAAAAAAGAATTCCTCACGGAGAAGCGCAAAGTCGCGGTGTATTCTTAGAAGTCTTGTCGGTGAAGGGTACTCAGGTGTATCGCGACGACTACGGAATTACCGATAGCGAATCCTCCGTCGATTCAAAATTCCACGAAAATTCACCGAATTCGAAAAATACATTTTTTTTTTTTTTTTTTTTTTTTTTTTCATATAAAATAAATTCAGAATTAGCATTACAATTATCAATGTCATAAAAAAAAAAAAAATTCTAGTCGCCTCGGAATTTTTTGTCAGTATATTACAATTTATCTAAAAGCGGATCGGAACAGTTGCGAGGTAAATAATATTTGTTAATTTCCCACATGTAACTCAACATTACGAGCGATTAGCATATCATTAGTAATGTCAATAGAATATCCGGAAAATCGGCGCAGACTCTTGTTATGCATGATGTTTTCAGTGATATTCGACTTCAAGGAAATTTAAAAGCATTATTATTATTATTTATCGTAAAGTAATTAATTTCTCATTTATTTACGAAAAAAACTCTCAGTTCGCGTATAATTTGATTTTCCCTATTTTTTTTTTTTTTTTTGCGTACAAATTCTCGTCGATGTTTATTAAAATTGAATTATTACAATAATTTTCTATTAGACTTTTGCATGACGTGTATCATTGAATTATCTTCGCGGAACTATTACCTATTTACTTTCACGATGTATGAATACCTCGTCGTCGTCCTCGTCGGTATTCGCGGTGTGGGCGTTGCGCAACTCGATACCGCACCGATACAAACGCATAGGTCGCGTGCGAATATATCGGAGAGGTAATATTGCAAAGTGTGAGCGAGTTGATTCAAAGTGACCTACTGCATGCCTATTTCGACGACTACGTCGACGACGACGACGACGACGACGATGATGTGCAACCGACACGTCAACGAGGCGCACGGTGTTCAGGTTACTCCCGCTGGAAATAAGTAATTTCTCCATCAACGCGACTATGTTATGTTCCGTGTGCATACGCGGCTCGCAGGTTTAACGAACCCTCGTGGGTGGACACGAGAAACAGAGACACTTCGATTCCGCACTTAACTGCAATGCCCGCGGCAAGTGTGGGAGAGGAAGTGTACTCGACGTGCGTCTACCTGCGGCATGCGACCCACGCGATACAATCAACTCGTACAATCGGTCGATTACACCGATGCGGGAACTTCGAATACGCAAACTATCCATTCAATCAACTACCGTTGTGCAATGGTTTCAACCTTCGCACAGACGGCAAGAAAAAATGAAAAAAAAAAACAAAAAAAAAAAATATTGAGGTTATGTAGTGTATCTATAAAATTTTCTATTCATTATTGAATCTATCGTTGCGTTATCGAGTGATATATCATTGATTATTAACTTCCGTTGGTTAATCGATAGTGAATTTCATTCGTTTATTTTTTCTTTTGGTTAATTCGGCGGCAAATTTATGGCGAATATACGCCTTTACGATCTTTTAGCGAAATGCAGTCTTGCGAACGTAATTCGTAATTTTCATCACCGAAAACAAATGTAATGCGGACTAATTACCGCGATTGCCAATAATTTGAATTGCGACTATCGATCGATAGGGTCTAATTAAGTTTGTAAAAGTTTAACTAATTTCACATTAGTGAAATACACATTCGAGGAATGCCTTTTCATGCGTTGAAAATGAGCCTCTCGTGACGCAATCGACTCTTACGAATTGCTTTGCGCGTAGGAAACAGTCGATTTAAGTACCAACGCTCGTCATTCCCCGACCAGAATATATAATCTCGAACCTCGTTTTCCCGATTCTAGTGTTCTCTTCCGTATTTCATTATGCGATCGAGCAATCGAATGGATTACATAAACCTTCCGTTACAATGAATCAACCGTTTAGTCCCAAATTAACGTTTTTTTTTTTTTTTTTTTTTTTTTACGCGCTAATATCGATTGCGCCGTATACGGTTTGAAACTTTCGTGATTGCGAGAGCGAAACATCGATACAATATCGCGATCGAGAAAGTGCGAGAAGTAAAAAAAAATTCATTTTCATAGAAAAAATAGAATTTTTTTTTAAAAGTAGACAATCGAAAAAAAAAAATAGAAAAAAAAGCTAAAATAGAAAATTCATCAATTAGTGTTAATAAAAAATAAAAAAAACAATATATCAATATTAAAATCAACATAAACTAATATTGTTTAAAATAACATTGTGACGGAATGAAATAAATGTCAGAGCGACAAAAATGACCGAAAATCGATCCGTAACTATACTGCTATCAACGTCATTTCAGTGACTCTGCACTTCCCCAACGTCATTCTTACGCACACGCCACTGAAAAAATCGAAAAAAAAAAAGAAATCTATAACTCGTTATAATTTATTGCTTCCATTACGGAATACTATATTTTTTTTTCTCAATTTTCCCGACGTTCGCAGAGTGACCGATAGTACGAACACGTGGCATAGCACGTGCTGCGCTTTTGCTGTCAGACGCCAACGAATAGAAATACTGTGAGGGAGGAGAACGGGACGACGACGAGCTCTCGTAGCGTCGAGGACACACATCCATTTCCGTTCGACGTGCGTGACTTACGTGATACACGGAAGATTATTGCATTCAACTGAGGAACATCGTCGACTGCGTGGGGTGATACAACCGATATATCATTCGGAAAATTGATATTTATGCAACAACGTTGTGACAAATAGCGTCGATTATCGATTGACACGCCGCAATCACGATTAGCCGGAGTTCGCAATATGCGAAATAGAAAAAAAATAACAATATTTGCAATTTAAATAAAAATTACATTGATTGATTGGCATATCTTCGAATTTAATTCCGTCGATTGAAAAAAAAAAAAAAAAAAAAAAAAAAACGACGCGGAAAATGTAAATTTTTTTTTTTTTTTCAAAATTTTTTTTTTTCGTCTCTATGAGTGAAAAGAAATGACTTTCGATTCGTGAGAACGCCGACAGCGAGTTTCCTGAAACACGTGCGACCACCGCGCCTCGCCGGTACCCACAGCATATATACATTAATTCTCGCAATTACAAAAACGCGCGGTACGACAGCAGACGGGTTAAAAATAGTACCGCTGTCGCTGTTGTAGACTGGAGGGCGAAGAAGGGTTACTATATAATACACACGGTATTGAAGAGAAAGAAGTAAACTGAAACCGGATATACGGTGAAGAGCATAGGAAGTACGAAACGGAAGGATGGCAAAGGAGTTGCGCGCGCCGCAGGCTTACGCGACGGCGAATAGAGCAGCTGAGAGCGCAGAAGGTGAAGGCGCGATGCATCAGGACGACGACGTTCAGTATACGGGTAGAAGTCGTCCCGTAAGCTTCTACGACAACTTCAAGGTTCGCTATACAAGTTAAAACGACACGTGCAAAATCGTTGTTACCGATAACGCGGCGCCGACGACGCCTTCGCTATTGTGTTTTATTTTTCTATTCACAAATTCATCGATCGAATGAAAGTAAAGTAAAAAAAAAAAAAAAAAAAAACAGAATTCATTTTTAGAGTGTAAAATCGAATTTCGATGGATTTAACACATTAAAAAAATGAAATCGCCGCACTAAATTTTCGTATTTACCAAATATTTTGGAAAAAAAAAAAAAATCGTTTTTAGAGAAAAAAATCGTCGATTTGATGCAAAAATGTGTTTTCTTGAAATAAGAAAAATCAAATACAATGCGAAATTTAAATAAGATTTTTCATTACCTTGAATTCATTTTACGTCTATTAAATGTGTATTTTTTTTTTTTTTTTTTTTTTTTTTTTAATTACTATTATGCAGGACGTGGCGGCTATGCCACCTTGCGTGACGTCCGCGATGAGCGTAGGAAACTTGAGCCAACAGGTACGTGAGAATGGTGACGTTACGACAAATTCGTCGGCGAGTCCGTCGAACAACAACAATCGAGTGAGCAGCGCGGTCAGTGCCGGTAACGTCTCGAAGATTCAAGGTACCAAAGTCACGGGTGAGTTGACGCGACGAAACACCTCAATGATTTCTCACCTCAGCCGCGAACAAAAGTGTAATAACAATAACAATAATGACAATCATAAAAAAAAAAAAAAAAAAAAAAAAAAAACGAGGTGTGGTAAATATTCCTTCGTTGGTTTTGCCGAACCCGTCGTCCCTGATCGTCGCTCGACGAATTAAAACCGCCCGACGTCTTTGAGAAAAGTTTCCCCGAAAAATCATTATTGATAATTAGGACAATTAAAAATGTTCAAAGTTCACTTTTTTCGCGAACTTTTTTTTTTTTTTTTTTTTTTTTCATGGATTATCGTTTACCGAATACGTTCTTTCGATTTAATTTGTTACAAACGTTGTTATTAATTTTTTTGGATTTTTTTTTTTTTATTAAAGGAGCGATGTCGACGGGTAATATTGGATGGATAACCCGTTCGGAGAGGGATAAGGAACTCGGAAGGGCCCCTTCAATGGCAAATTGCCTCTCGACAACGGTACCTGTTAACCTGGCGGCATCCCAAATAGCCGGAAGGCACACACCCACGAGAAATTCCCTCAGACACAGCAGAATGATTGTGATGAATCGTACCGGCAACGGTGAGTTATGGATTCCGGTATTGTTTTCATAATTTTACCTTTCGGCCTTTTCTTCGCGCGGATATTACACAAAACGACTCCCATAGTTCGAGAAATTTCGCTACTCTAATGGGTTTTACAGTTATACTTTTACCCGAAAAATCGTCAAATACCAGAAATCGAAGTTTCTTCGTGTCAAAGATCGAAGGCACAGAATTTACGAAGCGACCAACGGTACACGCGAACGAAAACCTTTAAGATAATTTCCGGATATAATATATATAATCAAATCATTACGAACCGCGCGATTCCACTATCTGATTAATAAGAAAGAAACAAATTTTCCTCAGACTTCGATAAAACGTAAAAAAAAAAATGTGTTGCAATTAAAAAAAAAAAAAAAATGGATATCTGCCATTCGCTATAAGGTAATAACATCGACTATCTGTTTACAATCGCCGCGATGTTTTCGTTCGTAAATTATTATTAACTCCGCGCTTCGTTGATTTTTCCTCTCAATTTCGTCGGGCAGTTCGTCGGAAGTAAATCGTTTTCTCGGCTCATGTATTCCTCCCGTTCCTCTCACCTGCTATATGGATATACTATATACACGTATATATATATATGTGTTTCTATACCCCGCAGTGTTTGCAATAACTGCGCTTGAGAGTGAAAGATATTTCTCGTTGCGCCAGGATAAGGATAATTGCTTTGCCGCTGCCGCTGCGCTCGGGAGTCCCCTCGACGACTCTCGTCGCAGAAACGGACTTACCGGTTAAAGATCTCTTTTCTTCCACTCCCTCGTGGATTCTCATTACGACACGTCGTTCTCAGATACTCGCGGGAGGGTCTCTCCGCACTTGTAATCATCTCGGAAGGCCGCGATTCGTTTTAAATCGCATCGTAGCAACGCAAATCATTTTTTCTCTCATTCTTCAGCAAAGTCATATCGCTATTAATTATTTACATATCTATACGCGGAAAATTAAATAATTTTTTATAATTCCACAATATTTAAAAAAAAATTCTTATCAATTGCTGAGAAAAAGTTAATTTTATGGTAAAAAAAAAAAAATGAGTCTATCGCATTCGTAACTCGGAGTAAAATATAATATATGATATATATATGCGACAAAACTCGTTGTCGGCTATCAAGGACAGTGTTACGTAGTGCGGCGTCAATGTTCGTGCGAATCGATGAATAATCGATTTTCCGTGTTCTGGTTGCCGCTGCCTGATACACCTGTAGCACGCCGCGCGGCTCCGATATATGTATTAGCGGCTAAGAAACAAAAAGCCTTAATAAATGTCGTTATATATATATGTTACACGACTCCATTGCGCTCTTCTGTTTCTTAGCAGCTGAATACGTCGCTCTTTACGCGTCTCGTTTGTCGGGAAAATTTAAAACGAAGTCAACGTTTCCTGATTGCTGAAACACCCGTTTTAAACGCCGCGTATCCGCGTTCAGCAAAATACGATTCGAATGACAAACGTCGCGAAAGACGATAAAAAGATCAATAGCATCGGTGGTCCGTTTCCTCAGCTATAAACTTTTCAGATTCTTCTGTTTTAAACTGAATCCTTCGTCTCTCCAGTGCTACGAAAATCGCAAAGAAAAAATTGGGAAAAAAAAAAAAAAAATGGCGAATGAGAGAAGATTTTCGGACGGAATTTTCGCGCGATAATTCCAATCGGCTAAATGTTACTATTTCGTCGAATAATCGTAAAAAATTCTTCGTTTTTGCAGCCATCAATGTTGAGGTGAACGACTCCGACTCACGAGCCCCCGGAATCGGTTTTTTCCGTCGCTGTTGTGTTTATTAAAGGGCCATTCAGCCATAGAAACTCGTATCGCTGTAAAATATGAATCGTTTCAACACGAACGTCGACACAAAAGCGATATTCACGAAATGTACGTTTTCATCATTCGTACAAATGTCGTCGAACAGGAGTAACGTGAATTCTTTTTTTCAAAACCGGAAATGTTGTACTCAACAAGCCGGAAATATTGCAGACGTTCGCGTCGTCTCATACGTACACATCGCTATGGCTGCGGGAGCTCTCCGCCGCTGTATATCTCCTCTACTCGGTAGAGAACTTGTAAACCCGTTCGGTTCCGGCTCTCGGCTTGCAAATCCCGGTGAAACATAAGTCACCGGTAGACTCTCTCGTGAAACGATTCCGTTGGATATCGCGTCGCAAGAGTCGACACTCTCGGGGTGTACCTATTATATTTATAGACACTCTTCTTTCATCGTGATCCGCGCTTACGACTCCAACGTGTTTCCGGGAATAACTTTGTCTATATTGCCGATAGACGATGGATTTATATTATAGGGCGATGAAAAACGTGAAAAAAGCGCGAGAAACGAAAAATCAGCCCTTCGATTTTTTTTTTTTTTTTTTTTTTTTTTTTTTTCGTAATATCGACGATTTTTAATGAAATACATGACATTCAGTTCCGTATTCTCCGTCAATCCTTTCGAAGTTATATTTTTTTCTGATCAAAACTGTTTTATTATATTTAATTTTATTTATCAAAGCTGAAGAACTCGTAGGAATGAATTATTCGAACGATTATTCGAAACGTGAAAAAAACGCGAGAAACGAGCAATCAGCCCTTCGATTTTTTTTTTTTTCGTAAAATCGACGATTTGTAAAGAAATACATGTTATTCAGTCCATAATACTCCTGTAATCCTTTCGAAATTATCTTTTTTTTCTGATTAAAACTGTTGAATATTTAATTTTATTTATCAAAGCTGAAGAACTCGTAGGAATGAATTATTCGAATGATTATTCGAAACGTGAAAAAAGCGCGAAAAACGAGCAATCAGCCCGTCAATTTTTTTTTTTTTTTTTTTTTTTTCGTAAAATCGACGATTTTTAAAGAAATACATGTTATTCAGTCCATAATACTCCGTCAATCCTTTCGAAGTTATTTATTATTTTTTTTTATCAAAACTGTTGAATATTTCAATTTATTTATCAAAGCTGAAGAACTCGTAGAAATGAATTATTCGAACGATTTCTTTCGCACCGTATTTTCTCTCCGTTTGCCTTCGGAATAAGACGCATTTCTGCATATGTATTGTTCGTCTCGGATATCTCTTTGAAGTCTCAACAGAGTATAGCTGCACTCGTTGCATATCAACGCGCGTGTGTCGATGGAAAGGGTTATTATGCCGGTGTAGTAAGTGCAAAGCGGCACCGCCTTTTTCAGTTTCCAGTCTGTAAATCACCGCCCCGGGGAATTGTGAAATGAGACGTTTCTACATATGCCACAGTAACAGTATCGCCTCTTCACTTCCCTTTCTTTGAAAAAAAAAAAAAATTGTATTGAAAAAAGAACGTTGAAAAGATCGATCGGTATTTTTGCCGATTCATTAAATCGACTTTCGCGCGAAACTGAAGGCAAAAGCGATATATTTCCGAGAAAAAAAAAAAAATCCGCGATAATTTTCATCCGATAAACCGTAAAGAAGATTTCAAAAAGTGATGGACACGAAAACGATGCCTCGCGGGTGTAGAATTACGCGGCTTTTCAGCGATCGCGTAAACCCCGCAAGCATATTGTATCGTAACCACCGCATGATGTCTTTATGCAATAATAAACTCGCCGCCGATGTATGCGTGCATTTAATAATTATCTATGCATCGGGAGCCATTCTCTTTTCCTCGTTACAACGCGCGTCTCTCCACAACGAGAAGCAAGAAAACGCGCAATATACATGTATCGATAAAATACGTTTCCACTTAATAGTTTTCTATGTATGCGTATCGCAAAGAATCGCAGAGAAAACGAAACCTCTCGATGAGATCATTTTTTTTCTTCAAAGGAAGTCGAAACAAATGCCGTGGCATTGACTTAATGACTAACGAAAAGAAAATATGAAACTCTACGAAACCGAGAAGAATCGAGAAAAAAAATGAACGATGACGATTCACGTGAGTTAAAGAGGTATCGGCTTTCGTATCGTCACTCCGCAATCGAGAATAATATGCGGAAAACCTAACTGATGCCTAATAACTACCGTTTTAATGTGAAATCGAAGATTAATTCGAGAATCGGGCAAAAAAAAACATCTCCGAGGTTAGGATGTCTGTTGACGAGACTCTCCAACGAGACGATCGCGTATGCACTATGCGCGTCCTGAATTCGAGTTCGTCGACCGTTGAAACGTGATACTACTTAGAAATCGGGACCGGCGTAATAGCGGCTCGTCAAATCGAATAGATTTTCTTTCGTCGCGCATTGCACGCGAGAAAGTTTCTTCCGTATAGAAGATTATAGTTATCTCTTCGACAATAACGTTTGAAACAGAGTGGTATAGCCCTTCGAGGTATGCGCGCGCATCGCAATGCACACTTGGCTACTCGTCACCCCCCTCGAGTCAATGGGGATGCGATTAACTGTCGCTGCAGGCTTTTGTCCGAAGACTCACTTCACTGAGTTGTGAAAACGCATACGTAGACAGGATGATGATGATGCTTAAGGCTTACCGCAGAACGTATATTACTCATTATCTTTCCGGACCCCCGGTTCAGTGAATTCAACAACGTCATTTGGTACCCCCGCGGTGAGAACTTCGATATGGAAATTTTCGAAGTTATGAGACACGCAGACGTGAGTCATTACCAACTGAACGATGTTGTTTAACATTTTTAAGAAATAAATATCTTCATATTTTCTGTAAACAAAAGTCTAAAAAAAAACGTTCTATTCTTTAAAAATCTAAAAAAAAAAAATCCTAAAAATATCTAAAAAAAAATATATATTTTCCATTTTTTTGTTAATCTCAACGTCAACAGTTGGAATTTCGTTTTTTTTTAAATTAAAAAATGTTATATTGTGGTAGCGATTTAATTAATTCTAACAGATCAAAGGACATTGAGTTCTTCCGATTCATGAAAGAGTATTTAGACTTCCGAGTAAAAAAAAATTCCTAAAAATATTAAAAAAAAATATTTTTCATTATTATTATTTTATTTTTTGTTAATCTCAACGTGATTAACAATTGAAATTTCATTTTTTTTTAATTAAAAATGATTTATTGTGGTAGCGATTTAATTAATTCTAACAGATCGAAGGACATTGAGTTCTTCCGATTCATGAAAGAATATTTAGACTTCCGAGTAAAAAAAAATTCCTAAAAATATCTAAAAATAAAAATATTTTTCATTATTATTTTTTTTATTTTTTTTTAATCTCAACGTTATTAATAATTGGAATTTCTTTTTTTTTTATGAAAAAATTATATATTGCGGTAGCGATTTAATTAATTCTAAAAGATCGAAGGACATTGAGTTCTTCGGATTCATGAAACAGTATTTAGACTTCCGAGTAAAAAAAAAAATTCCTAAAAATATCTAAAAAAAAATATTTTTCATTATTATTTTTTCAATTTTTTGTTAATCTCAACGTGATTAATAATTGGAATTTCATTTTTTTTTATTATAAAATGATATATTGCGGTAGCGATTTAATTAATTCCAACAGATCGAAGGACATTGAGTTCTTCCGATTCATGAAAGAGTATTTAGACTTCCGAGTAAAAAAAAATGCCGAAAATTATCTAAAAAAAAAATATTTTTCATTATTATTTTTTTTTAATCTCAACAACAACGACAACAACAATTGGAACAACAATTGGAACGTTGTTAATCTCAACGTTATTAATAATTGGAATTTCTTTTTTTTTTAATTAAAAAATGTTATATTGTGGTAGCGATTTAATTATTTCCAACAAATCGAAGGACATTGAGTTCTTCGGATTCATGAAAGAGTATTTAGACTTCCGAGTAAAAAAAAAATTCCTAAAAATATATAAAAAAAAAAAAAAAATTTCATTATTATTTTTTCTATTTTTTGTTAATCTCAACGTGATTAACAATTGGAATTTCGTTTTTTTTTTTTACTAAAAATTGATATATCGTGTAGCGATTTAATTAATTGTAACAGATCGAAGGATATAGAGTTCTTCGGATTCATGAAAGAGTATTAAGACTTCCGAGTAAAAAAAAATATATATAAATACAAAAAATTGAAGAGGGGATCGTGAATGAAAATATTATTGCAGCGTATATAGGTTTTTTGCTTATGCCGCGATAAGAGACGCAAGGACGTGGGATCGATTTCGAGAGGCAACTTCTCCATTTACGGAGCGACAGCGAGGTCGTGTGCGCATAAGTATCGCATTGCGATTGGAAACTCTGTGTTGCTTTCCACTCGCAAGTGGCTCACGCCTCGACGATCCGGGAAAGGTGTTCACAACCGATCAAGTGCCACACACTCGTCTTTTTCTCCTCACAAATTTTGATTCCATTTACGCCTATCGAAAGATGAGAACTCGTAGATCGCGCGATATTTTTATATACATATATCGCGTTAACTATGTATTTCCGTAGTAAATAAAAAAAATTTCATGTATTTATTTTCAGTACCGAGAAAATCACAACCGCCGCTCATTCGGCATCAACGATTGGCCCGTACGCTCGCCGCGATCCAAACTGTTCTCGGAGTCGCGATAACATCTTTGGCACTTTGGCTGCTGCTTTGGACACCGCATTTGCCGATTTTGGATAATCCATATTGGAGCGGAATGCCGGTAATATATAATTCTTCAATTCTAAATGTTAATGCAATTTGAAAAAAAAAAAAAAAAATCGATTACAAGAAATGAATTATATTTCAGTTGCTTCTTTCCGGAAGCTTTGGCATATGTTTGCTGTGCTGTTTCAAGAAGGAATATCCCGGAATGAATCCCGGATTTTGCTTGACGTCTACAAAGGTATATTATGACGATTAAAAAATTTTATATCGTAATTTTTCTCTATTATCTATCATTTAAAAAAATCGCTGTTTAGTCAAAAATGAATCAAAAAAAAAAAATGCTTCTCGTCTCTATAAAAATTAAAAATTGAATTCTCTAAAAAAAAAAAAAAAAAAAAGAAATTGAGGACAATATGAAAAAATATTGAAAATAATATACGTTTGTGATGTTTCAGTTGGTCAGCATATTGCTCGCAGTCTTGGCAACGTTCGCGTGTATCGTGGCGTGTATAGCAGCTGCGCTTCACCTCGTCAAACTTACCGGTCTGGAATGTACGCCGGCGCGTGTGAGAAACGCTACGTGCGCCTGTCGACCGCGTACCGAACTCGCGAGTCCATCGGAACCGGTGCTGAAATATGTCGATCTGAATTGTCCCGATGTCGAGGGAATCCTAATGATACTATTGATATTTTCATCGGCATGCAACGGTCTCGGAGCGATCGTCGCGGGATTGTATTGCTATTTGCATTGGAGTACACGAGACAAGAGACCAAAATACATGAAAGTTCGAACGAATCAAAGTCCAAACGCGAATGCGCTAAATTCGCGACCGATCTACAATCCGAATCTCAACAGACGATGACCCGAATTAATAGGATAATAGAATTAAATACGTATATAAAACAACAAAAAAAAACGAACAAAACAAAGTATCAATAACGCAAAGTCAATAACCAAATGAATTTTGCGTCGTTTCTTAGCGCACGCAGCACAACCGACATATCCTTCGTGGATTAAAAAAAAAAAAAAAAAAAAAAAAAAAAAACTTCAGTATTTCTAGATATAGTTCGGCTCGGTGTGACTGCGAAGGTTTTTACTCGAACGTCGAGTGTTTAACGATTTTTGTATGTTTGTGGATTCGTGTGAAATTTTTGGAATTCCAAACGGCACAGTTTTTGAAAATCCGAATAATCCGTAATTTATTGTAATCTCATAGTAATCGCTGAATAATTCGAATTTTTTTTTTTTTGTATTTTTTTTTTTCAACTTCTGTATCATTAGTAGAGCGGAAAAAAATTCATTCGTCGATGACACGATTTTAGAAATTATTATGAAAATTATAGAGAAAAAACGGAACGAGTCAACAGAATAGCGAGAAACGTGCAGCGCGCCGATCGCGCGTTATCGTTTCGCATTCGGAAACTGTGTCGCTTACCTTGGAGGTATAAGCTATGCGAAGCGTCGTGTGTGTACCTGAAACGAGCAAAAATGGTTGTGCAATTGTTACCGCATAAGTACATTAATTTCTCGTAAATAAACGATTCGCGAGATATCGGCGATAAATGCTCATTAGTTTTTAGAGAATTCTACAGTCGTTTTATCTCTTTATCAGTGTAAATATTCGTCAATGACGATGTAATATACTAAAGACAATAAAAAAAGAGTCGTAAAAGATGGATTAGTGAAGAAAGAAAAAGAAAATTGTTCGCTAAACGATATTTAAAAAAAAAAAATTATCGTAATGGTTAATCAGATTTTATTGGTATGTAACAAAACCGTCTGTACGGCAAGTGATAACAAGTGTCTACGGACGAACGGCGCCGCACACGTATATAAACATAAATATTCTGTTCTCCTTGTTCGCGATTTGTTCTTCGTGCGGAACTCGACAATTCTCACGAAACAAAAATCTCGTCTTATCGCCGATGACGATAGCGGAACGAGTCACGCAAAACAAATTATAATACTTAGACTCGTCGCGCGCGACGGCGAACTGCGTTTCTTTCTCTCAATTTCAACAGCGATAGCAATTATTGTAATAAACTTTTTTTTTTGCACCATCGAAAAAAAAATTTTAAGTTCTTTCGCGAATTTTTCCAGAATTTTTTTTTTTTCACCACATTTCGTGTTTTTACTGTACAAATTAATTAACGATAGAGTGGCGAATTTATACGCTAAAGATTAATACGACGAAAAAATTGATTAGATTCTGGAAAAAATTGTGTTGCGTTTTTCGACTTTTTATATCTTTTTATGCTAAAAGTTCGATTCGACGTCACTGTCGCGATATTACGAAAAACGCGCACCTGTGTGTTTTTTTTATTTTTTTATCTCGACACTTCAAGGATCCATAAGGTTGACGGCTAAAGGTCGGAGGTTCATTTGGTATTCACCGAATATCATTGCGGCGAGCCACCGGTACTGGTCGACCACCGATGCACCGGCCAACGTGTAGCCGAAGAATGGTGTTTCCTTGCATCTGTAAAACAGAAAGAAATTCAGATTATTCAATTTAAATCGATTATTGAAAAATACGCGACGAAAAAAATTACAAACCTCGTAGGTTTTTTGTTTTTAACGATAAATGTTATGGACCATCTGTAACGAGAGAAAAAAAAAATGTTCAGTACACTTAATATCGGCGCGCAAACCAATCGATGTTTTTTTTTTTTTTTTTATGAAAAAAACGTTTTTCTATATTCTCTTTTTCTTTACCCCATTTGAGGATTGCGCTTCGGCTCGTGTCCCAAGTACCACACGATATCCTCGATTCTCCACTCGTGAAGTTTCACCGAACAAACTTTATCCTTATAGCAACACAACTTCGCCTGACTAAATTCGAAGAGATAATTTTTGAAATTTTTTGTCCTATTGTCGGCGAATTTCAGCTCACCGGATATCGTCATCGGTGGTTTAACCTGTGGAAAAAAATTTCACGATCTTTATAGTGACTTTTTTTTGATACTTAAGATAATTCTGTCGCTTGATGTTCATTTCGCATAAGTTCGAGAAAAATAAGAGAAAATTGCAATTTCTCGATGGTATAAAAATCTGAAAAAATTTCTGCATATTAAAAGAACTGAAAAAATTAATTTTGCGCAATAATAATTCCAAAATGTTATTAAAAAATTGATGAAAAAATAAATTGATCAACAAATTTCCCGAAAACTTAACTTTTTTTTAATGAAAATGATTCGTTTATTTTTCTGAATTTGTATGAATTTTTTCAGATTTTTCAATTCGCTGTAAATTTTTTTTTATATGGAAAAAATGTTTGAAAAAACACGAAATTCAAAGGAAATTGAAAAATCTGAAAAAATTCACACGTATTCAGAAAAATGAACGAATCATTTTCATAAAAAAAAAAAGTTGGGTTTCCGGAAAATTTGTTGACCAATTTATTTTTTCATCAATTTGTTAATAAAATTTTGGAATTATTATTATGCAAAATTAATCTTTTCATAATTCTCTCATTATTCTCGAACTCATGCGAAACTACCTTAACGCAAAAAGATAAATATGTAAATATTTTTATTTTCGTTAAAAGTCTATAATTTCTTAATATCGCTGAAAGCCAAAATATCGATATATTATCGAATATCGAAAAAAAAAATAAAAATTTAAAAAAAAAATTTCTATAGAGAAGCGCGACGTGATATACAAACTAAACGCAATTACATAGCGATCAAAATTGGCGCTTAGCGACGCCCGGGGCGTCCGCCGACAGGGCGGTCAGTCCAATTAGACTACATCCTGTTTTCGGCGCACGTATATCATACATAGTAACGCATAGTTTGCAAATGTTACTTATACAGTGCATACATCGACCGCGACGAATAAAAAGGTCGTAACTCGGGTCGTTTAACGTGCGAAACGAGGTCCTTATGTGTCTCAATAGCCGTCTGTACACCCGTAGAATTTCTTTAGTAAGTGACTCACGCAATCCGTTCCAAAGCGGTTACCCGGTTACGACTGTTTACTACAGTACACCGAGTGGCCGAGTGACGATCGTATGCTGGGAAAATTTCACCCTCATTGCAATTATCACCGCCGACCGTGAACCCACGAAGAGTTCGCACGTTCGCGCCTCGGCGAGTTCACCGGCATTCGCGAGACTTCTCTACGCACCCCGTAGAATTTTTTTTTTTTCTATTATACATATATATATGATACATTCCAATGAATTATTCAGAAGTATTCTTTGGTTTTTCGTATGTTGAGAGTGAAAACTCGAGAAACCCGCGGCGTTTACGCGCATTAATTGCTAATTACTCTATTTAGCCAATGATTCTTATCCTACGAATCTGCGGGATATCTGTACGTTTTATCAGAGAGATAATATCAATGCCGGAAAATTACATGAGACTTTAACGGAGATATCGGTTTCTTGACTCTGTAATTATTTTAATGTTTACCGTATCGGCGTGAAATGTCGATAAACACTTTGCTTACATCACTCGAACCGATGAAAGAAGGGATTGAAAATTATATCGATGATTTTTAAAGCTGAGAAAATTAAATTAAATGGATTTAAATTATTAATTACCCGCGGTGCTATGTCTCTGTATAAAATATCCTTCTTGAGAATGAGAATGTTGTCCTTGCGATCGTCGGGATCCCAATAACCCCACCGAGCCACTGCTTCGAGGACCTTTTCTCCGTGATGGAGAGGCCTCTCCAATGCTCCTCCGAGTGTATACTCTTCAAGGCAAAGCTCGTGAGGAGGAAGTTTCGCTTTTTCCGCTAATTCTCTGCAAACGTCCGACGCGGTTTTCTGAGGTCCGATCTACGAATTCGGAACAATTTTACAATTAATTAAACAATTTTTATTTGTAAAAATCACCGTGAATTGAAAAATGTTATTATTATTATTCACTTTTTCATTAAAAAAAAAAATGTACGCGTAAAAATAATTTTTACGTTATTTATAAGATACATAAATTTGTTTTTTTGGTTTTCTTCGAAAAAACAGAAAAAAAAAAAAAAATTTCGAAAAAACAAAAAAAATTTTTTTTCGAAAAAACAAAAAAAAAAAATTTCGAAAAAACAAAAATAATTTTTTTTTTTAAATGAACACAAAAAAAAATTATCACTAAAATTTTATCGATAAAAAAAAATTATCACAGCGCCTACCGTTACGTTAACGCACTGTCCGTCTTTGGAAAATAAGTATATCCAGATTTTGAGATCACCGGACGGAGCTCCTCGCAGACCATTGTTCGATACGTGATGTCGTTCGAGTACTTCGAGAATTTTCGCTTCTTTCGCGAGATCAGCGGCCGACAATTGATAGAGCTTTGGATACAGTTTTATGAGATCACCGACTACTTTGGTCTCTGATCGGTTCCAATCCTCGGCACTCTTCTCACCGGCGTGCATCAACGTTGGTCCCCATACCGCTGATATGTTCTCGACGGTCATGAGATTTCGCGCGCTTTGTTGTCCGAGACAGTGAAGGTGGGCGAGAATTCTTCGCAAGGTCGCCGATGAAACGGTCTCGAGAGTGGCAAGAAGATTCCTGTACGTCGTTGCTCTCTCCTCGTCGCTCGTTATATCTTAACGTATATATACATTACAATTTTCATTAAACAAAGTTGAATTGAGTTCGGTAAGCAAGTAAATTAAATTCTCGTTTGTAAATCGCAAGGCAAATCAATTTTTTTTCGTAATTAAAAAAGAAATTTAAACACAAGGGGTTGGCAACGAATTATAAACCGCAAATCAGTTTTTTTTTTCGTAATTAAAAAAGAAATTTACGGACAAAGGATTTGAAATTAATTATAAACCGGAAATCAGTTTTTTTCGTAATTAAGAAAGAAATTTAAACACAAAGGGTTTCCAATTAATTATAAACCGCAAATCATTTTTTTTTTCGTAATTAAAAAAGAAATTTACTCACAAAGGGTTTGCAATCAATTATAAACCGAAAATCAGTTTTTTTTTCTTAATTAAAAAATAAATTTATGCACAAAGGGGTTGCAATTCATTATAAACCGCAAATCAGTTTTTTTTCGTAATTGAAAAAGAAATTTACTCACAAAGGGTTTGCAATCAATTATAAACCGCAAATCAGTTTTTTTTCGTAATTACGAAAGAAATTTACTCACAAAAGGTTTGCAATTAATTATAAACCGCAAATCAGTTTTTTTTTCGTAATTAAAAACGAAATTTTAGCACAAAGTGTTTGAAACTAATTATAAACCGAAAATCAGTTTTTTTGGTAATTAAAAAATAAATTTAAACACAAAGGGTTTGCAATTCATTATAAACCACAAATCAGTTTTTTTCGTATTTAAAAAAAAATTTAAGCGCAAAGGGTTTACAATTAATTATAAAACGGTCTTCGGCTTTAAGATTGTGTGACCAAGAAAAACGGAGTTACGATAGTTCGAAGAAAAACATATTAAGGCCACCGAAGAAGACCTTCTCGCGGGGACACACGAGTGCATTCATGTGGGAGTAATAACTCTTCATTTTTCATTTCCAAGAACTCTCGAACTCTGTTAAGCGTCTCGCGGTAAGATATCGAAAGGACAGTAAAGTAAACATATAGCCACTGTACACAGGCGATATAACCGCGATGATCCTAAGCATACATATGTGTGGGCCATTGACCTCTGATGAATCGCTAGGGATCGCGATGCACACGCACAGTAGGACGAGAGATGCAATTGCGAGAATCGCATCGCTTTCAGCCGCCCAACGCGAAGAGCCTTCTCTCGGTCGTTCGAGTTCAACGTTCCCTTACGACAATCTCGTTATTATGTTATTGAAACCACGAAGAAAATTCGAAACGCCGCTAGTCACGAACTTGCAACACGGAAGATTAATGCCTCCGTTTCGCTCAAACTTTCTATCCAAGTCGTAAAAAACGCAAAAAAAAACCGGAAATCCATAATACAAACCTAAAAAAAAAAAAAAAAAAAAAAAAAAATCGGAATCATCGATAGTTTGGGTATAAAAAAAAAAAGTTTTTCAAAACATCGATCGATCGACCATCGCGAAATAAATCGCCACGGAAGATTAATGCCTCCGTTTCGCTCAAACTTTCTATCCAAGTCGTAAAAAGCGTTAAAAAAAACCGGAAATCTATAATACAAACGTTGAAAAAAAAAAAAAAAATCGAAATTATCGATAGTTTGGGTATAAAAAAAAAAAAAGTTTTTCAAAACATCGATCGATCGACCATCGCGAAATAAATCGCCACGGAAGATTAATGCCTCCGTTTCGCTCAAACTTTCTATCAGAGTCGTAAAAAACGCAAAAAAAAACCGGAAATCTATAATGCAAACTTTGAAAAAAAAAAAAAAAAAAAATCGGAATCATCGATAGTTTAAGTAGAAAAAAAAAAAAAATTCAAAACATCGATCGAACGACCATCGCGAAATAAATCGCCACCCTGTAACTACACTCAGCGAGGAATCCACGAGTGGGCGAAATAGGAAACATCGTATATATTCACTGATGATTATTGTAAGCGAAAGATAGAGACGGAGAAAACTCCGAGAACGTTTCGCTAAGTCGCGAAACCTACTGCGCTGTTGCGGCGGTTAGATAAATCTATTATCCGATAAAAAAAAAAAAAAAAAAAAAATTTGCTGCTTTATTAACGTTAACTGAAATTTGCAATATTCACGATTACGTCTAAAAAAAAATAATAATAAAATTGATGCACTCAATTAAATTGTCTCGTGAATTTATCTATATCTCGCGACGAAATTAGTCGATAATCGAGACGTACACTTTATCAATGAACAGATGAGTCTTTCATCGAGACTTCGGTAATGTATAATGAGAATTCGTTCGTATTACGATTAACTGCGATCTCGTGAAGATCTGTTTAACATCAATGTACGTTGCGAAGATTACTCGATGGAAAACCGGGACGTAGGATCCCGGAGTCCCTCGAGGCCTTTGAGTCAAACATTCCGATTGAGAAATGACGCGGTACAGAACACCGCACAGCGCGATTTGTTTGTTGACGAAGCGGAACACGTGAGCGATACGAGAAATCGATTAGCGATCGATTAAAGCTCCGGATGTTCGTACCGCGCGCATTTCCGTGATTGATTGACACCGTTCATTCGAATGATTGAAAGTTCATTGGCGAGTTGACAAATTGCACAGATAACGACAATTCAAAAGTCGGGAATTTATCTCGAGATAATTTTTTTATCTTAACGCGAAAATATTTATGGAGCAAAAAATATCGATTACTGAAACACGAAAGTTCGATATTTAAAAACGTGAAACGATTTTACGGATGAGAGTCACGTCGATGTTGTTAATTTTTAAATTCATTATATCGCGAAAATATTATATATGTGTGGAATTTTTTTTTTTTTTTTTTAAAGTCGAATATATTTTTAAGTTTTTTTTTACCGCGAAATATAAGCGAATTACGTTTTTTTGGGGTTAAATCGGCGCTATATGAAACAGGAATTAAATTTCGTTTTTTTTTCTCTTACCTGTGGCACGACAAAGCGGATCGTGAATAGTCGAGGGTAGGAGAGGCGCAGGCAGATCTCGAAGAAATCTTCTAAGCACCGTCGCCACATCGTGTTCCGTATAAGAACCTCTCGTTATCTGCGTCGCCCAAGCGTCTCGTCTAAAAGCTTCAAGGAGTCTTACAACCGCACTACTCGATCCACTTCGTCGATAAATTCCCTCGGACATTATTCCTGAAAATCATCGAAAAATAACATTTTTTATAAAAAAAAAAAAAAAAAAAAAAAAAACGATATTTTTGAATTTATTTATTTACAAATTAATTAATCCGTTAAATCAAATTAGGGATTCGTAAAAACAAATAATCATTACGATATTACTGACGAATTATTAACGATAATTTTTTTCACGATGAAATGCAGAACTGCAATCGAACGTTATCATTGGACGCAGCGCCGGACGAAGTTCCTCTGTCCCACTTTTCTAATCTATAGCACACAATTGTTCGGTATCGAATGATGCGAACAGCGAAGTTTCGATAGTACAAAAGTGACTTTTATCTTCGTTTGTTTATTCGTCACAAATAAAAAATTCTTAAAATCGTATCTCACGCTCGGCAAAGCTTTTCAATTGCAGAATTGTGAAAGTTTGTTTGTTCAGTAATTAATGAGACGAACGATTGTAATTCTTCGTTGGGGTGGAGAGGGGGATTGCGGACCCCTGCAAGCGACTCTGACGGACGTTCGAGGGAATTTCCGGGAAATGAGAACGAGTACTTGCGCTCGTTTCACGCACTCCAGTGAATCCGGTGAGAAAATGAAACGCTACGATATTCGTTCGCACATATTTACAAAGTCGAGTGTCACTCGTAATTCTGCACGTTATGAAAAAGCCTTATTATATTTTTCATTCTCGCTGACTTTCGTTTTATATTTTCACAACGGCGTGTTTTTTTCAACGACTGTCTGAAAAAGAGATCGCTGGCGGCAAAGTTTTTCTGACTATCGCAAGGGAAATGTTTACGCGTGACGAAGGCGCGGGATTGTTAACAGTGTTCCAGGAGGCATCGCTACACAATGTTTTGATTTACTATTCCAGGAAAATCCAAAGGTCGAACGGCGGGTGTAAACATTTCGGTCCGCTGGGCAGCGCAACTGAGTGTGAGGCACGCGAAACGCGGAAGGAAGCGACAAACTGATAGTCAATATTATCGTATAATGGTTCCAACAATGTGTAATGTGTAGATTCATAGCTTTATGCAATATGTTCCTCGTACTTTTTGTCGAATAAAAAAATGTTAAATAAAAAACTACGTGTGACTGAATAAAAATCGACGGCGATGATCATCGGACATTTTGCGTGCTGCTGTCGATTTCTATTTAATAAGAGCGATTTTCATGGCAAAACGATTACCTGAATTCGATAAGTATGAATTTCCGAACGAATCCGTTGGAAAAGATCGAGGATATTTCCGATGCCTCTTTCGGTGCAATCAAATTTAATGAACATATTTTCCGTTGTATCTCGCAGCTTCTCGAAACGATCGGCATAATGAAATTTTTATTTATAGTCCATGTATTTTACACGCAACAAACAATCGTCGAACTTCCGCGAGTTGACGTCGTTTGTCGAGACGTAAACTATCACTGAGACGCGACTGCGTCCGCCCGTTCAACTTCATTGACAAAAATTACGAATGGAATGAATTTGGTAAGAATTGATCAGTGTCTCGATATATCGGTGCGCAACCCGAAACCCGATGCGCGCAGGCGTCAACAATCATTAGTCGAAGCGCGTCGCCATCGCCGGGCAGAAGTATTTACCGCGGAGATGCCTATTTTCACGAAGATTTCAATGATTAAAAACAATCACGAGTATCTCGGTAGTAAAAACTCATTTACACGCGTCGCGGTGCAGCGATATACGTCTCGCTAAGCTTTAGTCGTGAACAATGTTGCGGGCAGATGGCAAATATTTCGGCCCCTTTTTAACCAAAAAAAAGTCGCGACATTGTTTTTATCGAACATAGCAACTCGATTACCTACATGGTGGCTAAACGCGTGCACCGTGAATGTAGATACCTTGATACAAGGATGAGTCGACCGTTAGTCCAGAGTGTTACCCCCGAATCAGATTCTTTCGCAAGTCCCAATTATTTTCATTCGACGTTACGTTTGTGTACTGTCGCCGGTGAGTTTGATTGCAAAAGTTCGTTATCTATTATTTCGAAATAACGATATCAGTGACGGGTAACGTGGAGTTTCGCGATTATTTTAATAATTAAGTGGAGTGAATAAATCGCGACTCGCGGTTTCTTAAAATTCATTTCGCGTAAACGAGCCATTCTAATTTTTCCGAGTAGACTTTCGTAATCGTAATTGAGTGCAGTGCATCCAACCGACTGACAGTTATGCCACCGCCTCTTACAAGTGTGTTTATTTTTTACGTTACAGTTTACATGAACAATCAATGTTACGATCGTTCTTTGCACGAAAATGTTCTGAAATAATCGTGGCACTCGTAACACGTGACTTTTTAACAAAATTTGTATTACTAATCTGTAACTCATGAAAAAAAAACTGTTCGCGGAACCGTATGGACACCTTCCTAGCATACCGTGCCACCGAACCGCAAACCTTTCATTCAACGTTCGGTAAGTCACTTTCCATAATTAATTCGATGACAAACGCAAAATCTTTGGGATGCGTGAGAAGAATACACTAAAAACAGTATTGTCGTACTGCTTCAGTGGCGTACGATAATTCTTCCGAGTCGAGAGATGAAAATGTGATTTATTTTCGCTGTCATTTCAAAATTCTCGATAAATTCATTAAAATTTACGAAAGTAAAAAAAATTTTGATTTTTTTTTTTTTCGTTTCGTCGTATCGCAACGTCGAAACTTTGTCGCGTAGTATAAAAGGGTCGATGGTTAAAAATTGTATTGTTTCGTTCCGCGATGACGATTCCGTTCACTGATTGGTCATTGAACCGAATCGAGGACGCATTTGTTCCGCTCTTCGCGCACTCGCTATCGAAACGGAGTATTTGATGCTCGACTTAGAATTTAATTTTCCGCGAAATTTGCAGCTAAAAATGTTCATAATACGTTCATTTAACTCACCGTGAGCGTAAATAAAATTGATGCATTTGTCGAGTACGACCGGCACGTTGTCCTGGTTGAGCTGTTGCTGATCCAGCGCAGCTCCACAGCTGGTCGCCGCCTGGTGTAACGCATGACGCCACGCCGAACCTTCGCGCGTTCCCGGTGCGGCTACGTGCAGTGCACCGCTGCCACCGGCATCGACGACCACAACTGGTACACTTCCGGTTCCCGAGAACGGACCCTCTTGTTCTCTCAATACTGATTTCCGAGTTTATTATAACAAAAAAACAATTCACATTTCACCATATTAACGAAGAATCTCTTAACCGCATGTATAGTCAATGCAAAATTTCGCGCAGATAAATCGCGCATTACGTTATTTCGTAAAATTTATTAAATTCCATTGAATTAAAATGGATTCAAGCGGATGACATAAAAATTCGTAATATGTTAGTAAAAAGTTAAAAAAACGAAAAAAAAATCTGTTTTTCGATATAATTCGAAAAGAAATTGCAGTAATACAGATACGCATACGCAGCAGTCGGAGTTATTGAGACCTCGCAGCGAACTCGATTTCGTATTATAAGCATTGCGAAAGCTTGTAGTGTACTCGTAACATATGTGCGCTGTCTGTATCATTGACGATTGTGCCATTGCTACGTTGCGTTTGTGCGGCAAACGATGATTCACGAACATAACGGGGACATACATAAGTACATATATTTTCGATACATCGCGAGGTTCGTTATCGTTAGAGACTCGTATCTCGCGATGAGTTGTATCGATTAAATTCAATGTCATTGTGTAACGGCACTTCGGAGAAACGAATCGAAGACACATCAATTGCGGTCGTAGAGAGAGAAATCGATGGGGATGAGAGTTCGTCACAATACGAAATTAAATATTTTTTAATACAGGCGCCCGCGTGAGTCTTTGTATTCGGAATAATAGCAGAGGAGATTATTTCTCATTGAGTCACAGAGCGCAGGAAGAAGTAGGGGACCGAGTTGATACATCATAACGCGCAATTTACAAAGTCGCTGGGCGCTCGGAAACCCGACAAATAACTGCATGTTAGATTCGTCAGGAAATAATATGAATTCCGCTGCCGATCAATCGAATAATATCAGACTCCCTGCGGGACACGTAGGTTTCTACGGAAACCAACCGCTTCGGGCGAAAAATATACACCGTAAATTATTGAACTTCCGGAAGAGGAGCCGACGGGCTTTCGTTTTAATTGATCGTCTCGAATATTCGGCGAAAATAAAAATAAATAAAAATAAATAAAAATAAATAAAAATAAATAAAAACAAATAAAAATAAATAAAAATAAATAAAAATAAATAAAAATAAATAATAATAAATAAAAATAAATAAAAATAAATAAAAATAAATAATAATAAATAAAAATAAATAAAAATAAATAAATTGCACTTACGAATGCAACGAGCTTTGCGCAGATCCACGTGTTCGAACTCAACGGGATCCAAGGATTTTGTATAAACGAGAGTTCTTTGCTGAAGGAGCACCCAGGCTGGGAACCACGCGCCGGTTACACCTTCCTAAAACGAAAAAAAAAAAAACAAAAAAAAAATTCATGAATATTAAACATCGATCCAACTTTTTTTTTTTTTTTTTTTCGGGTGAAAATCGATGTCGAATATTGACGAAAAACTTATAAACGCGAAATTATGAAACAAATTGAGCCGTAAAAATAATTAAGGAGGTTTTGTATTTCATGCAAATATATAAAATCCGGATAATCTCTGTTTCCTGGGCTCGTAAAATATTCTCGTGTTACACGCGTCCCGTTTAACGATTCCGCAATCGTAGAGATCGCATTCGGAAAAAAAAAAAAAAAAAAATTAATAAAATAAACTATATATCGTAATGTGAGAGACTCGCGCGGACATATAGCGTTTCGCTGACCTCCTTTATATTTATGTCGCGAAGGTGTTATGAAATAAGCGAATATCGTCGAGCGTAACGCATAACTAAAAATGTGATTTCGACATACCTTGAGGTAGGACCAGCCAACGCGAGTCAAATCGGCTGTATATTTAACGGGAAAAACAGGAGTCAAAGCTTCCAATATTCTTTGCGCCCAAATTCGTCTTTCCGTTATTCCTTTCGCGTAAAAAACGTGAACTCCCGGTCTGCCCTCGCAGCTGACTGCTATACAGTGAACCGTTTCACCATCTACCATTCTGAAAAAAAAAAAAAAAAAAAAAAAAAAAAAATTAATGTAATTATTGATTTTTATACTTCTGCCGTCAATATGGTTTCGTATGCATTGAGATAGAAGTCGAAAAAAAAAAAAAAAAATTTGCAAGACTCGTAAAAATTCGCTAATCGCTGTGGAATTCGATGTAAAATCACCAATCGGAAAAGTATCGGTAATAAATGAATAGGTGAATGTTATGTTCGTCAAACGATCATTTTTATCAATCGCCGCACCAGGAATTCCTTGACGAACACAAATCATTTGTCTCGTTACAAAGCGATTGATCTCGCGATCGAAAAACTTTAACCAAACGGTATAATCGATATTTAGCAATTGTTTTTCAGATTCATTATTTGCTTTCTGTTCTCCGCAAATTTTCAAAATAACCATAAAAAAAAAAAAAAAAAAAAAAAATAATAATACGAAACGGAAGCGCATTTACTCACTTAACATCCTGAAGAAGATGAACGCTGTGAATCGCCTCGAGATTAATAACTTCCTTCACGGTATTCATACTTTTGTCGGTGTAAAAAGAAACCCTCTGATCCGCCAATACAGCGGCTCTCATCACGAGATCCTTCGCCCTTTCGATTCCAACTCCGGATCGGTAAACGACTCCCCGATGCGTTGCCGGATTCAGTTGTCCTTCGAATTCCGGTCTCTTCATGGCCCCCAAATTGCTACCGGTCCTCTTGCAGCTCTCCCCACCACTTTCGCGATTTCTTCCGAGAAGTTTCGAATTTTTCATGAAATTCATCACATTCGGCTTCACGTGTGCCGTCGAGTCGTGTCCGAGTTTTTTCAATCTCTGCATAACGCTCGTTCGCTTTTCCTCGACAATTTTCACTGCCGTTGAACTCGTCGAAACGGATGCCTCGTCATCACGATTCGTTTTCGATCCATCGATCGACGAGGATTTCGTATTTTCATCGACAACTTTATGGGTATTTTTTCTCGGCGGCACAGCGGGTTGTTTTCTTCTCGCGAGATTCGCCAATTTCGGCAGAAGCGCGGGATTCTTCGTGATCGGTGATTTTTCCGGTTGTTCGATCATCTCGACCTCGTCGTACTCGTTCTTCGGCAACGAATCGTATCTTTTAGGCGGCGCTGGTGGCGGCCAAAGCGGAATTCCACTCGTCGCGGAATCACCGAAATTTTTTCTCTGCTCATCCGAGTTGTCGTCTTCGGGATCGTCTTCATCGGCTTCTCGTAGATCCGCCATACTGCCGCCGCTGCTCGGTGACTCGCTGGTCGCCAGTAGTGTCTCAAGGAGCATTAAATCGTTGTTCTCGTAATTGCCGTAAATGTTTTCCTCGGTTTTCGCGTACGGATCGAATTCGAATAGCAACGAGTTGCTCTGTTTTCTACCGTCACTTCCGGAATTTTTCGAATCTTCCGTCGATGGTACCGATTTTCTTGGCATCCAATTTTCGTAGAGAGAATTTTGTTTCGATAATTGACTTATGTTTGAAGCGCAAGATATTCTTTCCCTTATCGGTACTTCGCGATCGGTATCCTCGTCGGCACTCGATATTCTGTCCAATTCGTCGTATAGAGAATCGTTTTGATTTACTTTCGTCGGCGTCGCATCGTAAAAAGTCCACGAATCCGATCGCGATAATCGTCTACTCGCAGTCTCGTCCTGCGATTGTTTTTTTTCCGGTCCGCTCGACGGCACGTTAACGTCGGAAAGATTTAAACTCTGATCCGAGTCACTGCTACGATTGTTCGCGAATGTTAGAAGATTGAAAGTGTCTGCTTCGGGAAAATCCCGTTCAAACGCGCGCTCCGACATACTCGTCGAGCTGAGGGTATCGTATCGCGAACTGTGACCGGATGTGACGGACTGTAACTCGTCGTAGATCGACTCGTCCGGAAGCGGAGGCGGCGGATAAACCGGCGGAGGCGGACTGTACCTATTGAATAAAAAGTAAAAAAAAAAAAAAATAATAATAATAACAAAGTTACATATATTGTAAGCAAACAATTGATCCGATGTTAACGCGAGAAAAAACTTTTGCAAGAAATTTTTAACGATTTATCGCCAGTATCGGGAATTGAAAATCACGAAAAAAAAAAAAAAAAAAAACGTGAGACTTGAAAGTGTTTTCGTTAAAATCGAAAAATCACAAAAAACATCCCTTCCGACCCCAATTTTTGAAATTTTTATAAAAAATTGGAGTTAAAAAAAAATTTACTTAATTTTTTTTTTTTTTTTCTTTTATAGTGGGGGATTCCCCAGTCTTCATATTTCAAAGTATTTTACCGGTCTATATACGAATTCACCTATTTTCGCTTGAAGTCAAGTAGCGCATTGATAGTTACGAAAAAAAAAAACAAATACGCAATATTATATTTTCGGAGTTAAAATTGAAATAAAAATTTTTTTTAAAAATTTAAAAAATTTAAAAAAGTTGAACTGTACCTCGCTCCCGACGATAGATCCTCCTCGTTCTTCATGCTCTTCAGATTCGTCTGCATCGGGCTGTAGAACGATAACGTGCTAAAAATATCGTTGCAGACCGGCATTGAGACGCAACGATCCTCGCCGCCGTCCTTTCCATACTTTCCATCTACGTGCGACGAATCCTGACTATCTTCGTGATTCAACGACGTCAGTCTTCGAGTCAACAAATTTTTTACCGATTTTTCTAATCTTATACTCGCGTTTCGAGTGCTCGATATCACGGCTTTCCCCTTTACCGTCATTTTCTCCGATATATCGTTCTTCAATTGTCGCGAACTCGTCCCAAGATTCTTAAGGAACTCCGAATTAACGCTTTGCTTCGATTCGCTACCACTTGAATTCGCCGATTTTTGTTCTTCGTTTCCGCTGCTCCGTTCCGATCGTATCGATTCCGATGGACTGTTGGATCGTCTTGGATCCGAGATCGGCGATGACGATGCAGGAACGTGCAGATGCGTTCGAGGCGCCGGTATCGGTCGGTCGCCGATTATCGAACGCGGCTTCGGTACCGGTTTAACCTCCATCGCGAAACCACTGCCTATTCGAGCTCTTCGAGACTTTTTCTTGCACCTCGTTGAGCGCACGAATTTTTCTTCTCAACTCATTTCGACGCGAGCTGCGATCCGGCGATAAACTATTTTACCGTTGTTCGGTTTCTTCACTGCGGGCGTCGAGCGCGTCAGTGGGTCAGTCGAGTTATTTGTTTTTATTTCGTATTTTTTTTTTTTTTTTTTTTTTTTTTTTTTACGATTTTTCTAGAAATTTTATTGAAGATTTTTCTTGTGCCGTTTTTGACGAAACAAAGAAGCAATTACTTAAAAAAAAAAAAAAAAAAAAAAAAAAAAAAAATCAGCTATACACGTAAACTGGTAGGAATGACGCGTATTAATCGCATTTCCCGCTATCGTGTGGTCCAGTCGCGCCGGTCGGTGAATCACTGTCCGCCGCGACTCAGCGACAAGGTACGCGAGTTTTGTTTCGAAGAAAGAAAAAAAAAACGTTTAGAGAAATCCTAAAGCGCTTTATCTGTATCTCTCGTTGCGGTTTGATAGTTCGATGCTGAGGCTTCTAGCGGTTGTCCTGGAAACGAGAGCGATAAAGATATACTTTGTGTTATCATTATCAATGAAAAACGAGAGTTTTTTTTATATTGATATATATATATATATAGTATGCTTTCTCTCCGCGGCGACGGATAAGAGACACGCATCGTGACCGGTTATGTGAGGTAAACTCATCCAAAGAATTACGAGAATCAACGCATTCGGAATGTTTCTATCTCACGGACAATTATTAACTAATGACGAAAGTTGAAGCGCTAAAAAACTACAAAAGAATTGTTCGGATAAACTTTCACCGACGATCCTTGCCTTTCTCGACAAATTAATGTTTTTGCGCGTCAGGATGATATGTTATAATGAAAGCGGCGCGAAAAAAACGTTCGAATAATCGTCATTAATAACTTTAGTGGATAAAAAAAAACAATGAAATTATGAAAAAAAAAAAAATACATAATTCATATATATATAATATATTTCGTATATATTTACACATAGATCGCGCGGTTTATGTATTTTCATACATTTAAAAAATTTTGCATCGTCCCTTTAATAATTTTTTGCGACAAATTCCCGCGCCGAATTTGAATGCAAACTTATAATTTTTAAAAAATATTTTTTTTTTTTCATTTTCCGATGTTTTCTTCAAACATCAATCACCGAAATATTTCGTTAAAAAAAAAATAAAAAGATCGTCACGATGCACAATAGATCGCGCACTTGAAATAGCACACGTGTATATATAATGCTATTTGTAATCTATGTGTAAACAAAACATTCGTTACACCTCGTCACCGCGATGGATCGACAGGGCGCCATGTATCCGCCATTTTTATACATTATATCTCTCGACATTCAACAAGTGTCACTGGCGGAAAAAAGTAATACGAAATAAGCGTCTCGTGCGGTCCGTTGCTTAAAATTTGCTTTTCGCGTCTCCTTAATGTTTTTCCACGTTAATTACGAAAAATAAAAAAATTATAAAAAAAAAAAACGAATTATAAGTTAAACTTACGAGAATCGTTTGCTCCGAAAAGTATCGAAATATTAATATTTTCGGTATTACGCAGCGGGATCTCCGAGCGCACAGGACACGCGTTCTTCTCACGTCGGCATAAAATACAGAATTAAGAGACCAGCTGACTGTTCGTTTTTCTTGTGTCTGCGTCGAGACGTCATGGGTCAGGGACCCACCTGGTCGTTCTCTCGTCGTCCCAATACTCGGGTTGCCACGCCGCTGTCACGGAACCGAACACCAAGCCGCGCACTATACCATCCATTCGACCACAAACCACTTTGCCCCGAGCATAGAATCACATTTACGTTTATCACCAACACTTCGGCAAAGCCTTCCGAGTACAGCGAACCGATGACGAATACTCAAACGAAGAACAAGAGGACACCGTCCTGTTCATTGCGAACAGAGATGGAGAGATGTTGAAAGGGAGAGAGCGAGAAAGAGAGACGTTTCGCGTTGCTAAAAAGGAATTTCCGAGGCCGCGCGGAGTGCCTTTCTCTGAGTTTTGCGCGATGTTTAAAGCGCGTCGTTGGATTTTTCTTTTAAATTCATTTGCAACGCAAAGCTCAACGATCGTTGTATCGACGATGAAAAAAAATGTTTTTTCACCGGTTTGCACATAACACAAAAAAAAAAATAACGAGTTACGAGCTTTTTATTTTTTTATTGTTATTTCGTCGCGTCGTTTGGCGCACGAGACACAGAGACGTTCCATGCTTTTTTTTTTTTTTTTTTTTTTTTTTTTTTCGTAAGAACGAACGATAAGATAATATCCTCGACGCTTTGTTGCCTCAGCACGACTGCCGCGGTTCAGCCGCGGCACGCATCGGCTAGAGTTTCGCCCACACCAGTGGTCGTTCTCTCGTTCGTTCTTTTTCTTACTCCGTCGTTCATGCAGCAGAGGGGTTATGTGTGTCTCTTTCTGTTGAAGTTACTCCCACCGAGAGCAACAAGCGTGTTTCCTCCACCACTTTTCAAAGGCAACGCTGATGCTAGCGATCAGCAGTCTCGACTCCCCTCTTATTCCGCTCCGAAACGAGGCATCGCTCGTGTTACAACCTATGCGACGCCTCGAACGCGGTGCACTTGCACTCTTTCTTTCGTTGCGCTTTTACTGGTTTTTGGAACCGTTGCAGAACAATTCAACCGTTTATCGAACTGTCGCATTTGTTGCACTCGCGTTGGACACAATTTTTATTCTTTTTTCGTAGTATCGACCCGGAAATTTTCACCGTTTACTGATATAAAAATTTCAAACATACTTCGCAGCGGCGAAACAAATGATTTGCTGCTGCAGCGATGAATCACAAACGCGACGTTATTGCTGCTCCGAAAAAGTGAATTTTATTATGCGAAGTATTTTTTTCGTAAACGGTAAACTCGATCGGTAAAATATCGTAAGAAATAAAGATATTTTTTTTTTTATCGAACATTAATCGTCTCATATATAAAAAAATTAGTTTTTAGCAAAAATGCGTAATTAAATATTATTGTGTTATTGATTAATCATTTTTTAAATAATAATACAATAATTAAAAAAAAAAAATTTATATGGTATTATAAGATCGCTGTGTTCCTACAAAATACATTCCACAATATTTAGGGAAAATTTCTGGTAGAAATTACGAGTCAAATGCGCGAATCGTAGCGCTTTTTCACGCCTTTAAGTGCCAAAAAATCGGTTGAATAATTTTTTTTAAATGGTCGGCGTATTTTATTTTCACGACAATACTTCGATTCATATTCATAACCGATTCTAAAGTGTCTGAAAAAAATGTTTGACTTTATGACGATTGAGTTTTAAACTGATGTGATAACAGAATGACATCGTTAGCTGTTTTATCGGCATTATGTTGAAATAATTCACAAACGTAAAAAATGTCGAAAAATAAAATGAGTGATAAGTAACGAGGAATCAGTGCGTTTCTTTGATTTAACGTTGACGCTAATTGCATATTCCAGAAATTTTCGTAATAATAAAATAATATCGATGAAAATAAAATTAGATATTCCGAACGAAAAAAAATCGTATTAATCGCGTGTCCAGTGGTTGCATCTCCCACTTCCTTTCCCGTTTCCTGCCGAACGGTTCACGCATCGGCACTTATGTATAAATACGTGTCGAATTTACCGCTGTCTCTCGTTGTTCGCCAAAATGAGTCACACTTTACGACGTCTGATTATTCGTTGCCGTTCTCTCGTATACTTACTTATGCTTATGTAATTGATTGAACGTAAGGCCGGCCGGCACTTTGTCGACGCGACGGACGCGGGAATAAGCTAAACAGATGCGGGTTGATGACTCTACCGAGTTTCATCAATTGTCGTATCGGTGACACTGAACTTTGTTTCGTTATTATTAAAAAAAATTATATATATAACATAATAAATCGAAAAAAAAAAAAAAAAAAAAAAAAATAGATATATATAATAATAAGTTTATCGGAATATCGTATTTTCGGAGTGTTGGAAAAGATCGTTACAAATTTTTAGGCAATGATTTCGAGTTTCGATAATATCGATACGTATTGTCCTAAAAATGATTCACTAACTTTATCATTTAAAATTTCACTACTTCCGCTTTTTTTATCGAATCATTCTGAAAAAAAAACATGACTTTCATTATTTCGCGATGTATCTCTTGCAACTAAAGATAAACGCCGTACGATTCTTCTCAAATTATACTTCGTGAATTTTATTCTCGTATACGCGATATTTGATTGACATAATAGTGTTTTTTTCATTTCGATAAGATAAGAAAACTAGCGTTGTGTTCACGAATATCCGAGAGTCTTATCGAAACGCATGCGACCCACGATTTCATATTGTTTCGCGACATTGCGAAGGGCGGATCGAGCGGAGATTTAAAAATAGAAAGAACAGAAAAATAAATGACTTCGAGACAATTGGTCTCTACGTGAATTTACGCTTCGCACTTGTAGCTTTGGTGACTCATCATCGCCAGCTGCGATGAGCCGTCAGCTCGTCAATTCCGGTCACATGAAACACAATTGCTTCTACGAGAGTTTCTCTCTCTCTCTCTATTCGTATAAACGAAGTATCAGAATTAACGTTCATCCCGCGAAAAGCAGCCGCAATAAACTATATATAATCCCGATAGTTGCATTTGCGGAAAGGTTAGTTACAATTTAGACACACAAAACGTACACGGAGAGAAGGATCTACTAGAAATTACCTATGTTACCTGGTAAAATTCGACGGTGGCGCCACCTACGAAGAAAATACTCGATATTATGAGAATTTTTACCATTTTTATGGGGATTTTTACCATATTTTATGGTAAAATGGATTTTTACCATTTTTATGGGGATTTTTACCATATTTTATGGTAAAATGGATTTTACCATACCACCATGATTACCATGATGACCATACCATGATTACCATGATTACCATGATTTTTACCATATTTTATGGTAAAATGGATTTTACCATATTTTATGGTAAAATGGACTTTTACCATATTTTATTGTAAAATGGATTTTTACCATATTTTATGGTAAAAATGGATTTTTACCATATTCTATGGTAAAAATTCTTATAGTTCTCGTAATTTTCAACAGGTGGCGTCATTGACTCTGCTCTACCAGAAATTTACGATATTTTTTACTAGATATATGGTAAATTGTATCAGATCCTTCTCTCCGTGTAGTGTAGTGGAATAGTCCACTGGAGGAATCGAGCATAAAACAATTCGGAGCGTATATTTCAATGAAATTCTTTATTGTATCTCTTAATCGTTAGTACCAAAGTCAAATAGTAACTTTGGCTATTACAAACAGGCGAACGTTTCCTGCGAAGAATATGCATAATACTTGACCGCGAATGCGACGCCGCCGAAACCATTCGCGATTATTATTGCCGTATCGTAAGTTAATTACAAAATAAAAAAAATTCGAGTTCAATCGCAATGTATAGCAAAAATGAAAAAAAAAAAAAAAAAAAAATGTATCGATATAATTTCGAAATATCGGAAATATTATTACGATTTTTTAAATATTATACGAAATAAAAAAAAATCGGTTTCAATTTATCGTGAAAATTAAAAAAAAATTGAATTTAAACGAATGATATTCGGCGGTCCATTCGCTTATCACTATTTGCAAAACGACGCGGCAAAGGTACCTTAAATCACAATGGCGACGACAATTGTATTTTTTTTGTTTTTTTTCTTCACTTTAACGATCGTTAACACGTGCTATACGTGTGGTCACCCCTCGTATACATACGTATAAACGTATACATGCGTAAAAGCCATACATGCACTCGCGATCAGTCGCGATAACGATCGTTCGTAATACATATAGAGATGTAAATAACGTATTTAACACGGAGAATCAATAAATTCATCGAGATAAAAGGAAATCGGTGATCGGCACAGTTTCGCTCTCGTTAATCGCATGGAAATGCAGTCGAAGCGAAAACGAGAACGAACGATAGGACATAGGAGAGAGAGATAGCGAGAGAGAGAGAATGAGGTTATAATTTGAGACTCGAAGAAGATTGTCTCAATTATTTAAATAAATAAATCTGACACACCCACACATACTTACATTTACATTTGAATATCTAATATATATATATTTATTATTTATATTATATAATATAATATATATATATATATATATACGTGTGTATGCAGAGCACGTTTTTTTTTTTATCTCTTTTTATTAGAAGCGCGAATCGAAGTGAGATTTAGTTTAGCTACTATATATCGTGGCCGAGTTTCGAGAGAGTGCGACACGGGGCGACACGACCCTACGAAAAATTTTAATAACCAACGCCTTCATTTTCTTTCAATTTTATTATGATCGTTAGATTTTTTTTTTTAACGAAATGTTTTAAAAAAAAACGTTAAAATACATTCGCAATCGGGTTATATCGTTCTGGAGTTGTTCTTTGTACTTGTTCTCGTGCTTTTTTTTTTTTGGCACCGGTAAAGGTTCGAACGCAAGTGTTTTAAGAATTATGGATGGAAGGATCGTCGATCGAAAAACGGGAAGCACAACTAATCGCCCCGCGACTCCCATAGATCCCGTCGCTGAATCGTTCGTGATTTTCATTTTTTTTTTTTTTTTTTTTTTTTTTTTTTAATCGTTGAAAACGTAATTAGACACGGATCTTCTAAAATTGCTCAGTTTCAATTACTAGCTATGTTGTTATTTTTTCGTTTTTTTTTTTTTTTTTTTTTTTTTTTCTTTTCACTCGGTAATCCTAATATATTCAACGAGCATGTAAGAGATCGTCGTTTAGTTTCGTTTAATTTTATAATAGCAAATATATTATCACATTTAGATTGTATTAATTCTTAAGACATTGGGACACTCGAACGAAGTTTACAGACCGGATCGACCCTAAGATAAGGTTATTTATTATATCTGCGTAATTTGGAGGAGAAAAAATTTTAAGTACAGATTTTTTTTTTTTTTCTTTTTTTTTTTCGTCTTCTCAATATTATTCGAGGCAAAGAGTCATTCGAAGAATTTTTTTTTTTTTTTTTTTTTTTTTCACCGATTTTTTTTCGGCAATCCAGTGTGCAAACTTCTCGGAGAATCTGTCGTCTCGAGTGCATCGCGAATTTCGACGAAGAATATATATAGAGAATTGGCACTAGTGAATCCACCACGACTTATTATTTAAAAAGATCGCGACGCCACTCGAGACTTTTCGCTCGCTTATTATCTGAGAAACATTAATATAGAATATATATATATATTTATATATATCATGTCACGTAGTTTACGTTTGTTTTTTTTTTTTTATGTATACGTTAGGACACTTACGACTACAGCAAAAATTCAACAGTTAAAAGACTTTTTCGTTAACAGTATAATGCGTTCGCGGGTGTCTATGAACCGAATTTTCAGTCATAAGATTTTTCTTAAATTTAAACTTAAGTCCAAAATTTCGACTGAAAATTCGAAACTGAGATTTTTTTTTTTTTTTTTTTTTTTTTTTTTTCACGTTTTTCACGTTTTTCCAATCTCTTTAATTCTCAATGACTTTGGACGTCGCCAACGTCTCGTATACGGAAGCGTCGTTGTTTATCACAAATACGCAAATGAAAATATATCTCGATAGCCGTAAACCCCACACGAGGGAACGGGTGTAAATAATTTAGTATAAAAATCATACGCTTTCGAACTCCTTTTTTTTTTTTTTTTTTTTTCTTTTCGATTACGTTTAAGCGCGTTTGAGAATAAAACACTTATTTAATATAAAATATCGTTCGAATACAATGTATATCAAAAAGCAGTTAAAGTATATATACTATACATATAAATATAGATAAATAGGCGTTCCAGCAGTGAACAAATGATCCTATAATAATAACAACATCGTTGTCATACCGATCATTATTTAATTACAATAATGAGAAATATCGTTCGATGATTAATATTGTTCGAGACTATCCCCAGTCTTTCTTCGTTCGTCGATTTTTCGTAGTTTTTTTTTTTTTTTTTTTTTTTTTTTTCTATACACATCGAACTTTTAATTAGTTCGCGATTTTTCATCGATTATATAATGAAATTTTTCTGATACATTAAAAATTGACACACATTTATGTATATTGGTTGAGTTGAGTAGATTTTTTTTTTTTTTTTTTTTTTTATCCAATCGAAAACGATTTTATTTTTATCTAATAATTTTTTTTTTTTTTTTTTTTTTACTATCATCGGACGACGACAAAAGGGAAATATCTTAAGGTTAAAAAACAAAAGCGTGTGCGATCCTTTGGAAACTTGTGAATCAGCTGTGTGCAGCTATAAACACGATCTACGATTAGATTCAACTATTATCAGCGGAATTATTAATTAATAAACTATCGTTATCGACACGGGGGACAATAATGTCGAATAAAAATTAATTTTAATAACAACACGAATGACAATAGTCACAATGTCGATAAACTTTTTTTTTTTTTTTAATTAGAGGAATTATCGATTTATCGAGGAATTAATTGAATTGGAAAATAGCACCGTTACCTCCTGCCAGAGTACCCGAAATGTGTTTTGAATCATTTATAATTACGATATTTGGTCAAAACAAAGAGTATTACCGAATCGTTTTTTTTTTTCTTTTTTTTTTTTTTTCATTTCAGTCTTGCGATCACGAAGTTTATGTACAATTATACTTTCGATTCTAATATCGCACATCCGAAGACCGAATCTTCATTCACGAGTTAAAATTCAAATAAAAAATTAACCATTTCATTTATAACGAAAAAAAAAAAAATCATTTAAAAAAACGAAATTTTTCCCGAATTTTTTTTTTTTTTGATCTTACAAAACTGAAATACATTTTTTTTCACGCTGCGATCATTCGCGTTTCGTAATAATTTGACCTTTACGATGTTTTTTTTTTTTTTTTTTTTTTTTTTTTCGCGAAAAATTGCGCGGACTCGGGGACTCTGGCATATTCAGTTCACAATAATCGCAATCATCAGTCGTCGTTCGTTATTATTTTATTACCCTATCACGAAAGACGGAAATAGACATCCATATTCGCCTAATTAAAACACACATATTTCATCAGTCTTTCTCTACTAAAACCAGTCTACGCGTCTAGCACCATCACGTATCAGTTTTCTTCGAATTTCTATTCATTTTTTTTTTTTTTTTTTTTTTTTTTCTTAACCCATTAAATGAGCCAATATCCGTTTCGTCTCGTTGCGACGAGTGCGAGATATCGTAATAAAAACAGTCCAAAAAAAAATGGTCTCACCGACCATTTTTTTTCTCAGCCTTTCATCATCCCGAAAATCGTCAATTTCGATGTATATTTCTCTTGTACGTATATGAATTATAATATTTCCCCGATTGAAATACACACAGACGATTGAAATAGATAAAAAAAATAAAAAAAAATTAACCGTTCGATTAATTACGGAGAAAAAATGTTTTCTCGAAATCGGAATAAAAAGCATATATATCTGCGCTTTGCGGAAAAACTACAAGAGGTATGTGTTGACATCGACGGATACGCGAACGAATAATTATCTAAACGACACTGTAGAACTTTTTTTTTTTTTTTTTTTTTTTTTTTTTTTTTTTTTTCTGGAAGACTACGAGAATTACGTGTTCAACAGACGCTCATCCGCAGTAAAACGCACGGCGATTCACGGGTGATTCATATTTCACGCTACTATAAATATAGAATTAAATTCAATAAAAAAATATGTAAACGATAGTGAAAATACCACTTGACGAGTTAATTCTTATCTTAGGAATAATAATAACAACGATAATAATGATGATAATAATAAAAACGATTTACGACGCGGCGAGGTTTCGTCGTGGACGGTTCCCCAGAATAATAGAAGCCCCGGGATTAAATATCCGAGGGATGGAGGGTTCATTTTCGTTTTTTTTTTTTTTTTTTTTTGTTTTTTTACCCTTTACCCCGCGTTCTTCAATTCTCAGCTCAAAACATTTCTCTCTTCGCTAACACCTTAAAATGGCTTATTGACAAATTTAGGACGATGTGTGTAAAATTGTCGGTTGCTCTTGCCGGTTTTCGCGATCTTTTTTGGCTTTTTTTTTCTATTTTTTTTTTTTTTTGCGTACCTTCGAAAGGGCAACCTTTTCGTTATTAGTTATTATCAGCCGTCCCCGTGGTTGAGGACGGCGATGAGGCCGGACTTTGGACGAGTGTTGTGGTTACCGTTGGCGGGGTTTCGGCGCCGAGCGTCGTCGGTCCGATTAGCATACCACGAGGACTAAATGTGTCGCAATAGAGATTCTCCTTCTTGTGTACACGACGCACGTGACTCCGAAGATTGTCGCGACGAGCGCTTCGGTAAGCACAGTGTGGACACAGGTGAGGCTTCTCGCCGGTGTGCATACGGCGGTGCTGAATCAACTGCGGAAAACATTTTTTTTTTTTGTCAAAAACGATTTTAGCGATCTTTTTAGATTTTTAGATCTTTAGATCTTTTTAGATCTTTAGATCGTGTTAGATCTTTAGATCTTTTTAGATCTTTAGATCTTTAGATCTTTAGATCTTTAGATCTTTAGATCTTGTTAGATCTTTAGATCTTTTTAGATCTTTAGATCTTTTTTTAGATTTTTAGATCTATAGATCTTTTTTTAGATTTTTAGATCTATAGATCTTTTTTTAGATTTTTAGATCTTTAGATCTTTTTTTATATTTTTAGATCTTTAGATCTTTTTTTAGATTTTTAGATCTTTAGATCTTTTTTTAGATTTTTAGATCTGTAGATCATTTTTTAGATTTTTAGATCTTTAGATCTTTTTTTAGATTTTTAGATCTTTAGATCTTTTTTTAGATTTTTAGATCTTTAGATCTTTTTTTAGATTTTTAGATCTTTAGATCTTTTTTTAGATTTTTAGATCTTTAGATCTTTTCAGATCTTAACGATCTAAAAATGAAAAAGCGGGTCTTGGATATCGAAAAAATGTAGTTATTTCTCATATAAATGAATTTCAAAGGGTAGAAATGCCTTAAATGTAAAGTGAACCATTAACTTAACGGTAAAAAAAAAATAAAAAAATTTTTCGTGTAAAATAAAAATTGGAGTAGACGTACTTTTTTCAACTGAACCGTTCTGAAGACGCATATGTCGCAGCAAAAGAATCTGTCGTCTCGATGCCTCCGCATATGTCGGCTGAGATCGACTTCTGATGATCTATCGGCACCGCAAACCGCGCAGCTCACCCTCGTTTCCGGTGCACTGCCTCTGGCGTGCGCTCGCAAGTGTCGCTGAAAAGCTTTTTCTATCGTACAAGCGTACGAGCAAAGAGAACATCGATACTCTTCGCGTTCGTATCTAAAAAAATATCAGAAAAAAAAAAAATACTTTAGTGAAAAAAAAACAAAAAATTCCACAAGCTTTGCGGCTTCTTGGAGAGTATAATACGTTTGGGACAGAAAGAGCGAAGGGGTTGTAAGCAGATTAGAAAAAAATTCATGAAACTTCGAGTACCTATACCTGACGCGTTGCAACGCAAGACTACGCTTTTTGCCCGTTGGCGTCATTCCCTGTGCTACGTGCGCAGCTACGTGGCTTTCCATTTCGCATCGGCTGTTACTCGTGAATTCGCAACCGGAAGAGGGACATCTTCTTGCACCCGATGACTCGAGACTCGACGTACCGGGATGAGATTCCAGTATGTGCTTCCGAAGGGCCGGTCTCGTTGGGGCGACCGTTTCGCAGGAGCCACAGGAATAACCGCGATGTGCTCCTGCGATCGGACTGCTGCCTCTCGATCTTTTGAGATGAAACGACAATTTTTTTTTTAATACGTATTTTGCAAAGAAAAATCTATTTTTTTTGAGAGATTTGCTTTTGTAATTTGTTACTTCTCAGTGTACGAAGAGTGATCGCTCTCGGAATCGCTGTCGGACGGCATATTGGGCACTTCGCTCGCCTCGAGGGCAGCAGTCGCTGCTGACAATCTTCCCAGCATCGCTGTGTAGGCACCGAGAACCCAACCATTCAGCATTGGTGTCCCCGTTTCCTCCTATTGCAATAATTATAATATTGTTAAATATTTTTTAAAAATTGAACAAGTGGTTTATAAATAGCGGAATTTAAAAAAAAAGTTTTCAATTCCAATTTAGCAAATATTAAATATTAATGAGAATTTTTTTAAAAAATGTGAGATATTTATATGAAAATATTTTTTAAATATTTTTTTCGTTAAATTTTTTTTATTTCATTTTTGAACGCTGAAAAGTTTTCTATACGATTTTTTTTATGGATAATGCTACAAATAAATTTTTGTATCGGTATTTTCTCTCAAAAATTTTTCCCTTGAAAATCAATTTTTTAAAAAGAATTTTTTAAAATTTAATTTTGATAGTTAATTTCTCAAAATTTTTTTACGCGATTCAAACTATGTATCGAATTGTTATTTTCTGACCTTATCTAAGCCGAAGCACGACATGGGATCCGGTATGAATTTCGGCGAAAAATTGTTATTCGCCGATCGTTGCGAACTATCCGACGAGCTATCGGGATCATTGTCGTCGTCGTCTTCCTCGTTATAGTTTGAACCGCTGGGTACCGAGGTCTGCGACTGATTCTCGTTCTCATCCTCGTAATCTTCGACTTTCTCGGCATTACTCTCGTTGTCCTCCGATTGTTTGCGCGATGGTGACGAATCGCGATCATCCCGCGTTCTCGATTTGCTACTGAGATCCTCCGACTCGTCCGACTGGACGTTCGTTACCGCGGTTTTCGCCGTTAGCTCCATCGCCCGATAGGGAGGACCCGAACCGGCGAACGGCGGTGGTTGAAGGGCACCAAGTGCAAACGCTGCTACCCTCGGCAATATCTGAGGAGCAGCACCCGGCGGCAAAATCGGATGGCTTCGGGGGAGCCGTGGATCACCCCAAAGTCCACCCGCGGCGTGTAGACTCCAAATCCCATATTCCATCTATAATATATATTTTTTTTACATTTTTTAAACAATCCAATCGATGTTTAATCAATGAAAAACAAAAATAGAAAAAAAAAACAAAAAAAAAAAAATTACGATATCCCAATCATCGAAAAATGAAACTTCATCACATTAAATAGAAAATAATAATAAAATTAACAATAAAAAAAAGGCGATGACAAAAAAAAATAAAGAAAATAAATAATTCTGTATTATTTATATTCAGTGCTTCTCTCCCTTTTTTTCTCACACAGTATCGGTATAATCGATTCTATCGATCTTTTTTTTTTTTTTTTAACCGAATATTAAAATTAACAAAAAAAAAAATAACATTTTAGTGTATTGCCTACGTTGATAAATCACCCCTATCCTCGCGAAGTTTATTCCGAACAATCACGTTTCCCGAACGATCTTCATCCTCCGTAGATCGTCTGCGTTACCGATAGATCGTCGGGTTCGCGTTGCGAAACTTTCCCCTTCGATCATATCGTTTCCTACCGCGAGATCGTGAATAATATAACATTAAGCGCGAAAATAGAACGACAACGGTAAGATGATACGTATAAAGGACGCGTAATCGCGATAAAGAAAATTCGCTCGCTCGCCGCGGCGCAGAGACGGACCATTGGAACTGGTCGTTCGTTCGTCGCGAACGTGCATACTTTAACATAACGGCGATCCCGGTGTACATATCCAATGCAGGCATCGGCAGCAGCAGCATAGAACCCGGAGCTGCGAGATTATAGTATGTTCAACCCTCCCACTCGCTCGGAGCATCCATAGCATCATTCTATCTTTACTCTTTATGCTCGCAAACCAACCCTCTCCAAACCCTCTCTCCCCCCCAACAGTTCTCGCGCCGCGTCTCGCTCCCTAGCTGACCCAGCCGCCGCCGTGGTTGACCCCTTCCCGTTTACCCTCTCGGCGAATCGATTTGTTATTGTTTTTGTGTCTGCGGTCGTAGCGGCAGTTGCGGAGGATCAGGACGACCTCCCCCTCCCCCCCCCCTCCTCCCGGCTCTTGGGTGGTGTGTGTGCGCGCGCGGGGTACGCGAAAGGGCTGCATTTTCTATATCATCGATGTACCAGTCATTGACCATTTGTCATCCCTTAACAGTGTCCCTCGCGACCTCTTTTTTATTTCGTTCTTCGAAACCCTTTTTCGAAGAAAATTTATATCGGTTAATTTTATGATTGTTTTTAATAAGTTATTTTTTTTGCATATAGATAAATATTAATTGTGTTGAAAAATTTTTTTTTTTTTTTTTTTGCGAAATATTGATAGGATGAATGTAATTAATATTTGTTGAGGTTATCGTGAAATTTGTACAATATTTGGCATTTTTTTTTTTTTTTTTTTTTTTTTTTTTTTTTTCACATTCGTTACAATGGCAATTGGTACATTATCGGGTGTATTACCTCGATGCAAGTGAAAAACCGCGAGGCTATTTGAGGCCGTTGACCTTGCGAGAGCGATGCAAACTCGTGGAAAACACGATATGATTTATTATTTTCGATTGTCTTTTTTTTTTTTAATAAATTTTTAATAGACATTTTTCAATGCATATACCGAAATTTCAATACTATTTGGATCGTCGATCATCGATCGAAAGACTTTTCGTACGAAACAAAAAATGAAAAATTCTCATTAAAATTTACAAAAATTTTTCAAGTAAGTTCCCTCTGTATGTGAAATATCGAATTATCGAATTGTGACAATGATAATTTATTAATTAAAAAACAAATACTTGTACAAAATTCAAGGCGACTTTTCCATCATCCGAAAACGCAATCATGAATAATAATTTTTTTCAAACCTAACGTATAATTTAATTTTGATTTCCAATACTTCGAACATTCGTACAATTCATTTTTAACATTATATCTCCTCATTAAAAAAAAAATTGTAAAAAATTCGAATCGTCAGTAAAAAAAAAAATTTCCCATCGTATTATTGCAATTCGCAATACGTTTTTCCAACACGTCAACGACTGGTACACAGAGTCATCCCTCCGACACATTGTAAACTCGAAATGGCAAAACAGCGTCTATATCGATGGTGGTTTGTGCCGAGTACCGGGCGGATGTGCACCAGGACGGTGTGGCAAACACACACACATACATATATATAAGTATATATATAAGTATATAAGTGTATAGAAGTTCGCGGTTCGCGGGGGGAGCGGCGAGAGAAGCTCAGAGCTCGCGGCAGAGGTTCGGATGCTGCTGGATGCAAGGTATCGAGGGGGGGAGGCGGGGGAGTAGAGAAAAAGGGTATTTTGTCTCTTGTATATCTATATCTCTTTGCAATACACATCGGCGACGAGAATAGCGGCGCGCGTTCGCGCGTGTGGGTGGCTGGTTCTTCGGAGGACTCCGTCATGTTCGCGGGGTAAAATCTCGTTGGAGAGAAGGGGAAGAAAGCGAGTAGAAGTGAGACACGGATAGATCGCGAGAGGCGAAAGGGTGGGGAAGTAAGGTGAGGGGGTATCCGTCGGAGAGCCTTGACAGGTGACAAGCGATTGGACCACTGACGTCACGGATCACTTGCTCGACCGCGTGCAACACTCGCACATACGTAAACCGAGGGTCACGCATGATCACACGCTCGACACACGCATTCAGCCCCCACCCCCTCTCCCCTTCTTTCATCTCCCACCACCAATCACAAAAACACCAACAAACTTGTAACGGAAACCCGTGACGAGGAATGACGAAAAAAAAAAAAACGAAAAAATGTTGAAAAAAACATAAAAAAAATACGACGAGCCGAACAAAAGATGTGGCGTGCGAATTTTTGGTCCGAAGCTCTCGGTGATATTTACGTGCTAACCGGCCGATAGCCTCGCGACGCCTCTATCTGGTTACCATTACACTCGGATGTATGAAATGCGCCAACATACACCATCCCCCCACAATAGCCCTATTTATGATTGGGCAAAATTGCTTTCCATGCGCAGAATAAAATTGCGTGGCGGAAAAATCGTTTCGAATGGCTGGTACTGTTACGGCATTGGGGGATGAAAGCATCTCGCGGGGGCGTTGCGCGAATCCTAAAAAATTCTCGATTGCTTTGTTTTTTTTTGTCTTTTGTCGGGGAACCGCCGAGACGGACGGTTGATGAGCGTTAATTGACGGGGGAAGCTTTTGAATGATTTTGTGCGAAAGACGAAAGATGAGAAAATTTGGAGAAAAATTAAATATGGCGAAACGACAGTCATGCGCGTTAACGCCGCGGGGTCCAGGGATACGGGGAATATGTCGAGATGGAAGAAGGGAGCTTGTGGACCCGCACCGCTAACTGGGATGTGGCGCTTTTATCATCGTGTCCTGTAAGGATTTCCCTTCGGTGGGAAAGGATTCCGCGAATCTCGCGTATGGATGGAAAAAGGGTTCGGAAAACATGGCGGGCAATGAAGCATTTTTACGAGAGATTCGAAGATACTTTTTTCTTTTTTTTTTTTTTTTTCATTACGATTGAAGTTTTTGTGAATAGTGAATTTTTCATGATCGATGCGGTTGAAAAAAAATTTAATTAAATTCGATTTTTAATTAAAATGGCGGAAAAAAAAATTATATTTGTATTTATTCGGTGGAGATACTTAGAGCGAAATGTGAATGAAAGGGTTCAAACAATTAGAGTCAATGAAAGAATTAAATTAAGAATTAAATAATTAAACAAATTAAATAATTTCGTGAGAAGAGAATCGAAGATTTTACTTTCTTTTTTTTTTTTTTTAAAGCAAATAAGTTTTGTGTGTAGTGAACAAATTCTCGGAGATTATCGGTACGGCAAACAATAAATATGGATTGTTATATTAGTTATGCGCGGAAATACGTAAAAACGTGTGTTACCTATTTTTCTTTTTTTAACGATAAAAAAATCATAGATAAAAGATTTTTTTTTTCGTTTCGACGGGAGTTATTGCGAATCATGCATATTAAATGGTCAATGCGGTTGGAGAATAAAAATTCAGATTGGGTTTTTGACGGAGAGGGGGGGGGGGGGGGGAGGGGGCGGGGAATGATATATATGATTGTTATTTGTTAGAGATATTCGGAGTAAAATGTGACCGATAGGAAATAACGAAAAATGAAAATTTAAACAATTGAAGAAAATAAATAATTTTGTAAAATAATAATTAATGACTTAAAAAAATTGTTTATTTTTTATTCAAAAGTGGAGTTTTATGCGCAGTGAAAAAAATACTCGAAAATTATCGATACCGTAAATAATAAGTATCAATTATTATAGTATTAGTTACGTGTGGAAAAAAAAAAAAGTTACGTGTGGAATATCGTAAAAATGTGTGTTACTTACTTTTATTTATTTAACGATAAAAAATCATAGATGGAGTTTAGTATTAATTTGTCACGTATTGATTTCACTTGTAAAAAAAAAAAAAAAAAAACGTATCCGGAAATAATCAGCACAATAAGTTTTAAAAAAACTCCAAAGCATTGGAAAGTGCGAGTAGACGTTTTGTCTAAATGCCGATTCTTGTATATTAATCGCTCGTCTGATACAACCATTTCGAAAATTTTAGCCTATCGACGCCCATCCAAGGAATTAATGTCTATTGATTGCAGCTGTTTCTCTTTTTTGTGGTAAAAACGCTTTTCTTTACACACTAAAAAATTTAAAACCTCAAAAATACATTATATTGCGAGATATATTAATTAAAAACGATAACTTCAGTTATATTGTTTAAATTTCGATTTTTTTTTTTTTTTACAAAACTACTCGAGTGCCGAAATTTACAGCGTATAAATCCATACAAAATATAAACTATAATATGCCATTAGAAAAATTTATATTCTTATACATTAATAAATAGAACTTTGACTTAGAAAGAGAATTGACTTCGTAACTTATTCTATACATATAATTAGATTTTAATTATGGAAATTCTGATGTAAACGATAGTCGTTAATATTTTGCATAATTAAGAACAGTTAAGATTACCACTATCGTGTATATCGGATTCCCAATAATTGAAACCGTTTAAAACTCCTCGAGGTGCAACGAGTGCGACGCTTCCTGTACCATAAAGATCTGCAGTTTATACAATGCTTCTTCGACTCTAAAATAAAAAAAAAATTAATTAGTAATCATTACTTTTTGAATCGGTAAAACGTCGGAACGAGTCGTACTTATTCGCACAATCCTTGACGTCGCCGTATGCTTTCGCGAAATCCTGTAATCCCGCGTTCACCACAATCATAGAATCGCTCCGCGAACCTATCGCATTGTTAATCGACTTCAAGATACTGCAGCATTTCGCCAAAATATCGCGAAACTTTTGCATGTCTTCCGGTGTATTCGGGATTACGATATTCTTGCATCTCAGTACATCCAAAGACGTCAGCATCGATTGCAATTGTTTTAGAATCTCTACGGGTTTCTTCTCGAATTCCTCTGTGAATAATTGTTAAAAAAAAGATTAGTGTTTTTGTAATAAAAGAACTGTAATTTTATGATAATATTTTTGAAAGAATTTCTAAATCTTCAAGAGAATGAGTAATAAAAATTAAAGATAAATAAATCGCTATTTCTAAAACTATAAACGACAAAAGATGTTTATAACAAATTTTTTAATTAAATTTTTTTTTTCTTCATTGAGAAACCAAATTGTACGAACAAATCGGTAGCAATATCTTTCGATATTATCAATTTTTTTTTTTTTTACAACAGTTTTTTTTTCTACGATATAAATGATAAATACAAAATATAAGAATGCAAATAAATTGCATCTATAAAATGGGATTTTTCTCACCGAGGCACGATGTTATTTCGATTATTTGCCCATCGAGACTATTCTGCAAATTGATTAGATTTTTCAAGTCTTTCTCTTTCAGTTTCATCGACGTCAATTGCCTATGCATAGCGTCTTCCTCTTTCGCCAGTATTTCCAGCTGAGAACTCATCGATTTTTCCATTTCCATTGACTTTTTCTTCATTAACAATTCAGTCATTTTTGTTTGAAGATATTTGTCGTATTCAAGTCTCATTTTCAAATCTTTGTTCTGCGGCTCTGGTCTTCTCGTCGTGTCGAGGAAAGATTGATTCTGCGACGGCATCATGGATTGGCGGACTGAAGCCAATCGTCTCTTTCCGAGAGGACCTGAAATTTGTGTAAATTTTTTTCGTAAAGTATTACCGACAATATCGGAGTAATTTATTTGAAAAAGTGTAGAAAATTGATAGTACATACCTCCCGGAGCTGCAAAGTCGCCAGGAGCCATCGTCGTTCTGTTCAGATTTCTGGCGCGTGGCGGAGCTAACATTTCAGACGATCCACAATTGAAACGGTCAGGAGTGACGGGGATAGGTCTACAAATAATTAATTTTGGCAATCAAACAATCGATTGACAAACTTTATTACGATACGGGACTCTCGTTAAATGTACCTGTTGATTCTGCGCGACTTCGGGGTTTTGGGTGCTTCTTTCTCCATTCTTTCGCCGTGCGACAGTAACGCGTTTGCGAACGCCGTAAATACGACACGAAACACCCACAAAACGTCGAGATTAACGCGATAAATAAAAATTCCGTGATATTTTCGTCGATCTCGATTAACGCGAAAACGTGCGACTTACAAATGTCGTTAGAAACAAAATTTAAACTGCACAACACCGGTAAACTACGAGTGAACAGCAAGTTTGCAAACAAAACAAAGTTCCCTACTTGATTTTCGCCGCTAGCGAAGACGAGCGATAATTGTTGCAATATAATAAATGTTATGTCGCGCACAATGTTCTACGGAACTTATCTTGTTATGAATAGAAAATGTTTTTTTGGCGAATTTTTCAGGAAACAAGTAATATCGTACATGAAATATTAGTGTTTTTGCGTCGCAACGTTGGAAGCAACGAAAGACGGTAACTGACAAAGAACGTATTTATGGTGAAAATTCTCACGCCACAACGTCCGGCGATGTATGAAAAAAAAACTCGAAAAATTAGTACCGATAAATTGTTTCTTTTCCCACCTATACGAAGAGTGAACAATTGTTTGTCGTGAGATGTAGCATTCAATCCGTCAGTAATTTTGTAGGTTATTGTAATCGACCAGACAAAACATTTTTTTTCTCGGAGGCGTACAAATACGCCTCCGGTGCATATGCACCTGGGTGAGAAAACAATTGTCCCGCGGAGAGATCGAATCGACGGCCGGTAGTGCAGTACTGTAGTAAACACGTGCGTACCAGTGCGCGTGTTGACGAATCGCTTCCGAAACTCTGTGATAACTAAACGATTTCTTTTCAGAAAAAACTAATGTCGCGATATTGTTGATTGTTTTTGTGTTCTTTCAAACAACGAAACGTTTTCGTCGCTACAATGAAGAACAAACCGACACGTCACAAGGAGACAAATACTTTTAAGGTGAGCATCGTGTTGTTTTGCCGCTCTAACCTCTTCCGGTGTTTTTTTCATTCGCATTTACACAGTTAAACACAAACGAAAAATACAAACCATCAAATATTCGCAGTTTAAAAAATTTTCGGAACGAGTTTCCGAGATCGACGTCGATGTGTTTCATCGCGTGGCGCATCGCTACGAGGAACAGAGAGAAGGCGACGTTGAAACGTTTTTCTACCAGACGCTGCAAAAATGGAGTGTCCTAAATCTCACCGAAGGTTACACTGCCTTCAAAAAAGAAGTTCGGAACATAGTTACGCTGCCGCAGTTGCTGAATCGCAAACAAGAAGTCGTAGATATTTTAATGAGTTATCTGAAACGGACGGATAACAAGCTTTTCCTGCAACCGATTTTGGAGTAAGTAAAAAATACGCAAAAATTTTTTTAATTCATGCAAATAAAAAAGAAAAAAAAATCAAAATTACTTTACCTTTGAGTCATTTTTCCTTTGCTTTACACAAATAAATTAAATTTCTCATTTTACAGATTGATCGTCGCCATTGCGAGAGATCTGCAGAAAGAATTCTACGATTATTTTCCCGAATTTTTAACGATAATAATCGATCTGCTGCAGACGAAGGACGCCGAGCAGTTGGAACACGTATTCACGGCGCTGGCGTATCTATTCAAATTTCTATGGCGTTATCTCATAAAGAATGTTGACAAAGCGTTCGATCTTCTGCTGCCGCTATTGGCCGAAACGAAACCGCCGTATATCAACAATTTCGCAGCCGAAAGTTTCGCCTATGTGGTGCGCAAAGTTCGCGATCGCGATTCGTTCTTCCGTCTCGTTTTACGAACGCTTCAGGAGAAGCGTCAAGGAGTTGCGGGATGCGGACGACTTATGTTCGAAGTTATTTCCGGTACGACGGGACAATTGCACTCGTGTGCGGAGCCGATGCTGAATCTCTATCTCGAAGCCTTAGAAGACGAGAGCGTTGATCCGCAACTCGTTTACTCGGTTCTCGAGCAAATTTTCACCTGTATTCTCAACTACGTTCATCCGCAAAAATCGGAAGTATTTTGGAGCGTTTTGCTTCGATTCATCGATCGTCACGTGGAGGAAAAAAAATCGTCGAAAAATCCTCCGAGAAGCAAAAACATCGCAGTGCCATTTTTCCGTCTCGTAAACTTGGCGGTATCTCACAGAAACGGTAGAATGCTCGTCGATCCCGTACCGTTGATAAAAAAAATCGTTCACGCCGTTGAAACTTACGAAAGCGACGAGGAAACGTTGGGATCTATCGTCGACGTTTCCACAGCGATTCTTCTCGGATCGTCGATCAAATTGACTCAAGAAACTTCCAGCGAACTCGTCCTTAAACTCTTATCGATATCGCAAAGAAATTTGTATCAGCGAACAGTAGAGAATCTAATCGATTACTCATCCTTCGAGAGTCTCGTTTTGCCGCACGTATTGAGACGAACGATTCGTCAGAGTTTCGACGCCTCGAATTTGCGTCTTTTCGCCAAAATCATAACATCCCGAGGACCTCCGGCTCTCGGAGGAGTTTCTTCGAAAAACTGGAAAAAATTTCCTCTCGACACTCGCGGAGCTACGAAAAATGGCTTCGACTTTCTTCAACAATCGCTTGAAGCAATAAATGGAAAACACGAAGTTACCGAAGATTCGCTAAAAACGATTTTAATTTTACCGCATTTGTGTCCTCTCGCCACTGAATTTATCGATACTCTGAAGACTTCGATAGTTTTTGCTTATCGAAAACTCGCGAACGACGACGAACGCATGAAGGACGAGGAGATCGAAAGATGGACTTTTCTTTTTCTATTGGCAATTGAGTCGGCAGCGCATATTTTGGAAGCCGACGCTTTTCACGATTTCGTCGAAACTCTGGACGGAAGTTTGTTCGATATTTTCCGAAAGTATCCGAACGATTCGAGTCTTTTGAATGCTCTCGATTTTTCTATGACTCAAATAGCCGAATCCAAGCGTCGCGACGTTTTTTTTACGCGACAAAATTTCGAGTTGACGAACGAACTTTTGTCGACGAAATTGTCATCGCCGTTTCATCAAACGCGCTTGACGGCGGCGCACATTTATTCGTTGTTCTCTAACGTTCGAGAGCTTCTCGTCGAACAGAATCAGAGCGGAATTGGCGCGTTGGAACTCATGTATCTCGCGGAAAAGGAAGAAGTCACAGTTCACAAATATCGCGACAGACTCCGCCATCTCCAAGCGCTGACTTTTCACAGTAATTCCTTGACGAACATCGATAAAAAGTATTACGATTTTCCCCTTCGATACTTGATGGGTAATCTGTGGATAAATTTTTCGCTTCTCTGGGATCCGGTGTGCAAAGCGATCGCCACGTACGCCGTGAAAGATTGTCCCCAATTTTGGACGATTTTTCTCGAAGATTTGAAAAGCGAAATTCCACCGGAAAATACTTCGAGTATTTCGAGTAAAAATCCGTTCGCTTGCGACGTGATCGCGGGACTGAAGAATCAATTGTTATCCGCCGACAGACCCGACTACGCGAATCACAAATTACTGCTTTGGAAATGTATGTCGGAATTCGTCGATTACTGCGAAACGAAAAATCGCGATATAACGGGGATACTGATCGACAACGTGGAAAATAATTACTTCAAGTCGAACAGCGAGAGCGCGAGATCGTGGAGTATCGAGAAAAAGTGCGAAGCCGTCGAGCCAATGGATGTCGAGAGCGACGACGACGAGGAAAACGAAGACGAGGCGAAGAAACAAATATCCAAAAAGCCTTTGCCTCGCGTTGGAAAACCTTTCGAGGTGAAACTTCTCGTCGCGCAACTCAACGTTTTTTCAAAATTCAACAATCCTAAGACTCTTTACCGGGAACAAGAATTGTCGAAGATTTATATGGATCTCTTGACGTCGAAGAACGTCGATCTACAAAAATCAGCTTTGGACTGTTTATTCTCTTACAAACACAAGTATCTCGCGCCTTATCGCGATAATCTCAGCAGTCTAATCGACGAGAAAAATCTTAAGAACGAATTGGCGAGATTCAGAATCGACGATGATAGCAGTATGTTGAAAGACGAGCATCGCGAGGGTCTTATGCCGATTTTAATGCGTCTGCTATACGCGAAGATGGTAATGAAAATCGGTACGCGAACCGGCGGTAAGGGTGGCGCTCTGGTGCGTCGAAAGATAATTCTTCGCTTTCTCGCCGGTAGCCACGAGGACGAGATGATGATATTTACGCGAATGGCATTCAAACCCTTCGAAAAATATATTTCTCTCGATTTCCAAGACTCTCCGGCCGATCTGACGAAACTGGTCGACGATATTTCCAGTCAAATAGATTTGTCGAGCGTCGTACCGCCGAAGAGATTGCGTAGCGCCGTTAATCTGCTATCGATAGTAATCGAACAATTCGGTGCGAAAATGATGGAAAATTTGTTGCCTCGTCTGCTCGGTATACTTGTCTGCATATTGGCGCATTGCAACGCGATTCTTCAACGATCGGATAAAGTTTTATCGGGATATTTGCCGATGATGAAGAATCTCCGTACAACGAGTATCGGCGTCGTGGCGCGATTTTTCACTCATTTCGAAAGTTATCCTTGGAAATGCGAGGAATTAGACGCGCTTTTCGATGTCGCGATATTTCCGCTATTGGAAAAATTACCGATCGAAGGAATTCACAGTCCTACGGCTCTGCTGAAGCTCTTCGCCGCGTGGGCCGATAATCCGCGATACTACAAGCTATTGGTGAAATATCAATCTGGAAATCCATCTATGACGCCGCTGCCTTACGTGATGCGACTATTGCTCGGTCCGAAAACACATCCATCCGTCGTTAGCGCGATTTTAGAGATGTTGCAGAAAATGTTAACTCTTCAAGATTCGGAGAAAATGGAAACCGACGAAGAGCCACCGAAGCCGCTGATCGTCAATAATGTTCTCGAAATTAAAACCGAAACTATCGCATCAACGGAGATAAATTATGGCTCTTCAATTCTCATGTCTCACGTAGCAGAAATTTTGGATTATATAAAGAAGAAATTGGAACGATCGAGTAAAGGAGTCAACAGAACGGAACTCGTGATTTTGTCGCGTTTATCGGAATTAGCGAAGGACGGCGAAACGAGTGATCGACTGTTGACTCTTCTGTTGCCGATTCTCGTGAAACGATCGATACGCGGTGAAGCCGAAGAGACGATTCTTGAACTTCTGACGACTATCGTGAATCTCGTTAAAAATGTACAAAAGCCGGAAATTCATTTAAGATCCATTGTGCCGCTTTTGGGTACAATATCGGCGGTACCATCGAGAAAATTATTATTGCGTCTTATCGACACGATAGCGAAAGGAACTTCCGATCTCGCGAATCGCGAAATTTTCAAGAGAGACGCTGATTTGCTGTTGAAACTTAACGCTTGGGATTCCAAGTGGATAGAGCAGCCGGACTTTGAGAAAAGATTAGACGCGTTCGCGGAAATCACGAAGATGTGCGCCGACGCCGACGAGACGACGATGACGATTGTGAGTCTCGAATTTGGCGCCGCAGCGATCTATACTTGTTATTTTTTTCTCAAACACGAAAACGACTTGTCGCTTCGTGATTCTTCGGGTCAATGTTTGAAAATTCTCGGACCGAAGTTGGCAAAAATTCATCGCGACAACAATGCGAATCGTCGTTATCTTATAGACGAAACGATACTGTCGATCGTGAGAAACGGCATAAGAAGTAAAAACGACGTTGTGAGGAATCAGTCGATCGCGTTTTTGGGTGAAATGGCTCTCGAGTGTCCGGAAGTACATCCGGTGCTACGAGATTTGTCACTTTTGGCGAACAGAGAAGACAGAGAAGTCGATTTCTTCGAGAATCTTCAGCATCTTCAGTTGCATAGAAGAGCTCGCGCTCTGTTAAAATTTTGCGCGTTAGCGAAAACGTGGGAAAGAACACCGAATCCGAGAACGTTAACGCAATTTGTTTTTCCCGTTGCGTCGTCGTACCTCTGCAACGAGTCTTACGCTAACAAAAACAGCATCGTCGACGCGTCGATCGAAACGGTTGGCACCGTTTGTCGTTTGCTTCCGTGGCATCAGTACGAAATTATCCTTAAGCATTATCTCGACAAACTCGGCGGGGCGCCGGAATTTCAGCGGCAAAACGTGAGAATAGTCGTCGCGATTCTCGACGCGTTTCACTACGATTTATCGAAATTAAAGAGCGTCGAGATAGCGAAAGAATTGCCGGAAGTTGCGCCGAGCAACGAAGCCGAAGTTGCTGCTGAGACTATCGAGGAATCGATCGAACAACCCGAAGAATTACTCGACGAAGCGTTGAATACGATAGAACAACCGGAAAATCTCGATGAAGCATCGAAAGAAGAGGAAAAAGAAGACGCCGTTAAAAAAATCATCGCGATGGAGAAAGAAACTGTTCTCTCGCAGTACGTGGCGAAGAAACTCGTCTTTGGCATAACTCACGTTCTACTGCCGAAGCTTCATCGTTCGATAATCGCGAGAACTCAACATGAGATGAGTCACAAGGTAAATCGTAGAAAAACCGGAGCGGAGAAGGAAGAAGAAGAATTAATGAGAGTCCCGATAGCTCTGGCAATGGTGAAGCTATTGCAAAAATTGCCGGAAGGCATATTGAACAGAAATTTGCCGGGAATCTTCATGAAGCTCTGCACCTTTCTGAAATCCCGATTGGATTCTGTACGACGAGCAACGCGCGAAATTCTTCAAAAAATAATGATAACTCTCGGACCCGACTATCTCCATCATTTGTTGCGCGAGATGAACTCTCTGTTGACCAGAGGCTTTCAGATTCACGTTCTCGCGTATACGATTCACGCGGTATTGATATCGCTGAAGCCGTTTTTCAAGGAGAATCATATGAGAGACAATTTGCAGAGTATATTATCCGTCTGTAAGATCGATCTTTTCGGAGCAACAGGAGAGGAGAAGGAAATCGCGGCGATCGCGAAAAGCGTCACGGAAGCGAGAACTACGAAGAGTTTCGATATTTTCGGAATATTAGGTCAATACGTTCCGGAATCTTGTCTTCTCGATCTCGTATTGCCTCTTCGCGATGTTCTCAGCGAGACGAGATCCCATCGGACTGTTCGCAAAGCCGTTGAATGCCTGAGGCACGTAGTTCTCGGTCTCGCGGACAATTCTTTCATAGATATCGAGCGAATGCTCGTTTTTCTTTACGGCATTGTTTCGGAGAGTATTCCGGAACTATTGCCGCCGAAAAAACGCGCCGAACTCACCGAGAAAGAGACCGAGGCGCTCGAGAGACAAAAACCCGATTGCTTCATTATTCCGGCGGAACCAAAGACGCGAATGGGAGTCAAAGCGACCGCCAAAACTTCAGCGGATACAAACGCTCACGTTATGATGGAATTTGCACTGAAACTTTGTCACATATTGTTGAAACGCGAACGGGTCGCCGGCGCGAACTTTGGACAATATCTCGACCCATTTGTACCGATTCTCGCCAATTGTTTGGACGCTCGACGCGTTAAGGTAAAGTTAACACCGTAAAACGATCTCTAAGAATTCGATACGGCCGTCGAATTCACGAAACTAATCGATGCTTTAAATTTTTTTTTTTCAGCTCAGTACATTGGCACTTCAATGTTTAAATTGGATTCTTAAGATGGATTTGCCAACCGTTCGCGAATCGGTTTCCGATATTTGCTCCTCGATATTCGCTATTTTACACAAATACGCCGCCGCGGGACTCAGCAAAGGCGATAATTTCGATCTCGTGATGGCATCGTTCAAATGTATGTCGGTTTTGGTTCGCGACGTTAAACACTTCAGTATGACGAGCGATCAGACGAAAGCTCTCATATTATACGCCGAACAGGATCTTCACGATAGCGATAAGCAGGCAACTGCTTTCAATCTTCTAAAAGCGATAATCAGCCGAAAACTCATTGTACCGGAGATGCATACCGTAATGGAGAAAGTAGCGACTCTTAGCGTTACGTCGGAACTCGATCACGTGAGACTACAGTCACGAACGGTATTCTATTCTTTTCTCATGGAATATCCATTGGGAAAGCATCTCGACAAACACATATCGTTTTATCTTTCGCAATTGAGTTACGAGATGAAACCCGGAAGACTAAGCGCTCTGGAAATGATTCACAGTATCGTAACGGGATTCCCTGAGGTGAGATTCATATTTACGTATATATATTGCATATTATTTGTTTCCATAGATACCTTCAAAAATTTATCGTAAATTCGTTTAAAAGCGGTTTGATGATTTTAAAAAATATATATATTTCTTTAATATATTAATTTTATGATTTTTTTTTTTTTTTTTTTTTTTTCAGGATGTTCTCGTTAAACAATCGGGTCTCCTGTTCCTTATGGTTGGCGTACGATTAATAAACGACGACGATCCCGCGTGCAGAAAATTATGCGCGAAATGCATCAAAGAAACTATAACTCGCGTCCCTCACAATCAGAGAGTGAAACTCTTTGATATTGTGAAACTTTGGATGAAAGATCAGAAGGTAAGAGATGCTAAAACTAAAAAAAAATTGTTGATATACCTTTGGTTTTCATTTAGAGAATTATTTTTCATTGCTTACAATTACTTTTTACAGGTAACGCACAGGACATTGGCGGCTCAGCTATGCGGTATTTTCGTGAGCGTCGAGAAAGAAGCTTTCGAATCGCGGCTTCCCGAAGTATTGCCATTGGTTTTGAGACAATTTCATGCCGAAGACGCTGAAGTCGAACCGGACGAACCCGGAAAATTCGTTAAATTGCAGAAACCAAAGATAAAAACCAAAACAGCGAAATCGCGAGAAATCATCGATATCGATATCAAAGATCCCGAGAGAATGAAGGATCATCACTTGTTTCAAGTTTTACAATTGTCCCTCAAGATTTCCGCCAATTGTCCGGCGCTATTCAAGAACGAGAAATACGAGGATTCCGTGCGTTCGCTTGCCGGTAATTATATTTATGAATTATAAAAAACTAAAACAGCTCTTGTCTTTGCATACAACGAATTCTTATTAATACGATAAACATTTTTACGCTCTCCGCAGAGTACAGCCAATCGTTGTTGGGACATCCGCACTTATGGGTCCGTTTAGCCTCTACGCAACTCATCGGTTTCGTTCTCTCCGGTCTCGACGAGGAAAAAATATCGCATCTTCTCTCGAATCCCGAAGATCGCGAAACCGAAAAGGGTTATCTGTATTCCGATCCTATTGAGACATTGCGCAGTCTGAGTCTCGATCTCGCCGCTCAGCTTCAACCAGATATGGAATTTGAAGAATTAGCGGATCAGGTAGTCAAGAATCTTGTATTCGTCGCGAGAGTTTTAAAGTCATTGAGGATCGAAAGTAAAAAAGACGAAACTACGGGGGATAACGAGGAATTCGGACGCAACGTAGATATCTCGATTCTTTGGCTTTTACGACGAATGCGCAAATGCGTTAACGTCGAAGTAACGCAAACGCCTAAATCTACGTCTGTGGTAAGAATTTTATTCACCTTTCGCTATTTTTTCTATATTTCGAGCGCTTGAGTCTCGCGAGAGAACAAATATATTTCTTTTCTAATTTTTTATTAGAATTTTATTAGAATTTTGAATTTTTTATGATTTTTAGTAAACTTTTCTAATTTTTTTTTTTTTTTTTTTTTTTTTTTCGGTAGCGAATGGCTGTATTTAAATGGATCGCCGGTGTGGTTGCCACGGTACCAATGGTGTATCTAAAACCCGTTTTATTCCAAACAATGTCGCCTCTCGTACGCGAGATGTCGACGACTGAGGAGTCGAACGCGCCGTTGCGACATTTAGCGAAGGAAGTCGCGGCAATGATAAAAAAGAGTCTCGGAAACGACGAGTACGCGAGATTACTTGTTAAGGTTCAACAGAAATTGGACACAAGACGAAGCGAACGGAAGAAGATTCGCACGCAACAGTACGTAACGGATCCGGAATTGGCGGCGAAGCGAAAAATTGCGCGACAACAGAAGAAGAAGGAAGCGAGGAAGCGACGAATGAACGATAACAAGGGAAAGAGAACGGGTATCAAAAAACCGCGGAGAGAAGTTGATTTGGAAAATTCCTAAAATTATAAGAATTAACGAATTTTCTTATCAAACGTCGAACTCCGATTATAATATATTATTATTGATATTATTTCTGAAAAAAAAAATCGTAAGAGAACTTTGAATTGTTTTCAGACTTAATATTGATAAATAATATTTTATTATCTATGTGAAAATTTGATAAATATTTTTTTGTAAAATCGACGATATTTTTTTTTTTTTTTTTTTTAATACACTGTAAATAATGAGAATTTATTATAAATCAATGTTCGGACGAAGAATGATCTGATTAATTTTTTTTTTTCATTCATTACGAATGCTGTGTGTATCTCGCCGCGTGTAACGCAATAAGTTGATTTATATGTCTCAGTAACGTGCGCCACGTGCGGCTGAAGAACGCTTCACGGTTTTTCTTCGAGAGGTGTTTAGAATATTCAATGGGTTTGTTGAACGGGAGGGAGTCTTGTAGCAAATGAAGAGACACAGAACATTCGCCCGAAGGTAAGAAAATAGTCGCGCGGAGTCCTCACACTCGGGATAATCGCGTATTCTCTCAATAATCACTAATCCATTCAACAGTTAGAATCGATTAATCGATCGATGCGTCGATTTCGCAACGTAAATAATCACTCGAAATATCGGAAACGCCGAAATAATAATAAAGAAAAAAAATTATTGATTTTCGTTGCGCAAAGTGATCGGCAATATGTTAACCGCGATATTGTCGATAATTGCAACTTTGTTAATCGCAGTCATTGGAATATTTGTATACAATTACGAAGTCAACAACACACCACCAGGTAACTATATAATTTTTATTTTTCATTGTAAAACATCGATAAATTTTTTTTTTTTTTTTTAATTATCAACTATCGTTACTTTTTTTTTAATCGCTTAATTAACGAGAAAAAACTTTTGTATTATCATTATTTCCGCTTCGATTAACAAAATCATTAGTTCGCGTTTTCGCTTACCACCACTTTATCCCATTTTGCTCGAGATTAGGTAACGTTTCTAAACACTCTATCAATTATCATCCATTAACAACCAGTTTGTTCATTCAATCCTCGCCGCCGTTATATGACCTGCGAGATTAAGGAAAAAAAAAAAAAAAAAAAAAAAAAAAACTGCAGAAAAAAATTATATAACAAGAATTTTCAAGCGCGAAACTCGATGATGCGCGTAGGCTGGTCGACGCTCAGCGTCAGGGATAATTTGAGACTCGCGTGTCCGTGAAATCCGAGGATCACACAAGAGAAACCCAACACTCCGTTGGTCGACGCAAAGCACGTGTTTGCAGTTCCGTAAAATAGATATTTCTTATCTTCCGATGGAGTTTATTCGATAGTAAACGTGACAACGAAAAGTAGAGGACAAAAATTTAGCCGCGAAATTTCTACAAGAGATTCGAAGAGTGCGATAGAGATAAGAAGCGAAGCAAAGAAGACGAAAAAATGCTCTAACGTAACACAGAGTTTTAGTTCGGAATTAGAAGTTCAATGGCTCGCTGCCTCGACGGGCTCGACGCTCGTGGTTCTCGTGTCAATTCAATCGCCGTCGATCCTCCGATCGACCATTGCCACCAATTGGCTGCGCTACGAGTGTTCTTTTGATTATTATTTTCCTTTCGGATAAATCGAACGTTGTGACGCTTCTACGAGTGACGAGAGGAAAGAAAAGGATTTAAAAAAAAAAAACGCCGACGTCCGAACGAATGAAAGAGCTGTTATAAGCGTCACGATAGCACGCTGGACCCCGCGAGTCTACCGGCGGTAGTAGTAGCAAAGTGTCGCGATAATGCTCACCGTTATTTTACTCTCTATCGCTGTTAGTCTATTGGCGTTAATTCTCGAATCGAGGTTACGGAAACAACGACTATTGCCTCCAGGTATTTATCTATTTTTTTTTTTTTTACGATTATTGACCAATTATCGGAAGAAATGTATATACTGTTTTTTGTTTAAATTCGTTTTGAAGAACTTTTTCGCGTATACGAATTCTCGCCATCATCGTGACGATTATAATATCGCGTTTTTACAAATAAATTCATTAGATTTTTTTGGTTTATAGTTTATGATTTTTTAATGACTGTTTTTTACTTTCATTAAATCTGCTATACGCTTTATTAATTATTTATTTTATACTCCAATTAACATGAAAGTGCGAACGTTTAAAAAATATTGTTATTAACAATAGTCTCGCGGAGTCATTTTTATTTTTTTTTCTTTATTCAGTTACTTCGACTAATGTTACTTTAAAAAATTGTTTAATGGAAAAAGAAAATTAATGAATTTGGATCGTAAAAATGAGTCGTTTAGATGTGACAAACAATTAAATTAATTATAGTCGAAAATAGAACCGTTAATATCCGCCCTTTTTATGCTGACAACCGCCACTAATAAAAGTCATTTTTCGATAATAATGCGATTTAATAATTATTTATTTTATGCTCCATTTTACATGAAGGTGCGAACATTTAAAAAATATTGTTGTTAACAATAGTCTCGCGGAGTCATTTTTATTTTTTTATTTTTTCAGTTACTTCGATTAATGTTACTTAAAAAAAATGGTTAAACGGAAAAAGAAAATTAATGAATTTGGATCGTAAAAATGTGTCTTTACACGTGACAAACAATTAAATTAATTATAGTCGAAAATAGAACCGTTAATATCCGCCCTTTTTACGCTGACAACCGCCACTAATAAAAGTCAATTTTCGTTAATAATGCGATTGAATAATTACCAAAATTTATAATTGATTTCACGTGAGGTCCCTTCCATTGGCCATTTATCGGCAACTTGTTGCTACTCCGGCGTCTCAGTCGCGAACATCGTGGACAGCATCATGCGTTTCTCGAACTCTCCCGGCGTTATTCCAGCAATTTGGTGTCCCTGCGTCTCGGCAGATCCAACGTAATTGCCGTCTCGGGTTATAAACAGATACAGAAGATTCTCAGCTCCGAAGAATTCGACGGACGTCCTTGGAATGAATTTATCAAATTGCGAAATATGGGACTCCGGAAAGGTAAGCGAGTGTCGCGATGCGCGAATGCGACATTAGCGACAATTTAATAAGATTTTAATTGAGGATATGTCGAGATAGACGGCGCGTTGGAGAGGTATAATTCCGCGATTATTCCTGTAATTTCATATTTTTCTACTAATTATTACACTTTACTTTAAAAAATCCCACAAAAAAACGTAAATCAGATTACCTATTATTATCAGAGAATAAATAATATTATGCCGATTTCAATGAGAATTACTCATTAGCGAAACTAATTACACGTATATTGTGATTAAAAAAAAAAAAATCTAATAAATGCTCGTAACTGTATTTCAAATTCGTAGTTAAGTCAATGGTCTCGAAATGCGCGTCTGACAATTATTTTACATGTTTACGACGCGATGTAATGTAAACATTTCTCATTAAGCCAATTTGTTGGCAGAACTCGTGTTCGCGATTTCACTGCTTGCGACTTGACTTTCAAAAATTGTAGCAAAAAGCGTAAATTATAAAATTATTTTACGAAATTTGAAAATTTCTATTTATTGTTCGTAATTTTACACCGTTAATTTTACGGTAATAAAAAAAGTTGATGAGAAAGTTACGAGTTGCAATTAGCGACTATACCATGCAATTTTTTTTTTTTTTTTTTTTTTTTTTTTTTTTTTTTTTTTTTAAGGCATCACGATGTCCGACGGTCCCGAGTGGAAGGAAGTTCGCGGTTGGCTCGTGAGATCCTTGCGTCAGGTCGGTTTTGGACGCGCGGAGATGTCCGCATACATGAAAGATGAGTTGCAGCTGATTCTCGATAATGTAGGGAACGGCGGGGTTTTTCGAATGAAATCACTTTTAGCACCGGCGACAATAAATGTTATTTGGAATCTGGCGACAGGCAAAAGAATAGCCGACGAAAAGAAGTAAAATCATTTAATTCATTTTTTCACACGAAATAACGCAATATACTTGAAAATTTTTATTAATCCGGTTGAATCCAAAATTCTCGACTATTTCACACAGATTGAAATACTTTATCGAACTCATGGGTCGTCGCGCGAAAGCTTTCGATATGGCTGGTGGAATTTTATCAGTATTTCCGTGGATTCGTCACATAGCACCGGAAGCTTCCGGTTACAAACTTCTCGTGACTTTGAATAACGAAATAAAAGGCTGGTTGATGGTAAGTTTTATGATTAAAATAATTGTTTCGTATTTTCTATAGATTTTTGACGAAATTCTTCGATGTATTTAATTTTTCCGAAAGCAAAAATAATTTTTTGGTATTGTCTATAAATTTTCGACAAAATTCTTCGATGTATTTAATTTTTCCGAAAGCGAAAATAATTGTTTCGTATTGTCTATAAAGTTTCGATATAATTCTTCGATGTATTTAATTTTTCCGAAAGCGAAAATAATTGTTTCGTATTGTCTATAAATTTTCGACAAAATTCTTCGATGTATTTAATTTTTCCGAAAGCGAAAATAATTGTTTCGTATTGTCTATAAATTTTCCCCAAAATTCTTCGATGTATTTAATTTTTCCGAAAGCCAAAATAATTGTTTCGTATTGTCTATAAATTTTCGACAAAATTCTTCGATGTATTTAATTTTTCCGAAAGCGAAAATAATTGTTTCGTATTGTCTATAAAGTTTCGATAAAATTCTTCGATGTATTTAATTTTTCCGGAAGCGAAAATAATTATTTCGTATTGTCTATAAATTTTAGAAAAAATTCTTCGATGTATTTAATTTTTCCGAAAGCGAAAATAATTTTTTCGTATTGTCTATAAATTTTCGACAAAATTCTTCGATGTATTTAATTTTCCAGGAAGCGATCGAGGAACACAAAAAAAATTACGTAGCCGGTGAAGTCGGAGGCGATCTGATCGATCTATTTTTACAGGAAATGTATACAAGAAAAGAATCAGATTCGGTATTCGACGGTTAGTAAGCACTTTCGTCTCAAAATCTAATATCTTTTAAATAAATTTTTTTTTCTCAAATTTATCAATTAATTCTAATAATATTTAATTCTTTTTTATTATTTTTTTAAAATTAATTATTTTTTTTTATTTTTTCAGAAAATCAATTATTCATGATACTGTTGGATCTATTGATCGCGGGGTCGGTAACGACAACGACGACTCTCGATTTTCTATTCCTACGAATGACCGTTCATCAGGAAATTCAGCGTCGATTACACGAGGAACTCGACGCCGTCGTTGGACGCGATCGCCTGCCGGATCTCAACGACAGGCCAAAGTATATTCGTACGATTATATTTTGCGATACAAAAAAAAAAAAAAAAAAAAATTATACAGTTCATTATACATAAAAATAATTAATAAATTTTTTAATATTCGTCTTCGTTTCGTTACAGTTTGCCGTTTACAGAAGCGGTGCTAACGGAATCTCAAAGAATGCAAATGGTTGTGCCGATAATCGGCCCGAGAAGAGTTACGCGAGAAACCACCGTCGATGGTTACACGATACCGAAGGAATCTTGTGTGCTATTAAATGTTTGGAGTGTTCACATGAATCCGGATAATTATCCGAATCCGTATTCCTTCGATCCGCAAAGATTTCTACAGAATGGAACGCACGTTGCCGACGAAAAACTCATATTCTTCGGTCGCGGTACGTTAATTCGTTTTACACCGCGAAATCTCCATGATAATCATTCCTAATTCTTGACATTGAGTGATTGAAGGACTCAAAGTTTAAGATTATAAGACAAAAAAGACATTTATACCTTTAATTTGAAAAATGTCCTTCGTATACATTAAGAGACAATGCTACAAGTTAAATGAATTTTTTTTTTTTTTTTTTTTTTTTTTTTTTTTCAGGTCACAGAAGATGTCCCGGTGAAGCAGACGCGAGATCGGCACTATTTCTATTCTTCGTCGGTATTATGCAACGCTATAAATTAATGCCATCGCCGGGACAAGAATCGCCGGACGTGGAGCCCAATGTCGGTCTCACAATTTCACCGAAACCCTACGAGATTTTGCTCGTTCCTCGTCAGCGAGTTTCCGTCAACGGTGAACTCAAAACCAAAGACGATTTACTAAAGTAACGAATTATATTAAAAAAAAAAAAAAAAAAAAAAAAAAAAAAAAAAAAAAGGATCTCTGCGATTCTTATTCACTTAATAAAGAATTTTTAGCCTAAATTCGGAGATAATACTTATTTACGAACGATTCGTGGCCTCAGCACGAGATGATAGGGTTTTGGCGATATTACGAAACCATCCGTACCGTCCAAATTCGGCGGACCGTATTCCTTCGAAATTTCGATGTCGAAGTGATGAACGACGTGTGTGAAAAAAAGAAATAGCGATGAACGCGCGAGTGTCTCGCCAAGACATCGTCTTTTACCTGAAAAAAAAAAAAAAAAAAAAAAAAAAAATTTCGATGATTTTAATGCGATCGAAAAATCATCGATTTATAATGACGAATAATTCGTTTAAATTTTTTTTTTTTTTTTCGTCACCTAAACCGAACTGCATAAAGTCGTTTTTCCTATCGAATTGACCATTTTCATCGAGAAAACGTTCGGGTAAAAATTCGTCTGGTCTGCTGAATAGGGATTTATCGTTGTGTGCACTGTGAAAGTTTACCATTACTACGGTGTCCTGCGAGAAAAAAAAAAAAAAACGATATTTTAGACGTTAGCGGCATTAATTATCGTTAGTCTTCGTATTGTGTGTAATTTGTCTCACTTGGGGAATTTCGTAACCTTCGAAAGAAACGTTTTTCGTTGTGTTGTGAGGAACGCCGAGAGGTGTGAGAATCAGAGTTCTCTGCGCCTATAAAAAATACATAAATTAATTTTTTAATAACATTATACGGAAAATGATTTTTTTTCGATTTTTCGATGAAAATTTCAATTTTGCAAACTATTGGCAACAAATTAGTAAAATAAATTCGCGAGCAGATTTTTTACGCGGGAAAGGTAACGCAATGCACAACCTCTGCAAGAAAAGAAAAATACAGAAATTAATTTATTAATAATATTATACGGAAAATCAATTTTTTTCGATTTTTCGGTGAAAATTTCAAATTTACAAAGTATTGGAAACGAATTAGTAAAATAAATTCGCGAGCAGATTTTTGACGCGCAAAAGGTAACGCAATGCACAACCTCTTCAAGAAAAGAAAAATACAGAAATTAATTTATTAATAATATTATACGGAAAATCAATTTTTTTCGATTTTTCGGTGAAAATTTCAAATTTGCAAACTATTGGCAACAAATTAGTAAAATAAATTCGCGAACAGATTTTTGACGCGGAAAAGGTAGCGCAATGCACAACCTCTGCAAGAAAATAAAAATACAGAAATTAATTTATTAATAATATTATACGGAAAATTATTTTTTTTCGATTTTTCGGTGAAAATTTCAAATTTGCAAACTATTGGCAACAAATTAGTAAAATAAATTCGCGAGCAGATTTTTGACGCGGAAAAGGTAACGCAATGCACAACCACTGCAAGAAAAGAAAAATACAGAAATTAATTTATTAATAACATTATACGGAAAATCAATTTTTTCCGATTTTTCGGTGCAAATTTCAAATTTGCAAACTATTGGCAACAAATTAGTAAAATAAATTCGCGAGCAGATTTTTTACGCGGAAACGGTAACGCAATGCACAACCTCTGCAAGAAAATAAAAATACAGAAATTAATTTATTAATAACATTATACGGAAAATCAATTTTTTCCGATTTTTCGGTGCAAATTTCAAATTTGCAAACTATTGGCAACAAATTAGTAAAATAAATTCGCGAGCAGATTTTTGACGCGGAAAAGGTAACGCAATTCACAACCACTGCAAGAAAAGAAAAATACAGAAATTAATTTATTAATAATATTATACGGAAAATTAATTTTTTTCGATTTTTCGGTGCAAATTTCAAATTTGCAAACTATTGGCAACAAATTAGTAAAATAAATTCGCGAGCAGATTTTTTACGCGGAAACGGTAACGCAATGCACAACCTCTGCAAGAAAATAAAAATACAGAAATTAATTTATTAATAACATTATACGGAAAATCAATTTTTTCCGATTTTTCGGTGCAAATTTCAAATTTGCAAACTATTGGCAACAAATTAGTAAAATAAATTCGCGAGCAGATTTTTGACGCGGAAAAGGTAACGCAATTCACAACCACTGCAAGAAAAGAAAAATACAGAAATTAATTTATTAATAATATTATACGGAAAATTAATTTTTTTCGATTTTTCGGTGCAAATTTCAAATTTGCAAACTATTGGCAACAAATTAGTAAAATAAATTCGCGAGCAGATTTTTGACGCGGAAAAGGTAACGCAATGCACAACCTCTGCAAGAAACGCCTCTACTCTCGGCATGAGGATCGCGTCCTCGAGAATAGGATTGCGTTCTCTTCCGACGACGTTGTCTAAGTCTTCGTGAAGAATTTTTTGCCATTCGGGATGATGTGCCAAAAATGCGAAAGTAATTGCCAAAGCGTCTGTAGTGGTCTTGGAACCGGCGAGGAATAAATCTAAGCAAAGAACGACGATATCCTTTCCTGAAATTAAATCACATTTAACACGTTTCATCATCTGATATTAGAATTCAATTGGCTACTCGTGCGATAATTTTTTTATAATTTTTTTAATCGTCAGATAAAGAAAATCACTCAATACGAAAAGTAAAATACATCGGAAACGGTAGCGGAAACAAAAAATCTCTCGTAAAAATTACAAAATCCCTCACTTACGATCGAAACTGCGTGTCGCAGCATCTTTTTCGCAGTTAATCATCTCGAGAATAAACGCATCTATGAGATCTCTCGCGTCTCCCGTCTCGGAACGTAATTTTTTTTCGTGTTTTTCCAATTCTCCGTTAATGAAATCCCACAGTTTCACGGTGACGGACATCAGATCGTTGTAACCGGAGAGTTCGGGAATTATGTGACGTAGAAATGGAATTTGCGATACTACGCCACCGAGAGTATCGGTTACTCTGTAGTAAAAAAAAAAAAAAAAGTTTCGATGCTATTTAATACGAGATTTACGCATGAAAACAACTGCGAGAGACTCCATTAACGATCTTGAAACGAAAGGCTTTTATCGTTTCGCGATTTCTCACCTAAAAGCGTCGTGAACAACTTGCAAAACTTTCACGAGTTCGGGATCGTCGTAAGTAAATCTATAGCCCGCAAGCATCGTCCATAGTGCGTTCACGACTGCGACGTCGAAAGCCGAGTGCATGGCGACGGGTTTGCCGTGAATAGATTTTTCTCGAAGATTTTTCACGAGATCGCGAGCCTCGAATGCTATATCTTCCTGCATCGATGGCTGTCCGAAACCGAAAGCTCGAAGATGCTTCATCGTTAGACGACGATTGTATGCCCACGTTGCTCCCTCAGTGAACAGAACGCCTGCAAATACCGTCGTTTTTTTTTTTTTTTTTTAATTTTTTTTATTTTTTTTATTATCTCGATAAATATAAAAAAAAAATAAAAATCACATTTTATCGAAGAAAAAATCACTTTATTGGATATCGAATGATTGATGTTTTTATTCATATATATATGAACCATTACTGGTATTTCGAAAAATAATAGTGATGCGCAGAAAAAAAACAGAAAATTCTCTTATCAAAATCATTGTTTGCGAACGAATCGGCGAACTTCGCGTTAATTTATCGATTACGATCGTAATATCCCCATTGATATCGCTCTCTCACCTTTACGAGCTCCGAACGATCGCACCCTGAAGAAAAATCCATCGGGTCGTCCGTTGAACTCCTCTCTAAGTAGAACCTTCTTTACGAGTTCGTGACTCGATACGACTACGAATTTCTGTTGTCCCAATTTCACTCCGATAATCGGCCCGTAAGTCACGGCGAGTTTCTCGAATGCCAAGTGCACGTAGCCGTATTTCGCGCGAAGCCGTTGAAACATCGGCAGACAACCGACGAGAGGTAACCAGCGTGGTCCCGGCGGAAAATCTCGCGGTTTTACGCAATCGTGAATGCAGAATAGAAACGCTATGAGAATTACTAGAGACGCGAACATCATCGTGAACATCGCGACGCGCACTGCGACCGAAGATACCTCCGATCCTCGAACTAATATCTTCTCCGTATTTATACATGCGTTTGTTATGCATAAGAGATACACCCAGAAAAGGATTATTCCGATGGCTTCGTGACGATACGATCGAAAGTTACGAGAAAAAAAAAAAAAAAAAAAAAAAAAAAATCGGTGGCCCGCGGGGCAACGATGAAAATACATAGTATCCTATTGTCATTTTCCATCCTGAAACGCGATTAGAATCGATGGCTTCTCAATGCTGCGACCGAGACCTTGAGTACGAGAGCATAGAAATGACTTCCTAATTCTTCAGTCGCCGTCTATTTTCGTATACTATTCTAATTTCACGTGAAACCTTTGAACTCTTTCTTTCTTTTTTCGACTCTCGAACGAAGAAGGAGCAGCGATGTATCTTGTTTGCTTGGACTTGTAGTTATCGGTATTCTGCTCGACAGCGTCGTGCGTAAACCTGAGTATAAAATGGGACGCAACCTGTGCGAATAAAAATTAGTAAAATTTTTCGGTTTCTCATCTTGGCACAGTTTCGCGACGATTTAAAACGATTTTTATTACACTGTAAAAAAAAAAAAAATAATTCGAAAAAATTGACGATTAGTTGACAGAGCTAATAATTCGGAAAAAACGTTTTTTCGTAAAAAGTTTTTGTCTCAAATAACTAATAATTCTTCCAACGCATAATTTCATTCAGTATAATAATTTATAAAATTAGTAATTGTTTTCATCTAAAACGGTTTATTACGCGAAAATTATTTGCTGGGAATTTAATAAGTACGGTAAGTTTTCATGCATAACCTCTAAAATAATGCATTAAATATATTAAATAAATGAAATACATTAAATTTAATATATAACTATGATGAAAAATTAATGAACGGTATATTAAAAGCCATAAAGATAATTTACTTTTAATAATTCGCTTTAATTTGACTATAAAAGTACGTCAATTTTTCATCACTATTGTATATTAAATCTAATGTACCTAATGTATCTAATGTAAAAAATTCTATGACTCGTACATTGAAATTACTATTTTTTTTTTTTTTTTTTTTTCGTAAGACGAGTCATTACTTTTTATAATTAAACGCAGAATCATAAAATTAGAACGGTAATTAACATCGTATGTGGAGGAAACCTTTCATCAACGCCTCGTGTAAATAAAATTTTCCTCAATTTTGTACTCATAATGAACACATTGTGTCACACGACCGGCCTTACGTAATGCATGTGCATTAAACGCGATTGTTTTTTTTTCCTTCCATTTTTTATTTTTGGAAAGCCAACGTTCTCACATGCAGCAACGATGACTATAGTCTTCCGGGATTTCCCATGTATTTCTTTTTCGTTTCTGTTTCCTTAATTCTCCCGCGGAAGCAATTAACTACGAGAGAATTTTAAGCGCGCGCACCGTCGTCCCCTTAATGTAATTAAAGTTTCGCAGACGCAACGACGGTGGATCATGAAATCGTTGCGTGTTCGTCAACGATATAATCGCTACGAAGTTAGGTATAAGTCGATCGCCTCGGAAGATTCTCGTTTTCGATCAATCATTCCAACACGCTATTGCCGCGACGTAATAATCATAACGAAGCATTACATACGCGCTTAAGGGGATTAAGTACGAATTCGACATAAATTTAAAAAATTGACTTGAATTTTAGCTTCGAACTTTCGACTGAATATCCAATTCCCAAGAAAAGTAAAAAAAAAAAAAAAAAAAAACGGAAGTACCGATAAATCTCGCGATTTCTACTGCAACTCGGTATTTTTTTTCTACTGTCCATCGCAATTTCCAATTTCCTTATGAAGCGCGAAATATTCACGAGTCCCGCTCTCGAACTGTCGAGAGATCGTCGAACTGTTTTATATACCGCGTGTCTCGGATTACCGCGAGTTTTAGTAGTTATACGAGAGACACGCGATTGTGCAGTGACTCGTGTACCCGACATACGAATTAATTTATATTACCAACTATAGAAACATCGCGATGGGGGACCGTGTGTGGGTGATCTCGGTACTTTCACTCCACTGCGGTCAAAACTCCATCGTCGTCCCGCGCGCGCATACGTCGAGTCTCGTCACGACGACGACGACGACGACCTTATATACGGTTACAAGTATATATCCGTGACTTTTGCGCCAAGGTGTTCTCCTACTTTCTCTGAGGTTCACTGTCGATTCTGCCGACTGTGTCACTGTGTTTGTTCGCACACTGGTGCCCCGTGTCTTTCCGCGGCATCGCGAGAGAGGATCCCACAGTCCGAACGACTTTTGATTGTAAATAAAATAAACTGAACAATTTCTTTTTTTTTTTTTTTTTTTTTAACAAAATATAATAGAAAAGTTTATTCGTAACGGAATTAATTAACAATCGTGACAACAAATAACGTGGGATATTAAAAAAAAATACATGAGAATTAGCTTTCTTACGGGTCACAGGATGGAAGAAGTTTCTCGGGTAATCGAGACGCACAGTCACATCCGACGATCCATAGATCATCGAAGTATCTAAGATACGCTATTCTTTTTATGCCATATGGAGGGGGGAGGGGGGGAATCGATCGAGCAGCTTACTTACGCAGTACAATTACGATTAATATATACATCGCTGCTTTATAATACATCTTACGCTCATTCTCTCAGACTTTTACCGTCGATTTCTTAGGTCCAAATTTTTCATTATAAGAATTAACAAATTTAAGAAAAAAATTTATAAATTCTCACTTAAGTTCAAACTTTATATCGCGCTTCGGCTGAATTATAAGTTTAAACAAAATTTAATGAAATTACGAAGATTAAAAAATTTGTACCTCAATCCGCGTCGCTCGCCTTCGCGGAAGTTCGCGTCTTCATCGGCTCCTTTCATTTTGTACAGAATTTCACGGAACGGAGTTTATACTATAGAAACTCTAACGCGTCGGAAATTTCCAGGCTGACGTGTCGCTCTGACCCGTTCCTAATGGCGGAGGTACGAGATCCTGAGTTATAGATGCGCGTCCCTCACCTTGTTGAGGATCTTGTTGCTGATTACGAGAATCTTCTCTTCTTAAATCAGTCGCTTGTTGTTGCTGTTGTTCTTGTTGGTAATTCGCGTATCCATCATAAGGTACCGCAACGTTGTTACTCGCCTGCGTTTGGATGTCCTTACGATCCTCCCAACCGCTCGATGCTTTGTGGTGATGATGATGATGATCTTCACTTGGGAACCACTCGCTTATCCACACCGGTTTCCAGATCTTCTTCCATCCCGGTACCCAAATTTCCTTCCACGCCGGTACCCATATCTGTTTCCACGCCTCCTTCCACGCCAACTTCTTGTCCGGTATCCATTCCAATTTTTTCTCCGTCTTCCAGATCTGCTTCCACGCCTCCTTCCACTCGAGCTTCTTGTCCGGTACCCAAATCTGTTTCTTCGCCGGTTTCCAGATCTGTTTCCACTCCTCTTTCCACACGAGCTTCTTGTCGTCTACCCATATCTGTTTCTTCGCTGGTTTCCAAATTTGCTTCCATTCCTCCTTCCATTCGAGCTTTTTATCCGGTATCCATATTTGTTTCTTCGCCGGTTTCCAGTATTTCTTCCATAGCGGCTTCCAGATAAGTTTCTTCTTCCATAGATCGTGACTCGTGTATTGCCAACCGTGCGGATCCGTTCCCAGATACTTCTCACCTGGAATTCCAACCTTTACCCATTCTGGTATCCATATCTTCTTCCATGCCGGTACCTGGATGTCTTTCCACGCCGGTATTTGGATCTCTCGCCATATTGGCTTCCAAACTTTTTTCCAATCCGGTACTTGGATTTCCTTCCACGCGGGTATCTTTATCGGCTTCCACTCGGGTTTCCAAACTTTTTTCCACGCCGGTACTTGAATTTCTTTCCATGCCGGCACTTGTATCTCCTTCCATACGGGTTTCCAAATTTTCTTCCACGCCGGCACTTGAATTTCCTTCCACACCGCTTTCTTCGTCGGCTCCCAAACGGGTTTCCAGATCTTCTTCCACGCCGGTTTCCAGATCTGTTTCTGCGCCGGTTTCCAGATCTTCTTCCAGCCCGGCTTCCAGATCAGCTTCTTCTTCCAGTAACCAGCGTCGTGATGGTGATCGTCGTGACTATCGTGATGTTCGATTACATCACCGCCACCACCTCCGTCGCCACCCCATCTCTTCTCTGCCTCTACATTAGTACCGTAACTGAAAGGCGAAATGTATTTGTCAACATTTACTTAATCGCGGAAAAAATTGTACGAAGACTTTAAACTCGAGAAATTTACGTGATTTTTCGCGAAAAAAAAAAAAAAAAAAAAAAATTTCGATCGATAACTTCGGATTTTTTGGGTAATTCGTTAAACGATAAATTCAATAATTAATATCCTTGAACTTTGAAAAATTATGTGATATTTCACGATAAAAAAATGATATTTTCATGAATCATTTAATTAAATCGGTAAGGCTGATAAATTTTTCATTGATTTATTAAATTTATTAATAAACATTTTTTGTTCACTGAATTTTTAATTTTCACTTAAATTCAAAGGGATGAAAATTTTTTTTAAGGAATACTTCGTATTATCGAAACTTACGGTATTTGTTGCTGTTGCTCGTGTTGCGTTTGCAACGAATTCTGGTCGAGTGCCTTGCTGGCAACAAGGGCGACCTGCAGTAGCACCACTATAGCAACCTGCAAATTAAACAACAATATCCGATAATTTTAAAATCCCTTTTCGACGGTAAATCACTTTTTTTAATCACTCGTTGCGATCACGAGTGTGTTTTCTCCGTTGAAAAAAAAAAAAAAAAAAATCAATGAAAAACAAGAATCGAACGAATTCGTTCGATTCGAATCGTTTTTTTTTTTTTTTACGAATTAAGAGAAAACGGTATAAGACAAAACGAAAACTGACCGCGATTCTCGGGCGAAACCTCATATTGTCAGAGCAACGGCCCGTTTGGGACCGGGCGCTTTCTGTGTTCCCTAGTAGCCGGAAAACTCGGTTAACTTCGTCCAATCAGTGGAACGTCGCGGTTATATAGGCACGGTATACCTCCCCCGTACGAGGGTCCCCCACGGTGTACACAACAGGTGAAGTGGCGGCTGATCAAAGTGGTGGGTAAGAAATAACGTATGGTGGTGGTGGTTAGAAACATTGCAAGCGGAGGTGGGATGTTGGACGTTTTCTTGCCGATCTCGTGCGTCGACTGAAAGTGGTGGAGGAGAGCCCCCGACGTCCGGAGGTCCGGGTGCCTTCCCCGTTACCTTAACCGTCCGCTCCGTTTTCGTCTTCGTTAAACTTGCCCACTCCACTCGCAGCTTCCTATACATTTTTTTTTTTTTTTTTTTTTTTTTTTTTTTTTTTCATTCTCTCATCGGTCTCTCGCGGACGCGATCGACCGTCGGGAGAAAGTGATCGAGAGGTTTAACGGCAGGCCGATCGTGTACACCGTCCAGCAAAGCGTAGCAGTATACCTCACGTATACTCCGATCCACGAAGTTTTTTTTTTTTTTTTTTTTTTTGCTTCTTCGTTTCTCTCTTCTCGGAGACCATTGCGCGTTCGCCGGAGTCTCCGTCACTCCAATTTCACCGGGCATAGGTAAGTCCCCGTTGGAGAACTCGAGCCAAGTTCACGCCCAAGGTTACGTAGCAAGGTTAGTACTGCTCCAGATTCCCATGGGTGCGCCGGATCAAACTCACTGTCGCTACGGACCCGATGGACCCCTCGGGCCATTTTTTTTTTTTTTTTTTTTTTTTCGTTTTTTTTTTTTTTACTTGTTCAGCTTTCCAGTGGCTGCTGCAGGTAGATGACGAAAGGGAAGTTTGATAGGATTTCAATTGCCACGGGCTGTAATTTAACCATTTGGTTTTTCCGTTTTTTTTTTTTTTTTTCTTTTTGGTTATTTTGATGTTCATTGGAATGGGCAGTCGCAGTTATATGGTAAGATACCACCGTAGCAAAGTATAGTCATTCGAGGGGCAATAAAATACGAGGAAACAGGTAGTACCACGGGGAAGAGCGTTTCGAATGATTCGTGGAAGAACTTTGTGTATCACCTTAATGCTGAGACTCGTATACAGTCGATGCTCGCGCTGTCTTTAGCGTATAACGAGTATCCGAACCCTCCATGAAAGTAAATTCTTTCGGAAGATCACAGACTCTCCGTATCTCGGTCTCTCGTAGCCCGATCGGCAGCCAAGAGATCGTGTTGCGGGTGCGAAGGTAACGAAGAAAAGAGAGCACAGTATAGAAAATATATATTTCGCAATCGTCGGCAACAGGACCGTTAAACTCGATTCCGGGTCGAGGAAATAACAGGAGTCGTGTGTTCCGCAGGTGTGCTATTTTATATTCAAACGATCTATAGATCATTTTGTCAGTAACTTTTGTGATTTTATGTAAATTTTTTTTTTTTTTTAACGAAAAAATCAAATAATTATTTATTATTATCCAAGTGAAAATAAAAAGGCAATATATTTCAGTTACGACGACATTATGATTTTTTTTATTTTTTATTACAAAACAAGAAAACACTTCGAAATATCTCTGTGCATAAAAAAAATATTGTTTACTAATTACGATAATATTCGAATCGTTCGAATATCGCAAAATGGCAAATTATAGATTCTCGTTATTGTAATTATAGATTCGGACGGCAACCAGTTGTAACGTATCGCTATGGCAGCGCATTCGCATAATCTCGAGTCGGTCCGCGCAGACCGCAAAATATATATCAATTTTTCTATCGTTATAGTCAATAAATTCCAACGTTTTCTTCCGTTCTCCAGATGTTATGTCCCGAAAAAAAAAAAAAAAAAAAAAAAAAAAAAAAAATACTTCCGCTCGTAGTTACTTCATAATATTTCCGAGGCACGAACTCTCTCGACACTTATAAAGAGCCCATAGCGTAGCATAGTACCATTTATCCTATATAGTACATTAGGACGGAAGCGTGAAGGAGAGGTCTCGCTTTTGTGCGCGAGAAGAGTGACGGGCATTTTTTTTTTTTTTCGGAGCCCTCTTGACTACTCTCATCAGCATGTCTTCGCGCTGTATTCATAGTGTAACAGTTGTATCGTTACGTAAGAGACAACTGAGCAGAGCGAAGTGCTCGTACTCGTTAAAATTTTGAACACGCGCTATACCGGAGCAAACGCGAGAAGAACGTCGCGGGCGTTTCACTTTCTACATCCTCCGAGGCTGTGTCGCGCTCGCGTCCTTCGCGTATTAGGTCTCTCCGCGCGTACGTAGCATCATAATCGCGTTACTATAACATGCTAGTCGGCTAAATTCGAATGTGTAAGACTTACACGAAGCACTTATCTTATTTTTATTTATTTTTTTCGTATCGTTTAGAAAATAACTGCCGACATGAATTACGATCCATAACCTAAAATAATTTATCTATTCGCAAAAAAAAACAAATAAAAATCTAGAGATTTCAAAAAATGATGTTTTTTTGTAGCATTTCTCGTAGCCACCTTTCCACTTTTCATTATTTCTTCAAGTACGAAGTTCAAGCGTAGATGACGTATAATCAACGTACGTAACTTTTAATAAACGTTTTATCTTACGCACGCGAGAAACTTCCACGTCCGACACGTCCGGCTACCCTCACCACCGACTACGATTTATTTTACCTTGTTGTTATTTTATTTTATTGCGCTCACGTATAAAACTCGTCTGATCTGCATGCGTAGGAAGTTCTCGTCACAGTGTGGGTGTTTTATACTGTCGCGTTATATGCGAGAAACGAAACGAGTCGGAGTTGTCCAAAAAGTCTCTTTCTCTCTCTCTCTCTCATGCGAATTTCATTGCGGTATCTTGCGTACGATTATTACGGTACGGACCAGAATACCTCGGGGGCCGAACGAGACATCGGTCGAACTTTCTTCGACCCTCGACGGGGCACAACGATTTATCGCGCGATGCCCAAGACTTTTGCTTCGACGCCCCCCCCTCCCCTCCCGAGTTCCTTCGTTCTTTGGCGATCTATCGTGTAAAATCGTCGTTACACTTACCGTATCGCTCGAGGTCGTCGAGCGTCTGTATGTGTAACCAACGAAAAAAAAATCGAAACCGTATGGTCGTTGCAGTCTTTCGTCGTCGATAATCGAAAGAAAGTCCTGGGTGACGGTCGGGTCCCGGTAATAACGCTAACCAGCCTCCCCCCCAACGTCCGCTACTCAAACGTCATGTCGACTCGCTTGTAGCCTTTTTTTCCTCATTTTTTTTTATTTATCTCTACCTACCCGAGCCGCGACAGAATTCCGCATATGTGTTTATGCCGAATATGAGAAAACAAAAATATATTATGCATTAAGTGAGTCTTATATATATGCAAACGTGCAAAAATAGTACCGTTGGACAGTATCGTCCAACTCGTCAAGAATTAAACGGCAGTGAGAGTGAACGTTGTTTACGAAAAAAAAAAAAAAAAAAAAAAAAAAAAAAAATGTGTACGCAAATTTCTTTACGAGTGATGGAAGTTTTTAACAATTTTTCGAATGATGCGAAAAATAATCAAATTTTTTTTATAGCTTTATTATGACGATAACAATTGCTAATAAAAAAAATCGGCATTGCAATTGATTATTATTTGTTTTATTATAAAGTTATTTATTATTATTATTGTTGTTGTTATTATTATTAAATCGGAAAAAAAGTCGCGCGCTGCGTAATACTGCGGCGCATTTGAGGTTTCAGCGGGCGCCATGGCCTCTCGAGTGCATGAAAAAAACGATCATTATTCATTCCGGCTAATAGGCAGATAAATTTATGTATTCAAACACGAAGGATATTGGAGCCCACTGTGTTGCCGTACGCACCGCACTGCGCGGAGAAGTGAATTATCGGCCGAACAAGGATCAGGTTGGGCGGTGTGGGGCATCCGTGTCGAAAGCGCACAACTGCACGGGCCGTTATAATAATCGATATAGCAATTTGTTCGTCGACAGAATTATCTTCTGCAGTTTTTAACCAGCGGGTGGTGTTCGGGGCGCAGTAGCTTACCACAGTCGTTACACGAAAAGGTACCTTCATAATCCTTCCTATACCCAACCGTCGAGACTGTTGAATCGTAAAAAAGATTTAAAATCTCCGCAATTGATTTTGCAATCAAAATAGCGATTAATCTTTTTTTTTCTTTTCTCAACCTGCACATTGCCGCTATTAATCATATTTCCCTTGTGAAAATAACCCGATAATAAACTTGGCACCCTTTTTAAATTTTATTTCTTACTCGGCGATCGAATAAACTTTATTCGAGAGAATGTACTTTCAACGCCCGAATTTTAACTGTCGCATCATAATAAATTAACCATATAAAACTGTCGAAAAAAAATGAAAAAAAAAAAAAAATGATTCTACGATAATATCGTTCTCTATGCGTCGGCAAAATAAAAATATATAGATGATGCTGTATTTTATTATCGTCGCATTTCTTTCTCCGCTATCGAATTAGCGACGGCGTTTATCAGTAGCTGTCGAGATCACTTAACGCGAACGGATATATTCGATTTTAATCGCATTATCGTGTTCTCGTCATCGTCGAATTTAAAAAAAAATCTTTAAATCGAAATTTTGGCAGAAAAAAAAATCGTGGCGATCGTATAGCGAGAGATATTTCGGAGTTTGTCTCGTTCCCTTGATTGATCGACATTCGGAAGCCGATTCTCTGACAGACCGCAACCAAAGGTCCTCCGATTATTTATTTATTCATACGTTATATATATATCTATATATCACCAGCCATACATCAACGAAATCACGAAGGAATGACTCTGCCGAATCGGTCGTACGGGTGAAAGGCGATGTATTACGCGACGCTCCTGTCTACGATCGATTCTCATCGACGGATTAGGCGAACGCGGCTCGCGAGGTGGGACCCACCTACGCTCAGGAATGGCGCGATGTTCGATGTAAAAAAAAAAAAAAAAAAAAAAAAAAAAAATTAGCGCGCGCGCCATAACTGAGCGCTCGATTACGAAACACGCGATCGATAGGTTTCGAAGAGAGCGTTTCCCGCTTAGTCAATGTGGATCATCGGGTAAATTTGAGTGCTGAGAACGTTCGACATGTCCATCTCTAATATACGTACGTGATAGTTATATTTATACAGCGGTTGTATAAGACACGAAAGTATATACGAGTACAGGCCGCAGTCCGGCGAGATAATGATGAAGACCCACACGTGGTATCTTGTTATTTTAAATGACTAAGGATTGTAGGTCGGTTGCGTTAACCTTTTGCGATCTCGTTGATGACTCGCGGCGCTCGATCTGTCGCTATATCGATCGAACAATAATCGATGAATGACTCTGAGAGGAGGTCAATGGATTTATTAACCAATTTTTTGTCCCGCGTAAGAGGAATAAAATAAATAAAAAAAAAAATTGATTAAATTTAAAAAATACGATACTCGGATGCATCGTAAGTTTTTATTATACATTTTTTTAAAAATTGCATCATAATTTCATCTATAGATAAATAAAAATGTCGCGTGTCTCCTTTTCACAAAGATCGCGATAAAATCTATGCGCAGTCGGTAAAAAAATTATTTAAAAATTCTTCATGCATTGCCACGAATGTCATTACTTTCACGACGTCGGCGCTACCGAGAGTCACTCGTGCGTTTTCGCATTGGCATCGCGTGGTACGTGAATTACGGGGTTGATGTATTTCGAGACGCATATATAGCTGTTGCGCCGTGAAATACGCGATATCTCTATATCTACGAAAAACGCAAGCAAAGTTTCTTTCAACGTGTACCCAGTAATATATAACTCCGCTGAAGCGCTGAAAATGTATGTAGAGAAGATGCAACTTAACGAGCGCCTCACGGCGATACAGAGGCTGAGAGGAAGTTGCGAAGATGAGAAAGAAGACGCGGAAGAAAGGCCCCGTAACCAGGTGGCGGCGAACTTCGCTTATTCACTCATTGCCATTGCAGTCGTTGCAACTCATGAAATTCATTGGTGTTGCACGCGTACTTACACCGCAAGACCTCTAACAACACGGTGAAACGACTCTCCGCCAGAGAAACTATATTTCCTCAAAGGTCGCGAGGGTCGGTAGCGGCATTGAGTACGCGAGCGCTGTGGGGATTTCGCGACTGGTAATTCACCGTCTCGCGCACGATTTCCCACGACGAAAAATCCCGTGCGGTTGTATATATCCTCATCGCGACGGGTACCAAATGAAACAAAGAGCTAATAGCGAGATTCAGAGACACGAAAGAGACGGAACAGTCGGGAAAGTCGCATATGTGTTCGCAATAAGACTTCGCGATCGTGAAACCCCATCCTTATTCGTCGCATCGCATTCCGCGTGTTGCATCCGCTGTTTACCGTCATTGCTTTGCGCACACATGTGAAATACTTATAAGTAAATGCGGGATTGCGCGCTGCCAAGTTTTGCTAAACGAGTCTATCGCTTTGACGGAATGGCAGTCAGGAAAAATTGCTACTACGATGCGTTCGCTAGTTATAGGTATACACGCGGTGAGATCGAGAGCTGTAGAAGCTATAAGGCAATGGCATTTGCCACCTTGACAATGATTTTGTTATCCGGTTTAACGAGTTTACGAGTCACTCGACACTCGGAAGGTTTTTATGTTCACCGACGACGGGACGCGCGCGGTATGTATTAAATACCTGAAAGTCATCGTGCCACGAGAGTCCATCGAGCTAAATATGTGAATTTAGCTTTAATATATATATTGTACTCTCTGTCGGAAGGCGCGATGTTTTATCACGTAAGGAATAATATTACGAGTAAAACGCCGTGAGTATTTCTGTTCATTAATTACTTTCGCTATGAATTCTATTTACGAATCCGAAACAAAAAGACTATAAACTCGATCCGTAAATAGATCGCGAAGAATTCATTAAACAAAGTAGAAAATACATGAAAAAAAAAAAAAAAAAAAAATTATAATAATTCTAAATAATAATAATAATAATAATATCAATAATAATAAAAATTCTCGAGATTCTTCAATTTTTTTTTTTTTTTTTCCTTCACTTCCATTTGTCGATACAATAGAGAGTTTGTTTTTCACGGTGAAAAGATATTCCGAATACGGAGCGACTTAGAAGTTTCTTCGACTTCGGATCGACTTCGAAGGGTTAACGAAACGTGTTCAACGGGCTCGGGAACGATTTACAGTCCCTCGTGGCGTTGTAACGATGAAAACGGTTTTCCGATCGCTTTCCCTTAAGCGAAGTTCAATAACACGGAATAACGTGGTATAACGTTACGGGGGCTTTTTAACAGTAGCAAAAATCATACCCGAGGCAAGACACGAACATATCGTATTTTATTTGCACGCAACCGAGGAGCGTCTCGCTGCACGGAAGTGACAAGAGCTTAAAGATTTTTACAAGCGTTGTTCATCTCGCGGGGCTCGTCACGAAGACGACAAGCGATTGCTCGCAAGGTTACCGACTCGTTAGCCTTTGGTAGTCGCTTTACAAAGAGCGAATGTAACTACCGCGACTATTAGAAGTGTGTGTGACACGCGCGGTGTTTGCGTGTGCATCCGACGGTTGCAGCCCCCGCATAGCGTTCGCTATCCGACGATTCCAAACATAGAGTTACGTGAAAGTAGCCTCGCTGTTGGCCGTCCCGACGGAAGTTTCCGGCAAACGAGTTTGCGACACATGCGTTGAATCTTTTTTTTTGTTTATTACTTCTTTCTTTTAAATTATCGATGAGTATACACGCCTTTTTCGTGTTTGGATTCACCTGCGTCGCGATTCTATAGCGCTACAATACATCGATAGTGAGAGTTGAATACGAATTCATATTACCGATGGATCGATAAAATAATAATAAAAAAAAAAATGCATTAAAATATGAAAAAATTTATTTGCACATCTTATTTATTATTCCCTTCGGATTAATCGCAATATAATTTTGAAAAATTGGAAAAATTCGTAAATTAATGTTAAGGAGACATTCGGCGACTTAAAGCATAAAAAATATGTTTTATTTTTTTTTATAGGTGAAAATAAATTCGAATCACTAATCTCGTGCGATTGTTTGCTGGTAATCGTGTTCTGATCACGTAAAAAAATGCCGAACTCCAAATTTTTTAAATTGTAGAAATATCGATTTTTTTTTTAAAATAAATATTTAAAAAATGATACCAAGAAAAACGAAATCTTTTTCACATGTCGTTATATTGGGACCCGAGAAATGATTAGAAAAAATTTTAAAAACCCGATATTTGGCCTGAAATTGCGTACCACACCCTTCCAACAATAATTTATTCGATGTCACAATCACAATCTGATAATAAAGATTCGTATTGCTGCAATAGAGAAAAGAACGCACCAAATATCGTTTCGTATCGAAATAAAGTTTCAGTACCCGAAGGGTTACTGAAATCGAAAAAAAAAAAAAAAAAAAAAAAAAAAAAAAAACAAATCAAAGCGAACCGACACTTCTAATCCTCATCACGTATCCACACATTCGTCCGTTTTAGTGTTTGTAAAGTAAAAAGTGAAAACAGAGTACACATCGTAGTCACCGAGATTACTGGTGCGGCAAATGTAAGAGCGATTATCCGGCGTATCATTGCTGAGTGAGCAATTGGAGTTAGCGAGTGAGTGCCTCGAGCTCTAGCGGTAACTCATCGGCGCGCGTCAAACAGAACGAAAAAAAAAAAAAAAAAAAAAAAAAAAAAAAAAAAAAAATGAGAACGAAGCGAAAGAAAGAAAAGATCAAAGTCGATGAGGACGAGTCTCATTCTATTTGCATTAGGCTTCGAGTTTAGTTCGTTCTCTCGGTCGCGAAGTGGATCCCGACGAGCGAACATTAGTATGCAAGAACGCGGGGCGGTCGTCACGCTATCGGAGAAGCACCGGCAATAAACGCGCTCGGCGAGCGAGCGACGACCCGCAATTTACTAGAATAACTCTACACACAAACTCAACTAATTTGCTTAGGAGGATTGTGCGTAACTAATCGCTAACGTAGGTTCCTGAAGATTCCTTCCATCCCACGACTCATAATAGTTTCACGAACAACTCTGTTATACGATTTACATATTCTTACACCTCGACAATCATTGCGGTTTCTTTGCCCCTCCGCATCTCACGAGATCGTCTGTGTTATTAGATGACGGTGATTCTCACATCCGCAGTTTGACTTCCGGGAGAGATTAATCGATCTCTCTCGAGGGTTAATATTAACGAAGTTACGTAAGTTTCGAGAGAAAATTAATTGGCTGCAATTGGAGGGGACGTAATGACAATTATTGGGATCTAACAGCAGTTTTTTTTTATTACGAACATATAATATCACGTCATCTTAAAAATATTACTTTTGGAATGAAATCTGTTATAAAATAATGAAAAAAAAAAAAAAGAGTTAAAAAAATAAAATTGATTAACTCTCCCGGAAGTGGATTATATCGCGTGATGTGAATGCGCGATTAAATAATAAACGAATATGAATGGTTCGCCATGATTTCGCTCGCCGATCCTTTATTCATCGTAATTACGACCGATGTACTCATCCCGTATTCAAGATGATTTAGGTTCGCGTTATCCGGTGTTGGATAATAAAATTCAATTGCACAATCGAAAAGAGGCATCTATTCGTGATTCACAAATAAAAAATTGACACGAATAAACGATTTCCGAGAAATTCCCGGACCCGGACATGACTTGCGGCCCCCTCTCGTTTTGGACCACTCAGCGAATTATGCAAGTCGCGAAATTATACAATCGAATTAAGAAGATGGAAGTAACCCAAGTATCCACTAGAGAGTGTTATGGAGGTCAGGTCGCCTCGTGAAACTACCGAGAAAGACCCGCGAAATTATTGTAGAAATGGAAAGATATTTAACTTACCCACGCGCGTTATAATTCATGCATAACGGAGACACAGGCGCCACATGTCGTTTACTATTAGCGTATAGCGGCGAACATCGGGGCTATTTGAAACATTTTGTTTACATCGATTTTATTGCTGTTGCTTTTACATCGAAATCTACTTTAAAAAAATCAAAAACATCGAGAAAAATTATTTTGTTGGACAAAAATAATTTTGCTCTGCTAATTATTTTTTTCAGTGATTCGTGTTAAGAAAAAAATTTCAACATTTTTCAGTGTCTCATTTCTCGTATTTTTTTTTTCGCGATAAAAATGGCGGTCTTTCGAATTATTTGTTATTCGTCGTTTTCGGCGTTTCCGGTGTATTATCTACTGCTAATTACGAATCTACCGAGTTTTTTATTTTTATCTCTTCATTTTAATACGGAATCTCGTGTTACGCGGAGAAAAAAATCTCTATCGTTAACCGTAACGTTGCAAGGTCGCGCGAGTCAAATAGCCCCGGTCTCCACATCTTTTCCATGTTGACTCTTGAAAAGAATTCCAATCTCGTGTCATTTAAATAATTCTATGCTAGACGCTCGCGTGAACATTCTCATTTCCCTCGAAACGACGGTAATATAAAAACAACAACCTACCACAGCGAGGGAGAAGAGGAAGGAGGAACGAAAGAGAGACGCGTGCGCAATGTTTCGCTGTCATTTTAATCGCTCTCGTGAAACTCGCGCGATCTCTTCACTTTTTATTTTCTTCTTTACGATTATAGCGTCAAACTTGCAGTGTTTATTTCCGTTCTGACAAGATATTCCGACTGAAGCTGTCACCGTGAAGAGAACACGAGATAATAATAAGAAATTCAGAAGTCGATTTTTTTTCTTCATTTCGTTATTTTTTTTTTTTTTTTTTTTTTTTTTTTTTCGAAAGTTCAGATTAAGTTGTGTTATGGAAATTTTGATGTCGTCATGACGAATCTCGTGTTACAGTACACGTTTATCTTGATAAACGTTATTGTACTAAACGAAACTTTGGCTACCGGCAATGTAGATTTTGATTGATATCATTGGAGTCTGAGATACGAGAAGAATGTATATAGTATCGCTGTGTATCATCTCCTGACGTTGTTACTCGTCACTCAAGACACAACGACGTTTATGGTATGTTTAGTGTGTACTTTCGTACGCGTATACGACAGAACCACGAGACGATTCACGGAGGCTGTCCAGTAGACATACATGTCTGTCAGAACGCAGCTTCTTCCGAAGCTACTTGTAACAAGAAAATATCTATCCATCGGAAAGTTTTCGGACAGTTCCCGCAGGGCAATCGAGGACCACTGATAAATATTCCTTTTAATTCCGCTGAGTCAACTCTTTTTTTTTTTACCAATAAATTCATTGATTAGAAATTTCTATAATTTCTATGATGAAAAGCGCCGTAAAAATGAGACTTGTTTACGAAAAGATAAATGCCAATACAAAATTAAAAATTATTTTAACCCGCTGAAGAGTATAAAATGCATACCACTCCTCCTTATTGTCGGTTGTAAAAAAAAAAAAAAAAAAAAAAAAAAAAAAAAAATTACGAGCATAAAAAATGTTTGCTATTCAAACCAAAAAATCGATGAGAATTTTGTATACATATTTTTAAAAAATTGCATTAATTGATTAGATTGTCGATTCGTACGATCGGATGGCGAATAATCATAATGATTCCCTTTAATAAAATTTCTTCGTATTTACTCGAGTTCATTGCCGCCGCGTACCCTGAAGCGCGTACGTACGGACGGACGACATTCGGAAATCTCGCCTCGATCAAGATCGTCGTTAAGACGCGCGTGACTAGAGAGTTTGCAGATAGAACCTGCTTCCGGCTTAGTATACCAAGAATAATCATAGCGTCAACTATGGCATCGAGTAAAAATGTTTTCGATTGCCCGCGACGCGTACTATGTACAAAAGCCTCGTAGGTACACATATCCGAGACGCAACTTTTACTTTATAAAGACTCGTTCGGTCACTCTCCCGATCTCGCGAGAGAGAGAAGTCTATACATACGTAGCGAGAGTCTTATGCTTCAAATATACTGCGGATAAGTGCGTAAATCATTTGCGCGCACGAGCTTTTCATGCCTCGTCACTTCAAGTCGACAACGATGTACTCCTAGACTCGAGACTCTTTAAAAAAATGTGTTCGAGGATTGTGCGAGGATATGAACATCTTTACGTACGTGTGTAAGAGAAAAGGAGTGCGGTGGCGTTTGTGACTATGCGGTTACGAGTTGGTCTTTCGCTAAAGAGAGGCTGCATTTCGAAAAAAAAAAAAAAAAAAAAAAAAAAAAAAAAAATGGCCGTTCATTGATCGTTAAATTTCTCGATGTGCATGTTGGAAACTGCAATTGATTTTTTTTTCGAAATAGCGGTGAATTTTTTTTTTTTTTTTTCGAGATTTTTGCTTCTATACATAAATTTAGTAACCGCATTGCCATTTTGCGTGAATAAACGGAAAAAAACAATTTTAATCCCATGAAAATAGGAATGGAAACTTTAAATATATTCCCGGTGTTCGTTGACTGCGAAATAAATTTGTTCGTTAGACCGATAAGGTGTATTATAACGTACTGATGTAATTACGCATCGAGACAGACTCGTCTGTGACATGTGAATAGTTACACTAGACGCCTCTTGAGTACATACACTATATTTCCCCTCTCCGATTGCCCCCGAGAGCGAATTCTCGGGCTCGTGGCCCCCAACGAGGAGCGTAAGTGTATGTAACTTTCACTCTCTCAAGGAAGTTCCCCGCGGTAGTTGTGAAGCCCCCGCACGCGGTCACATCGCTCGGGCTTTCCTCCGGTAGTTATATATGCTAATAGGAATTATCTGGATATTCCATACCCCACGTGAGCGCTCGAGGGGGATAGTGGTGAAAAGTTGTTGTGGAGAACGTGGGTGTTAAAGCGCCGTAGGTAAAAGAATCCACACTTGTTCGTTCCGATTCTGTTTTAAGAGGACTTTTCTACTGGAAGGAGGTTCGTCCACCTTGTTAACTTCGTGCAGACAAACGAAAAAAATTAAACACCACTCACAAAAAAGCGGAGTTAATCGTAAATATTTTTCACTTTATCGAAAAAAAAAAAAAAAATATCGATTATTGTCCATTATTATCGATTTTCGATAATAATCGAACGATTAGCAGATTATCGATTTTTTTTCGATTATCGATTTTTTAAACTATTTTATTTGCAAGAAAAATTGTTCAGATATTCCACATTAAGAGTGAATTTTCTGTGGGATTGTATCACGAAATTCGATCTAAAATTGATTAATTTATTTCTTTAAAAAAATATCAGAATTAACACTTCGAAACACTATAAAAGTCGGGCATTTTTTTTGTAATTTCAAATACATCTATTCTATGCTTCAAAGAGTTATGAATTAAAAAGAACGATACGAGTTACAAAAAGAATAGTTTTTCGACGATAATTAATTTGGCGTGTGGACGTTTAACGTCAAAGTATATTCACTCGTTTAATTGTCCGTGTGGTATAGATATAGATGAAATGAAGTTACTGCCTCTCGAACACAGTAATTTCGTTACGATAAAGGAGTTCGCGAACTTTTGAATACCGTCTTTATTCTCGAATCACCTGAAAGACTGGATAATGGATAATGAAAAGGCGAGGCAACTGGCGAACTGGAAAAAAACACGTCTCATTATGCTGACATTGAAGGCGAAGAGAAGAAGAATGAGTCGTGGAGAGGAACGATGTATACTTTCTCTCTGCTCGAGAATTTTTTTTTTTCGGATATAATATCGACGTTAGGAATACATTTTTGTATGTTCCATCGATGAATCGGCATTTTAGTTAAACAAAATTTTTACGAAAAGAATTAAAATTTATTCAAAACTAAAAAAATCAAATTCATTAAAAAAAAAAAAATCGAATCAAATCGTTCGCTCATTCATTAAAAATCATTCACAATGAATTTTCTTGACGTCTTCATTTCTAAATTTCTCTTTTAAAATTAGTTTTTGCAAAGTTTTTTTTTTTGTTTCGATCTCTTCGACGAGAAGCATCGACGCGATGTTTTCGATCGTAGAATAGAAAAAACGCGAGTGGCGCCATTTTGAAAATACATAAAGATACTAAATAAGCGTCTAGCAAAAAAAAATATTGACGAAATTACATAAAGAACTGACTTCACAACAGCAACAATCGTTAATTGCGATGGTTGTTTAAGACAAACGAGAAGCCATCGAAGCAGGAAAACACTACGTTATCGTTCACTGCTTACGATCCTCCAGGCAGTTATTACAACTTTAGGGTGTAGTAAAAGTGAGTTATGCCTGTCCAACCGTTATTAATAACACCTCATCGTAGATAAATTCATTTATCTTCACTATATTTAGATTTTCATCATTCCTATATATTTTCTGTTATTTGTGTAGCAGAGATTGTTGAAATTAGGTCGCGAATTCTCTAATTTCCCATTTAACATTCTTATCATTATTATTGTATGACGAATCGATTTATCTTTCGGGAAACATCGTATTTATCAACGTATTTATCTGCGTATAAAAAAAATCTCGTTGCTTTTAGTCAATTCCATTTTTTGCCTCAACACAATTTCAAGGTTAAGTGTGCGAAATAGTGCCGATCTCATCCATGAATCTTTCGAAAACTAAACTCGATATTCGACTCACTTACGACACCGCGATCGTTAATATTCCTATTGACTCTTTACTCCTCGTGATTCTTTTTTTTTCTTTCTATTTCGTCAAAAACTTTTTTAGTTTATCGTTTCGATGTTCTCACGATCCGTCATTTTACGCAAGAGCTGTGGAGTGAATTTATGAAATATAAGTATCGGTCGTCGTTGCGATGATCGTCGGCGAAGATGATCGAATTTTGCTCGGAGGTTCAGACGAGTTTAATGGCACGTAGTCAGTCAGTCAGTCAGTCAGTTGAGTTGCTCGGGGTTCGTCTCACTTCCGGTTTCGAGGAGGAAAGTTCTGGAGGCCGGTCGATGTGGCGGCGCTGGCGGAGAAAGTGTATCCACGACTATAGAGCGATTGCAAACAACAGCAGCGTCAGTGGCGACGATGTCTTGTCGCAGTGTGGGTTTCGCGACCTCGACGACCCCCCCAACGACGACCCGAGCTCATTGTAACGTCGTGGGAATGCCTGTGTATAGGCAGCCTCCGTCGCCATTCAGTCGCATCTCTTATCCACGGAAAGCATCTCGTTGCACGGTGCACCGCGAACCGTTTATAGAAGGTAACATCGCGAGAATTCTCGGGAAAAAAAAAAAAAAAAAAAACGACACAGCAGCGAAGACGATGCGCGACAGAATCAGGGAGAAAGCGAGCAGCAAACTCAGCCGTTGGGGGGGAGTATAGACATATATGCTTGGGGAAGATTCATGAATTGCTAAAGCCTTCCAGCGCCCTGAGAACTATTACCGTGGCAGTGAACTCGATTCCTTTTCTTTAAATAAAAGAAACCCATGGGATGCATTAAATTCAAATATGTCTTTCATAAGCACGAATTGCAGTCATTACTTCGAAAGTAAGTTGAGAAGTGAGATTTTTCTCTTCTTGAGATCTTAAGTATCAAATTCGTACCAAAGATCGATTTCGTATAATTTCCGCAGCCCTACCAATCAATTGCGTCAAATTCTAGGTAAGGGTCAAGACGCGACGAGGATCCATTTTATTTACGAAAAAAAAAAAAATTGATTCTTTATATTTGTATTACAAAAAGAAAAAAAAAACTAATAAACAGGTAGAAAATTATGTATAATTAAGTAACGAGAGTGTTGATCTCGCGTCCTATTAATTACTGTATTTACAATTGTCCTCCTTTAAATCGCCTCGCAATATGGTAAACCGCTGTCAATCCTACCACTTTTGCCAGTCGTCTGTTCTTCCAATCGACGCACATTCGACATGTCGATATCTAACAGCCATAACAATCATCCAAGGAAGCCGCGGCTAAATGTTGCCGCAGCAATTTCATTTTTTGACTGATGCCAGCGCGTTGCAACTGAGAGCGATGAGCGCGGTTTCCGAATGTGGACTATCAATAACCATGATGATGTTCCTCCTCGTGATGCGGCGCCGGTACCCAAACTTTCTCCCACACGGGTTTCCAGACTTTCTTCCATGCCGGCACCTGCACGTCCTTCCAAACGGGTACCCACTTGCTCTTCCACTCGTCCTTCCACACCTGTTCTTTCTTCGTTACCCAGGCCTGTTCTTTTTTCGGCACCCAGACCTGTACCGATTGCTCTTGCCATACAAGCTTCTTGTCCTTAACCCACGCTTGCTTTTTCTCCGTCTTCCATATCTGTTTCCACTCGGCTTTCCATTCGAGTTTCTTCTCCGTTCCCCACGCCTGTTTCTTCTCCGTTCGCCAGACCTTCTTCCAGACCGGCTTCCAGATGAGCTTCTTCTCTGGTTCGGGAGGTGGTCCATAGCTGTATCCACCGGAAGATTCATCCCAACCACCTCCGTGTCCACCTCCGCCGCCTCCACCACCTCCGTGACCTACGGGTCCTTGCCAATCACCACCACCATGACTAGGGGGACCATAAGAACTCGAGACCTTGACCCACTCCGGTACCCAGACCTTCTTCCATTCGGGTACTTGAATTTCCTTCCATATCGGTACCTGCACTTGTTTCCAGACGGGTTTCCATACCTTTTTCCACGCTGGTACTTGAACTTCCTTCCAAACTGGAGTTTGGACCTCTTTCCACACGGGCTTCTGGACCTTCTTCCAAACGGCTACTTTGGTCTCTTTCCATATGGGCACTTGTTTCTCCTTCCATACCGGTACCTGAATTTTCTTCCATTCCTGCTTCCACGTGAGCTTTGACTCGGATTTCCAGATTTGTTTCCATTCCTCTTTCCATGTTAGCTTTTTCTTCCATTCGCCAGCGGGTTGATGATGTTCTGCTGGAGGGCCGTAGGAATTGGATGGAGGGCCGTAGGAATTCGATGGGGGGCCATAGGATTGTGATGGTGCACCATAGGATTGCGATGGTCCGGATGAGAATGACCCTCCGTGCGATCCACCGGATGAATATGATCCTCCGTGCGAGTCACCGGATGAATATGATCCTCCGTGCGATCCACCGGATGAATATGATCCTCCGTGCGAGTCGCCGGATGAATATGATCCTCCGTGCGAGTCACCGGATGAATATGATCCTCCGTGCGAGTCACCGGATGAATATGATCCTCCGTGCGAGTCGCCGGATGAATATGATCCTCCGTGCGAGTCACCGGATGAATATGATCCTCCGTGCGAGTCACCGGATGAATATGATCCTCCGTGCGAGTCGCCGGATGAATATGATCCTCCGTGCGAATCACCGGATGAATGACCGAAGGAACCACCCGACGAATGGCCCCCTGGAGCCGGAGCACCGTAAGAATCCGAGGGAGCGCCGTAACTGTGGCTAGGGGCTGGTAGAGATGGAACTCCGTAAGATGTCGCTGGCGGACCGTAAGAGGGAGCTGGTGCTCCGTACGAAGGGGCTGGTGCTCCGTACGAAGGGGCTGGTGCTCCATAAGAAGGGGCTGGTGCTCCATACGAAGGGGATGGTGCACCGTATGACTGAGATGGTGCTCCATAATTCGGCGATGGCGGAGTATCATGCGGAAGTGGCGCTCTGCGATCAAATGATCGATTAATTAAATAGATCGCTGTTGCAAAATAATTTTTTTTTTTTTTTCTAACAAATGGCACCTGTTTAAGGTGCCATTTATAACAACTGATAATAATAATAATAATAATTCCGTAAATTTAAGCATTGCGACGAGAGCTTCGAGCTTTGAGATTCGATATTTGAAAAAAATTTTAAATTAAAAATAAATAATTATAATAATATATTATACATTTTTTTTTTTTTTCAAGTAACGTAACGTTATGCCGCGTACACATACGGCAATATGTCGGAAGTGAAACTTTAGGTCCACATATCTCGGGAATGAAACAGCGGACATTATGTCCGTATAATAATTAATTTAATTAATTTAATTAATTATATACGAATAATGCGCGGATTCAAAGATACACCATCGCGATACAGCAGCATTGTGACCTTGAAGCTCTCGAGCTCCAAGGACGACATAAATTCATGTGTTATATTGAACTTACTCTCGCTTGCTAACGGCTCTGATTGGATCGCCGAGAGCCGAGGCGACCAAGAGGCACTCGAGCACTACCTGCAACAATATATCGAACATTTTCATTATTCACCATTTCTCGCTTCTTCCGTTCGCAACAATATTCTTACTACGGCACTTACTACTTATCTTGTAAGTCATAAATATAAAAAAAATGCCGCGTAACGCATTACGCATCGTTTGCAACGAAAAGGGATAATACCACGCATGCGCTCGTTTGGAGCCTATCATTCGCGGTCTCGAGTCGCTGAACTCTCGAGTGGTTGAAGAATAAAAGACTTTTAAAGGAAACCGTCGAAGGAATCCGAGATACGAGAAATAAGAAGAATTCATTTGAAGAGATTCGTATATGATAAAGCGCAATGGCGGTATCCGCAGGTACCGGAACGAAAGTTTTATGTTTTAACGAGGGAACGTAATGACTCCGCGAACGAGGTCGGGGCACCCGTAGCTGTCCCCCCGGAGGCTATCCTCATCTTATCCTCGCGGGACGGACGAGCCGACGGTATATCCAACGCGGTCCCGATTTCACCCCCCCTCTGTGCCGTTTCAACTGTCGTGGTCTTGATGCGGGATCACCAGAGGCGGTAATGCGCCCGCGTGAAAGTAAAATCTTTCATTTGCTTCTTCGTTTTTTTTTTTTTTTTTTTTTTTTAATGTTCATTTCTCTTTGACTGCGGATAAAGCGTCGCGGGTATCTTTTCACGTCTGTGAGGTCCTCTCGTCTCATCTCGCGATGTATGGTGAGAAAGAAGTTTGTCTCGCAGCACCGATCCATAAAAAAAAAGACGAAAAAAAAAAAAAAAACAAAAATTCTGATCTCGCGAGCACGATGGCAATAAAATTTCGAGAGAACCGCGCACTGGAACGTCGTGTCCTTGCGACGGGCGCCCGTGTTCACCCGTTAATTTATGACTCTTACGACGATGGCGATTTCCATATTTTTGCGAATTTTTTGAACATCGATAAGAATGAATGATGTTTTTGTTTTTATTTTTCGGCTGTCGTGGTATAGCGACGAAGAAGGTCAGAACGATTATTTCGAAAGTGCGCGGAATGTAAGTTTGAAGTTATCTGTGAAATATCAACCGCCGGGAAAACAAAAAAATTTACGATGAATAGAATTGAACAACGCGGCGAGTACTCTCGATCTTCGAACGTCGCGAAAGAAAGGGGTAATCGACAATAATCGAGAAATTATCCCATTTCTGTAACACTTTTTTCGAAAACCTTCTATTTTGTCTATCGGAGAAAAAGGAGTATACAATTTCGACGAGATCGATGCACGTGAGCTGATAGAGGATAATGCCAAAGTAGCACAATCGGAACTGTGAAAAAATGAAATTAAAGAAATTTCGATCTATTGACCGAATTTCGCCGTATCGTCTCCGAATCGATAAAATCCGCAAAAAAATTTTAGGTTAGTTTAGGATCGCTATTTAAGATTTTTTCAATATTTTTTCCTCCGCATTCTATTTTTACCCGGAATTTATTTTCGGCATGAAATAAACGACTCAAATATACGAAAGTCATGTAAGAAAAATAATTGGTACTTTCCCCGGCGAAAACGATTTTCGAGAACTTCGCCCAAAAAGATCGTGACGCGTGAGACACGAAACCCCGTGGTTCCAATGCTCGCGTCTCGAATTATCCTCAATTCGGAGAGAAAACTCTCCTTTTTCAAATAACTGGTATCTGTACGAATCTATATACATACGTCCTATAATCGAATATCTCGCGTCCGTTACATTCCCCGCGTGTCAAACCACTTATTCGCTCACACGTGGACGAGTATACGGCAGTCGAGAAATGGGGTAAAAATAAACGAAAAGCAAAAAAAAAAAAAACCCGTATTAAAACAACAAAAAAAGGAACACTTGGCGGAGGCACTTTCACGTCACACGTGTGCAGGTAGCCGCGAAGAAAACATAAACACGCGGTTGAGGAAGGATGCAGCCGGTGCTCGTGGGTTTTAAGTCAAACTGATCAATCGCATAAAAATGTATACCGTATATACATATATATATCGTACAACACGCGTGTACATAACTTCGGTGTCATTGGCTTCAAACTTATAGCCGTCGATCAACTATTAATCGAGAAATTCTATCGGCCACTTGAGCTCAACGAAGCTATTAAACTGATCAGCGCGAGTCAACTACCCGATAAATCGCTGCTTTTCTTTTAGTTATTTTTATTTTTTTCCTTATACGCGACTAGATAACCTCGTGCCAAGGCGCACGCGCGCGCGAATATTCAATGTCGTCGAGGGACTCTTCACGACTTTATACGAGTCACGACGATTTTCTAACACTCTTGAACTTTCAAAGAATAGCGATTAGTCGAGACTAACGGCTGAGTAAAAAAAAAAAAAAAAAACATGTTGTTTATAAAGATTTCTACGAGATTTTCACACGTATATTATTTAACCGGCTTATTTGATGATTTTTTTTTTTTTTTTTTTTCCTTTTTTCGGAATATTTATATGAAATATATATACAATTATTATTTTCACTGACCAGGCAATACCGCATGGTGACGACTTTTCGCGGTTCGCCGAATCCAATTTGACAATTCAGAAACAAAAAAACTGAGTTAATTTAGAAAAAAAAAAAAAACGATCACTGGCTTTTTTTGTCTCGTGCTTGAGTTCTCTTCTGGCGAAATTTAAATTGTGAGCGCGCCTTTTATAGTTGGAGAAATGTTTGGGGGGCCTCCTCTTCGTGCAGTTTGTACCCACCGCCTATAGTATATAGTCGTAGAGAAGAGCCCACCTAGGCATGTGCTACTGCATAGATGTGGAGACTCCTATTTTTCGTTTGGGAGGGGAATGAGAGGCTCAACTCGGCGCCTCTTCCACACCGTGCATCCCGTAGTCTTTCGTACCTATACGCGGAGTTTTACGGGAGTCGAAAGTAGTGTAGAGGATCGAACGTGTCTCTTCTCTCGGCATGGCTCTCGCTTATTCCCGCGCAATCGTGCGGGATAACGCGGCAAGGTATGAAAAATCAACGGGCAATGAGAGTCACTTTTGTTACCAAAATTCACGAACCTTACAGAAAAAAATCGCGGACTCCATGTCCTCACGTTTATTTTTTAAAAAAATTCAGCTGTTTTCGATCTTTTTGGAATTTTTTTTTTTTAATTAATTTCGTGCTGTTTTCAATTTTTTAGAATTAATAAACGATTTTTATTTTAATATTTTTGAAAATATTATTTTATATTCATTACGTTACTTTATAAGAACTCCAAAAAATTAGTTCGCGGAATTTCGTTTTTTGGAGAAAAAATTACGACAAAATGTACAGTATTCTTCCTTAAGCGACTCTCATTGCCCGCGTGTGCTACGCATTCCGAGAGTACAAAGAGAAAAAGAGAGAGAGTTATGGGTGCCTGAGGATCTTGAAGTGGTCGGGGAATCCGTGGAGAAGGGATACCTATTTGGTTCTCGATTTCGATGAGCCAAAGAAGCGCTCGAATTCCACCGATGGGAAGGGGTATCTTACCTAATTAAACGGAGCCGTAACGTATTTTTTTTTTTTTTTTTTTTTTTCGGCGATTCTTTGTATTCACTTAGTGAGTACAAAGAAGTCAGGGGAAGTCAGTTCTCGTTTTAATCGAAGTTCCGATGCTGCATAAAATTTCCCGCTCGCTTAGCGCGCGATCTCGAGAGTAATGTAATGTGACGCCTTCGATTGCGAAAGTACACTCTAACCATCGGGAGTTACAAGTAGAAAACACTTAACCGTTGCCAGAGTTACAACGAAGAAACCTTTTGCTCTCATCATCTCGGTAGAAATTAAGTGGATTTCTAGCTGCGAGGCAGGAAGTGAACGTAACGATGTGTAACATAGAAATCGATCATTTTTTTTATTAATCATATTTCTTCCCTAATCCGCATATCGCTATTTGCGAATCGCGATCTCTTGAACTTTCCTTGACATTTATGTAAGATTCCGAAGCTATGATTATATACATCTTTATCGAAGATATCTTTCGATAATCTTGAGTTCCGGAGATCGAAGTTGAAGTTGATGATTTTTTTTCCTTTTTTTTTTTTTTTTTTTTCGAAATTTCTTTCCGGACTTTCCTTCGCCATGAGATACGAACAGGAAGTACATTTTCTTTAAAAATATATATATATATGGTTAATAAATACTTCGGCTGACATTTCTGCACGATGTTAAAGTTCGAGACTCTCGGCAACTCGGGACGCTCGGTGCACTTCCACTTTCTTCGATAGAAGAGGCGTGGAAGTGCTTCAAACGGGATTCTACTTATTTCCCATCTATCTTACAAGCGGATAAGACTCTTATGGGATCCTACGTTAGTTCTCTAACACGGATATATCTAAGAGTGCTACCCACGTACCACCAAAGGTTAATGCAGCCGGAACGATTGTATTATACCGAAGTTGAGCCAAGATGCGTGGTCGCATCGACGGACACGCATGTTTTTTTTTTTTTTTTTTTTTCTTACATCGAAACTTTCGATTTCTTCGAGAATTCACGATAAATTCCTATTCTCGACTTTTGTATTCTCATCCAACTCGACGTACATCGCTCTTTTCCGGTATCCTACGATTCTGAAATACAACTTTTTTTTTTTTTTTTTTTTTTTTTTTTTTTTCGAACGTCGATATATTAAAAATCCAAAAAAAGTTAATGTCACAACATTGTCATCCATAACTCGTCGAAAAATTATTTTTGTCAATGATGTCAGACTTATTGATGTAACTTGTTATTTATTCATTTTTGTAAGGTTCTTAAAATAGCAATGCGGCATCTTAAAAAAATTAATGTATGACTTGATTTTTTTTTTTTTTTTTTTAATAAAAATCCCGTCATTGCGGAAAAATTGGCAAATCTCAAATTTTGCGCGATCATTAAATTTGACGAACGACAATATTTTCTCGAACGTGAAAGTCGTTCTATTACTGTGTAAACGACTTTATTTGTGATTTTTTTTTCTGTGGCTTCGTATTTGTCATTTGGTTTATTGTTATGACGAAAAAGAAAAGAAGCGCTGTTTGAAAATTTTTTTTAATCTCGGAACAAAAGATTCTTCCTTAAGCAACAGTCGTTGACGACGTTCCGCACTTTCTTCCCGACGAGGCTGCGATGCAATGAAAATTAATGGCCCACCGCTCGTCGTTCGTTGGTCTCTTGCAACTCGCACGGGACGGTCTCGTCGCCAAACTCATCGGCACCACGAGATTCGGCACCCCTCACCAAGATAATGCAATTTTTTATTCGCTTTCACCCGTCTCGCCGTGAAGATTGTCATTCGTTTTGTCGTTGTATGCCGTCTTCATCACGAGATACGTTCAGCTGCTGCACATTCGCATATGAGCAGACAATTTTCGAATTATAATTACCATCCTTCTCCGAGTTCCTCATTCGCCACAGCGAGAGTCCGGTCGACGATCTATTATATTAAAAAAAAAAAAAAAAAAAAAAAAAAAAAAAAAGCTTTCCAGGAACAACGACGCGACTTGGGGAAACTGTAACCGATTATAATGCGGTATAATACCTCCGGTATTATATTGCTTTAATTCGTACTTTGGGAGGGGTACTTTCCTCGTTACTCGTCAACCATCAAAACAATAATAAAAGACGACAAATAAAATTAGTACATTGTTTTTTTATTTTTTTTTATTTTAACACGTAGGTATACAATGCTTCCTCTATGAAGAAAGTGTACTTTGACAAATTTGGACTTCCTGGTCAATCCGTCAATTATGCACGTAAATAATTGGGAAACATTTGTTGAATTTTATATGCGGAGTTTTTCGAACTAATCTCGAACTACACACGATTCCCAAAAATGCACTATTAAAATTTACGAAATCACATAATTGTTTACGATACATCGCATCTCGAATCACTGTTACCGGAGTCCGAGCTTTTGCACACCCGCAGTCACGCGCGCGAATTTTTTCACCGTAAAAAAAATCGATTTTATTCGATACCGCAGTTTATTGGTTGCCGTTAGAAGATAATGTTTGTGTTTCTCTAATCGATACATATAATATCGGGCGCGACGATCGCTAAAACACGCAAACTCTTGGCGAGCGAATGAACTGCGTAGATAATGTAATAGAAAACGAAACTCGTACTGGTCGACTACCATTCGAGATAAGTAATTCATTTCATCCACTCCGATCGACGCAGAGTCCTGCGGTAGATAGGTATAGGTAGGGTGTAAGGTACGGCACTACATCGTGGAAATGAATAGAGTCGATCCGGCAGGTTATCGCGGAGAAAGTGCCGTATGATTCGAACTAACGCTGGCGCCTCTTAGAGATCGATTTTTCTTCCTATCCTTATCCGTTTACACGAGTAAAAAATAAACTTCGTTTCGTCTCCATCGAATCTATGCTTCGCGTTTCGATATGTTTTCTTTACGATGTCTTTATGAAAATAAAAAAAAATTACGATCTTTCGACTGTTGTCCATAACCTCAAAATATCACCTAATATTCATCCGCTATTACGCTATTATATTTTAACTCGAAAAAAAGTAAAAAAACGGATTTCAAACACCACTTTAGCTTTTTTTTTAATTATAACCTCAAACTTCCGCAAAAATTTGACATCGAAGAAAAAAAATGTCATTTTTTTTCAGTTTCAAATCGAACGACATAACTCGCGTGTTTTCGCGTCTATCGTTATGGACGATTGATCTATTGAATATCAACCCGCATTACTCCACTTTCACCGCGTGCGTAGGTATACATGTGCGCGTATCGATTATGCGAGTCCGCGAAGAAAGTAAGAGTAACGTACCGACAAGATTCTCAACGAGTTTTTCGCACTTCTACGATGACTCGGGTGCCTACATTACCCTCCCCTAAGCATACGCGGAGTGAATGCTTCGCGTTAGTGCCATCAGTGTCTCAAAAGCATCGGGCAATTATACGCCCGTTGAAGCTACATCCTCGTCGCTATTTGGATGCACACGAGAGAGAGAACCGCTCACAAGACTCGATTGCAGTTTAGAAATCGTCGTCATCCTCGTTGTCGTCGTTCGTCTGGCTGGACGCTCGTGTCGCGTGAACGTCAATGACCTGCATGCATTTTTTTTTTTTTTTTTTTCTACGCTCACTCTCTATGTACCTCATCTCGCTGTTCGCGGAGGGATTCCTAACACCCGTCTCGATGAATCTCCTTAACTTCTCTGTTGATGTTTTTTACCTTTTCGCCGACGAAAAACAAGTTTTCATGCAACTAGAGATTTTAATCGTTAGGCTTCAATTTGCAAAGCAACCACTTCAACTTTCACGATTAACATCGCAAACTGGTTGTACAGAACTTGCGTATCTTCATGAATTTCCTGTATGATACCTATGGGATTATTCACTTCCATCTTCACAGGGAATCCATAATTCGTATAATAATCACGTAGCGCATTATTAACCTATAGTCTGAAGGCTGTATAGCGGCCTATGAGTCGTAGAGTTACAGCGAGAAACAATAAAGAATGAAGTATGCGGGTAGCGAAGTACACCGTGGGGAATTAACTTCACGGTGCATCAAACGAACCTCCTATCGGTAGAAAGTATGAGAGAGGTCACCGCTTGACTTCCCGGGCTTCGATCATCATATATCTTCGTAAGTTTCCGGAAGCGGTTCGTATAATATTATTACAGAACGAAAGTGTAAATCACATCGGTCGTATTTATTTTTACGTCTCACCACTGCCTCATTGGCCCGTATAACAAACACCATAACGATCGCGCGATTATACAATAAAAAATTTACGCAATTTTAAAATCGCGAATGCAAACGTAAAAATTACTATTTATGCAGAAAAAAAAAAAGAAAAAATCACAATATAGAGTTTTAGAACGACAGCGACAAAATTAAAAAAAAAAAATTTCGTAAGTAGTTAATTCGCAAAAATTTTTTTTTTGCTTCTTTTTCCGCGAAGATGAGCACTGAGAGAGGTCGGGGTTATTTGTCCGAAGCTATGGAGTTCGTATAATATTAGAGAACCGAAAGTGTAAATCACATCGTTCGTATTTATTTTTACGCCTCACCACTGCCTCATTGGCCCGTATAACAACACCATAACGATCGCGCGATTATACAATAAAAAATTTGCGCAATTTTAAAATCGCGAATGCAAACGTAAAAATTACTATTTACGCAGAAAAAAAAGGAAAAAAATCACAATATAGAGTTTTAGAACGACAGCGACAAAATTAAAAAAAAAAAATTTTCGTAAGTAGTTAATTCGCAAAAATTTTTTTTTTGCTTCTTTTTCCGCGAAGATGAGCACTGAGAGAGGTCGGGGATAATTGCCCGAAGCTATGGAGTGACTTTGCGCTTTTATCCGACCGCCCGTAACTTTCGAATGCGGAGTAATATATCGGTTATTACGTCTGTATATAGGTATAATGGTTATTCACCGACAAAAAAAAAAAAAAAGACTTCTGGCAATGGATCAAAATATAACCTGCAAGAGAGGAACCCGTTGTCGAAACTTTCGATCCTAAGAATGTCTTGACTAACGATACTCGATGGAAATATACCGCGGATGTTAGATACACAGTGATGACTAGTAAAAGAAGCGTAGGATGTTACAAGGAACGGAGAAAAAATCGAAAGTATTATGTGCGGCGGCTATGGGCGACCAACGGGCTGTAAAAGGATCCCCGTGCGTCAGTCTAGCGGCCTAATAAAAAAATATTCAAAATCGATGCTAATGGTTTTTTTATGTTTCGCGTTTGACTCGTAATCTCACAATGAAACGATATGCCAAACCGACGAGTATTCTTATCTTCTAATTAAGTGCGTTCGTGACTTTCCGCGTCGGAAAGTAATAGAAATTACAAGCGAAATTCTTCGATATTAATTCTTCTCGTTTCCTACTTTGACTAGAAATGTCTATATGTCGTAATTATACTTAAACTCCGAAGCGAAAGGTTAAAGTAAACATATTATATCTGTAAATGAAGAACGGAGTTTATTTGAATCATTGGGGAAAAGCCTCTCGAAAGAAAGCAGATGTCGACACAAAAGGCGTCCCTATCGTATTTATTTTTTTTGAAAACTTCGTAAAAAAAAAAAAAAAAAAAAAAAAAAAAAATGAAAACACTGCCGCCTTGTATTCGATAATAATTACAAATGCCGCGATCGTACTTGTACTGTCGACAACGACGAAGTACCAGAAAAAAAAAAACAACGGATCACGTAGCGATTTCGAGCGTTACGCGTGTGTTGCCTTACGTGACGTGGAAAACAATCCCGCAATGTTCGAAAGAACGAACAGTTGCAATATTACCGACAACTAAAATATTCTAGATAATAGATATAGTTATACGCTGTGTGCCGCGTGACCTGCGACAATTCTTTCAAACGAGACGTCGGGTCACGTCTGCCGAAGCTGAAACTTTGAATTTCGAAAGAGCTATTAAAATTGATGAAGCAACAGCAGTTACGACTTTACAGTTAGAGAGAAAATCGGAAAGCAGTATTGATGAAAAATTACGAACAAAATTGGTCATGTTAATTATTGATTAATCGAATAATTTATCTCGATGTTTGGACGAATTTTATTATTTTAGAAAATAAAACAGTATATTTTGAAAATTATTATGATTATTATTATTTATAAATAAAAATTATTAGAAAATAAAACAGTATTTTGCAAATTATTATGATTATTATTATTATTATTTATAGATTTTTCTAATAACGGAGGTTTTTGTCAAAATAAAAAAAAATAATGAAAAACATCGAGTAAATTATTTAAATTGTCGTGCTATTTTTTTTTTTCGCAATGAAAGGTGTCCATGCAGCAACCGCAACGTTTTCTAGTCGCGCTTATGCAATTGTGTAGATGAAACATACATGGGACAGATATCGAGCACGCAATGAGCGTTCGCTACTGGACAATCATAAGACACAGGACGTGTCGGGTTCGTACATACAAATACTCGGCGGTCTATTATGCGCTCTTTATGGCCCGTTGCCATCCTATCGTTCAGATCTCTGACTAGGAAGCAAAATACGAAATAGCGTACGACATACACATATCAGATCACATAGAAAAGGTTCTCGCCTCGTTACTCGTCGGCTCAATTGCCGTTCTGCGCACACGATTAAATTACAGCTTGACGAATTAGCGGTGCGGCAGCGCGTACTTTACGACAAAATAGCTCTCACTCGCTGATGCAATACACGGACTTATGCGACCAAATGATACGTGTGTGCGGAGCTCAAACATTCTCGAACTCGTTCACGGTCTCTTGACGACATTGAAAACGATATCGGTCTCCTCGCGTCTCGTCGCGGTTTCGCGAGTCTATCGAAGATTTCGAGATAATTTCATCGGTCTCGTCGCACCCAGCGATCGCATAACATTTCGGACTTTGTAATCATTTCGCTCAAAATCACCCGGAGGCGTTTGAATAATTTTTATTTTATTTTTTTCGAACGAAGAACTACTTTCTCCAATACAATTATTCAATATGGAATGATTCGCGAATTCAACAGTGATTGGTCATCGTTTTAGATTTTTTTTTTTTTTTTTTCTTACGTTTAAGAATATTTTTTCAGCGTGACGTAAAAAAAAATCGTAGAAACATGATTTCGATAGGATAATATTTATTTGCGAGATTGATCGGTAAAGAAAACATCGTCTTATCGTCGTATTAGATTTGCGATCTTTTTTTTGGTTAATCTTTTGCGTGACGCAAAAGAATCGTAGAAACATAATTTTGTTAGGTTATAAAAATTTATTTGCGAGATTAATCGACGATTAGTTGTTGAGATAAAATCTCGTGACCCGAAACTCGAGATCCCTAATGAACACCTATCGGGACGAACGATATATTCTACTGAAACTGAATTTCATAGATTACCGAATACTCTCTCTAATTTTGAATTCCCGAACCGCCTCCGCGCTCTCGTGCGAATATTATAATCAAAGCTTTAGCTATATACCAATGAAACCGAATACCTGACTTTGTATATACTATATATATATATATACAGGTGGTATATATTCTATACAACACACGTTTTGTCCAGCATCGCAGTTACCTTACTTTCACCCACCTCCGCAGTCTTTAGTCTTTAAGCATATTTTGCGTCCGAAAACGTCGAATTGCGTGGAGCGTTCGTCTCGAGTTAAACGAGGAAAAAAAAAATACACAGTCAATTCCTAACCCCAGGCGATAACGATCTCTCAGGGAGCTAAGGTCAATGTATAAATGTATAATATACGAATAAAAATTTATAAGTCGCGCCTTTATGGACACCTTCTTGGGTAATATCCACGAACGTGAGAGGCGCGTTGTTAACATTTGTCAACGTTAATGCAGTTTTCCTTCATTCCGCGTCATTTAAAAAATAATTATTATGTAAATCGTTACAAACACAATTCCGCTATAAAGCATCTAATATATGTATAAATGAAAAGAGGTTATGTTTCGTGTCTATCCGACGCCAAGCGTCGCGATGTTTTTTTTTTTATTAATGTATTAATCGAAGAATTACATATCGAAGATCCTCGAAAAATCGTTATAAATAAAAACCTCAACTCTACCTTTCCAAGTTTTTTCTTATTAATCAAAAATTAAAAAAAAATGTAATTCATAAAAAAAAATTAAATCGATTTATAAGTTGGAAAGGTACAGATGAGGTTATTATTTATAACGCATTTTCGAGGATCTCATCGCATGCAATTTCTCCGTTTCCGGAGCGGATAAATTGAAAATTAATTATAAAACTTCCGTGTTACGATGTTAGTTCAAAGAACTCGACAAGGATCACTACGGTAGGTAGACGAGGGATAAAAATCTCTCGCCCTCCGGGCAACCGAATTGTGAGTAATATTCTCTCTTTCTATCTATTTTTCGGCGCTTTATTCGTGACGAGGAAAGAAATTTCTCGTTTAAACATAGATAGTCCTGAATAGAGTGCGAGCAAATGGGAAGCGGATATCGCGCAACACACACACATGGAAAAATACGACCTTTGCGCCTCGCGGCCAAAGAAAGAAATTTCTCTAAAACGAAGCGCGAGCACACCGCTATCTATATGTTTATTTTGGGTTCTTTCGGCGAGGCTGGGGCCCTGTCCGCTGCTCTGGTTGCGCTAATTAATCTCGACGTTCAACATCCATTTCGATCTCATTTTACGAACGAAACCCTCGGTTCTTTCACATTCCATCCTCGCGCTACGTCGCGGGACTTTCTATTGTACGCGGAGAGATTACCGATATATACTATTGAAAAAAAAATAAAAAAATAAAAATTCTGTGTGGCATAATATCGATCGCAATAATCAATCATATTTATAAAAGACACGAAACGACGGTAATACTTCGAATAATTTTAGGTTAATAGCGAGAAATTTTTTCGCGCAAATTTTTTTTTTTTTAACTCGAACCGAGAGTGACACGACGAAAATTCGGTAAACAGGAGATAATCGAGGGAGCGAAAAAAAAAGAAAAAGGTAAAAGACGCCAATACGAGACGGAGAAAGACAAGAGAGGCACAGCCTCCTTTCACGCGCTTTCCACTGTCTCGTAGGAATTCCAGTGTACGGCAAACTTGACCTTCGAGATGTGAAATTTCGGAATGTCCGGTTTCACGGTAAGATAAGCGCGTGGGCACCAGAGGCTTTTTTAATCGATTTTTTTTACATAGACAGACGAAACGCCTATTACCACGAAGAATTTATGTTATTTTATGCGAAGAGCATTCCTGAACCGTCAGGATATCGCGAAACTCGTGACTCCGTATTAATTCCATTACACAATCTATAGAACTTGATACTTGTAAATCCAGTTTCGTTGAGAACATCATTCTAGAAAATTTTTAAAAATTCTATTCATATTTAATCGCAAAATATTAAGTAAACTCAAAATTTTGTAGATTTTTTTTTTTTTTCATGTATCGATCTTGCAATACAAAAAAAAATGTAATAAAAATAAATAAAAATAAATTATTCATCAATATTCACGACTAATTAATTTAAACAATTAACCTAAAAATCGCTCAAAATTCGGTTCGAATGCAAAATGACGAGTTGAATTTTTCCCACTGAAAAAAAATAATGCGTTCGAGGAACGAATATTGAGTTGACGCAACAATTTTTATTATTGTGCATTTTGACTATTAATCGTTATGCCAATTCATCTTTTCCGGTGTAACCGACCGTTGGGCAGTCACTTTACGGAACTCCCCATTTACAATGAGTTTTAACCTCCAATTATCACGAAATAATTTATTTATAACTTTACAATTTTTCTGCGACGATTCCGCGATGTATTTATGCATTGCATCCCTGTAACGGATAACCGGTCGCGTTTACCGGTTGTATCGCCGGTAAGACGATTTTTTAATGACCGCACGCGCGGTCATTGCACACTTTACACACATTAATTCGACAGAAGAAAGAAGCAGAAGCGTGTAATCTACAAAGTGTAACGACATATCTCTTCGAGGAAATAGTGTTTGAGTTCAGATAAGTGCAATCGTCAGCTACAGTCATGAAAATATACGGAACTTATACACGAATTCTTGTGAGATAAATAAACGTCGATCGATATCAATAAAGCGTACGTGATATTAACGTGATTTCTATCTATCTAATCAGCCGGACGATTGTCTTTCTCGATTCAAGAATATCATCAGTCGATCCCGAGTAACTCTCGGAATATCGTGTGTCGCGCATCAAGCGTATCGATTAAAAATTCAATAATGTTACTGCGTGCGAGTTTAGCGACCGTCGCGTGCCTCCAGCTGCTAATAGCCACTGGTGGTTTTTTACACGGTGAGAAAACTCCTCGATCGATCTTTTCCAAACGTCCGTAACGTCTCGATTTCGATTCGCTCCATTTACAGTATAAAGATCTCAAAAGCAAAAGGAAACTCGATATAACAGTAATCTTTGTTGTCTCAATTTGTCCGATAACATCCGGTGAAAAATAGGAAAAAAAAAACATCGATAATGTTTGTATAGTTTTATACACCAATCGTTATTTTTAAATAACATATAATTTACGAAAATATACAATTCCATCGAAAGCGAAATCTTACGAAAATTTTTTTGCCGCGCGATCACGAGATCATTATTTTCACAGTCTCTGTAGTTGGATTAGATCGAGAAAAAAAAATGTTTCATAGAGTTTTCAAAAACTCTTGAATTTGCAGTCTTCGCGCACATTGTTTACGCATAACTTTATTGCAATACCAGACCTACTTACTGCGCGTGAATACGAGGCGCGTTAAGGAAGGCTTTCTTACGAGGAGCGCCGACGCTCGCAATAAATCGAATTATGTACTGTTACACAATCGGGTTTTTTTTTTTTTTTTTTTTTTTTTTTTTTTACGTGCGTCTTGAATACTGTACTACTTCTGTCCTATTACACGATACTCTGGTATGCGCAGTCGATGGAAAGGTAGGCTTCGGTCCGGGCGAACAGGAATGGGGATACGTGACGGTGCGTCCGAACGCTCGCATGTTCTGGTGGCTCTATTACACGAACGCCGAAGATGTCGTTGATGTGCACGAGAAACCGCTGGTAATATGGCTCCAAGGTGGCCCCGGGGCTTCGTCGACAGGTTACGGTAACTTTGAGGAACTCGGGCCCCTCGACTTGGATTTGAACCCCAGAAATTACACATGGGTAATTATTATCCCGAAGCGAAAAAAAAAAAAAAAAAAAAAAAAAAAATTGCCAACTGATCGAATCTCGACAAATAAAAAAAATTCAATTTTACGACGATAACGCTAATTTACGCAAAATTGATCGCTCGAGATTGTCGACACATTAGTCAGTCTGCAATTTAGAAATCAGCATATATTGCCTGTCGGGTTAAGTTGAGTTCAATTCGTTTATTTCGTTTATCGAAATTTCGCGATGATGTTAATTCCAACCATAAAATTTTCGCTTCTTCGGAATTATTTTTTTTTTACGATTTATTAAAATATTAATATACATATATTATACATATTATATGTATTAATAATATTATAATATTAAAATATGTAATGTTATTAATAATTACGAATAATATCGAAAAATATCGATTCCTTATAAGGTGAACGACTACAATGTACTTTTCATCGATAATCCCGTGGGTTCCGGATACAGTTATAGCGAATCATTTGCCGGTTACGCGCATACCAACGCGCAAATTGCCGAAGATCTTCTCGAATGCATACGAGGATTTTTGCATGAATTTCCGAAATTCGCGACTGTACCGACATACGTAACAGCCGAATCTTACGGTGGAAAAATGGCTGCGGAATTTGCTCTAATATGGTATAAGGTAAGCAAATCAAATTTTTATCAATAATCAATAATAAATAATAATATAATAAGATAATTTTTTTTTTAATCGAATAATGCAAAACAAAAATAACCCGAAACTTGAAGCTCTTTATTTATATAGTATTGCATCCATTAAAAAACCGCAAAGCAATTAATTTATTTATGTTCAATGCGTGAATACAGTTTTTTTTCATACTTCTTTCTACTTTCTTTTCGTTTTCTCTCAAACTTCGAAAAATTGTTTTATACATAAATCGAAAAAAATTCATTTCCGGTTTTTTTTTTTTTTTTTTCATTTAAAAATTTTTTCTCAAAATATCGATAAAAACAAAAGTTATTTTAATTTTGGAACGGAAAATAAGGTTTCGGCATTAGCGAGACGATGGAACACGAAACGTGTTGTACTAAAAGAATCGATTCGTAACGGAATAATTTTTTTTTTCTCATCGCCGATTCCCGAATCTCCTTTTACCTTTCACCGGTAACACAATTCATCGATCTTTTATGCTACAATTTTGTTTGTTTGATTCGTTGAATTAAGGCGCAAAAAGCGGGAAACATAAAGAGCAATTTGCGTGGAGTAGCGCTCGGTGATTCTTGGATCTCACCGATCGACTCGGTACTCTCGTGGTCCGCGTATCTTCTCCAGACGGTGAGTCGAAGGCTTTCTTCGATTATCTTCGATTATCTTCGATAGAATTGAGTCACAAAGGAGATGAGAGAGTTCTGGCGATTATTAATGTTGCACAGGGTATGGTGGACACCGACGGTGCCAAGAAAATCGAGAAAGCCGCGCAGGAGACTAAGTTGGCAGTGGACAACGAGGATTGGTCAAGAGCCACGCAATTGTGGGGATATACCGAATCAGTGATTATTACGGTCACGGGAAACATTGATTTTTACAATATTTTGTACGAAAAGAGTCCGATCGGTCTGCGCACACCTGCTGATGCCCTCAAGACGTTCCAACCGATTTTACCATCGGCAAGAGATCGCGACAGTATACTGAACTCCCTGATGAATAACCAGGTAAAGCGGACACTGGGAGTCAATGTAACGTGGGGAGCGCAAAGTGGTACAGTTTTCAGTATTCTTTCGGGTGATTTTATGAAACCGGTCACCCATATCGGTAAGAATGAAAAATATGCATTTATGATAAAACATCGCGAAAAAAAAAAAAAAAAAAATCATAGCGATTAATCAATTTACGTCTTACGGAAAATAAAATAATAATAACAGAAGAGCGACTTAAAATAACAGAAAGACTGCGCATCGGATATTTGGAAATAGATAACATCAGTCAATAATCAATAAACCGTTTATCGGTCGTTTGATTTTTTTTTTTTTTTCTTCGTGAGATGAACTTACGAAGCGATAGCCGCGACCGCGGCTTATCGATGTGTATCAATAAAAAAAAAATTTTGTTTATCGCAACTGCCCCGCAGTCGAAAGATTGCTCAACGAGACCGACATCGAAGTATTCGTATTCACTGGCCAATTGGATCTGATAGTCGCGACGCCAGGTAATAGCCGTAATTCATTCATCGATTTCTCTATACATAATTCCCCTCTCGATATCACCTCTTATCTATACTATTTCGTCTCAATAAACATTAATCCTCTATTTATTAACGTAAAAACGTTTTCGTCCTAAAAATCCGCAATGTTGCGACAACTCACGGTGACATATATTGCCGCGTCTCGACTACTCGTATTGAAAAAAAAAAAAAAAAAAAAAAAAAAAAAAAAATGCACACATCCAGGTACCGTCGTATGGGTCGAAAATCTTAAGTGGAGAAACTCAACCGAATGGCTTCGAGCTCCCAGAAGTCCACTCGGCGTCAATAACGTAATCGAAGGTTACGTCAAACAGTACGGCAAATTCAAGATGTACTGGATGAACAGAGCCGGTCATATGGTAAGTGTTTGTCGACTAAACTGCGATTATAACCTCAAATACAATTTTCTAAAAGACTTTTAAACGCTTGTGAATTAATTCCTACAGTTGAAAAATCAATGAAACGTTTTTTTAGGTACCGAGAGACAATCCTGCAGCGACTGCAGCGATGCTGAGACACCTAACGGCCAAATAAATTTCTTGACGCGTCATTGTTCTAATAAATCGCAAAAAAAAATGATAAGATGACAAACCTGTGTTCTGTATAATTCTCTTGCCGCAATAAAATATTCTTTACAACATTATTTTATTTTTTTATCCCAATATAAATGCAGTTTACAAATAATCGATACTAACTTTAAACAGATCGAAACGAAGCGCAAATAAATTCGATATTTATCGTTCGGTGCGATTGTAGTTTTCGATTTCTTTTGTAAATGGATCGGAACTCATGGCGCTACGGGGGCAGCATTTGTAGGAATATAAACGACTGTTCCGCGGCTCCGGCCAAAGATAACACACACTGTGCGAAGATGAAGAAAAAGAAGATAAAGAAGATCGAGGCATGTGCCGAGTGATACGTAGGACGAGGAAGGAGAACAGAAGGAGATCCTGATTTTCCTGGAAGTTCGGTATGCCTCTCTAGCATTAGGCGCATATCGTTTCGTTATAATTACCGCAACTTTGTTTATACACGGTTGCCTCGCGGTTACGGCCGTTCGCATCGCAGCCTCGCGTGGGTGTTGGGACAGCATGTGTGTAAACAGCAATAAAACACGAGATACCTACTAGCGGCGAGTTTCTTGAGCCGACAAAACTACTGACTCGAACCGACTGCAACGACGGACACCTCAACATTCTCGGTTACGAAGTTATTCGGTAGCTTAGGGTCCATAAACGCGAAGAATATCGTGAGAGTAAAAAAAAAACTATATGAAAACATAATTACGAAGTGTAGCTAAAAGACGCGCATCGGTGTTGGGTGGGGAATCGACATATCGTCCTGACATAACCATTAAATATTCAAAATATTTAAAAGTTTTTTTTAGTGATCGCAAATATCAATTTATCAATTGCGATCTACGATTCTTTTTTTTTTTCGAAAAAGTGTTTTAATAACAATATAATCGAAAATAGTTAATAAAAATACGATCGCTATGAAAAAGTTTTCTCCGCGATCTTTCGGAAATTTTGCTCTATTAACTGCAGCTGATTTGCGTATTTGTTGCTCGGTGGTACATGAGAACCAGTAACGTATAATGGTAACCGTAGTCTTTTAAGGATCCCAACGTCTATTTTGTTCGCGTTTAGTCCCCGCGGTCGGCACGATCTGTCCCGGGAGACTCGCGGCGGCATGTGTGTAAACAGCAATAAAACATCGGCGCGCTGTTGACTCGCGGTCAACTCGCGGTTTGATGCCGTGGGTTCGGGATAAGTAAGCAGCTTCCGTCTGCGGAACTTCGACGGAGATTGCTTCGTCGGCACCGACTTGTTGGAAAATCCGTCGTAGGCGGAGCTGCCCAGTAGATGAAGAAGAAGAAGAAGAAGAAGAAGAGGGAGAGGGAGAAAACATCCACGAATTTTAGGGGACGCGCTCTCTACTCTTTCGTAGAATGAATGAATCCGTAGCAAACAGCCCCCGCGCAAAGTACGAAAGATATAGCAGTCGATCTGCAGTCAACGCTTCGCAATTCTTTATTTCACCAAAGTTCGTTGTCCAAAGTATTCAGTATTAATATTCGTGATCCAAACTTTTCGTATCCCAATCAAACGATTAAACAACAAATATCAATAAAATCGTAAATAAAAATATTAAAAAATCGATAAATGATAAATACGAAATTAATATTCAATCACTAAAATAACATCGATATTGTTGTAATTTGTAAAGAATTTTTAATAGTGCAAAACTATGGAAGAAACATTGCCAACAGTGTGTCCATCGATTTTAAACGGTTACTACGCTACGACAAACATAATTCGTCAATCAGTGTTTCCCGGAAACATCGCGACACCGTTAACAGTGCCAACAATGTCCACCTGCGTCGACTACTCGTTCTCGACTTCCGGTATTCCGACGTGTCTCTCGCAAATAGCTTGGCAAAGATACGCGAAATTATTGCCCATTCAACCGCGACACGAAAAACCACCGTATTCTTACATAGCGCTCATTGCAATGGCGATTAATTCGTCACCTACCAGAAGACTCACTCTGTCGGGAATATATCGATTTATAATGGATAGATTTCCTTACTACAGAGACAATCGGCAGGGATGGCAAAACAGTATACGACACAATTTGAGTTTAAATGATTGTTTCGTAAAGATTCCGAGGGAAAAAACGAATTCGGGAATTATGGAGGATGAACATTGTTCCGGCAAAGGAAGCTATTGGAGTCTCGATTCGTCGGCAAATGAAATGTTCGAAAATGGAAATTACAGAAGACGAAGAACTTCGAGACAGAGAAGAGGATGTTCGCAGCTACGGGGCTGCAACACGCAGACTGCATCGGTGAGAAATTAGTACATTATGCTACAAGGGAGGAAAGTCCGTGTTTTTCGCCGAGTGCACGAAGTTTGCTGCCCGAGCGAAGCGAGCGCTGAAATGACACGCGGTGAAGAAGCACTCCCTTCCGACGAGTAGCATATTATACTTTTTTCCGGTTTCGTTAAAAAAATTGGCATATTTTTATGTCTGCAACGTTAGTAGAAAACGCGATTTGGTTTTAATTTTCCCCGTTCGGAGTTCTTTTCTTGCCGCAAATTTACTTCTTTGACCGCAAATGTACTTTTTTGACCGCAAAACGTACTTTTTCGCTCGCAAAATATACTTTTTCGCCCGCAAAATATACTTTTTTGACCGCAAAATATACTTTTTTGACCGCAAAATTTTCTTTTTTGACCGCAAAATTTTCTTTTTTGACCGCAAAATTTACTTTTTCGCCCGTAAAATTGTATTTTTTGACCTCAAAATTTTATTTTTTGACCTCAACATTTTATTTTTTGACCTCAAAATTTTATTTTTTGACCTCAAAATTTTATTTTTTGACCTCAAAATTTTATTTTTTGACCTCAAAATTTTATTTTTTGACCTCAAAATTTTATTTTTTGACCTCAAAATTTTATTTTTTGACCTCAAAATTTTATTTTTTGACCTCAAAATTTTATTTTTCGCCCACAAAATGTACGTGTTTGCCCGCCATTTTTTTTTTCCCCTCTGATAAAAAATTGGCAACTTTCCCTCGGCATTGCAGGCATGAAATACGTTCAGTTTAGCGTAGTCGGGAAAAAATATGTTTTCATTTTATCCAATAATTTCAAAAAATATAAATCATTATTCGCAGGTAACTAACGAGAGACCGATTCAAGATTCCGCAACGGAAAGGACAGGAATAACAATCGGGAAAAATCTGTCCCGTTGCACGGAAAAATCCTCGATGTTTACCATCGAGAACATTCTCAACGATTCGTCCTCGCGATTCAAGAGTTAGCGACACTCCACTACGAGAACTCGTCACTTACCATATTTTATTATTTAATTGTCGCTTCATTGATAATTTTGAAAAAAAAAAACATATATATATTCGCTAAAACATCGTTAACGTCAAAATCATAAATATTTTTTTGCTTCGATATAATTACGCGATGCAACCAAAATTTTAATGAAAAATGAGATTAAACTTATAAATAAACATTTGTTTTTGGTTTTTTTTTTATTTTCAATAATAATAGCCTATTAGTTGACATCAAATATTTTCATTTATTTGTAAAGTTACTTACAAAGTTACAAGATGTCTGTCTTCACAATTGATCGTCAAAAGTATATATATATATATATACATACAATGAAAACTGCGTTAGTGCATTATTTCGAAAAAATTAACTTCGATACTAAAATTCTGCGTTTCCCATTATTTTTTTTTCCTCGAAGAGTAATCGCCAAAGAAACTCGTAGATAGTAACGGAAGTACCGATATTGTTTCAAAATCTTCGCGTAGTTACGGAAAATATGTACTAACGGAGTTTTTACTGTACTTTCTGTATAGGAAGAGACTCCGTAGAAATGCATGCGTTGGAAATTGTGAACTTAAAAGACGCGGCTTCTTATGATACATGAAGAACTTTAACGAGACGAAAGGCTCAGGAATACGCGTGTGTCGTACCGTATGTTTGTTTCTTCAAAGACTCCGCGTACATTTACGCGAACGTTAAAATTCCCAGTAGTCGGACTGCCGCCGAAACATCCGGAGCCGCTAAATTCTCGGTAAACTCCGATGATAAATCATTCGTATCTCACGATCGAGACATCGGCTCTGTTTTCAGAAACGTTTCACGTCTTTTTATCTGTACGAAATTGATGGGAATGTCGAGTTCGATAGATGGATGATGGAGATGAATAAGCCGATGATGACTCGCTGTGGTGCCATTGAATTAGCGAAACGCATCGAACGCATCGAATCGTATCAAATTATTATCAATTGTCTGTGTATTATTGCGGCCCAATGGAGTAATTACCTCACGAGAAATGTATTTAGATTTCAGTTGACAAACTTTAAGCCGTCGGATTCTTCTTCATGAGCTCGAGATCCGCGTCCATCATATCCTTCACGAGTTCCTGCAATACGAAGCGATTTTTTTACTTTTTTTTTTAATTTTTAAAAAAATTTTTTTTTGCGTTTTTTTTTACTTAAATAATTGTTAAGCGAATAAAAACAGTTTATCGAAAATGATATACCAAATAAATAAGTATATAAATTTATTAATTATTAAACTAATGACGAAAGAAACGGAAAACGTAGAAATTTTTTTTTATTTTTCCGTTTGATAGTTTATAATTTTACGCACTTGGAATGTAACAGTGGGAACCCATCCGAACTTCTCTTTCGCTTTCGTCGCGTCGCCGAGCAGCAAACCCTATAATAGCATTTTAATAGATTTTTTTAAAAATAAATTGCATCATTAGATTTTGATTATTAAAGACGATATAACAGTCTTTACCACTTCGGTAGGACGGAAATACTTCGGATTAACTCGCACTAATAATTGACCGGTAGCGGCGTCTTTTCCAACTTCGTCGACACCTTCGCCTTCCCATTTAATCGTACGGCCGACGTGCGCGAAACTCGCTTCAACGAACTCTTTAACTGTGTGACTCACACCTGTAGCGATAACGTAATCATCTGCAGTCGATTGCTGAAGCATCATCCACATTGCCTGAAAAAAATGGCATATTATTAACGATTATTTTTCAAATTTTACCTAAAAAACGTTTATACTGATTTCCGATAATAATACTTTTCGATAATTCGTATATTTCGATAAAATCATTATAAGAAATTTTATTCTTCGCTTTGTTATTAATACGGAAGTTATACGGTACTAATTCGATTAAAATCGAAGAGATCGAGAAAATTTCCCCGGGAAATCGAAGTGTTAAAAAAAATTTTCTCGTATAAAAATTTTCCGAGTCGATTAATCGAAATAAATTTTTGAGAGACCAATTTCGTTGATTGTATCAATTCGATACCTTAACGTAATCTCTAGCGTGACCCCAGTCACGAAGAGAATTTAAATTTCCGAGTTCCAATACATCCTGAAGACCCAAATGTATCTTCGCTATCGTTCTCGTTATTTTTCGGGTTACGAAATTTTCGCCTCGTCTCGGACTTTCGTGATTGAAGAGTATACCGTTGCATGCGTACATATCGTACGCCTCTCTGTAATTAACGACGATCCAGTAGCTGTATATTTTGGCACATGCTGCAACGGACACACGGCATGTATTATAATTTATCATATCGATCGCGTCGCAAGACAAACGACTCTCTTTCTCGTGTAATCAACAAATTTCGATATATAAAAAAAAAATGAATATTTAGCATTAAAAAAAACATTTCGATGTAAAAAATTACGAAAAAAAGTCGAAAACATCAACAACAAGCGAAGTATCGATATAGTTTTGGCGAAAATCCATTGAAAAATCGTTCGTAAAAAATTCACCATAAAATTTGTCTCATTTTTTTTTTAATTTCCAAAAACAAATACCAATGTATGGATTGCAAAAAAAAATCGGATTTTCAGCTATTTTTCCTCGAGATTGTAAAACAGCTCTCGCAATATCTGCTTTACTAACCATAGGGTGAACGCGGATAGAAAGGCGTTTTTTCAGATTGCGGAACTTCCGCGACTTTTCCATAAAGTTCCGACGTCGACGCTTGATAAAAACGTACTTTTTTTTCCAAACCGCACGTTCTGATTGCATCCAAGAGCCTTACGGTTCCTATGGCGTCTACTTCACCTGTGTATTCGCTCAATTCAAAGCTCACCTGGTGAATAGAAAATTTCGAAAAATTATCAATCAGATTGGAACGGTTGAAAAAAAATTAAAAAATCTTCGATTAAAGTACCTTAACGTGGCTCTGTGCCGCCAAATTATATATCTCCGTGGGTTGTACCGTGTTGATAACTTTCACCAAACTACTTGAATCCGTCATATCACCCCAATGCAATTTCATTTTTTCCTGCCGATGGCTCTTGGGATCCGCGTAGAGATGTTGTATTCTGGAGGTATTGAAAGAACTGGAACGCCTGATAATACCGTGAACTTCGTAATCTTTTTCAAGCAAAAATTCTGCGAGGTAAGATCCATCCTGAAAAAAAAAAAAAAAAAAAATTGTATTTGATATAAATTCGTGTATTATTGAGTGTTGAACAGTTGATAATTAAATTGATTTGTAATCGAAATGTTTGTGTAAAAGTGACTAACCTGACCGGTGATTCCCGTTATAAGGGCGACGCGACGATCTTCACTGGTTGCCATTGTCAATTAATAAATATATATATTTTTTTCGTTACAAAAATTGATGATCGAACTAAGGGTTTTGGGGTTATGGCTTGGAATATGTTATTATCCTATTGTGCGGAAGAATCGTTGTCAGTTTCGGAGAACTTTGCGTTAATACTGTCAATCGAGCCGCTAACGCTCGAACGCCTGTCGACTTGCCACGCATTCAAAACTATTATCAGTCTGAGTGTCAGTAGTGACAATAAACCAAACAATAGATAGAGAACGATATGCCAAAAGTGGGCGATGCCGGACTGTCCACGCCGATCCGTACTACACCATTGACGCGTGAGAGACGTCACGCTATTTATTTTTTTGTTTGCTGATGAAAATACATAAGTATGTCACGTCGGGCGGTTCGTTAAAAACATTGCAGCTTCCTGTGACAGTTCTAATAAAAAAAACTTGGTTTTTGTCGAAAAGTAGAAATTTGAAAATTTCCGAAAGCCAAGTTCATTGAGTTAATAAAAAATGAATGATTCCGACAGAGGCAGAAAAAACGAGAAATAGATTTGACATCGAAATTTTTTACAAAAAAAAAGAATATCAGTAAAATAGGTACAAGCATGTGAATGGATTACGAAATTGTATTGCACATAAATTTATGAATAAAGACCGCAAATCAATATTTTTGACGAGCTCGAGGAGATCCCTCAGTCGAATAGGAGGTACCCTATTTTTTCGCGAATATCGACAAGTTTTATCGCACTGTTATCATACTGAACTCTCTCAGAGACTAAGTCGATACGTCGAGTGAACAAAGTAGCAGCACCTGGCTACGAACATATGTGATCCCCATTCAATATTGTCTTCGTTGAGCTCTCGGAGAAGAGTTTTCTGCTAGACTCGGTGATCTCGGTACCGTGCACCCAGTTGTCGGAAGTTCGACTGTGAGGGATAAAAAAAACCGTATATGTGAGAGACTCCGAAAAAAAAAACAATAAAATAAAAAAGATTCTTAAAGCTTTCGGATACGATGGATGATTCCGTTGATCCAAAGGAGTTGAGAGCAACACTCGAAACATACAAAAAGCTTGCTAATGATTTTGCAAACCATGACACAATACTAAAGGTCAGAATTCATATTTTTTTTTGTATTTTTTAAAAAATTTCGATCGTCTAACGCCAAAAAAACATTTCAATGTTTTCCGTCGTTCGTAAACGAATTATAAGATTTTCCGTATTATTTACGAGCGATAATTGCAGGACAGAACGGTTTTATCGTATCTTGCATATGTACTGGAATTTCCGGATCCCGAAGTAGTCGAATTGGCTCTCAGCATTCTTGAGATATTTACGAAAAACGTTGAAAATTATGTTCATGTAACTTCGACGTTTGGCGTCAGAGAGGCACTCGACGCCGTTGTAAACAAATACAGTAATGAAGATCCTGATTTGGTACAACATGCGCAATCCATAAAGGATGACATAGAGCGCATGAAACCACCGATTTATAATTTGCGCAGTCGTTGCCGCAGGGTTATAGAACCAAAAAAACTAAAGACTCACGTTATTGTGCTGCATGTTAGCGGTCTGTTGCCGGTACGTTGAAAAAAATAATTTATCAAACAAATTCATCGATAAACACAAAAATTTTGTTGAATTATCGATTAATATTGTTGTTTCACAGGAAACGAGAGCCGATTTAGAAGCTACTTTAATAAGAATCGAAGGATTGATATCTCTAGTCGTAGACGTGGAACACCAACGAGTTACCATGAGGACGCTAATCAACGTCGCGGCAAAACAAATTGCCGAGGCTATAAGAGACAATACGCAAAACATGGAGGCGAGATTAGTAACGAGAAACAAATTCAATCAAGAATTTCTCGTTAAATTGGTAATTTCAGCAACAAATTAATTTATCGTCGAGTGAAAAATAATTTTTTTTCAATTTCACGAAATTTCACGAAATTTCATAAAATTTCGTCATCAAATTTTGGAGCTTCAAAATTTTCAAGTATTGCGGATATTCATATGAAATTTTTCTTTTTTTTTTATTATTATTTTATTAATATTTAAATTATTCGAATTACCAGATTTTTTCGATCTTTTAATTTCATTGTTTTGTAGGTAAACAACGATTTTACCGATTGCGAAGAAATGCCGGAATATTTGCCGGAGGACGACGAGCAGCAAGAACCGGAGCGCGAAGGGGTGGTATCACTTTTTACGGGATTGAGGCAAAGTGCCTCAACTCTGTACAAATCGACGGCAGAATTCCTCCACAATTCCTTCTACTGGTGAATTTTTCTCGATTTATCGTATATCGCTACTTAAACAAAAACAGAACAGCAACAACAAAAATCCAGGCATCTTGCATTATTTATTCGACTGCGAACTCGAAGTATCTGCCGAGTTTGAGAATCTCACCGTCTCCCCGCCTATAAAAAAAAAAAAAAAAAAAACAGTTCGTTGATCGCCGACTATTTTGGCATTTATTGTTAACGATAGGGAAAGAAAAGAGCAAAAAAAAAGAAAAAAAAAAAAAACCACAGAGATATTCGATACGGCGGTGAGTAGTTTCGATAATTACTCGTCGTTCTCCAACTAGCGAACGGTTTCTTATTTTTTAGATTTGTACATACTATTAGGCCGTATAGATTTGTGTATGTTGATTAGTATAATACACGGTTAGGGGGCTCAGCAGTGCGATCTGTGTATTTCATTATAAATCGCACGTGACTCCATTGAACCCCCAATTATTCATGCATTTTCTAATGCGGAGATTAAAAAAAAAAAAAAAAGAAAAAAAGAAAGCTGATTAGATTATAATACTCTATGTATCTTAAAGCTTTTGACCCGCGATTTTTCCATTCGGTGAATTTTACCTTTGGACATTTTTTTTTTTTTCCCTACAAAGACTACAAGAGCTCTCGATAATAACCGTGAGGAATATACAGCAACTGCAATTCGCAATCGCAATAAACTCGAAGCATTTGAACAAAAAACAGAAGAAATATTTTACGAAATTTAATAGTCCAAAGTCAGTATTAGCGTCGTAATAGCAATAGCGAGAAATCTCTTCTCATTCTTCATTTTCTTTTTTCTTCCTCAGTTTCTTATCAATCTTTATAAAAGACTGCAAACTTTTGTCGTAACTCATCAATCGCGAGGGCTGTGTGTATTGAAAAAAAAAAAAGAAAAAAAAAAGTCATCATGACCATTATAATTTTCGTTGTTAAACCATTAATTGCCAACTCCACTCGGCTATTGTACGTGAAATGTCCTTTTATTCGTACCCATCGGAGTGATAAACGTACTATTGTCTTTCCCTCCCATTTCGACTATATCCACTGTGATTTAGCGTATATAGTCAGAAAACCCCGTATGTTTGATGATGAAATAAAATAAAGAGAGCATTTATCCTCGTTTCGGCTTAATTCGTTAAATCGAAGATCCCTTCTCAGCGAAAAAAGAAAAATTCGATACAATATTTTCAACGTAAGTATTATGCAATTCTCGCAACATTTTATAACCAACGAAATTTCACGTGGATCACCGAAAAAAAAAAAATAATAATAATTAAAAAAAAAATTTAAATAAAATAATTTAAAAAAAAATTTTAAATAAAATAATAATTAAATTTTTTTTTTAAATAATAATAATAATTTAAAAAAATAATTTTTCTTCAAATTGTAAATGAAAAAAAAAGTTTTACGTATATATAATTTTTTCCTAATTATCTGGGAAATTGGTATCGAAATAATCGGAATAACACTTTATTTTCTTTGTTTTTTTTTTTTTTTTTTTTTTTTTTTTTTTTTTTTTTTTTTTTTTTTTTTTTTCGTTCTATTTCTTTCTATGTAAAGAAACGTTACTTGTTCGGATAACACATACTTCGTGTATACATTAACATCTTATCAATTTTAGACACGATTACGACTACATACCCAGTCAGTTTTTATAGCTGCCACTGGACGAGAGGAACCAACTATAATATACGCTTAATACGCGCATACGAAAGAAAAAAAAACCACAATGGATACCGTAGGAGCGCGCAGCTATAATCGCGACATTAAAATACGGTATATTGCATCTTACAAAATACTTCGACTGTCCCCGAGCGCGCAAAGACTTATCTCCGCTATTTTAATTTTTTTCCTCTTCTTTTTATTCTCCGTTTTCATTATCTTTTTTTCTTTTTTCTTTTTTTATATCCTTAGCTTCTAATTCGTTCAGCTCGCACTCGTATTGTCTATATATATTTACAGACGTACACAATATTTGTCATTAAGGCAATTTGAGTTTCGAAGCAGGTACCGTAAAGACGAATGCGAACATTTATCGCGTCTTTTTTTTTTTTTTTCATGTTTCGTCTAAATTTTTCTCTTTTTTTTTTTTTTTTATTTCTTTTTTTTTATTATCTTGCCGATCGGTAACGTAGTTGTCTTGACTCTCTCTCTCTCTCTCTCGTTAATTGTTTTTTTTTATTTTTTATTTCTTCATTTGGGATTTTATCGAAAAAAAAAAAAAAAAAAAAAAAAAAACGGAACCAACGTACCAATCTGTAAGAAATTGCGAAACCCGTTTACAGATCGCGGCTTTTTGCAACGCGAAAACCTACATGTATCCACAGCGTACTCTACTATAGTCACGGGAAGCGGTGCAATCGCGCGATTAAATTAATAATTTTCTTAAATTCTACACTCTTCGCTCCAACATTTAGGTTCTTAAATGTGTCTTTTGTGTCGTATGTGTTGTGTATATATATATATATAACTTTAAGATTTACGAAACGTCCGTGTTAATTCGATTACCAGCTGCGTTTAACACTTCAATAATATCGTGGTATATTATAATATGTTATAAGTATCGGGACGTCCGTCTAAAGTTGTTATTTTTTTTATTTAAATTTTGTTTTTTTTTTTTTTTTTAATTTGTTTCAACTCTTTGATTATTAATCTTTTTTAGAATATAGTTCAGAGCGAGAGGATGGGGCGGCACAATTGTATAAATACTATCATTGGAATGAGTAAATGCGATCGAACAATCATTATCGAGAATAGTTAATCTAATTTTTTCTTTCTTTTTTTTTTTGTTTTGTTTTTGTTTCTTTTATTTTTAACTCTCAATGATCTCGAAATATATTGGAAGATCTCGTCTATACTATGTTATCTACAAGAATGGGATTAATGACACAACAAATATTTGTACAAATTAATGAGCAAAACGAATCCGATCGTTAAATAATTAATGAATTCATTATATAAATAGAGATGCAATTTTTTCTCGGAGCGGTTTTTTTTTTTTTTTTTTTTTTTTTATGTCACGCGATGCAATACCGATGCACCGATGTCTCTTCCCCCTGAGTACGTCAAATCTCACGAAAAATCTCGCATTCACTCACTTAACAAAATTTATCACGAATACGAAAAATCTACGAGCGCTTTTCCGCTGCGCGGCATCGAAAATAAACGAAATGCCTCTCGAAATTCATATTATTTATTTTTTATAGACGGACTCGAAGTTTTGATATACGTAAGCGGACTTTATTATCTCTCACTTTTGTTTATCTGTTTCGTATTTTTTTTTTTCTTTTTTTTTTCGCTATTTCATCGTAAATCTTTGCTACCGTAATCAGAGTATTATAACGCATTCTATCGATTAAAAAAAAAAAAAAAAAAAAAGATGAAGAAAAAGAAGAGAAAAAAAAATTTACATTTTTGTGATGCTACATGCCGTTTACACATGTAAATTCTTAAATTGTAGGAAATTATTATTTACAGATCTATATTTGTCACTAAATGACAAATGTTTATTATAGTGGCCTCGAATGAGAAACGTATTGGTTTTACCCGTTATTTCTGTTTTTTTTTTCTTTTTTTTTTTTTTTTTTTTTTCATTTTCTACGCTATTTACAACTTACAAAACGATAGTTGATCCTTACGATTTGGGAGAAGGGCTGACGACGATCTATCTCGCATTCTTTTTCAAACGCGTTATCACTACGTTGGCTATACGTTGCTATCGATCCTATTTACCGGAGCCGCAGCTACGGTCGTTTGTACCTTTTGCGAAGCTATTGTGATCTCACTGAGTTCGTCGGTCTCCGATTGTCCCGATGTATCGGACGCGTCGTCCATTCCTTTTTGCTGTAAAAAATTAAAAAAATAAAAATATATATATATATGTATATTTCGCGAAAAGCCTTAGCGATCGATACGAACGAATAAGAAATTACGAAAAATCGGTTAATCTTTACCTTATGTGAATGATGAATATTTCGGAGGGCGCGTTGAACTTCGGGATTACTTTCCAACGTCGATGACTGACTCGACGGTGGATGAGAATATTCCGATGTATTTTCTTCGTCCGAAACTAAAGTTCCCTCTATTCTTACCGATGTGTTTTTAAATCTTCGGAAACGACATCCCGGACCGATCGGTCTCCTCGCGATACTATTTTTTCATGAAAAATAAATTAATTCCGTGAAAAAAATTTTATTTTTAAAATTTTTCCATTTTCAAAAGTTTACTATTTAATTCCCAAAGTTTGCATCGAATATTAATTTTTTTCCATTGAATACTCGTATTCGATAGTTTAGTAGAATTTTTACAATTTTTTTATCGACTTTCGGATTGAGTTGACGACGATACCTTCGGCGTCGGATCGGGTAATCGTATGTATAGCTTGGATCTTCGCCCTCCTCGTCGGACCAACTTTCGCACGCCTCGTCGTCATCGTCGTCGTCGTCGTCGTCGTCATCATCATCATCGTCGTCGTCGTCGTCGTGTGCCGATCCCATCCCCAGTACCGAGTCTACGTCCTCTCGTCGGCACAGCGAATCTATCGTATCGGAACAACGTCGTATTTTTATGTCAGTCTTGTCGCGTTCGACTACGATGCCATTGATAACGATGCTACCAAAATGATTGGGTAACTTTGCCAGATCATCCTTGACATTGGTGCCGTAGCTAAAACGCACAAGAGAACAAAAAAAAAACGGTGGGGGAGGGAACAACAAAAGCCGAACAACGGTGTCGATTGCAATTGCAATGTTAATATTCCAGTAAATCAGAGTTAATCAATAATGAAAGAATAATTTCGATCGATTATTGGACAATAAGATCCTTTTGCTGGAATATTCACGTTATAAGAAAAACGTGACATCGATATAGTGTGATAAATTATTGAGAATTAAACTTACGAATGAGTAGTTAAGAGATCGTCGCAATTCCCATTGTCGACCGGCGATATAAGTCGATTGGCGTTTATTATTTCGCTTACTTTGCGACCGAGCGTTTCGAGATGATCGTCGTCGCTACAATCTTTCAGTCTCTCGTTGCCGTTCGATTGATTCTCCATATTGTGCGGCGGCTCCGGACTCGTGCAACCGCGCGCTGCACACAAATCGTAGTGCGTCTCGGGAACAGACGAATTTCCGTTCATCGATTCGGGTATCGATTCCACAAAGGACGGCTGTTCAACCGGCGAATCCAAGGTATAGTCGGCACCTGGAAATCCTTCGGTTCTCGAATGTCTACAAGAATCCGTCTCCGCGATACTTGTTATGTCCGTTTGCGTCTGATGATCTACGTAACGCTGACACAACTCTGCACTCTGAAAGATTTTGAAAAAACATGTTTTTTTTTTATTTACGAATCGGAGAACTTTCGGGTAATCGAACATTTTTGAATTTTGAAAAATTTGAAAATTTTTGAGTTTCGGAAAATTTGAAAATTTTTGAGTATCGAAAAATTTGAAAATTTTTGAGTATCGAAAAATTTGAAAATTTTTGAGTATCGAAAAATTTGAAAATTTTTGGGTATCGAAAAATTTGGAAATTTTTGAGTTTCGGAAAAATTTGGAAATTTTTGAGTATCGAAAAATTTGGAAATTTTTGAGTATCGAAAAATTTGGAAATTTTTGAATTTCGAAAAATGTTTAAAATTAAAAAAATGTTGAATTTCGAAAAATTTGGAAATTTGTAAGTTTCGGAAAATCGGAAAATTTCGAAATACTTCAATTTCCAGCGAATCAAAATTAACGCAGAAATAAGTTATTGGAAGCAAATATTCGAAAACGCGATGAAGACAATTTTTATTTACCTTTCTTTCGCGTTGAGGACTCGATCTCGGACTCGAGCTGACGCCGCAGCCGGATCCGACTCTGCGATGCCTGTACTTTCGTTGCTTAAAACTATTGTTAGGAGCTATAACTACGGTTTCAGGTTGATTTGAGTCATTGAGTTGCGTGTAGAGAGTCGCCTTTACAGGGCTCTGAGGAGAGTCCAGAGGGGATGAGGGCGTCGGCGGGGTCGAGGAACTCGACATTTTGCATGTCGTGTTACGACGACTTCGTTGCATTCTTTCGGGAGCTTTCATCAGACGTTGAACTAAACGTCTCTTGTACTGTTTGTAACCCGATTGTTGTTCCCTCCTGCAAAAAAAAAAAAATGCGAAAAAAAATATTTACAAATGTATCCAAAACAATTAAAATTAATAAAAAAAATTCCCAATGTATTTTTGAAAAACAATTTCGTATAAAAATGTAATCAATTTTAAGAGACTGAATTTTAAAAACATTTCTTACTTTGAGACATAACGTTCGCGTTGTTCCAATTGCAAGAAAACTGAACTCAATTCGAGATAAAGATTATTAGTTTTTTCGAGTTTTTGCTGATAATGTTCTCGTATATCCTGAGCGTGTCGCAGTTCATCCTCTCGTCGACGAATCAAATCGGCTTCGAACTGCGGACTACTCGATGTATTTGTTTGCATTTGACTCATGTGCTCTCGTATCTCCTCTCTCCATGTTTTCTAAAATTTACGATAAAATTCATTAAAATCAAAATCGAAAAAAAAAAAAAAAAAAAAAAAAAAAATGCCGAGAATTTTTTTTTTTCTTACCTGAGTTTTTAAATACTCGTCTGGATCGGTACTAAGAACACTGACCGCCGTTATGTTAACGTGCGTTTCAATTTGTCTAAAAGATGGTCTGTTTCGTGGCTCTGCCGTCCAACACCATTCCAATAACATTCTGTATCCTTCTTGCCAACTCGTCGGTATCGGCAAATGAAGAGAATTATTTCCTACACCCCAAATTATCGCCGAAGAGTCGACATCTTTGTAGGGTATCTCACCGCTCAGTAATTCCCACAATACAACACCATAAGACCTGTAAAACAAAAAAAAAAACGTTGTTAAGCTTTCGAAGTAAATATCGAAAAAATTATATTGGAACTGAAGTCGCGTTACATTAAAGAATTTAAGTACTGTAAACGAAGACAGATATTTGAAAATTTGTTTTATCAAAAGTAAAGAATCATTTGCTGAAGTTTTCGATTAATTTATACGCGTATAACTCGATAGATAGATGATAAATATCGTTAATGTTTGATAAAAGTGTTTTTTTCTGATTTATTAATTATCGAAGATATTTTTTACTCACCATATATCGACTTTTTCGGAACACGGCTCGTTCCTTATTATTTCCGGTGCCATCCACGCCACCGTACCGGCAAAAGTCATTCGCGTACTTCTCTCATTCCATTCGCGACTCGTCCCGAAGTCACTGATCTTCACGATGTCGTCGCGTCCGATGAGAACACTGTGACGAAGTTAAGAACAATTTGTAAAGAAATTCGTATTTCTTTGATGAGAAAAAGAAATTAATTAATAAAAAAAATATCGTTGCCACTCACTTGGGGCTTTTTAAATCCCTGTGAATTATTTTGTGCGCATGAAGATAACTCATGCCGGCTGCTATTTGTTTGGACCACGAAACGAGACGAGACGGGGGAATCGATTCACCGGCTCTCAGTATATCGTACAATGGTCCGTTTGGACAATATTCCATTATTATGCAGTAACATGGTGCCTGCGTACATACTCCCCTGCGAAAAAAATCAATTTATTACGTGCGGATTCGCATTTTTTTTTTTTTTTTTTTTTTTTTTTTTTTCGAATCTAAGGATCGTAATTTTTTTTTTTTTTTTTTTTTTTTTTTTTTTTTTTTCAAATCAAAGAAACGTAACATTTTTTTTTTTTCGAATCTAAGGATCGTACATTTTTTTTTTTTTTTTTTCGAATCCAAGGATCGTAACATTTGTTTTTTTTTCCGAATCAAAGGAACGTAACATTTTTTTTTTTTTTTTTTTTTTTTTTTTTTCGAATCTAAGGATCGTACATTTTTTTTTTTTTTTTCGAATCCAATGTTCGTAACATTTTTTTTTTCGAATCCAAGGATCTTAACATTTTTTTTTTTTTTTTTTCGAATCGGAGGAACGTAACATTTTTTTTTTTTTTTTTCGTTAAATTCGACGTATTCTTATCGTCCGTAAAAAAACATCGAAGGATTTCGATTTTCTCAGAAAAAAAAACTTAGAAAAATAATGCGCAACGATTTGCTATCTTTTTTTTTATAGCACTCACTTGAATCTTACGACATTAGGATGATTGAGTTTTCGTAAATGTCGTATATCGGTTTCTCTCGGTTCTCTAACTTTTTTCACAGCCACTATCTCTTTGTTGAGTATACCACTGAACACTGCACCCTGTGCACCTGACCCAAGCCACTGAAGTTCGCTGATTGCCTCAAAGGGTATCTCCCAGTCGTTGGCTGTGCAGACAAAAAATAATCATATAACACTGCAATTGCACAACGGTACAGTAACCCCTCTTCAAGTAGTTACGAAACAAATTTTTCCATTAATGTATAAAAACATCGCGGAGTACCGAAGAAAAACGTTTCATAAATTACGTGAATTCGATTGAACACTTTACAATTTTAGAGTTTCTCCGCGATAAAAATAAAAAACTTTAACTCGAATTATCGATTTAACCGAAAAAACTTGCCGCAGCATCTTCCAAAAAATAAAAAAAAATAAAAATCGAACAAAAATTCTCATAGTCGGTTTTTATTTCGAAACTACGAAAATCAGTTCGGAATTGCGTGAAAAATTAAATACGAAAACTCGCGAATACCTTACACTTCAAAATTTCAAATTATCGCGTAAAAATAATCATTACTCTCGATCTTTACATTGTTATTATTATTTAGAATTTTTTTTGTTTTTGTTTTAATATCTTTTTAGTTCGCATCATTACCTGCAATATGACGCAATAACGTTTTCTATTGAATAACACAACTTACATTGATTTCCTTTGATCTTCTCGTTTCCACCGGCTTTCGAGAGGAGAGCAAAAACAGGTCTCATGCATCCCAAAACCCCTTCCAACCAACTGGTCTTTTGTGTGTCCAATGTTCCCGAAACGGGACCACCGCATTTCGTTGCCGAATCACTGGAATTCGTGTTACTCTCGGATTCGCTTCGCGTAGTTGCTACTCGGGCGATTTGTGCAATTTGGTTATCTCTCGCGCTGCAGGACACTGCAGGCCCCACAGCGATACCGCTAAGTTGCCCGAGTTCCTCTTGGATGCAAAGCATACTGCAACCGAATCGATACGAAAAACAATAATCATTTTGTGTTTTTCTGCGACGAATAAAAATCGAGTGGAAAATTCATAACATCAACACCGACGCATACATTTTCACATAAATATATATGTTATTATATGTATACGAATATATATGTATATATAATATCGCGCATCGGCGAGACGAGTAACGTGTGTTATCTTTGCCGCATTCCATTCTACGCCTCCGACCTTCGAGTTTCGTTCGCTCTATCAGATTTTTCAAACTGTGTACTTCAATTTTCATGTTATTGTTTTTTTTTTTTTTTTTTTCAATTTTTTTTATTATTATTATCATTATTTTTTTTTTTTTTTTTTTTTTTTCGTAATTTTTCTTACCTCGTCGCTACATCGGGTGGAACTGTCGCAGCAGTTACGATCTGTTCGTCTTGACTCTTTCGGATGAAAAATCTCGCGAGTACCATTTTCCCGGATCGTACATACGGATCGTTATGGGAATATCAATTTTTCACGCTTTTTTTCACAATTTTTTAATTTTTATCCACGTAAAGGATTTCGAAGTTTTTTTTAATTGGGTTCTCGATACATCAAAACAAAGAGAGAAAACGTGCAATAAACTATCGTGGAGTTACAGCGCTGTGTTCGCGTTCCAAACTCGTAAGAGAGTTTACTCTCCGTTCTTCGTTGAACGTTATCGTTTCTTATCATTCGCTCGCGTAACGTCCTCGTTCCGATTTACCGCTAATAGTTCGCACGGGATAATTTTCTTCGGCGTTAAGCTTCAGATTTGTACCATTCACGGATTTTAACACTTGACACTGGTAAAAACTCCCGAGTCGCTTTACCTCGATTCGTTCGATTTACGGACATACATGGTAACGTTCGCGTACACATATACACACACGCGACGAAACGAAGCGATACACACGCGTTACAAAACAGCGTGTTGTCCCGTAACGTACGCGCTACTGAAAGGCGACTACAGCGCTCTATTCAGGGATAAACTTCGTACGATTTCGTACGTCATTGAACCATCGAGAGTGAGAAGAGAATGAGATGGGTACAACTTGCGAGAGTTAATCGAAACGTATTCTGCACGTTTCGCGATGATTTTACCGCGACGCGGGGGAGTTACGAATTCGGAATAGCGCTTCGCGTTCTAAAGGGCTATTTATTTCGATGAAATATAATTTTATTTTTTGATTATTTTTTTTTTTTTTTTTTTTTAAGAAAAAAACATTTTGGAGAATATAAATTTTGTTTAAAGGGAATATTTGGGGAATGAAAAATTATTCGATCTTTTTTCGATCGTAAACTCCGTTTGTGACGATTTTTCACAATTCGAGGATTTTTGGGGAAAAATACTCCATAATGTTTACCGAGTTTTTATTTTATTTTATTTCATTTTATTTTATTTTATTCCATTTTATACGGGAATTATCTTATTTGTTTGTCTTTTTTTTTTTTTTTTTTTTTTCGATTTATAGTTTCGCTCCGCAAATAGTAAAACGATATCCTTTATCTCGTCGTATCAGTTTATTTTTTTATTGCGAACATCGAATCCAATATGTAAACGATAAATAATTTTGAAAAAAGCCTCTGCAATGCAGTGGTGCAGATTAAAAAAATATTAAAATGAGTTTTTCATAAAAAAACAAAAATTAGTAAAAAATTTGATTTTATTATTAAATAAGATAAATATCACGAATTAAACTTGTAAAAATAAAAAAAAATGTATATAATGTATATATATCATGGCGAATAAATTTTTTGTTTATTTTTCTGACAATACGGAAAGTCTTTAAAAATCGATCGTTTAGTCTCGCAGGTGTCTCGTATCTTTCCTTATCCTCAGGAAACTTCTTTTTTTTTTTCCCCTCGAAATATCTCGCATACTTGTCGATTCGTTCACTATTTACATACAGCAAACTTAACTCTTCTTACCCGTTCGTAAATGTGTGACACTCGGGCTGCGAAGCCGATAAGACCATCTGATTGACTATGACTCGTGTCGTGGAGGCGGGTGTCGACGAACTTCCCTGTGCCTCGAACTTGTAACTCTCCCCATGGGAAACGCCGACCTCCGTCTCTGCCGGAGTTCGCATCTTGTCTCAGATTTTTCGGAGGATCCCGAAGATCCGCCCTTCTGCAAGAAAAAAAAAAAAAAAAAAAAAAAAAAAAAAAGGTTGAAATTCTTTTCGCGTCGAATTATATATTTCTCTCAAACAATTCGAAGTTCATTTTGTATTCAGGAATTTGGCTCCAGAATTAGTATTTTTTTTTTTTTTTTTTTCGATGTTTCCATCAATACCCCGCGAGTTGGAGTTACGAAACTCAACGGTAGATCCCATTATTCTTCGAACGAGAATAGAAACTCGAAAAGGGATATGGCTATTATATTAAATGTACACTTGAATACATGTATATATATATATCTATATATATACGCATGTGAACTCAATGGAATGTCGATACACATTCACGTGTGCGTAAAACGAGTTCGCGAGATGGAATGTTAGGCTCGTGGATGGTCTAGTAAGAGGAATGGTATGCGGTTTTAACCAATTCCTAACCCCTTTCGTATTTTTTTAATTTTTTTTTTATTCGTAAATTCCTAACCTCAACGCGACGATTGATTTCCGATGTTACTAAAGCGAATTTCGCGTGCATCGACTCCCCATAAGTACACTAAAGATTTCGACGGCGCAATCGAAGTAAAAATTTGACAGATAAATCGAAATAGTTACTAATAAATCCCTTTTACATTCGATTATTGCCAAATCAACTATACACCGATGTAAAAAACACTTTAAAACAAAATTCCCGATAAAAAAAAAATTTGAAAGATCGAAATATTTCGAAAACCTCGCGAAGTCTTGAAATCGCTTTTAAGTCGACGAAAGGTCTGAAAAAATATGTTTGCCGATGTAAAATTAAATATTTACGTGTATAAAACACGAATCTCTCGTTGCTGCAAATCGCCGCCATGTTTTTTACTAATTCGCGATTTCTCGTGCACCTCGCGATCTAAAGTAACTTAATAAGACCGTCTGACTAACCGTAATTAATCTGCTTATCGTTATAATAAATCTAATAACCGCTGAAAAGGGGGAACGAAGCCATCGTTAATTACGCAACGAATAGGAAAGGGCTGAAAGGAAAGGAGGAGAAATAAGAAAAAAAAACGACACGAAGTAAACGAGTCGTTCGAACGACGAAGTTGAGTCACGACGCTGCGAAGGTGCATATTCCCAGAGTTACACCTCCGCGTATACCGCGTACAGCCGGTGCGCTCCTTAGGCACTGTCATGGCCGCGTTCGAGGTTCACGATCGATCGTACCCCTCGCGTTCCCCCACCACCCCGCGCGCTTCCCTTCCTCCACTTGTTACAAAAACGTAAGAGGAGAGCTCTTTCACGAGACGACGAGGGTGTAGAGCTGCTGCTGTCTTGCTTTGGGCTCTTTCCCCACTATCTCTCTGTCCCTCTGTCCGTTTACTTTACTATATAGGTGTTACTACTCTTCGTAGTATAAGCGCACAGGGGTTTCTTCACGTAAGAGACGAATGCGTCACTGGTAGACGATGTATAACGTACCATCGGCTATCCGTAACGACTGTTGTACGTACGTCAGAAAACGCTTATAGTTACGATACTTTATTATATGTATTGTTAAAAATCTCCAGAGAAAAGGGTGGCGAGAGGTTACATCAGCCATTGGGCATCTCGAAAACTCGCGATTATGCAACGCTGCTTCCAGGGTACAGTTTGGTGGTTTCGCTCCAAATAGTCGCCGACAAATAATTTTTTTTTTTTCGCATAGAATTTTTTGATTGATAATATTACGCGAAATTTAATTTTTTTTGTAATCTCAATCGAGAAAATTTTGATACATTTGTTGTTAATTAATTATTCAATTATTACTATTTTTTTATTTTACTTATTTGAAATGTGTTGTAAAATTATTGATATAAAAAAATTGCGATAAATAGTTTGCTGAATTGGAATATTGAATCGTATATCGTGTGATTATTATCAACGACACGGTGAATTGACAAAATGGCTAAATTTCTATCGCGGATAATTGTTCCTCTATTAAGTATGCGTTAGTGACGAAATAACAATATTTTGAGAGAATATTTATTTTAACGAATTTTACGTCAACATTCATCACTTCAATAGTTTCAATTTTACTCCAAAAGGTTTAATTTTCATCGTGAAAATACGCGATTGCGGTGAAGTACATGAGATTTCTTTTAATTGCGGCTAAAACCGTATGACGGGATATATTTTATTTATCACTTGAATTCACGAATAAATTTCGATGATTTACGAAATGGAAACTCGAAAATGGATATTGAGATAATTAAATTGTTTACTACAGTATTGTCAATTTAAAATGCGATTAAAAAATGAAACAAATCAGTGGATTTGCATTATTTTCAATGCATCGTATCTACGAAATATCGATAATCGTACAATGCGTATCACATTAATTTTTTTTTTCTTTTTTTTTTTCTTCGATTATAATATTAATGTATTTTACATAAAAAGCGACAAAATCGAATATTATTCATCCGTCCATAAGTATTCGTATAAAATTTCAGTAAATAACGAATAATAAAAAAATTTCATGATTTTTTAATAATTGTAAAATATAAAATGAATTAATATCATAAATAAAATATAAAAATATCGAACAATAATATTTCCCGAACTAAATTTATCAAAATTTCATAAAATTTCGTGAAACGCCAAAAAAAAAGTGTTCACAAAACCATATATTCGCAATACATTTATTATCCGATCCGCCGAATCGCGAAACATCGCGAGATCTCTTAATCGTAACAGTCGCGACAACAGTATCGAACGTGATAAAGTTACTACACATACAAAGAGAGTTGCGTAATTCCATGCATTGAACTCACCGGCAGTGTAGACTCGCGTGGATCGTCATAATGGGTATGAAGCGATCATCGCAAACCTCGAGACATAATTCATTGTGCAATCCGCGTAATAATCATGATTTTTTTTTTTTTTTTTTTCGCGTTGATTTTAACGACGCAACATAACCTCTTTAATGAGATATTAAAAATAAGATTCAAATGCACTGTACAAACTAAAAGATAGAAATATCGTGTCAAACAGTAGGCGCAATGTCGTAGAACCTGATTTCCAGGTCAACGGTGGCCTTCTTTCGTGTGCCTATAGATAGTATCGTAGTTGGCGCCCCCGATATATAACCTACGAGTTACGGGGTTGATCTCCGGGGTCTTTGTTAAACGCGCGCGTTCGAGTCCACAGTCAGGTAGTATTACTCTCGCGTAGCCATAGGCGTAGCATTCAATGGGCGCTTTTCATTTACGGGGCCTCATTAATAACAAAAACGAAAAAAAAAAAAAAAAAAAAAAAAAAAAAAAAAAAAAAAAAAATGACCCTTCGAAAAGAACAGAACTACCTTTGCACTCTGCATTCACGAACGAACGTAGCGAGCGGACGCGGTGAGGGTGTATACGAGATATCGATTAACCAACGTCCCACGAGGCCAACCACCACCCTCGTTCGCGATAAAAACCGAGCAGCACAACTGTCATGCACACGCGACATGCCATAGTGTATATGTGTCTCAGTTTACTATATATCCAGCGTCCAAAGATAGCGGGAGAAACGTGAAACAACCGCATTTTCAGGCGCCCCGTAGTCGTCGGGGCTTTGCGGTTCACTGCACCCGGCAAAAAGATTTTTGCAGCGATAAACGGAAAATACGTGAAAACGAAAAAAATAAACATGCAAATTCAGCTTTGACATTGACATCGTGTATTACGGAACTTATCGCCTGTGATAAAGTAGGCTTACCGCGATTTTACAGTTCCACTACGGAAATCTTCCATTTTCTTTTTTTTTGTTTTCGTTAACGAAATTTTTTCATTGCTTTCATAATTTTTCTTTTATTCGTAAAGATTCTTACGTGAGAAAAGATTTTTCGTAATTTTCTTGACTCCGCGATGTTTTTTTTTTTTATTACTGCGAAATTCTGGCAGTTTATTTAAAATACGATATTTTCAAAAAAAATTTATTTTTTATTATTATTATACAATTATAGCGATTTTTAGATCGATCGCTCGAAATGTAAGAATTTTAGCAATCGTACAATTTTTGAAGCGAAAAAAAAAGTTCAAAATCTCATGTAACTCGGCGGCGTTTATGGATTTTTTAAAATTCAAAAATTCGTCTCAAGGTCGTCGAACGAAGCATCAAGGGCGAGAGAGAAAGGAAAAAACGCGTTGCAAAGCTCGTGTAAAAATAAATCTCGATGGCGATACGTGCGAGCAACGAAAACGTAGGCAAGTTGAAAGAAACAACGAAAAAAAAAAAAAAAAAAAAAGGACGAAAGATTCTATAAATATATTACGTAGACTGGAGCATCAGAGGAGTGCGTGGGACGATTGTTGGACGGAGGGTTCCCCTTTCTGTAGTACGGCATAGTAGGTTTTCCGCTCTCGGCAGTACTTTCAGCAAAAACACCCCCCCCCCCCTTTTAGCACAACGTTCGCCGGAGAATGAGAGGGCGGATCGAACTCGAGTTATCCTCTATCCCTTTTTGTCTATTCGTTCCGTTTCACTCTGTTTCTATCTCAATTCCCCCATTATCTACGGCGTCTCTTTCCATCATTCTCTTTCACCGTTCTTCTCGCCGCCCGTAGTCCGCCTGTTTTTATTGCCCTCTGTGTGTTCCAAGCGCTTCCCGCTCTCGGAGGCCTTTATAACACATAACACGGGGGCGCGCGGAGAAGAAGAAGAGAAGAAGTTTGCAGGATGGGAACGAAGGAACGAGGATCAAGCGAGAAGAAAAGAGAAGGATGCGGGGGCTCGGGGAACGAAGAGAAGTCCCTCAGTTTTCGGAACGAGACTCTCCGCAGGGACGTAACAACGCGTCTTCGCACCCTTCGTGGTAAATTTTGGACACTTTGGATCGATCTTTTTTTTTTTTTTTTTTTTTTTTCAATTGTCATAATTGGTATTTATAACTTTGGATAAATTTGATTTAGAAAAATTTTCTTCGATGTGTTGGGGGAACGAAAAAAACTAAAGTTTGAAGATTTATTTAGAGGGAATTTTGAAAAATACGATTGGCGAAAACATATTTTGAAACGGTCATAGAAAGATTTTGGAAGTTTTGGAATTAACCTGCGACTACTGAATAAGTGAATTTATAACCTAAAAATATTAATTCTATAACCTAAAAAATGTACTTCATTGCCGGGAATCAACGGAAGCTGAAACTACGGAGTATTGTTGTACGATTTAATATGGAAAACCATAAGGCAAAAACGATGGCTATGATCAAAACTTTCGTAACGAATATTTACGAACCAATTTCATTTTTTTTACGCGTCTAAATAATAATACGAAATCTATCGAAATTACCGTGAATTGCAAGAAATAACAAATTTTTTTTTACCAACTGAAAAGCCAAACATAACATTTTACGCGATTGTACCGTACAGCATCTTGCAACGAACATAAGAAAAGTAATTCATTCGATATGATAACCATTACGCAATAAAGCAATAGTGCAAAAAACGAAATATTACTTATTCAACGTTCGATTGTTCGTAATTGTTAGTTTGTTTTTCTTTTTTTTTCGGAATACATCACCCGCTGATATCCGATCCATAAAACACTAATAATAAATACTAAGTGCGATATTTCTCCATCGAAAACAATCTACAGAGTCGCATTCGAGTACTCGATGAAAAATCGTGTAATCGTTTATTAACATCGATCTTTTAGATCTTTGTCAACTCCGCGTATTTCTCACCCCACCGACAAAGTACATACAAACTCCTCTAATCGGAGATTAATATCAAAACAAACCAAGAACACCGATATATATTACGCTAAAACGTGCAAACTCGGCAACGCTAGACTCGTACTTGAGTTTCATTGGCTTTCACTTTCGCGTACACCTTGCACAACGCGATCCTTGCTAAGCGACTGTGTGCAGCTCGATAAAAAGACTCGTACTTTACTAGAACGTAGTTTACTTCGCTATTGTATATTTTTCGTGAAAAAAAAACTTATCTGAGATAATTAAAAGTTCGTCGGAAACTGAATGCAAAACTAACAAAACGATACTTCGCTGTGCGGTACACGAGCGCTCGGAGGATTGGTCGTTCGAAGGACGAGTGTCCTTCGACACACACCGTATAAATGCCCGAGCGCCTCATTTCATTACAACTATAAATATACACCTACATAAAAACGCAAGATCCATTTTAATATTCTTACCTTATCGTCGAATAAAACTTCAACGTTCACGGGGTTTAATTAATTCCGCTCAAATCTCAACGAGTTGTCTTCGTCGATCCTTGAGAGAGATCCCTTCGTTACGAACTCAATGCATCCATCTCGACACTCATGCTATTTGTTTCACTTGTACACATAATAAACGATATTCGACACGATAAATATATCTCACGTGAATGAAACTATGCAGCACTCGTCACGTATATCTATATATATTTGTATTCATTCAATAAATGTCACATTCAAAATTTTACGAAACGATGCAAAAAAATATTTTTTCTATGATTATTTATTTCACTCTGACAGTTTCGAGATTTTTTTTTTGCCGGAAGTAAGTACGAAAGATAATCTTTTTCGAGAGTCCGGCGACGTCCCCGCGTTAGTTCGTCGTGCAGAGAAACACACCAGTGCCAAAATACTCTCGCGACAAGGCACAACAAGGAGCACTCGCCTAGAGCGTTATAACAAAAACACTTGCACACGCGCGTGTTCAGTGATGTCTCGCACAAAATGGCGCGGGCGTCATCGTCTCGTTTCGTTGCTCGCAGCTAGTGCGAGCAGGTCGTACTGGTGAACCCTCCGCTCGCGGCTGCTCCTACTTCTCGCTCTTTTCGGTTTATACTTCAGCTGGCTACGCTGGAGAGTCGCGCGCGGCGTGAACGGACGGGCGCGCGCACGCCTCCAGCCTCGATGCTAACGCGATGCGATCGAATCGTATTTTCTTCTCGCTGAACTAAATCGAGTAAAAAAAAAATTTCGGGGCAATTTTCTTTGTTTACAAAAAAAAATAAATCATTGTAAAACATTTGAATTTGTTTTAATTATAATAGTTTATCATTATTCGTACAATTTTTGACGGTTAAAAGCACAAGTTTGTTTGGACGAATACGGCGAGCGGGGAACGGGAAGAGGGGGGGAAACAACGCGGGCAAGTTGCCGTCGAATAGTCTAGGGGTGGCGGCGACGAAGCTGCTGGCGTCGGTGGCGTCGGCGTCGACGTCCTACCCGCTTTCGCCGCTTTGACGTGGGACTCGGAAGCCTGTTGTCGAGCAAAGAGAGGGAGAGATATTCACTGTATGATGAAGAGAGGGCAGAAAACCAGGGACGAAATTTTAACGCGTTCCATTGACGCCCTCCGTTTTAACCCTTACGTGACCACTACTTATCGAATAACATTTTTATCTTTAATTACAAATTTCAATAAATAATTTTTGAGACTTTATCGATCTTATCGATTAATAATTCGTATTTATTTACATTATTTCCGAATTATTGGAAATTATTCTGCGCAAATTTTCTCAAAATACTTAAGTAAAAAAATCGAAAAATCGTATTAAAAAAATGTCGACAATCGTTTATCACGACCTTGAAATTTCGTTTTATCTATTTTTTCCGCAAAAAAATGATAAGTTGTTATCATTTTTCGTAAGTTTTTTTTAGTGCGTAGAATCAAACTGTATAACAAGGAATATACGAGGACTTTTTATTTATATTGTTTTGCTTCCTTCCGAGAATAATCCATTCATTCTGTTTTCTACCGCACGCTATCAGCCGGCTTACCGTCGCAGGTCGATTGGTCGCTCATGACGTCACAACAACCCTCCTATATCAACCACCCGCAAAGCGGCTTCGAGTATAGACCGTAATACGTATCGTACGCTGCGTATACGTTCGTGGAATCCGTTTCCCGGAAGTTCGAAGATTTAGAGGTCGTGCGGAGGAGAAGATAGCGCGCGATAGAAGGGGGTGAGCGCGAGAAGGATCCGGTTGGGAAATGGTGAAAAAAAGAATGAGAGGCGGAGGGTATTCGCGAGGGAGTAATACGTGAAGTAACTGTTGGCTCATCGCCAAACTCTTAATGCGAAACCATCCCGAATTCCAGGAATTCTCCGTTTCCCACAACCCGCCAGCGCGGGGTCCACAGACCCTCAACTTTTATCCCGATCGTTACCGGGACAGAATTCTTGGAAGCGCTACTCCCGCATCGCAAGTTTCCGAAAAGAAGGGCGGCAGGGAGGGGGGAGGGGGCGAATACTGGCTGACTTCGCGATAAGACGAAACTTTCGTTCCATTGAATTCATTCTTTGCGCGGTGGCTTCGTGGAAGTCGCGACTCAAGACGCCCGGCGAATATAAAGTTACGTAATATTTATGCTGAAAAATAAAGACGTTTTGGCACTTATGCAAAAAGTTGCTAATTGTTTCGGACGATGCAAAGGCCTTATTTAAAGAATCGTTTGAACGAGTTACCAATTGGGAAATAAATTAGAGACCAGTCGTTATTTTAACGAAAAAATACGAGAAATATAATTTATTACTTTATTTTTATTTTAATACGAGAAAAATACATATTTTTACGATCAGTTTCTATCCAACTCTCCGTAAAGTTTAATAACATTTTCGACTTTGGCGAAAGCACGCAAAAAATCATCGTCCTCCAATCCGTGCTGTTTGTAAAGATGCAAAAACGCCGCGTTGGTGTAACAATTCCACGCTTTGTTCACCAACTCATCGAGGGGTTCGCATATTTGCGAATTGTTCGTAACCAATGTCGCGAATTTCTCGCGTGCGAGTAATCGTCTTTTCTGATGCAAATGCGTGAATCTCTGATCGCACGGTACCCACGACGGATAAAGTCCATCTTCCGTCAATTGTTCCCAACTTGTCGGATCGTCGTTTTCCCTTCGAAAATCGTTACGCGTGTTCACTTTGCTCGCATAACCTCTCGTTATCAAAATATTCGCGACGGAACGTCTGTAAACGCGATGAACACTTTCGGCGTTGCCGCGATCCGAATTTCCGACGAAATCGTGTCTTACCTCGTAATTCCGCGGTCCACCGGCATGTCGCAGCGTGTGCTTCAATTGTCTCACGTGAACTAGCCATCTCAACGACTCACTCTCGTAATTTCTCGAATTAACTTCCCGCGAGTGATCTTCACTTTTCGTTGAAAACTTTAACGGAGCTGTGCACTTTATTGTCGTCATTTTGTAGCCCGGATGAGGTGTCATTTTGTTCGCGAAATAATTTGCTTCGTTCCTAACCTCCCTGACCGGTTGCAGTACGGAGATGAGTTTTTCGCAAGCTACAACGTTCATGTCTCCCAAACATCGCGTTTCCCGATTTCGTTGACCCGCGGCACTCGTGCAGACGCGTAATAATTGATCGTTTTCCAACAATACGATCGCGTCGGCAAGATCCGAGAATTTCGCGAGAGTCAATAAACTGTTATAATTTTGAGTCGCAACCTCGCCGCTCGTGAAAGGTAATATTAAACACGCGAGGATTGTTTTTGTCGGAAATTCGTCGCGAAGAAGTTCCAACGATTTACTTCCCACTCCCGATCCTGTCCCACCGGCGCATCCCAATAGTTCGAAGAAACCGTCGAGTCTATCCGATTTTTCGACCTCCGAACGTACCGCCTCGGTTAGCCCGTTTTCGAGCTCTTTGGACTTTACGAGATATCCATACGCCCAATTGTTTCCCGAACCCCCGCCGTGGGACTGATAAATCGTATTTTTCGATGAATAACGCCACGTAGCGTTGGACTCTTGTCTTTCGCGTATCTTGTCGACAACCTTTTTCTCGGTGTCGATGAGAATCGCTCGTGCAATGCGTTTTCCATCCTTCGTTATGCCGGAGAACCATCTGTCACAACTCGACACGCCGTAGTCGTAATTGCCTTGAAACGTTAGTCCCGAATTTCGGGACTCTATGTCCGAAGCTATCGTTGCGAATAAGTCATTACCTAACTGATTGCCACACTGGCCAAATTGGATCGTGAGCATAATCGATCGTAAGATTATTAAGGGTTTGTTAGTTGCATCACCGATTTTTAATTCGCGGATTGATTCAGCTGTTTGCAAAAATTTGATATCGTATACCCGGATAAATTGGTTATTCTAAGCGGGAGAGACTCGCGTAACTAAAACTTGGAGGGAAAACCTTTTAGTTCGGCTGAAGCCCGTGAATCGGAAAACTAACCGACGGTCAGCATTACAGTTTCTATTACCGACCGCGATATTCCATATTTTCGCAATTTTCTCGCCGCAAAAACCACGAAACGTTTTCAAACGAAATAATTTTCGGGATTTCAAGATCGCTCTGCGGTAGAAAAACGCAACAGCTGTGCTGTAATCATGGTCAGCGTGAGAAATCAAATTAGCCGACCGTTGATAACGTGGCTGTTATCACTCGTCGATAAATTCGCATTCGTTGATTAAGTTAATTCAATAATTTTGAAAGAAACAGCTAGAGACTATCGACGCGAATGGTGCACCCGTTCGAACAAAGGAATTCACAATATCGCGCCGGTGTCGAAAAAACTTTCAAATTCTCGAGCTAAACTGCCAGTGAAATTTAGTGTTTTTTTTTACCGTGAAACATATATCGACCAATAGATTTAATCGTTTCTTCGTAATTTTTTTTATACGAATGCTTTATCTCCGTGCATTGGAAATGCGAAACCAGTCAGAATATGCTTCGCGAATCGACATCACGTCGGCTTCGTGCATTGAGAAAGGGTAAGAGATTGAAACGAACGGACGCATGCGGGCAGTAAGCATAGCGAAAGATAGAACGAGACGCGAAGGCAGGTATCCCGTGTGGAGGTGGTAAAAGAGAAGGAAGTCTCGCGAACAAGAGGGCAAACGGGGACCGGATCCGCGTTTGCTACCGCCAGTCCTCGCTCGCGGACTCGTACGATCGCGTGCGCAACGATTCCACCGCAGTCGTACGTGAGTTTCGAAGCTCCCCGGAAGGAGCCGTCCCGCGAATTCGGTTGTGCAAAGTGTTACTTAAAAAAAAAAAAACAAAACAACTAAAGATAAATCTATCACCGAGAGTCGTAAAAATAAAATTCTGGTGCCTGTCGAGGTGAGACAGAAAAAAATAAATCGAAAAAAAAATAAATAAAAATTTGTCGCACCGATCGCAAAACAAAATCACGAGAGGTTAATCAGTGAATAACAACGAGTGTTTTAACCGTATTGACGTATCGCGAGCGGTATTGTTGCGACGAGAAACAGCGAACGTAAACTTTTAAAGAGGATTTTAATCTAAGTGAGGGTCCGCGGGGGGACCCTGAGGCGGTGAAAATTTCACGTACGAGAGTTTAAGATTCAAAACACGAAGATAATACGAACCATTCACGAATGGTTAACGTGAGTATTATACACTGTGTTTTTTTCGCGAACTAATTACGCATTAATACTTTGAAATACGTACGTACGTATCGCATCGTTATTGACTCGTTAAATTGCCGTCTCTTCGGAATAAGTTTTTTTTTTCTAAATTGGTAACACATCTTCAAAGATTTAATACGATACGTGTTTTTTTTTTTTTTTTCAATTTTGAAAATTTATTACATTTCCATACATCGATGAATTTTTGAAACTTCATATAATCAACTTATAGGTTATAATTTAACGAAAAAAATGCATAAAACTAATTTTTCTCGTGATTTTTAAAAGATTAACGAATTTAATTTGTCTCAATTCAAAGAGAAGTGTTAACGGCGCGATCCGTCCGCGTGTTTGAAACTTTCGTGTCACGCTTCAGCGCGACGAGGAACAGCATTTTTTCTCCCCCTATTTTTCTTTATCTACCATAGTTGTTGCATACCAATGCTCGACAAGCGTTACCGTATATAATAAGAACGGCTCTTACATTAGATACAATCGATACGAATTTATTTTTTTCGCTTCTGGTTTTATTCGCGCGTTATGTAGGCAAACAAAACTGTAGACATACTAAGTATTATATATCATTGCCGACTCGTACGTTTCCGCTTTTTAAATCTGTGGCCCACTGTGGAAAGCGGAGCAAAATAAGCGACGGATGTACGAAAGCAGATCGGCGTGTGTTATATACAACTGCCACAAGATCCGTGATGCCTTTGATTCTCATACGAAAATCCCGAAATGGAATAGTACACGTCAATTAGCGAGATAATGACCGCTATCAATCAGAGCTTAGGAAAGGTGAAACCGTTTTATGCGGTGCACTAGTGGAATTTACAGAAGAGATTGTTCCAGTGATGTCTTAATCATCGAATATCTTTCTATAGCGTTTTTCTTCGTACAAAAGTGATCGTCGTATTTCGATTAAAACTGTTCTTCAAAATTAACCTAAAAAAAATCTCTTCGCGTCTTTTTCTTTCAAATCTGTTTTTATTTTAAAATCGAAAGTATACATTATTGTAAAGACAAAAATTTTCGCTTTTTCAACAAATGACAACAATTACGTAAAAAAAAAAAAAAATTACAGCGATCGCGAAAAAAATCATATTTATCGTTTTCGTCAATGCCATTCATATCAGTCGGAAATATTTCGGAACTTTCATCGAATTCTCAGTTTTAATAAAAAAAAACAATAACTTTCCCAATGTGTCGCGCAATCGATTGCGATTTAGTGCCGCGTGATGAGTTTACTTTTGTTGAATGAGGAGATGAAATAGGCGATAATAATAATAATCATAATAATGCGACGAAGATCGAGGGGGAGTTTCGCAAAGGATGTCGGTGGGTACAGCGACGTCCGCCCATGTGGAAACAATACACAAATGACCCTGGAGAGGGAGGGTACATTTTTACTTTCGATAATTCGCCCACGCGACTACACGTATGGTGTCATCACGGCGCGCGATGTATATACATATATATATCCATACTTTCTTGCGACACGCGAAATTCCATCGCACGCGTGTGTATAAACGCATCGTATACCGCCTTCGAAATTATTACATGAACATCCGCCTATAAGTGACGACAGGCTTCGGTAAAACCAATTAGGAGAGTATCGAGTCATTTTCGAAACTTAAAAAATGAACATTGAGTCACAAATCCTCAAGGAGAGGAGCCAATGAATTTTTTTCGCATAACATGAATAAAAAAAAAATGTCCTTACCATGTGTCGCTTTTCCCTAAATCGCGGTTTTCACCTATTTATAGTAAATAAAAAACAAAAATTTATTTTCAAACCGATTAGTTTCCGTTTCATTGATAAGTTCCTCGAAAAATGATCGAAAATTTTATTAATATATGTTATAAAGATGACTTTATTCCAACCAATGGGGGTTAAGGGGTTAATAATATAACGATAAAATTCGCTATAATAATAGTAATAATACATATCATTTTTCATTTGACTTTACACACGTAATGATGATTTCATGGTACACGCGGCAATATAATAACGAGTTTTAACCTCTCAATATACTTAAAAAATTCGACAATTCACCGACGATAAATTACATTTATATATATATATATTTTTTTTTACTTAGAAAAATAATACTTCGCGACGTTTTCTCTTACATCGCCGCGGAAATTTAATAAGGGTTGTAAAATAACGTAAAGTTTTTTTTATTCGCGATATAATATACAAAAGTCGAGAGAAGATTCAAGAGTGAGAGAGAATGGTTTCTGCGCCTTGCGGCTTCTCGTCAGCTCGTCCAAGAGGTCCCGGGGCCCCTCGTCGGCGAAACCGGGTCTCTCGTCTGTGTTTCTCGCTCCACGTTTCTCGGGCGCTCGACCTCGAAACACACAAAATATTCTACTCCTCCGAGCAGCACGAGCCTCCAGCGGATTCGGATGTGTATATATATATATATATACATGTATAGAGTATATTTACGGTATAGAAACGCGTACGATAGGAAGAAGAAACGGACTCGCCGCGGTCCGATCTTTTGGCCCGTTGTACACCTTCACCGGTTCGCGATGTCCATTTCATTTTTTTTTTTTTTTTTTTTTTTTTACGTACGGGAGCTACAAATTCAAACGGGTCTCGCGTAGAAAGTCGATTTCGAGTCGGAACCCGCGGGCTGAACTCGATGACTCGGGGGGGTCACGACGACAACGATGACAATGTTTGAGACACGACGGTCAATTTTATTTCATCGGGTCTACGCGACGAATGACAAGAGAAAACGGCATTTCAATTCCCGTTCTCGTAATTTTTATACTGTTGACTATGTCAATGTGACGTCTCGACTGCATTCCGACGTCGTGTCGATTTCACTACACCATAACCTCGAAATTATTGGTTTTCGTCAACGATAAAAAAAAAACAAGATGGCGTCTTCTACGTTTCAATTGACAGGCTGTCTTTCAACGCGATGTTTTTTTTAACGAATGTTTTGGAAATAATAACACGTTTTAGACTCACGCGATGCGCAGAGTACGCGAATGAACGATGAACAGAAAGTCCTATCCGCGGGATGGAAATGAGATGGTAGATGAAGCGGAGGCGAAGAAAGAAAGATACAATGAACTCGAGAACAGTGAGCTTCAAGGCCGCGGACGGTGCCTACGTGCGTTTCTGCATCTGTACACAACACGTATATACACTCTTGTAGAATTCTTCTGTAATCTTATATGCCGGCAACCGCGAGAATCCAAAAAGTCATCTCGGCGGATAGAGCGTTAGCTAAGGGCGCTTATGCACTCTGCGGTCGATGTATCATCGGGAGAAAATAGGATGTAAGAATAACGCGTAATGAGAAAAGATATCAATTACAGAAAAAATTGTTGTAACCGTTATTATCGCTTAGTCGATGTCAAGTTGCCACTTCCGTTTAGAAAAATGTATAAAAAATTGCAAAAACATTTTTTTTTCGAAACTATACTTTCTAAATATCAAAAATATGAATTATTTACGATTTTTTTTTGTATAATTACGAAAATCGTCGAAATGCATTTATCACGATTTATAATTTTTTAAACATTATTAACAGCGACAGCGCGTTCGCAAAACGCAAAGAAAAATAATATTTTCTCGATTACTTCCGTTGCGAATATCCTGAGAAAAATTTCCCCATCGATTCCCAATTATTTATAATAATAATTCGTGTTTATCCATTAATTATCGAAGTGTTAAATCGAACGGTTCAAAGTTGTGGAATCACATTAATTCGCGTAGTAAACTCATTTAAAATTTGAAATGTTTTAAACACCAAATTACAACGTTCCTAATGATTCAGTCGACACGCGGTCGCGTTTTCTCGCATTCGCGGACCTGTTACGTTCGTCTTGTTCAGCGTTTGCAATCGGTAATTAGTCTTTTCTCGCGTGAGTTTCTTCGTTACGTTAATCCCGCAACTCGGAGATCGCGTCGATATAAACTCGCGGGAGACCCTTCGAAGCCTTTTCGCGAGTAGATTACACGAGTTTCTCGCACTCGTATACGACTCGTTCACGTTCCCATTCCCGCGTGTCAGTCCACGAATAAAGTAAACAAACAACCGAACAAAAAAAAAATCTCGAGCGAAGAAAATTTGTGCAACAGCCCGTGTAAACGCTACACAATCGTGTGTTTGCCTTCGCCGAACCTTCCGCGCCGCCCCCCCCCCCCCCCTTTCGTTAGTCTCGAAGAAAAATCCCAAGAATTCGTTCGTACGTCTCAATCTTTTCGTGACATAAAAAAAAAAAAAAAAAACAAAAAACCGGATTTTTTTTACGATGCAGTAACGCGCTTAACACCGTACAGTTTCTCGATATATTCATGGAGCAGTGGATATATAAGCTCTGAAGAACGTTCGTGAACTCAGCGACCTCAGCGCGCGAGGCGTCGTTTTCGCGGAGTAACCTGTTTCGTACTTCGAGTTCGCGATCTCGAGAAGATCTCCGGCGAAAGAGAGTCCTCGGGGGCTTCGTCCTTCGAGACTCGACAGGAGCATCAAGAGCGATCCTTCTTACGCGTAGAATGATGAAAAACGAGCTCTACATTTTTTTTTCTTCCGTTAATAAAGATTTTTAAGTGTATATAATAATAATGACGAAATTTTTTTTTTTTTTTCGTATAAAAATACGATAAAATTATTTTTATTATTTTTTTTAATAAAACTTATTAGATAAATAAGATAAATCGAATAATGCGCAATGATAAACAAAAATTCGTTAATATCGCGTAATATATCGATATAATAAAGTCACGAAGAGTGAAACTAAAAAAAAATAATGAAAGGGTCACAGTAATTTTTCTCGTCGTAATATTTTCGTCGACGAACTTTCGAGGTTTCTGGGTTTCTTCAGCTAATCAACGAGTACTCACACGACCCGTCGACACTAGTAGGTCTCTCTGAGTGATGCACAAGTTGAGGAATAACGAGGTACACACTTGTGGTTTCTCTCGACTCTTCTACGTGCGCAAGAATAGCGCGCAGGTAGGTCCGTCGTCGCAACACGCCGAGTGGAGGAGTCTGTAACTCTGTATCGCATGTAACTCTCGTTTCTCGTGTTGCACCGGTGAAAGTGGAACTTTGACGGGCGAAAATCAGGGTTTGCCAAGCGAATTATTCATAATTCAAAATTGGCGGTGATTTTCTCGTCTCGCAGTTCGGCCCGTTGACTGACGTGTATACGTACCCGAGGCCTGTATTTCGAGCGTAACGACTACCATTCTTTCCGCTACGATTTTTCTCTAAGAAACATATGTATATTCGATTTCTCGATTTAACCGGTCGAAACTTCAAATTATACAACATATTATTGCCGCGAAAATATATTACTGTTGTCTCGCGTTACTTCCGCTTTCGACACTATACACAACAACGGGTACTTCGTTTACCGCGATAATACGATTCCCGATGAAAATTTCAAAGAAAACGAAATATTTTGCTAAAGTTTTCCCGTAAATTTGTTTTTTATGTCGGAATTAAAAAAATTCACGTGTATTTACGATATTCAAGATATCTTCGAATTCGTGAAATATGATAAAAATTACGCGTCACGAACACGCGAAGGGATAAACGAAAGACGATAGAAATCTCTCGAAACTTAATCGCCGTTGACACGCATGAAAGTCGAGAGGTAACGATGGAAAGAAAGATTATCTCACGAAGGGAATAAAAGACGATTCGTAATACCGATGAGTCGTTGAGGTTAGCGGACGCGCTGACGCCTCAACGACTCGAGAGAACGAACGAAGTTATACGACGCGCGTTACCTTCATCGTTCTCTCTAACGCTATAAATGTTCAACAGTTGCGTGTCTATGTAATTAGGAATTAATTAATTCTCGAGTTGTTAGTCGAGAGATTGATAAACTCTTCTTTAATTGTCGTTCCATTCTTCGAGGATATGTCCCTATAAAGTTTATTGTTTAAAGAAGTTCGTTAACCGCGTGTATTATATTTCTGATTCGAAAATGCATAATAATAGTAAAAGCGTTACTCGCGTAGAGGTTATGTGACCTTGTAGAGCAAAAAGTGATTAAAACACAATTACAGACGAGTGGCAAGTTATTAATTATTAATAAGTTAGTCATTAATTAATTCTCCGCAAAGAACTTATGGGCATTTAAAATTCTGCAGGGTCACCGAAGGATTTTTCGTTTTTTTTTAAATGTCTCGCGATAAAACATCGCGAATTTTTTCGATCTTTTAAAATCGCCATCTTTGAAAATTAATGTACCGTACGTTATTCAATAAAACTTTTATAATATATGTTTTATATTTATTATATAATATTTTCAAATATTGTATATTTTATAACTCCCGTTTTTTTTTTTTTTTTTTTTCATCGTTTCTCGATGTAATATGATATTTGCCGATATAAATTATAAATCTTAATAACATTAAGTATTATCGCATCGCCGTAATATTTATTACCTCCTACTTGTGTAATTCACATTATACATCTTAACTCCGAGACTCCTATCGAGTTTGTTCGTTAAACTGGTTTATTTCTCATCATTCGCAACAAGGAGCGTTGAAAGTTTCACTGCGCAAGCGTATTAGTAACTCGAGGAGCTCGAAGAGTCTCGAGTGCGCGAATTAGCAGCCTAAGAGTTCTCTAACGTTTTATGCTGTTTCGCGGAGAGAGAAAGAGAGGAAAGAGGCGTCGTTTATCCGCACGCCTTGCGAATTCAATGTGAATTAAGATACATCCGAGGGGGTCGTAGTTCACGAGGCTGAAGTACGGGTCTCGGCGTCGCTTTCCCGTTATTACGTCGAGGGAAGTTGTTACAGTAGCGATACGTGAATCTTCGCGATCTGACTTGTCGGTGAAATCCAACTACCGGGTGTACCTTTATTCACAACTACATTTTTATATCTCCGATTTCTCCGAATGTTTATTCAACAAATAAAAAATACGTAATTTCGTTAGTTAAGTTCCATTGACCATAACCTCTCACGTACGGAGAACGTAAACATACGTCCGAATTTTTCGACCGGCGCCTTCAATTGTGTCGTTTAACTGTAAAAAAAACTCGAAAAAATCATGAAAAAGATTGTAAAATAATGTTGAAATGTTGTTTTTTCAATGGTTTAACGAAATTTGTTTTATGCTCTTGCGTATCGTTTTTACGAAGGGAAACGAAATTAGCGTTCTACTTGACCGGCAAAAAGTCTCCCGCACGTGAGTGGCTAAAGGGCGATCGTGAATGACCCTGAAAATAAAATCAGTCGATCGACTCAAACGGCGAGTTTTTTTTCGCCGATTATCCATTTATTTCCGCTAATGTGACTACATAATCAAATCGACGATGTTTACGAATAAAAATAATAATAATCACACTTTCCGAAGTAAACATAGTCAATTGTCGGCAATCCTTTGCCTTCCGTGTTTTTTTTTTTTTTTTTTTTTTCATTTCTCGTCGTAATTCCGCATCGTTAAAAAAAAAATGCAAAATCTGAGTCACGAATCGTCGACGGCGAACCTCTTATGGAGTTACGGAATAGTTCGCGTCACGAAAGTCGAGGAAGGAGGTAACTTCGTTGTCGCGTCAATGTATATAGACGACAACGACGAGGTTCTCCAAGTCCCCGATCTTTCTCTGTCTATAGTTGAGCGGCACGACAAATGAAGTAATATACGGAGAGCCGAGGAACGCGGTATACACGGCTTACCGTTTTACTTGAGTCCTAACGCTCGATACCGTATGTTCCAAGGACACGAGGACTACGCGAGCGTAAAATTGTTTTGTCAACGAAAATGTGAGAAATCTCGCGAAATCGGTTTTTATATCTCTTTCACTCGCAATTCGCTCGCATTCTGTATTCTAACCTAAAAAACGACAAACGTCTTTTTCGCGAAGAAAAAAGTCGAAATAAATGAAAAAAACTTCGCATGATTTCGCGAAAAGAATAAAAATAAATGAACACAGCAAAATAATTGGTTTTTTTTCGCACTATCAAGCTATGAAATCCTCGTTAAAAATGAGAAATCATCGTATTAAATGTGTAATCCGCGTTTGCATATCGTAATCGAGGATCGTAAATTTCTTTTCACGGTCATCGAATTATATCCAAGCATATCGCGATGGCGTTGGAAGAGATTCGTGATGAGATGATTCAACGCGATCGTTAGAGAATAATCCTTCCTTCGTCGGGTGAGTCTCTTTTCCGCACGCACTTTCTGCACGTCAGAAAGCGTGGCGTGCGCGCGAGCACTTTACTAAGTAACTCCGACCGCGCGCGCTGCTACGCTTCACGGGAACCGGGACAGTGCAAAATTGCAACGGCTGATTCTTCGAGGAAGCCGCTCGGCTATGCGATCGAGAAAGCATCGCGATCGTCCTCGTCGGTTTTACCGCAGGAAATAACCTGAGCGCACATTTTCTCTATCGCTTTACCGACGACTCGACTTCGTGTCTCGATGTATATATATCTCTCTTTTGCCTTCCACTCCGTTGTGAATCTAAACTCTCCGCGCGGCAAATACATCACTGAGTCAACGACGCTACGAGTATTAGCGATCATCTTCTCTACCGGTAAACCGGAACGGCTTGCATCGCTGCTGCAAGTTCCTTGTATATATGATGGATTATGAATTATGATGAACGAAACGTGAGCGCAAACGGGTGAAAGAACCCAACGGAGAAGCTTTCTCTGCATTTCGCGATTTTTCGCGCACACAATTTCTTTCCATTTACCCCAACGAGATATATCGTAGATATATGTATATCGGTATGGCAGATTATACTCCGCGTAGTGTCAAAACGAAACTGTGAGAAAGTTATTTATCGTTTTTCTTTTTTTTTCGTCCATCGTCGCAATATATTGGATTTTGATTCGACACAGCGATACTTTCATGCGGATTATTCATCGGAGTTTCGAAATGTGAATATGGTGAATGGTTTACGATAAAGTAAATACCTAAGAAAGTTTCGATTAGTTGATAATATTTATTCGCAAGTATCAACCCCTCGATAATTGAGTTAATGAAATGATCGTAAACCGGAAGTGCGGAAGCACAGCTTTTATTCAAAAAGTTGTTTTGATAAAAAAAAATTAAAAAAAATACTATAAAATTTTGAGTAATAAATAAACATATAAAAGTCGTAATTTATGAATTTTTTTTTTTTATTAATATTTAACATTTTTTTTATTATGATGCCACATTTTGCGTCTTTTAAACTGTAACACATCAGTTTAATATCGTCTTGTAAAATTATCATTCGTAAAATATTGACGCAACGATTTATGTAACTAAATTTTTTACCCCCCGTCATTAGAGATTTAATTGCGTTAACTATCGCTCTTCGAGTAATTTTATTTTACGATCAATATTGTTGAAAAACGTTTTTTCTTTTTTTTTTTTTTGTTACCACGTAATACAGAACGAGGATTATTATTCGTAGATATTATTCTTCAACACAACCGGATCCCGTTGCGCACCAATTTGTCTGAGTGTCGAAATGGAAAGGCCTCTCTCTCTCTCTCTCTCTCTATAGCGGGGCTAACAATACAAAACAAATAAACGAGTTTTCGATTCGCTGCGTTAACTCTCGCTGAAACGTTTGCGTAACGCATATAATATTCAAGGCATTGCGGAGAGGTTGCATCCACGCGCGACAATGCAATGAGAATTTTGCACCGCGCCCCGGTCCGGTATGCGAAGGAATTTACATAGCTTAACCCGATGGACGATGGTGTCCGCGATAAGTGCCGCGTTGTTCGCACTCGTACGGAAGAGCGAATAGGCACCGCCTCGCCTAACGCGCGCGCGTGCGCTCTCCTCTTAAACATTATTTCGAAAAAAAAAAAAAAAAAAAAAAAAAATCCGGTAGCATGTCCGACGCTATCGACGTCGTTCCGCTGTTTATACACGGCGGAGAATTTACTAATCGAGTACGAGGAATGCGCGTGCAACTAACACGAAGAGGGTGTCGACCTCGATATGGTCTCTCTTCCCCGAGGTACCTATAATCCCGAAGAGGCGAAAGAAAAATAAAAACTCTCGGCGTCACCGGCAACTAAGCATGCGATACATACTTAGCTTGATACTTGTCTTATCGGGGTCAGCGGGCTGGGGAACTCGACGTATATACGTGGGGAGAGAGACCCGTACCGACGACGCGGTAAAACATCGCGTTGCGCAATGTTATTTTCCAACCGCTCTTTTTGTCTTAACCTCTCAACGCTAAGAACAATGAATCCGCATCGTTAATTTTAATTAGAGTTTGATGAGCCGATTAAAATGTTTCTCGGTGACGCCGGAACGGAATTTCGAGAATGTTAATCATTTCGTAGTATCGATAGTTTGTTTTGTTTACGTTTTTATTCAATCGTATAGAAACGAATAAATCATTTTACACGGCAATTGTTACTTATTATGACATCGCGATGTTGAATTTTGAGGTTAAGAACATCGAAATCGCGTCGTTAATTTTAATAAAAGTTTGACGAGCCGATTAAAATATTTCTCGATGTCGTCGAAACGCGATTTCGAGAATATCAATAATTTCATCGTATTGATAAATTTTCTTTTTTTTACGATTTCGTAAATATCACGTTTTCGTGATTTCGAGAATATCAATAATTTCGTAGTATCGATAAATTTTTTTTTTTTACGATTTCGTAAATATCACGTTTTCGTGATTTCGAGAATATCAATAATTTCGTTGTATCGATAAATATTTTTATTTACGATTTTAGTAAATCATACAAAAATTAATAAATAATTTTTCATATCATTGTTACTTATGATGACATCGTTGTTGGATTTTGATGTTACAGGACGTGATGAGTGAGTACGAGCGGATCAAGCGTTCGTGCTTGAAGCGCGGTGAACTCTGGGAAGATCCGGAGTTTCCTGCTACACAGGCCTCGGTATTCTATCATCAGACTCCGCCGTTTCATTTCCAGTGGAAAAGGCCAAAAGTAAGATAAATCGTAACTTTCTTCATTTACTTCTTTACTCTGTTATTAAAAATAAAAATAAATAAAAACACAGATATTTCTTGAACCTCTTTAACGCGACCCATATCTCCATTCTTACGAAACATTGTAAAAAAATAAATGTTTAACTTAAGTGAAATCGGAACATCAGAATTTTTTTTTTAAATTAAATTCGAAAGAAATTTTTTTTTAAATTAAATTCAAAAGAAATTTTTTTTTAAATTAAATTCAAAAGAAATTTTTTGTTAAATAAAATTCAAAAGAAATTTTTTTTTAAATAAAATTCAAAAGACATTTTTTTTAAAATAAAATTCGAAAGAAATTTTTTTTTTAAATTAAATGCGAAAATTTTTTTTTTTTAAATTAATTTCGGAAGAAATTTTTTTTTTTTTAATTAAAGATTTTCGTGAAACAGCTCCCCGCAGACTTTTCCGTGGTGTTAAAAAAAAAAAAAAAAAAAAAAAGATCGAATGTATCGAAGTATTGGTGCAAATATTGAATAAAATGGGTTTGTAAAGCATAAATAATGAGTAGTTTTGAAAATATATTATTCAACAAAGGATATTGAAGAAAGCAACGAGTTGTAAAGTATATACGAGAAAATACGGGTATAGAAACAATGGACCGGAGAACGAGGCGTAACTGAATATCTTTTCAGTTCGCTTCGAGTCTAATACCCACGAGCGCGAGGTGCGTAATTTTCGCGATAACGTGGCTGCAGTACACGAAGGAGAAGCAACGATCCACCTAACTGCAAGGTCGCTTTGCTTGGATCGTTGCATTCGTTCGCACCGGTATATAGTATACGAGAGCCGCGTGAACAATGTACCGTGTTATGTACAGCGAATAGAATGTGTATACGATAAATAACAACGCGACGCGACGCGGCGCGGCGCGGCGCGAGTTTCGTATACCAAAAGCCCCGAAGGATATCTCTGTTGCGTACGATATACTACGCGGCATCGTTATACACACAATTGCGTACGCTGCGGGTAAAACAATGGCACGGAACATAAAACTTCTTGTATGTACCACGATGATACGAATTTTATCTTAAATTACATATTTTCCGATCAGATAACTCATAACATCATAACGTTCTATACATCGAAAAAAAAAAAAAAAAAAATTCATATGTAACAGTTGATCGAAGCATTACGATTTCAGATTTAGAATACATTTAACGGGATTTCTCTCACCTTTACAAATACAACATAAATGTTAATCTCCCGTTAGCACACTGGGGATTCGGAGTTTTGGTTAAATTTTCGGAGTATTGCGAGATTTCGATATTTTTTTTTTATTACGAATAATTTTCAAGGTGTTTAGTAAATAATCCAATATTTGCGTGTTGATTAACTCGAATATTAAAAATTATTGTTTATAAAAATTAAAAATTTTAGAAATTTTTTTTTTTTTTTTACGTCGATTTTGCCTTTGAATCCCCACGGCGCTGACGGAACGTTAATACCATTGTAAAACGGTTCGGCAGTTTCGATAAATTGAGATACTAAAATCGGTACGAAGATGAATCGATCTCTTATCGAGGGCAGTGATCGATCAATCGTATCGATCGACTAAAAATGCTTTATCATCATTTTTCAATCAACAGAACTTCCGTATCTATTTAGAATGGAACGGAGGATCGTCAGTATAAAATTAAGTATAGTAAACAAAGTTAAATATATGAACTGAATACGCATCGTTTCGCTTTTTAATGCCACACGTGGGTTCGGAAGACCCGATGTCTTCATCGTTACGAAATTTTGTCAAAAATCAATATTTTTGAAATTTTTTTTTTTTTTATAACGAAAACGAAACTTCGTCACAAAAGAAAAAAATTCTCTTAAAGCGCAATATCGATACGGTAAAAATAATCGAAGTTACATATTTTTCAATGGACTCTAAAAAAAAAAAATAAATAAAAATTCAAACTTAAGTATAAAGTTAAATCGACGAAAAAAAATATCGTAAAACAGTAACAACGATTTGCACGGCAAACTAAAAAAAAAAAAAAAAAAAAAAAAAAAAAAAAAAAAATATTCATAGATCTCCGTCTCTTATCCAAAGCGGTTTCCGAGAACCGTTTTTGCAGCCATCCATACGTAAGAAAGTTGCATATTTCTATGAAGCAAATCGCGCGAGTACCGCGTTCGACCGATAGAGTTTATTCGATTGGACGAGAGGCGCGTAATTATGGCGAAGGAATGAAAAAAGTGCCATAATAAGTACGCATTTCATAAGATATACCGGCGCCACGAGATGCCACTCCGGTTGAGAACAGACGACGACGACGACGCGATCGTATAGAGGTGCACCTCGTTGCATAGTTGAATAAAACAGCCGAGAAAAGTAAAGAGAACGATGAAGAAGTTGAAACGGGGAAACAGGAACGCGTCTAAGATACAACCGGAAGTAACGCGCCGAGTTTCTTTGCTTCGTCGTTTGTTTGTTCGCCTCTGCGGTGCCTATAGCTCTTCGCCTTCCTTAGCGATGCCCTCGCGGGACAAACGGAAACGGGAATCGCGGTCGAGTCTCGTGTGAGGTCTTCATATAGCAACTATTACCTATATACTTACCACTCGACGAGTTTTATATACAACACTCGAGAAGGAACGCTCTTCAGCCTCAACTCGGCACCGGGCAATTAAACAACGCGGATTAATTAAAACGGCGGTATGTCACGCGTTTCGGTTTTGCGGGGAACGGTCTTTTCGTGACGTCCGACAAAACCGCAATATACACCCGGAGTCCTTGTATTTCCTACGAAGAGACTTTACTCGAGTTTACCGTTAATGAAGAATATATTGCAACGTTTATCGTTGGTAATTTTTTTTTTTTTTCTATGAAAATATTGTTATTATTAAATAAAAATATCGATATAACGAGGAAAGAGAAAACGATGTAAAATAGTAAAATATAAATCATTACGCGTCAGTAAATAGAATTAAAAATTAAATGATATTAATTTATAGCGTATAAAATTAATACTTTGCTAAGTTATTGTAATAACTAATAAATAATAATGAAAATAATAAATCATAAATTACAAATAATAATAAAAATAATAAATCATAAATTACAAATAATAATAAAAATAATAAATCATAAATTACAAATAATAATAAAAATAATAAATCATAAATTATAAATAATAATAAAAATAATAAATCATAAATTATAAATAATAATAAAAATAATAAATCATAAATTATAAATAATAATAATATTGGTTACAATTTTAGTCAAATAATAACAATATCTCTGATGAACGATGAACAAAGTTTTTGTAAATATGTTTTTCTGTTTCAGGAACTATGCAATCGTCCAATTTTCGTAAGCGACGCTCCCGCGCAGTTCGACGTGATATCGGGAAAAATGGGTAAGAAAAAAAAAAAAAATCATTTTTCTTTTGTTTTCGCGATATTTATAATTTGTTAAAACGCAATCGTTCGGGGAATCAGTGAAATAAGTAGACACAGTTCGGCCTTCACGAGGTCTCGGAGAAAGAAGCGAAACGGCGGGGGACAGAAGAAACAGTATTCGCGGGGCTCAGAGGGTTTATTACGATGAGAAGGGCACGAAAGAGAAGTGAGCGGTGCGAGAGAGCAGAATGAGGAATAGAACGGGTCGTTCCGGTTTGAACCTTTTTATCCGGGTGCGCGAGTTGCTTTCCCGCCCCCGCCGCCGCTCTCTTCGCTCTGTCTCTTCGTCCCGCACAATTTCTTCGCGATATAGCGTGTAATCATACGTTTCGCGTTGCAGCCTCGAGAAAAAAAAAAAAAAAAAAAAAAAAAAAAAAAAAAAAAAAAAACATCGAGAAAGAAAAATTAGTCTCCCCATTTCTCTCTTTTCTCTCTCCGAAGATCGCGCTTAGCGCACGCAATTGCTCGTTCATTTATCTCTCGGGGGTCGCCGTAGAAAGATCGTTGCACCTGGTGCACCGGATAAATTTAATTGATATTTGAAATTTGCCTATAAATCAGCGAGAAATTCACTCCATGAGATATTATTGCACGCGGGTCTGTCTAATGGTATATTGTAAATTCGCTATTAATCGCTTCACGCTACGATCCGAATTTATTCCTTCAACGTAATCGTGAAACATTTTTAACTGCCGATCGGAATATATCAAAAATCGCATATATTATTAATTTTTTAATTAACGTGTTTTAACCAACAGCTCGTAACGTTGATAAATGTTAATGTTTATTTCAATTTCTTCGTTATATATTTCATTTTTTTTTTTTTCCCGATATTACGATCGTTGATAGTTTTGCATATCGAAGGTCGTTGCGCCTGCAATGGCTATTAATCGAAAGTTTAATTTCACTATTTCGCGATAAATCTCCATTTCCATATGTATCATTCGAATGATTTCGTTGTTTATCGCGTTTATTCGTAATAACGTCTTAAGATTTCTCTCACGATTCGGCTGTTCACCGTTTAAATTATTATTTTAGGTTAGGAATTAGTTCGCTAATACTCTTGTCGTCGGCGCGTTATTTTATTTTATTCTGACTTCGCGTACACATTTATTTCTGCATAACATGCGTAAACCACAAGGATAGCGGAAGTTCGAAGTCATAAACACCAATCATCACGTCACTCGGTAGTTCCGCTGTCTTGCAATGCAAAATTAACGTTCAGATAGATCGACGCGGGAGTATTATGTCCGACAGGCGAATGAATATCTTATCCACATACGGTGCTGCATTCCTCGTGATCGAAGACCAATAAATTTCAAAGTCATCGAGTTTTCGTTCGTATAACTTTCCTTTAAAAAAAAAAAAAAAAAAAAAAAAATGGAAAATTTTCAAAATTTTTGAAAATTCGTACAGAAGTAATAAAAACGATTTTTAGGTTAAATTTTTTTTTTTTTTTTTTCAACTTTTTCTCTTTTGCATTTTTTTTTTAACGCGATACATTTCTGTTTATTTTTAATATTTTGTATATCATCTATTTATGACAACGTAATTCTCAACTTCCCGTTATTTGCCGAAGATATATCGACGACTATCGGCGGGTCGGGTGTGTGACACCGTCTCGATAGCCAATCATAGGTATAGAAATAAAGTGCCTAACTATATTCTTTTCTACGAAGAAAATCATTGCCTGTAGCAGAAACTCGTAGCTGCTGCTTGGCTTGTCGTCATTGCAATAATACGTAATTATGGGGGCTGCGTGCTTCACTATGCTGCTTTCTACTAGCTCCGGATAGGCGAGGTAGGTTAGTTACAACGACACGAGACGACACGATTCGAGACTCTGAGACTCAATGCGATACTTCTTATTCCGGCACACTTGACCGATGCATTTATTCGCGACTCCACCAAGTTACATATTACTTCGAAAAAAATCACTCATAATTAATATAATAAATATAAAAATGAAAAAAAAAAAAAAAAAAAAAAAAAAAAAAAAAAAATGACGAAGATTTCGTGATTTTTTATACGAAAAATAATTACTTACGAATGAAATAATAATTTTCAAAAATATTTATTATTATTATTATTATGAACGAAATAATAAATTTCTAAAAATATTTATTATTATTATGAATGATATAATAATTTTTAAAAAATATTTATTATTATTACGAATATAATATTTTTTTAAAAATATCTATTATATCATCAATGAGTAATTTTTTTTTTTTTTTAAATACGAAAAAAATTACCGTTAATCGAGTTTGTCGAACTGCCCACATGAGTGACTTCTCCGCATACGATAAAATTTCACTCGCGCGAGAAAGGCGATCCTAGAGAGACGAAGAGAAATTATACTATACATTGACCGGGTGAGTTGCTGCTCTCCACGTGGTCCAACTGACTCTCCAACAGCAATCGCCTACACACATCGACCTCGAAAATCGCGTACGTAAACCCTGAAATCGACCCGCGACCTTTCGGGAACGTGCATCAGACACACATCGCACGGAAAGAGATACGAAAAGAAACGAAAGAGAGAACTGTTGCGGCGCCGGTGCATAAGTCCGAGGAAACGTTCCCACGAATAAATCCTCAGCCTCTTTATCAACTGCCTCTAGGCAAAGGCATCGTCGTACGCGTTCCCAATCGATAGTGACTGTGCACTGCGCGATAACGTAACAGAAAAGTCGCTACTTGCGAAGCACACTTTTCTTATGATTTTTGCAGTTCAATTCTCCGTCAGCGCAAATATAAAGTATTTCGTACTTAAAAAAAAAAAAAAAAAAAAATTTCTTCATTTTTAAAAGTCTCGAGATGTTTCACGAAAATCCGATTTTTTTTAATCCGCCGTTCGAAATCTCATTTCAAAAACCGTCTTTCGTTTCTATTATATCGATATTGCGCCGAAGCAGATATTTTCCTTACATCCGGACGTTTCGCTATAAATAAACTTGAAAAAAAAAAAAACTTTAAATCCCGAAAAAAAAAAAATCAAAATTTTTGAAGAATTTTGGTATCCATTTTTTTTTTTTTATATGCATCCGTTTCCGTTGTTGCGCAATCACCGTTACATTTCTTTATTAATATAACCAAAAAAACGTCGAGTAGATCATTCGAAAATCTACCGTTTTCGCGTATAAATGATTCTTAAAGCCATTCGCGCTATAATCTCCAAGATCGGTGCAACATAAATCTCTCCGTATTTCCTAATCTCCAGTGAAACGAGTTCTCGAGTTCAGCGCACAATTTATACGAAATCCGCCAACAACTACAACTATAATAAACTATGAATGAAAATTATTTCATTCTCCCGATGTAACGAGCTTATGATTAAATTCTTATCGCCTGTGAATCAGACCTCTGGTGCTCGCGGGTTTAACTGGATAATCGCTATTGTTTCCTGATGGATTATACTCGTTGCACGTCGTGTACTGTACGCGCGGGACGCATAGAAGAGCAACAGCTGGAAGTTCCGTACAGTTTTGTATCTGTACAGCAACATTGTTACCGCGCAATTTCCCGGTGCATAAAGACGAACGGAAGTCAACAAGTGGCTCCGTGCGAGGAATTCCGAAAGATTACGTCGTCTCTACAGTGTCGTCTTTATATACGCGCGTTGCGCGGCGCGATTACTATAGAATGATGACGTTGAATAAAAAAGTACAGTACGCAACGAGATGAGAAAATATTTCGAAAACCGGCCGAATAAAAAAAAACAAAATGGCGACGAAATAAATTAATCCGCTGAGCTGTCAGAAAGATCGTAAAAAAAAGTCGACATTGACGTATCCGATCGTATTTTCGTAATTTATCTCGTAGTTAACTTATCTAACATTAACTTACGCGGTAATCAACTGTAGCTGTAGGGATTCGTCGGTACGCGACAACGACGACTGCACAAGAGGCAAACAGAATAGTATTATAATAGGTGAAGGTAAATGAGAAACCGCGGGGCGGAGAGAACAGAGAGGTTATGTACGAGATGCACTCGTTCGTGCGTAACGGTCCCGTTAACAGACACTGCACTCGATGAGTGCAAAGACCACGCGAGCGTTCGCTCACGCATGCCGGGTAGATGATGACACGCAATAATTCGCGCGAGCGCCGAGAGTGACCCACATATAGAGTCTCGTCGGCGAGAAGAACATTTTTACGGGTCGGCAATTCGGTGGACTTTGCGAGTGACGCGACGAACGGAGATCCTCGTGTTTTTTTCTTTTTTTTTTTTCGAGATTTCGGCGATTCTTGCATTCCGATGTTTGCCGGTATAACGCAGTAATGCAATTTTATGCACGTGCCGGCGAATCTCGAGAAAAATGATTAATCCTTTTTAATTACGGGACTCGAGAAGAACGGATGAGATGAAGAGATGCTCTCTGGTAAATTACGTTTGACCCGATTACTACGATTTCTTGAGAACGCAAACGTTTGCATGGGACTTTCGGGGAAATCGAAATAAACTATTTAATTTGAAGGTATCGTGAAGGCATTGCGCGATTTTCGTAATTAACATTGAATACGAAGAACGTTGATACGGCATTAATTAAATACGAGAGCACGTGGAGCGCTCGCTGCTGGTAAAGTAGGACTCGTAGTTTTTTTTTGACAACTAATATGTTTAAACGAATCTACCGGAAGTGGAAATCGATTTTTGTGAATAATCAATAAAATAATGAACATTTTTAACATCGAATAATTAATAATGAATGATTACACAATGAAAGATGTTGTGCGAGAATCGTTACAATTAAAGTGCAGCATAAGTTTCGTAGAATAGTATACACGCGAAAAGAATAACAAAGGGGACCTCGCGCACGCGTGTTGCACAATGCTTCCGGTTTAATCATTTTTTTTTTTTTAATTGCATATCACGTCAATACAAACAACAAAGTATTCATTGTCGTTTTACACAAATTATGTTTAATACAATAATCTCTCACACCTCCACCCCGGTACGCGTTCTCTTCCGGCTTTCTATTCACCGTATATAATATATATCCACGCGCCGGATATAACCGACGTTATCTATATCCGCGACTACACACGCAGGGAAAACATTAAAAAATAAAATAAATACGTAAGTCTACGTAACGCCGATTGCTCCTGTGCGTTTGGGTCTCCGAGACGCGTGAAAAATAAACAGACGCTGATTCCAGAGCGACAGTACGCGGAGATATATATATACGCTCCGGAAAAGGGTGAAAGCGCGTATGTGAATTTACATGACTCTCAGCAGGAAACACCGGCGACAAGGTTATCAAAGTGCGCAGTCGCTTTGCGCAGTTTTCTATTATATTTTTATCGATTTTTTTTCGATCGAACGAAAAAATACGTTTAACGAGATATTACGATTTTTGTCGACTCTCCACTTCAAAAATAAAATGTACGTCAGAATACGGAATATTTTTGTGAAAAAAAAAAAATAATAATAAAATAATGAAAAAAAAAATTAAATACATTTTTTTACATAAATTATTATTATTATTATTATATATATTCCGGAAATAGAATATTTTTCGCGATCTTTTCGCGATCTAAGTATATACCGCATTTTCACGGTGTTCGCACCTTCCAATTGCGGAATAGTAAAATTCGATCCCCTCAATTCCCGTTCCCACGCAACGGGGTGATATTTTTTTTTTCTCGCGATAATGATCGATCGTAGATCTTGCTAAACTCGTTCATCATAATTCTCGTATTGGCCCTACAGCCGCGAGTCGAGAGAAGCTGACAGTCAGTGGCTCCAGCAGTGAAAGTGGATCTCGTAGCTGTGCTGAGGTTCTCTCAGCTGTCGCGAGTAGTGGGATGAGAGCCTAAAGCGATATCCGTACGTCACGGCTATAATATCGTATTGCAATTACGTTGCGCTTCTCGAAATAGGTGTTTCATTACGATAAATTAACTTTCAATGAGCCCTCTGACACGAAGATAACTTAAATCTCATCATTTTCAAATGCACTTTCGATAAGTAACGATTCGTCGGACTTCGTGTCATCGGCTTTCGAAATCGCGAAACATTCGTTTCTCGTTTCCCTTCACAATTTTTTTTCGATTGTGACAAGAAAACAGAGAGAATCCCCAACAACGCGTGAGAAGCGCCCAGAGGTTAAGAAATGTATAACACAAGTAATGCCGAATATAGGTACACAGGATATAACCTCAAATATAGCCGACGGCTATCGGCACAATTTACTTTCGTTTTCGAAGGTCTAATCGCTCCGATCCGCGCAACGAACTCGGCTTTTACTTCGTAAACTTTTTTTTGTTCCGTATAATCGGTAGTTCTCGATAGAGAAACAGTAAGATAACGAGATTTCTTCAGCGTGAACGTGAGAGACAGGAATAAAAAAAACGCAGCAAAAAACGAACAAAAAAACGACATTAACACGAGAAATCGACAATCTCCACGCTGAACTTCGAATAATTGCTCGAAAGATTTATATTTCAATTAATTTTACCGAGAAAACAGCTGTAGTAGAAACTTTTATGACGATTATTTCGTTGTTTTTAAGTAGAAATGAAAAAAAAATTATTTTTAGGTTATGTATCGATGTATTGGTGTTTTTTTTGTTTTTCTTCAGGAGACAAGTGGCTCGTGTCTTGCCTCGGAGTTTTGCACCTTAGCAAAGGATTGTTTTATAGGGTTGTACCCGCCGATCAAGGTTTTGGTAACGTCGGCGAACCGCCGGGTTCACCCACCTCCGAATACGCGGGAGTTTTTCGATTCCGGCTATGGTGGTGCGGCGCATGGGTCGAGGTACTCGTCGACGACCGACTTCCTGCCGTCCACGGTCGACTTACCTTCGTCCAGAGTCGTCACAGCGACCAGTTCTGGCCGGCGTTACTCGAGAAGGCGTACGCCAAGTAAGTAAGCTTTATAATCGAATTAAAAATATAAATCCCATAAATCGATCATAAAAAAAAAAAAAAAAAAAAAAAAAATCCTACGAAAACGAGTCTCGTTCGATTTTCCAACGTGTTACGTCGAGTAAAAGGGAAAAGGTGGTGTTCTCGGGTTTAAAACGTGATCGGGATCGAACGAAACGAGATGCGAAGAGTTCGCGGAGCGGCGGGGTAACCAGTTTTTGCATCGAGTATATCGAGGTGCATATCGACGTGTAGGCGTTCGCAACCAGGTGCCCGGGAGATAAGCGCGAAGCCGAACGATCGAGTTTATTCCGTGCGATGAACTGAAAAATCTCGTTGTACGCTTCGCTCACCCACGCGCGCGGAACGTTGTCGGATTATATGATTTATTCACGACGTTTTAACACCGACTGCACCGTAAACGGCACTGCGAAGAAACCCGTCGTAATAATAGTCCGATACTGAATTGTATAATAATAGTCACGGTCACTCGAGAGCGTATTATAAAAACGTGTAATCCAAAATAAATGCGTCATCGGCGAAATGGACCGTTAAATCTTCGTAACATTAATTGATCCGTCAATTAAACCGAATTCACTATAATCCAATGTATTTTTAATAAAATCGTCAATAATTACGAAATTATCGTATTTTTCGAAAAATTTCATGTTTTCGATATAAATACGATTTTTTTTTTTTCAAATTTTTTTTTTATCGACTTCTTTTCCTCATTCTTTCGTGATTTCTTCTTCTTCCTTCCCTATTTCCTTTTCTGCCTCTGCGTCGTTTTCTCTACTGACCACTGGTCTCTCGTGCAGCCGACTTCCCTCGTAAAGTCAGTACGCAGGTTTTGCTCTCAATATAACTACTAAAACGACCTCGAGGAGGTTTGCCCTCGCGGAACGCGAACGTTTCTATATATATATATATATACGTATAATATGCTATATACTGTATACATATATACAAAACTCTCGTGTACCATAGAACGAAGTACGATGCTTCAAACGGAGAATGTAGAAGAAAAAACGTACTGTAAGATCGTACGTACAAGAGAACGCGAAACGGTGCTCTTTCTCGAGTGTGTTTCTCGAGTTGTTGCTGTTGGCTCAGCCTTGGAAATGCTCCCTGAGACGGGTACAACGTAACGTAAAACCTACACGGTGCACCATAATGGCTTTGGCGGTTGCAATCACGATTCTCTTCTGCTTCTCTGGTACAGCTATATAGTACACCTTTTCCTCATGCGGAGCTTATTCCACTCGAACGACCGAGGAAATCCTCATCGAGCGTAGCGGAACGCTCGCTTTCATTTTTATAAACACCCATACGAGTGCCGCTGGAACGAAACTAAGTATCCCTACCAATCGACGAAAATAACGAATTTTTCGCGTATTTTTATCGTCTTTTCCGTAAACTTGAGAAAATCGGTAAAAAAACATATATATATCGTGTTTAATTGTACAAATGTGTATAAAGTACGAATAAAAAAAGTTTATCTCGATTCACAACGAAAAGGAAGCCATTTTGTTTTTTTTTTAATATTATTATTATTGATTTAAGATCGAACGTGTTTAGTGTTTCGTATGCGATTCGGAAAGACGAGAAATTTATTTGTAAATTGTTGAACGAAACTTGAACGAAACTAAGTATCCCTATGAATCGACGAAAATAACGAATAATTCGCGTATTTTTATCGTCCTTTTCCGCAAACACGAGAAAAACGGTAAAAAAACATATATATATCGTGTTTAATTGTATCAATGTGTATAAAGTACGAATAAAAAACGTTTATCTCGATTCACGATGAAAAGGAATCCATTTTTTTTTTTTTTTTTTTATTATTATTATTCGATTTAAGATCGAACGTGTTTAGTATTTCGTATGCGATTCGGAAAGACGAGAAATTTATTTGTAAATCGGTGGAAAATGATTTATATCGCGTTATTCGACTTTCTTTTTTTTTCTGACGCGTAAAATCGGCCGAATTGCCCCGTAACGAATTCCGATGAATTTATTGAGAGATCGATAATAAATGAGGCGTGTTATGATAGACAGGATATACTCTATACGAGTCTCGTGCTGCATTGGCGACAGGTGGCATTTCCGAGAGGTTATTGAGTTACGAAAGTAACTATCCGCATATACACACACACACTATAAATCCGTTGTAACGCTTTATCTGAAGGGAACGATTTTCCGTTCGAACGATTCGCCAATTACGCGTGGACAGGTAACGCGACTTACGTTGTACTTAAGATAACGCGTTGTGTCCTCCTGCACTTGTATCACATCGATGAATACGTGTCTCTACCGATGCGCGATGGAAACTCCGCGCAGGAAATAGTACCGTGAGCGACCATAAGGTATACTATAATATAAAACTTACTGTACGTCGCAGGGTTGATGTATCCGCTCTGCATTGCCCGGTCTTTAAATTCTCGTCTTTGCCCTTTTTTCATTCCTCTCTCGTTCCCGCATATAGACCTCTCGGCTCTACTTCCTTATTATTTTACGAGTTGTCAACGACCCGACGCGGTCGTAAAAAAAAAAAAAAAGCGCGCGAAAACTATTAACTGCTATACCTATTAACATCTATTAACTCTGAATACGTTTAAATATCCCATCGCGAATTCTGCGTGACGAATAAAGTTTATTAAATTTTATCTTGAAAAATTGTATTTTTTTTTTTTTTTTTTACGAAAGATTGTTGAACGTTCGATATATCGATCGAAACGACTTTTCACACGAACGTAAAAATGTTGCAGCCTATAGAAAGTTACGATTAACGCATTACAAGAATCGCGCCGCGTACTAGAATAGTCGGCAATTTTCCAACCTCGCAATAGTGAGATACACACACGCGTAAATAACCTCTCGAACAGAAACTCGCGCCTCGAATACGATGGAAAAATAAATCGCACCGTTTCGCGTATACAAAGAGAGGATAGTAAGTAGTAAAGGCAATGGGCTCTCTTGGTTTTCTAATGGAAATCGGTGGCACACGTTGCGCATACAGAGACTCTCGTTCGTACGGACTCGCTATAGCACACGGTCGGGGCACCTAGTCGAACGAGTGGACGGAACGCGCGATGAAACGCTTACTTACGAGTCTCGCGGCCAAAGAGCCCAACACACAAAACAAGCTTTCTAGATCTCGATTCCACGCGGTTATAGATGGGTTAACTCGAACGACGTTGGACTCTTCTTCGCGCGACGTTATTCCGGATATTCCGGATCCACCGTTGTGTCGAGATCCGGAATACCCGGTGTTTATACTACGCGAGTGGCGAAAGACTAAAGGTCGCTGGTTCGACGGAGCGCGGGAGATTAACTCCGTGACTCTAGGAAGCGAGTAGTATAAACATCGTAACGAGGATCGACGGGACTGGTTCGTGAAATAAGGATTGTGTGTCATGTGTGGGTTTTGTCGAAACGAGTAAGCCGCGGAAATAACAGTACGATGGGACGAATGAGAAAACTGGATAGCAGGATAAATATATACCGACATCGCGTATATGTAGCTTCGGAGAGCGTAAAAGCGGAAGGGCGAAGCCGTGACGCGTAATTAATTATTAATGAGCCCCTGCACTCCCACCTCACCCGGTAGGTCGTCGGTGTATATACAAACGTAGGCGAAGTGTTAAGGGTCGTCACGCCGGCTTTATAGACACATCACTGAGTCGAGCACTCCAGTGACTTCAATGCCGGGGGATATGCATCTCGGCGTCGAGACTTCACGGTTTAATGCTGTCGCGACGATAATAGAGAGTACATGCGGGATTGTAATTGATACAATTGGGGGCATTATTAGCATTGATAGATCGATGGATCTATCAACTGTCAACTACATATTTGTTTATTATTATCAACGTTGTAGTCTCATCGAGAAACTTTTGAAATAAATATTCTTTTATTTGACATTCATTCGAATAAATTTTTATTAGCGGTGATTGGTTTTTTGTTTTTTTTACTTTTTTTTTTTAAATAATATGCGTTTTTCAAGATTTTGAATAGTTTTAATGTGCAATTCTGAACAGCAGATTTTTTTTATTGTTACAAATATATCGTGAGTAGCTAATAAATCACGTCAATTAACGAGCCGTTAAGAAAACCGCGGTCACGTGATCGGAACTATCTTTGCTACTGGTCTTTTTGGAAGAGGCATCCCCGTTGCTGATCGTAGATTGTGCGCACTGTCGAAGTTTGAAAAATTGTGTATCATTATAAATCACTCGGCTTTCCCGCAACGGCTTTCTAAATGACTATCGCGCACTCATCAATATCTTTGCTCATCTCGTCGAGAAGCGCGGAATAATTTATAGGCTAATCAGCGAACCCGAGTCTTCGCAGCTCATCGATCTCCGCCCATAACCTCTTCTTCGTGTAACTTTGCAAACGAACTTTTCTTCGCGGAACTTTGTGTCGTCGACGGGTTTTTCGACTCTTTTTTTGAAACCCACAAAGAAATAGAGAAATCGCGAACTCAAATTTTCATTAATTTTTTTTGCTATATTCACGAATTCGGCACAAACAAAATGGCTTCTTTTTTTGCTAAATCGAATAAAGTGTCGACCCACGAAATTAAAGATCGAAAAAAAGAAAAATTTCAATCTACCAGCTGTTGGGATCGCGAGTTTCTGAAACTCAACTGTTCGTCATAACACCGATCTTTGTAAAAAAAAAAAAAACTAAACAAACTAAGTAAAACTCGTTTTACTCGTCTATCGATTGCAAAGTCGTAAGTGAAAAATTTTCAATGCAACCAGCTGTTACTATCGCGGGATCGCTGGGAGTTATACATACGTGTGTATAGTTTCGTGGTTAAGGTATTAGTGAGCTTTGCAATAGTTCGAGCATATAAGCGCGCAAGTTTACGTCGTGAAGCAAGGCAAACCAGGGGCATCGACGGGATACTTTCACTGGTCTCTCCCGAGTACTTTGGTTCGTTGGTTGCTCGTTGCCGCGGTTGCTGTGGGTTCTTACTCGGCGCTGCCCGATGGATCGGAGGTCAGTGCACCGCTGACCACAACTCCACCAGTAGGGGGCGGGAGGGGGGGGGGGGTATCTCGTGCGACGTAAGCTGCGCACGCATACGAGCGCATTTTCTATACACGTTGTCGAAGTAGTTTCGCTACCAGCATTATTCGACTAGTATAAAGAGAAACGACGATAAACATACACGTGCATAAATATATATGTATATATATATATATATTATATACATGTAAATACAGACTATAAACGATGCGGCACAGAGTGCACCGCCAACGCTAAGCTGCTTTACGCTTGCAAACTCGTTATCGTTTTTCACGCGCATTACAGCAGGCGACCATTTCAATACCTTCGCCATATGTGTTTTTCAGAAATTTGACGATTAATCTTTTTTTTCAAAAACGATTTTTCGTCGATTTCCTAATAAGATCGACAATCGATTTGTCGAGTAGTTAATGTAATTCGATATTATTAAGACGTTAGTTCTTGAAATCAACATATGGGAGAAGATAAGGTGACCGGTCCCGTCGACTCGAATCGATTCGAGAGGCTGTACTGTATTTCAAATAGACTCCGAACGGCGAGTGTTTATACACTCAGCTCTATTATATCGTACACGCATGACGAGAAGCGATGTTCAGTGTGGCGTTGACGAGGAGTCATGAAAATCGACTCGAATGAAGTATCTACTTAAAATGTTGTAATACGAACCACCAACGTTTTATTATGTTTGTTATGGAACTATAATGAGACGATTCCGATGACTTGTAACGAGACGATCGACGCAGGAAGAAAAGTATATATTTATATAAAGGTTTATTAAAAAAAAAAATAAAAATTTTTGGTGATATTTCGTTTTCGGATAATAATAATAATAATAATGAAAGTCTGAATTAAATTGTATCACCTTAATTTTTTGTGGGGTTAAGTCATTTATTTCGTAATTTTCGTAAACATTCCTTACAGAAATATGATATAAGACGAAATCGAAAAAAAAAAAAAAAAAAAATTCGGTGACTCGTCACCTAACAAAGTAGCATTAGTAAGGATGAGTTGTCTTCTCGCTAAGGCGCAACGTAATAGCTATAGAAGATTAGTCCGACTTTATTATGATTCACTGTGACACTGCAGGTAGAGACGATGCAAATTAAGAGTGTTTAGGTAATCCTCTCGAATGCCGAGACTCGGATACGGTACAAGCGGCAGACGACAAAGTTTTTTTTTTTTTTTTTTTTTTTTTTTTTTTATCATTTGTACGTAAAATACGTTTTTTTACAGTTTCTTCTTTATACAGAGATATATATAGAACGGTTATTGAATCTGATGAGATTGTATTTGAATTAAATTAACGTCCGCGCGATCGACGATGCCAACTCTATCCTCTTCCCTGAGAACGCGCTGCACTGGATTCTCGTCTTCATCATCGTTTCTCGTGAGATTGGTTACGAGAGTCGAAGGAGCGCGCGGTACTGATTAGTCGAGCCGCGCTTTTGAACCTGAAGCCCCCGAGAGGCGGAGAGGTTTTATCTCACGTGTAGCACACTTTCAATGGCGCAACGATTAATGCACTTCCTCAACACTCCGCTACCTTTCGTCTCCGTAAATACTGGAATAACTCCGTTATATCTCTAAATATATATCTAGAACACTCGTAACCCATTTTTCTTTATTAATTTAAAAGTGCAAGTAAAAAATGTTATTAAATAAATACGATACGGAAAAAAAAAAAAAAACAAAATGGTCGCTGCGGACGGAATTTTTTTTTTTTTTTTTTTCAACGGCACATATAAATTACTTTCAAGATTACGGGATCTCTTTCTCGGTTCGCCTACCGTTTAGAAGTTATCTTCGATAAAAAAGAAGATCGTAAAATACGTATGTAGAAAGAGGGAATTTATCAACGAATTTCAAAGCGGCTTTTCTGTATGCTGAGGTCGTAAGGTGAGAAAATTCCGATCGGCAGCTTTCCCTCGATGGATCGCGGTCATCGGGATCAAGAAAGTATACGATCGGTGAGCTCTCCTCGTGTACGTGGGAAAATTCATAGTACGAAAGTCATTTCATTAATTCGCCAATTTATGGCTGCAATACATAGCGAAGAGGCCGAAGAATCCACTTTCGTTTCAACTACTAGGTACACATAAACATCGCGACAAATACATCGCGAAAACCCGATTCCCGGACTATTCTCTCTCGTTAATCACGCAGATAGAACATTGAACATCGCAATAATAATGCGATATTAATGATTTCGTTGTGTTTCAAAATGTTTTAGACTGCACGGCTCGTACGAGGCGTTGAAATACGGTACCTTACTGGACGGATTATCCGATCTAACAGGTGGAATAACCGAAAGTATCGCCATACGACAGGATCCGACTGGATGCGGACGCGCGTTGACGAAACTACTCGACATGACTTCACTCATAACTTGTACCGTTAACAACAATTCGCAACAACAAATACGCACGAGTACTGAAAAATTGGCGAATGGCATACAAATGGGTATAAATTACAGACTTTACGCGATTGAAAGGGTGAGTCGATTTCGGCATAATAATGCAAAAAAAAAAAAAAAATTCCTCTTAGGAAAGGTATCGTTACATTTCGAATCAAAAGTGAAGTTTAAAGAAAATTTTAAATACTTTCTAATGGAATAAAAATCTGAAAAAATAGTGAATAATATGAAAAAAAAAAAAAAAATCCTTTCTATTCAGAAAAATTAACAACTCAATTTTTGTTAATAAAAAATATTCGTTTACCAAATGATTTGTTAAACAATTTTTTTAATTAATTTGTTAATAACTTTTTGGAATTATTATTGTGAAAAATCAATTTTTTTAACACCTTGTGGTCAAAATTTTTCAGATTTTTGTTATTGGAAAAAAATTTTAATTGTCTCCGAATCTCACCTTTCGTTGGGAATGTAACGTTACACCCTTTTTCATGGATGAGAAATGGAGATATGACGCTAATTATGATACTATTATTTTTTTTAATTTTGTTTAACTAACTAACGGAATTAATTTTATTCTGTCTGCAGGTGGAAACTTTTAGTGGTGAAGCAGTTCAACTCGTAAAATTGAGAAATCCTTTGGGTCCCGGTGGGGAATACGTTGGCGCATGGACGAGGGGCGGTCTGGAATGGGACGAAGTTCCGCCTGCCGAAAGAGAACGTCTCGCTGTGAGAAATATGGCCGAAGGCGAGTTTTGGTGAGTAATATTTTTAACAAAAACTTTTTGCGCCGAAATAGATGAAATATCGATTTAAAAAAAAAAAAAAAAAAAAAAAAAAATTAAACTGCTTATTGTCGTATTATTGTCATTGAAATACGATACTCCGAATATCAATAAAATACCGAAAAAATACCGCCTCTGTAATGATTTCATTGTCGAAACAGAGGATTTTCGATAGTTAAAAAAAAAAAAATTTCGGTTAAAAAAAAAAGTTTCAAAACCCCGCGATGATTTTTTTTGAATTTTTTTTTTTTTTTTTATCTTCATATCCTCTTATTATTCCAATGGTTTGATTGTGATGAATTTATAAACTCCAAATCCTTGACGATAGAAATTTCGGCGCACAAAGATTAAAAGCATTGAATAACAATTGATTTTTTAATATTTTTTTCAGGATCTCGTATTCCGATTTCGTCAAAACATTCACGCATTTGGAAGTCGTGCATCTTGATGCCGAAACCTCAAGGGACGAGCCTTCCTTGCATAGTAAACACACGTGGCAAATGAAACTTTACCAAGGAAGTTGGAGGCGAGGAGTCACCGCGGGGGGTTGTCGTAATAATCAGGGTGAGCAAATCTCGAAAAAAAAAAAAAAAAATTAAAAAAAGCAATATAACAATATTATCCGTAAAATTACGAGTTTTGCATTTTTTGCGATTTTTTCGCGGTTTTTTTCACTAATTTTTATTATTTCTTCATTACCGACAGATACTTTTCACATAAATCCCCAATTGCATCTGATACTCAGCGAAATGGAAGAAGTTATAGTATCCCTCAATCAACATTCGATAATGGAACCGAAAGTAATCGGTTTCACTGCCTATACATTGCCGAAAAACAATACGGAATCGATAAACAAGCAATTCTTCAAAAAGAACAAATCTCTCGTTAATTCGCAATACACGAACAGTCGGCAAGTCAGTCACAGATGCCAACTGGAACAGGGAGGGTATTTATTGGTCCCTACGACCTTCGAACCGACGCAGGAAACGAGTTTCACTCTCAGGGTTTACAGCAGTAAGCCACTGAAGCTAAAGTGAGTTTTCTTTACCGACAATACGGGAGTCTCGTCCTCCGGTCGCCTCTACTATTTCTATTTCTATTTCTATTTCTTCTTCTCTAACGATTAATTAAAAATCTCTACGGTTACTTTTGCACGTTATTATTCGATTTTTCTTTACAACAGATTACTTGACACGCCGCCTTCGTTGATGAAGTCCGCGATAGTCAAAGCACCGGCTCTCGAGGGCAAAGGCTTTTCTCAATACGAAGCCGTATTTCTGCAGCTCGCCGACGAGCATAGAACAGTCAACGCTTTCGAACTTCAAGAACTGCTCGAGGCGTGTCTTCCCAACGGTAAATATCTTCGTGTTTTTCTCTCCTTTTTTTTTTTATGTACATTTTTGCGGAATGATATCCATGCAATGGAATGTCGCTAATGCACGTCGTTTTTTTTTTTTTTTTTTTTTTTTTTTCATATCTTTTGCTCAGATTACATCAAGAGTTGCGCTTGCATGGAGGTTTGCCGCCAAGTTGTCCTCACGATGGATGTATCCTTGAGAAACGCGAGAATTTTTGTATTTTATTCGCTCTCAGTGTTTTTTTTTTTTTTTTTTTTTTTACACGATTTACAAAATCATTCTACGAATTCCTTAAACATTGCTAAACAGAGTTCGGGAAGCGGTAGACTAAAGTTCAACGACTTCAAAGACCTCATGTGCAGTCTGAAGTATTGGCAAACGGCGTTCAAGAATCACACGAAGGAAAAGACTGGAATTTTAAAAGCCGAAAGGCTCCGCGACGCTCTACTCGAAGTCGGTGAGTTTCGTTGATTAATTAACGACGGAAATTCGACGATAACGTTCTTTAACGCGAAATGTTGGAGTTAAGATGATAATACATTGGATTTTTAGGTTTTCAATTGAATACCGACGTTCTATCGATTCTGATACTACGATACATGCGGAAAGACGGTACGCTGAGGTTCGGCGACTTTGTCTCCGCGATATTGCATCTCAGCGATGCATTCGGTGAGTTTCCATCGTTCATTTTTTTTTTTCGAATTACAGCAACAAAACTGCTATTATAATTGCATAGATGAGTGCAATTTTAATAAAAAAAAAAAATTTACTGTCCGAATAGGAATTTTCGAAAGCAAAGATCCTCTGCAGAACGGCACAATCAAACTTAGTCTGTCGGAGGTAAATATTTAATTAAAAAAAAAAAAAATTCATCGCTACGCGCTGTTTAAGATACGCGAATCGATTGAATCGTCTATCGCGCGTCGATCGCTATTTCCGTTTCGGGACGCGAAACGAATGGCAATAATTTACATTAGCATTGAGGATATTCTTTGTTTCAGTGGCTACGATCGTCGCTGATGTGCTGAAATTAAAATATTTTTTCGATTCCGAGATATCGACGGCGCATCTGTAAATACATTTTTTTCCGGCGAAAATTAGCTTTCGCACGCCATAAAAAAAACGAAAAGTAATAATCAATGTCCTCCCCGTTCCCTTTAATGAATGTATAATATAATTTCTTCCATTCCCATCCCCATCGAGATATCTACTGCCCCCACCATCCCTTATCGATACCGATAATGACGTAAAATAGATACCTTTAGTAACTTATAAGAAAAACCTTTATGTATATTAAAATCTGTATATCTAATAAGCGAATAAGAAGCGAACGATAAATATATGTTTATTTTGTATTATAATAATAACGCGTTGATTAATATGAGTTTAATAGTAAAAAAAAACAAAATGAATGATACAAAAGTGATGTGGAGAATTATTTATCGCACCTTAAGCTTCATAAAGCGATTTTCTCGGTATTTACACTTTAATAAAGTTATATAGCTTTCGATACTAAAATTATCAGTATAATTACCATTTAAAAAAATCGCGTTGATCGTTCGAAATTATTGAAAAAAAAAAAAAAAAAAAAAAAAAAAAAAACAAATTCGATTCGTAAATTGCGTTTATTACAGCGCCGCGAATACCCATTCGAGTAATTCACAGTCAACAGCGCGTTGAAAGTTACATTAAACGTTTGAAATTAAATTATCGTAAAATTAATTGAGTAAATTCGCTCATTATTTCGCGCGAAATTTGCGTCATACAATATACATATTTTTTTGGAATTCCATGTACAGTGGCATTACAAAGAAATGAATAATCAATCGAATATATCTCCCGTTTCAGACGATACCTGAAGTTTATTAAGTTCATTGACACATCTCGCAGTCTAAAATCTTCGAATTACTTGAAAATTACAGATTAATGAATATATATATATATATATATATATATTAATAAAATTTGCAAATTCCGTCGATGCAAATTACAATCTTTTTACTTTGCACCGTTTTTCGAGAAAAATTGATCCCCTATTCAGCCTCTTTATGTACAGAGTCTTGCGGCCATTCCGACGAGAATGCGAATAACTTTTTTTTAGATTCTTCATTACAAGAACATTTTTTTAGAATCTCTACGATTAAATGAAAAAAAAAAAAAAAAAAAAAAAAAAATGCTTAGATTACGAAGTTTACGCATTAACGGCGATCAATGCACAAATGCAGTCGTTTCGCGGTGATTTTTTTTTTTTTTTTTTTGGAGCATTGGCAAGATGAAGAATGGATAAATGCTACCGGAAGTAAGTACGACAATGTAGCGATGCGTCAGACTTTACTCTGCAATAACAAGACACGTACGATCTATCGATTTATTGCCAATTTTACGTCTTACCGAAGAGACTTATCAGAAATGCAACTCCGATCGTGTAAACTACAAAAAAAAATCATCGGATACCTCCCGCGCACATGTCGAATATATATGACTTCAATGATTCGTATGAATTTTCGAGAGTTGTGAATACTAATAAATCGATAATTAAATTTTTTTTGCTCGCATTAGATATTAGGATCGCGTTCTGTTTTTCGGGTGCGAATAACGATACAGTATTCTCATTAATTCATTCATTCTTTTTTTTTTTTTTGCATACAAAATCACGATAAACCACGATGACGACAACGAAATACGCGCTTTAGCGCGTCAACGTTACATATTTATTATAGTAAATTGTGAAAAAAAATGAAAAAAAAAAAAAAAAAAAAAATTTCATGTTTAATGATTTATATTTATCCCAAAGCATTTTTTTATTCTAATATCTGAAGGGACGCCGGTAGCAGCAGAGACATACGAGGATCAAAATATGTATACTGAATCTGACACGATTCTGGCACATGATTACAGCCGAAATCTAACGTAACTTCATCTCGAATATAATAAGAATGCATTTTAAACGAAGGCGTGGATTGGAATATTTTTTTCGCTAAACTATTTTCGTTAAATAATCTGTTTGAAAGGTCCGTTCGAGTTTTTCAATGATTTTTTTACGTACAATGAATTAATTACCCTTTTGAAGCGCACCTCGCGTTGTTTTTGTTAAATAATCTGTTCGTAAACTCCGTTCGACTTTTTCAATGATTTTTTTTGCGTACAATTAATTAATTAATCCTTTGAAGCGCATCTCGTGCTTTTTTTGTTAAATGATCTGTTCGTAAGCTCCGTTCGAGTTTTTCAATGATTTTTTTACGTACAAATGATTAATTAACCCTTTGGAGCGCACGTTGTGTTATTTTTGTTAAATGATCCGTTCGAAAGCTCCGTTTGAGTTTTTCAATGATTAATTAACCTTTTGAAGCGCACCTCATGATGTTTTCGTTAAATGATCTGTTCGTAAGCTCCGTTCGACTTTTTCAATGATTTTTGTTACGTACAATGAATTAATTAACTCTTTGAAGCGCATCTCGTGCTATTTTTGTTAAATGATTCGTTCGTAAGCTCCGTTCGAGTTTTTCAATGATTTTTTTACGTACAAATGATTAATTAACCCTTTGGAGCGCACGTCGTGTTATTTTTGTTAAATGATCCGTTCGAAAGCTCCGTTTGAGTTTTTCAATGATTAATTAACCTTTTGAAGCGCACCTCATGATGTTTTCGTTAAATGATCTGTTCGTAAGCTCCGTTCGACTTTTTCAATGATTTTTTTACGTACAATGAATTAATTAACCATTTGAAGCGCATCTCTTGCTATTTTCGTTAAATGATCTGTTCGTAAGCTCCGTTTGAGTTTTTTAAATGATTTTTGTTACGTACAATTAATTAATTAACTCTTTGAAGCGCATCTCGTGTTATTTCCGTTAAATGATCTGTTCGTAAGCTCCGTTCGAGTTTTTCAATGATTTTTTTTACGTACAATGAATTAATTAACCCTTTGAAGCGCACCTCATGCTACTTTCATTAAATGATCTGTTCGTAAACTCCGTTCGAGTTTTTCAATGATTTTTGTTACGTACAATGAATTAATTAACCATTTGAAGCGCATCTCTTGCTATTTTCGTTAAATGATCTGTTCGTAAGCTCCGTTCGAGTTTTCAATGATTTTTTTTACGTTATAATGATTAATTAACTCTTTGAAGTGTTTCTCGTTAAATTATCGAATTGTTGAAAATGTTCGATGAAACTTTTTATTTAAGAAGATTGCCGTCCCAACGCAATGAAAGAAAAACCAAAAGAACCGCCGAAAAATGTGCTTCAGAGAGTTAACGTTTCGAGGTAATATTTTCGTAATTACAAGTATAAATGATACGCCCTTCCGGCGCTGAATTAACGATATCAATTATAGGCCCGCGTTACGTACGTATATAAAGTATAGCGTTCATAAACTTTGGCATCACTAAATTATACTCCATTGACCACGAAAAACTGTATCATCAAAGTTTCGAAGTTTCGATCGAAACGCGACAAAGTTTAATCGTAAGATACCGGCGATCCAAATTCACACATTCGTTTCAATATAAATAACGGAAGGCATCCGGTACAGTAAACGGGTTTTTTTTTTTTCTTTCAAACATAAAATGCGACGCGACAACTTTCATGCAATGCGATGTTATTAACGATTCCCTATTTCCAAAATGATTCACAAATACGATACAATCTTTGTATGCATCGCGCGATTCAAGATGATTTTGTTTTAATTGAAATTTTAGTGGCCAATGAATAGACGTGAGGAAACTCGTGTACAGCTAAGTACACGATGCCTAAGTACACCATTATAGCCATTGTGAGAAACAAATCGAAGACCGCTGGTTTCACACTGAAAAAAAAAAGAAAGAATAATTCAATAAATTTTTCGATAAAACGTTACAATATTTTTACGAATAAAGAAATATTTGTACCTATAAACGTTCATATTAGTCTTCGTAACGTCGTAAAAGACAAACTCGGGATCGCGTTTGTCGGGAGTGTGAAGAGTGATTTTCACGTCACCGAGATAACGAGACATCGCCTCGTGGAGGGAATTGACTAGAGGATCGTTCTTATCGGCTAACAGAGAGGCGGCTCTCGGCTGTGAGGTCAAATAATTTAACCACAACGCTAAAGAGTCCTTTGAAATCGCCTGAAAAAAATTAAAAAAAATTATATCGATGAGTCTAAAGCAATTAACGAATTTATAGTCTTACGACTGAATTTTTTTTTTTTTTTTTTTTTTTTTCGGAATTTAATAGATTTTTATATTTTTACCTCTGCATTCCCGAATATATGACTTGCGCTCAAGTTATACATGTGTTGCGCCAACGTCTCGGCGACGATTTGCGTGTGTCGATAAAGTCTATCCAATTGGCCGCTTTTCGTCGTGTCGAGAATAGACATGCGGCCGGCATCGTCGTGACTCTTTAACGTTGATAAGGTTGCAGCTGGTAATCTCTTTATGCTGTATCTCTCGTGTTCCCATGCGAGTGTTTCCTCGGCGAGATTAATTTTTTTATGGATCCCCTCGACGCTAATAGAATGCATTGACTCCGCGACGTTCTTGAGGTTTCTGTAGAAAAGACCACCTGACGAGTTTTCCTTCGGTGGCTTCGAGACGTGAACGTAAAGATTTTCCGATGCTGAGAGAGAATCCAAGCAGATCACGTAAGCAGCATCCTGCAAATTATCAATTATTGTTTAAAGTTTATTTTACGCAATTGCGCAATCGGCAGAATTTAGATAATGGGATTTCCATTTACTTGAATAATCGATCCCTCGATACCGTCGAGTTGATCCTCAAGCCACTTTTTGCTTCCCTGATAATTCAATTTTCCGGCTCCGGTCAATACAAATACTAAATTGTAATGGGGTCGCGAACGACTGATAGCGTAAAGAGCCGAAAATATTCTCGCGAGTTCCAGTAACATTGCGACTCCGGATGCGTTGCTTTCCGCTCCGAAAGACAATTCCTGTTGTATTGAGAAAAAGAAAAAAAGTTATTTTAACGAGAAGCACTACTTGTGAAAAGTGATGGTTAACATCCGGTGGATTTATGAGGAGTTTTGGAAGATCGAGAATTGTGAGGATTGCAGACTCACCGGCGCTACTCCAGCGCTGTCGTAATGCGCGACCACTGCGAAAGTCGGGATTTTCTCTTCGGCTCCCGATCCCGTCAATTTACCTTGCAGAGTCGCCACTTTTGCTTCGGTTTTGGCAACTGCCTGACCGGAAGCAACAACCACTTGGTAACCACTGGCGGAAATGGAGTTTATCATCGCTTCCATTGCTGAGCCTTTCTTATCGTCACCCGTAAAACTGTGTGTTATATCGTCCAAAATAACTTGGAGATCCGTGTTCCAGTGGGTAAAGTACACGGGAATCGTTGTTTCGGGACCGTAAATCATGGATTCTTCCAATGCCATGATATGCTGTAATTTGAGTTTTTAAAAATTGAAAAAATATCGTGAATTTTGTTGGGATCTTGTGGAGATATTCTCTTAAACAGATTTCTGTGCAATTCAAATTGCAAGTCGATAATAATGTCGTAAAAAATTGAAAGACATTTTCCGAACTTTTCCGGAACATTTTTGGGATATTTAAGTAAAAACAGATGAAAAGAGAATTAATAATATCGATTTCTCTATTTAAAGATAAATACAAAGCATGTGATTGACTTAGTGGATCACAGGAATATCGACTAAAAGATCGAAAAAGAACCAAAGATTTTTTAAAATATACAGGAGACATTAAAAAAGTAAGAAAAAGTCGAAATTTAAGGGAAACAAAAAAAAAATTGCAAAACCATCAAAAATATTTTAGAAAATTTCAGGACTTTTCCAGAACCACTACATACACTGAGAAAAATTATTAGTTTGGTCTTCAAGTATCTTTTACTGCATTGGCACATTTTTTGTTGGTACAGCAAAAAAGAAAAGAATTTTGCAGTTCACGCAAAAAAATTACTGGTACAGCAAAATTTTTGTGACCAAACTAACGATTTTTCTCAGTGTATAAACGGCATAATGATAAATCGTATGAAATAAAAAAAAAATTAGCGCTTATTTCATGGGTATAGCGATGAAAAAATTATAGAAAACGGCGGTATTGGAAATTCTTGGATAAACATTAATTATTTACCTGTTCTTCTTCCTTGGATAGATTTTTCATATCTTTTGGCAAAACTATCACCAGAGCTCCGACTCTGCTTCTCACAGACTGAAACGCATCCGGCGCAAGATCCATCGCTCGCACAATGACGCAGTGTCTCGATGTGCTCCATCCCGTCAGAGACCGCGCTTCCAAAGACACAGCGGTGCTCCGACATCCTATCGTGAATTAAAACGGCATTACATCGCGATTTTTTTAAAATAAAAGGTTTCTTCTATTACCAAAGGATACATACCGTGTGGTACTCCATGCAAGTCATACTGATGCATACGATAAACCGGGAATTCATGAGTCGCGGCGACCGGATTAACCGGCGAGATAATAATAAATATCGGCAAAACTATGAGTAAATAGTATGGTAGATAACCCCGACAAAGTTCGGCAAAACTGTCGCACTCTTCGACCCACATTTTTTATTCGCCGATTTTTGTTATGTTAGAAAAAGAAATAAAAAATTCAACACTACGGACACAATATAACTGTTCACTATCGTTCGTTTTCTAACCAACCCCGAGGTCTCAACAAAGTACAAGAGAACTTAACGTAGTTACGTGATCCATAATTAAATCACTTTTCGTCTTATTACACACGAATCGTGAGGATCAAAGACGTGGTGGGTTTATTGAATTTCTCTGATAACCTAAATATGTCGTTTAAATGTCAATGACGACGGTAGATGGCGTTTGGTCATTATTCCAGAGTCGCATGTGTGTGCTCTCGCAATGGACATATATGTAAACCGAACTTGCTGCAGGTTTGAACTTGTCAGTCAGAGATTGAGAGTTCAGAGTGCGTTTCACGGCCGGCTGATAACGGCATGTCTAGAATTTCGCCGCAACCGAATGGATTAACGGAATATACAAAACTAATAAAACTGTACATATAAGCTTTTTTTGTTGTTGTCGATACACGTGTGAAAAAAATAATTAACAAATCGCGGTAATCACGTTTATGTACTTAAACATGTGTTAACGAAACTGCATGTGACGACAATAACAACTTGTTGCCCAAATTTTGTATGAACGCCGGAAATAAAAAATCTCTTTGTGGGTTTCCAAAACATCGATGTATTTTCCATAGATTCTCGGGTTCATCGTTTTGAACAATCATGTCGAGAATCCGTAAATTAGCGATAAAGGGAATACGAAACTTCGACGACGAGACAGAAGCGACAACGATCAAATTCTCTCGTCCGTTGACACTGATTCTCGGCCCAAATGGCACCGGTAAAACAACGATAATCGAGTGCCTACGATATGCCCTGAGCGGCGAATATCCACCGGGATCAGACAAGGGAAAGGCATTTATTCACGATCCAACGTTAAAAAAATTGCCATCCGTGAGTAGTATATTCATTTATTTGGTAAAATCAACTTTTTTTAAAAAAAAAAATCATACAATAGTAAATTCTCATTCTCTTTTTAAAATTCGATTAGAGACAATTGATAAGAAATGAATATTGATTATTTGTCAATACCAAGATATTTGCAAAAAAAAAAGTTTTAATATGATTTTCTTAGGTACAAGTAAGAGGCAACGTCAAGGCGGAGATAGAAGATTGTCAGGGTGAACGGTACGTTGTCTCGCGGACTATTCAGGGTACGCAAAATCGTGAAAAATTCAGTTTCACGACTTTGGATGGCACTATATCAAAACACGATAGGAGAACACAAAAGGTAACCATAATTGTGCCAATAGTAACATTGTTATTGAAAAAAAAAAAAAAAAATGTTTTTGCAGATAGTTGCGTACACATCGCGATGCGGCGACATAAATATCGAAATGATGTCGATAATGGGAGTTTCAAAAGCAATTCTAAATTTCGTGTTGTTTTGTCATCAAGATGATGCAAATTGGCCATTCGAAACGGGAAAAAAATTGAAGGAGCGTTTCGACGAAATTTTCGAAACAACAAGATACAACAAAGCATTGGATTGCATCAGGAAATTAATGAACGAAAAAAAACAAGAAATGAAGAGTCTGGCGACCGAAAAAAAATATCTCACCGCAATCGTGGAAGAAGTTGAATCGAAGCGAAAAAAACTCCGGGATTTCGAGGCGAGAAGAGAGGAAACGACAAACAAAATTCAGGTTCTCACGGAAGCGCTTATCCCCATAAACGATCGTTTGGCAAAGATAAAAGAATTGGAAACGGAATATTGCAAGTGGCAAATCGACGGAGGTGCGTCCTTTGAATTTTATTACTCTCGAAAGTATTCCAAAAACGACGATAATACTTGTTGCAGAAAAGAAAAAGATGGAATACAAACACGCGACGAAACAGATAATGGAACTGAAGGCGAATATAAAAGAGTTGTACAAAGGCTCGACTACGGTATTAAGCAACGAAATAGCGTCTTACGACGATATACTACTTGGAAAGAATAACGAAATTGTTGAAGTAATTATCAACTCTGATAATCGATTTATCGATATCTATAAAAATCGAATATTACTTTTTTTTTTCCATTATCCATGCGATTTATCGATATCTATAAAAATCGAATGTTACTTTTTTTTTCCATTATCCATGCGATTTATCGATATCTATAAAAATCGAATGTTACTTTTTTTTCCATTATCCATTCGATTTATCGATATATATAGAAATCGAATGTTACTTTTTTTTTCCATTATGCATTCGGTTTATCGATATCTATAAAAATCGAATGTTACTTTTTTTTTTCCATTATCCATTCGATTTATCGATATCTATAAAAATCGAATGTGACTTTTTTTTTTTTCATTATCCATTCGATTTATGAGTTTTGCTAACAAAACACCTGTTGTTCGGTTTAACAGTTGGAACGCGAGTTGCGAGACTCGTGCGAAAAGGAAACAAAAATATCCGATCGTATTGCCGAAAGGCGTGTTACCGTTGGTACTTGTAGACAGCAAATGCTCGACCAAACGGTGAGAATTGTCCAACGAAACGATACCTTGAGAGATATGCTCGCCGCTTGGGATTTGAATGAATCGATCGCAACCGATGTAACGGAGACGGGTAAAGCAACTTCGGTAGACGTCAACAAAAATCGAATATAAATTGTCCATTGATAAAATTTTATTCGATAGATGCCGTTAATATGATTAAAAGTTTCGAGGACCGACTTCGTCAGATGGAACGAGAAATAGAAGCGAAAAGAGCGGAACAAGACAGAGAACAGGAACGACTGCAGAGAAAAGTTAATAACTTGAGTACCGAGAGATCGACGATCGAATCTCAGTTGGCGAACAATGAAAGTGAATTGATGAAAACCAAAGCAGAGATTCGCGCGAATCAGGCGTTACTGAAGCAGGTATCTCTTTTTTTTTTTTTTTTTTTCATTTATTTCATTAAAATTTGAAAGTAAAAGTTGGATGATAATAAGACTGCAAATTTTACAGTCCGGTGCAATGGAAGAACAACTGAACGAAGTTGACGCGAAGCTCGACGAGGCAAACGGAAAACTCGTCGAATTGAACAGAACCCTCGACATCGACGGTCTCAATCGTAAAATGCGCGAAGCAACCGTAAAAGAAGAGGAATTCGACATCGAATACAATCGTCTCGATAAAGAAATAACTCAACTACGCGAACAAAGTTCGTTGCACATCAAGTTGGAAACTTGTCAGTCGGAGTTAATGGACAAAGAAAAGGAATTGCAAGCTTTGCGGGAAAAACACGGCGATACTTTGAGAATGTTGTTGGGTGACAAAAATTTCTCTGAGATAAACATGATGAACACAATGAACGAAGTGCAAAACATATTGGTACTTTTAATTGCAAATAAATAACCAATTAATTTTTTTTTTATTTAAAATATTTATTAATGGGAAAATCCGATTTGTTTTTGTTTTTTTTTTTTTCAGAATAAAAGAGTACAAAATATTAGAAAAGAGATCGAGACGAAGCAATACGAAGCAATGAAATTCGAAACTTCTGTAAAGCATCAAAAGCAGGAATTGGGGAAGAAAGAACTCGAAATCGAAAGTAAAATGCCTGTCGAACGATTTAGTTTTCAATTTTCTTAATATTTTTGTTTCTTAATTTTTAATTTTTGTTTTTTTTTTGAGCAGATGATAAAGACAGATTATCTCTGCAGTGCAAAGATTACACTAATTATAGAGAAGTACTCGCCTTGCATTCGAAGAAAATAAAGGATCTCGAGGACAAGAGAGGAATGTACGCTTATCAAGGTGCCGCCTACAAGGAATACATAAAAACGTTAACCGAACCAGAACCGTGTTGTCCGTTGTGCCATCGAGGATTTCAGAGTTCCAACGATGCGACAAAACTTGTAACAGAAATGCGAAAAGATATGAGCGGACATCCCGATCGTTTGAAGAATTACGAGAAGGAGTTAGCGATGCAACGAAAGAAATACGATGCGTTGCTGCAGCTGCAGCCAATCGTCGATAAAATCGAAAATTTTGAACGAACCGAAGTTACCAAAATGAAGTAATTGTATTCGAGACGAAAAAATACTAACTTTCTATTTTTTAAAAATAATTCATTTATCGCTTCATTATAATTCAAAAGTCAATATTTTTACGAAACTTTTTTTTTTTTTTTTTTTTTTTTTTTTTTTTTTCTTTTTTTTTTTTCAATTAATGAAGACAAGAAATAGAAGAGGGGATCGAAGGCTTAGAATTTTCGCGACAGAGAGTCAAACGTCTACAAGATTCGATGGCAGAACCCGAGAAAAAATTATCCATTTGCAAAGGAATGATCGGTGATATGGCGCTTTGGGATCGTTATACCGATGAAGTCGATGTGATCAATGCCTCTATCATCGAGTTGCAAGATCAGCTGCGAAGCGCAGGTCAGTAAATTCCTACGGTTATCGATTAAATAATCGTTTATGTTACGTTTACAACGCTTTAATTTTTTTTCGATAGGATTGACGACCGATAAGACGATGCAAGAGGCCGAAATGGAACAAAATCAGCTGCAACAGCTGCTGAAAAAAACTCGCAACGACATTAAAACGTTGCAATCGACGATAAACTCGCGAAACGACGAACTCCGTCGTGCGACTGAAAGTAAAACGAAACTATTGGAAGAACAGTTGCGAATTCACAACGAAATGCAAGATATAAAACAGGCGAAAGAATCATTGGAAGGTCTGCGGGACAAAGAGAAAACAATTTCGGAAACAATCCGAAAACAAGAGGAGCGTTTGGCGGATTATGAAAAACAGCTGGAAATCGCCGTTAAAAATTTAGAACGCGTTAAGGTGAGTTGACGAGCAGCGAAAATTTTTCGATTTCGATGATTCGTCGAATCGCCAAAAAATAACGAATTTCTTTCGAAATGTTTGCAGCAAGAATTTCGTCTGAAACAAGAATCCGATAGAAAAACAATTCGCGAACACACCAAAGATTTGGACAAATTGAATTCGATTCAAGTTGACGTCAAACAGTTTCTTTCGCAAAATATCGAAGAAAAATTGAAGCTTATCGAGGAGCAGTTGGAAAGTGCAGAGAGAATGGCTGCGAAATTCAAAAACGAAAGAACGGTACGCGAGACGAAATTATCGAAAATGCGGGAAGACGTGCGATTTCACGACACTGCGAAGAGGGATTTGACGGATAATCTATCGTTGCGACGCATCGAAATTGAAGCCGCAAATCTGAAAAGCGAATATCACGAATTAAAAGAGAAACTCACGGCAACGGATTACGCGACGGTATCGAAAGATCGCAAAAGCTTGTGCGACCGTCGAGATAACACGGAACGCGAGGTATTGATGATTAACTTTTGAAATAACGAATTGCATAGTGTGTCGTTTTGGAAATACCAAAAAAAAATATATATATATTACACGACTGACGACTATATCTTTTCAGAGAAATAAAGCGCACGGTATCGAAGAAGAATTGGCGAAGAATGTCGCGGATCTAACGCTGGAGTTACAAAAAAGCGATAATATTCGCGCGAACGAGAATTTCACAAACAAATGCGCGGAATTAGCGGTAACGTAAACCACATTTGCCTTCAAAGAAAAATCACCTAATTTTTTCGTTGAATCCGTAATAATAAATGATTTTTCTTCGTTCAGATATGCCGCAAAAGTGTCGACGATTTGCATATGTATAGCAAAGCGCTGGACGCCGCAATGATAGAATATCACGAGGAGCGTATGAATACCGTTAATAAAATAATGAAAAAATTGTGGGATTTAATTTACAAGGGAAGCGACACCTCTTCGATACAAATCCGAACCGAGGCGACGACCACAAGTGTCGACGCAAGGAGACAATTCAATTATAAACTCGTGCAAATAAAACACGGCGTCGAAATGGATATGAAAGGCCGATGCAGCGCCGGGCAAAAAGTAAATCATTTCGTATAATTCTCTTACTCGTCAGTACTCGATGAATATCGGAAAATTTAATGCGATTTTACTTTATTGAAGGTTTTGGCTTCCATAATTCTACGCTTAGCATTGGCTGAAACTTTCTGCGAGAAATGCGGAGTACTGGCGTTGGACGAACCCACGACGAATCTTGACGAGGAAAACTCCAAAAGTTTGGCTGATGCGCTTCACAAGTAAAATAATGTTTTGATTTATTCGGATCGATCGATTAATTATTTAATTGATTATTTACTGATTTATTGATAAATTTATTGATTTATTGATGATTTTATTGATTCATTTATTAATTTATTGATTTATTCATGAATTTATTGATTTATTGATGATTTTATTGATTCATTTATTAATTTATTGATTTATTCATGAATTTATTGATTTATTCATGAATAAATCAATAAATTGATGAATTTATTGATTCATTTATTAATTTATTGATTTATTGATAATTTATTGATTAATTACTATTTATTGATTTATTGATTAATTACTATTTATTGATTTATTGATTTATTGATTTATTGATTAATTACTATTTATTGATTAATTAATTGATACTTTCTCTCCATTTCATTATTCGATTCCAGTCGACGAGAAATTCGTTAATTCTTTTCCATCTTTGTGAATTTAATAGATACGTAAATCTCCGAAAGTTGGAAAGAAATTTTCAACTCATCATCATCACTCACGACGAGTATTTCATCTCCGAACTCGGACAGCTGAGTAGTAACAATTCCTATTACGAATTGTACAGATATCCCAGGTATGTGATAAACATAATTTCACATCTTATCGCATCGATGTGAGTTTCGAAATAATAAATCTCGAAATTAACTGTTACAGTGGATTATCCGGAATAAAAAAAGTGTCGCTGGATGGCCTTTTGCGTCGTGGTGACGATGAGTCGTCGGAAGACGACAACAAAGATAATAATGTAGTATCCAACGTTGGATCCAAACGCGGCAAAGTTACATCAGTTGAATCGTCGGCGCTGAGCGACAAAAAGCCGCGTAAAAAGCACAATTTCGAATGAACCATTTCACGTTTTTTCATAACTACAAACTTTTAATCGAAAACTAAGAATTTGTTGAAAATATATTTTTACGCCGCTAAACGCATCGATCGACGTGAAATAAAGAGTTTAAATATTCATAATTAATTCTCTACATTTCTCCGATCGATTTGAAATTACATGGAAAAACTTTTAAAAGGTAAATTCGCGCTGACGATGAAATAGGAATTGGAAAAAAAAAAAAAAAAAACACAGCAATATTTTGGGGTCATGATAGACGATCGATTATTATTCAAAGACCATTATGAGTACAGAAAATCAGAAAGAAAAATAAAAAAAAAAAAAAGAAACAATACATTCATTTTTTTCACGAATGAATGATATGGTAAAGAGAATTTTTACATTTGCGTCTTAATTATAGAATTGGTATGTTGAAGCATCAGTACTGAGTTTACAAATCACTGATCTCATATTGTTTGATGATCTTATTTATTGATCTGCATAATTCTAATGGTATTCTTTATTGAATCATCGAATTTTAACACTTCATACCCCGCAAAATAATGATTTTCTATCGATTCTTGTGGTTCATGAATATTTTTTAACACGTATTTTCACGACAATATCCATCGAGTATTTTCATGCGATTGGATAACACGTGCCCCCCGCACTCTGCAGACAATGATTAATGAAACACTCGATCATTGAAAACGAGTGCCGTAAAGTAAAAATTCCCCTAAATAATTTAACTAATATACCTTCAGATTTGTTTTACAAATGATCAAAAAATGTTCGATATAAAACAATTTACTGCTACTATTGTCGCGCGTTCGCACGTTAATCGTTATTAATTTTGTTTAGCTGTGCTGTTCGGACTATGATAACGAAAAAAAAAAAAAAATCGATAAATACGATTCTCGACTGTGTGCGGTGTGCCGGATGTTTAATCGGTTCGTTAAGTACATCCCGTTACTCGATACAAAATCAAAATCGATCTGTTTGGCGTATAACTGAATTCTGTACATCACAAACTTTTAATATAATACTTGCGAAAAGTCTTCGGTAACTCGTTTGCTCTTCAATAGCAATGTTAGATTTATACAATTTACATAATAATAGCGTTGTGCACAGTTTTTGTTTCGTTTTTTTTTTTTTTTTGGTTTTTTTTTTCGACATGAAAAATGTTATTATCCCCTAAAGAATACATATAAGTATAAATGCGGCATCGATAGACCCCTAAAGAATAAATATAAGTATAAATGCGGCATCATTAAGGGACAAACGGTTTCATATACAGTTTCGATATTAATGATTTTCTTGTAAATTCGAATGCACACGGAAAAACAAAGTTATATCGATTACAGGAATTTTTTTCAATCGTCTCAAATGTTCTCGATACAGCTACAGCAGATATTTTCTTACGAATATTCGACGGAAAATGGAATTTTATTCGATATTTGCGATTTGTATGGTTTTACGACGGATCACGCAAAATTATGTAGCAGAATGAAGAGTTTAAACTGTGAGGCGGCGCTATCGTAGCGACTTGGAGTTTTATCACTGTACACGTGAAAACTAACGCTCTCAGAGTTCTTGATGATTTTCGTCATCGATCGTTTCACTGCTCGTAGGTTCTTCGATTGTTTTCTTATCTTTCGAAGATTCATTGGCGTCCGTGTCGTTTTTCACATCGGCGTCAATGGGTTTTTCGTCCGCCGCAGAGTCGTGCGGCGTTACTGGTTCGCCACCCGCACCGGTAGCCGATTGGGACGTTGAGTCGGGATCGACTTCCGCATCGTCCGGAACGATCTTCGATTCGTTTGTCGCCGGACTCGGCTTCTCCTGCTTTGGTTTCCAGATTTTCGCTTTGTTCACGAGATACTTAACTTCGCGATCGAGAATTGCCATTTTGTTGGCTATATCCCGAACGCGATACTTAATGGGAGCGTTCAGCGGAGTTTCGTCGACGGATTTAACAATGAGATCGTGGAATGCCTAGAAAAAAGGGATCAATTACGCATTTGTTTTGTTAACTGTAAAAAACGTCTTTAGTAACGTTTAGTAACATTTAGTAACATTTAATATCGTTTAGTAACGTTTAATAACGTTTAGTAACGTTTAGTAACATTTAGTAACGTTTAATATCGTTTAGTAACGTTTAATAACGTTTAGTAACGTTTAATATCGTTTAGTAACGTTTAATAACGTTTAGTAATGTTTAGTACCGTTTAGTAACGTTTAGTACCGTTTAATAACGTTTAGTAACATTTAATAACGTTTAATAACGTTTAATAACGTTTAGTAACATTTAGTAACGTCTAATAACGTTTAGTAACGTTTAATAACGTTCAGTAACATTTAGTAACGTTTAATAACGTTTAGTAACGTTTAATATCGTTTAGTAACGTTTAATAACGTTTAGTAACGTTTAGTACCGTTTAGTAACGTTTAGTACCGTTTAATAACGTTTACTAACATTTAGTAACGTTTAATAACGTTTAGTAACATTTAGTAACGTCTAATAACGTTTAGTAACGTTTAATAACGTTCAGTAACATTTAGTAACGTTTAATAACGTTTAGTAACGTTTAATAACGTTTAGTAACATTTAGTAACGTTTAGTAACATTTAATACTGTTTAGTAACGTTTAGTAACGTTTAGTAACATTTAGTAACGTTTAGTAATATTTAGTAACGTTTAATAACGTTTAATAACATTTAGTAACGTTTAGTAACATTTAATACTGTTTAGTAACGTTTAGTAACATTTAGTACTGTTTAGTAACGTTTAGTAACATTTAGTAACGTTTAGTAACGTTTAATAACATTTAGTAACGTTTAATAACGTTTAGTAACATTTAGTAACGTTTAATAATGCTTAGTAACATTTAGTAACGTTTAGTAACATTTAGTAACGTTTAATAACGTTTCAGAATACTTTATCAACTTTTATAAAGTTACCTGTGTTTCGTTGATAACTCTTTCCAACGTTTCCATCTCAATTTTCGTGAAAATTTCTTCGGCTTCCGTAAGATTCTTCATGTTCCTCAGGAAAACTGTACTTCCATTGATCATCGATAACATTCCCTTCATAGCGTCCGGCCGCTCGCGATGTTCGAATACTCTCTCGTATAGGCTGTCCGTTAATTTCTTAACGGACATCAATTTTTCTTCGTATATCTCAGCCGTCGCATCGAATCCCTCTTCGTAAAGCCACTCTACGATTTCGTTACAGAGTTTCGCTATCTTTTCGGACTGTTCGGGTGTTGCCGCCGCTATGTACTCTTCCGACGTTATTTTTTGTTGCGCATCGATCACGAAAGCCTCCAAGTTGTTCAACGCGGTTTCACGACGGGTTCTCTCCATATCGTAGATATTCAAAGCTTTAATTCTGCGAAAAAAAAAATAATCAATTAACATCACGCAATTACGATCGATAAATTCATCGGAGACGATAAAAATTATTTATCAAAATTCGATTACACATACTTTTCGCGAGATTCTTGAAGCTTATCTCCCTGCAAAACTTGCGGACCGTTTTTCATTTCGAGATAAGTGATTTTATCTTTGATTGTCGTGACTGTGGGCTTCTTGTCGACTTTCTCCGTTTGATTAACAGGTTTATCTTCGGGAGTTTTAGTCTCATTTTGCACGGGTGGTTTTTCACCGGTGTTGGAATTCGGAGGCGGGATATCCGCGGTTTCTTCGTGCACCGGTTTGATATCCTCCTTCGGCGGGACCTCTACTTTCTCCGCCGTATCACTATCGTCCGATCCTATTGAAAGGGTTTCTCTTTAGTTTATTGTACTTCGATAAAATTACGAAATATTCAGGGGATACGACAGTCATGCGAGGAACATATTACAGGATTAACGTTATTATATTAGTTAACTACTTTTCGTCGTTTTGACGATTAAAAAAAAATGCAAATATTTTTTAAAAAATTACAGATTACACGTAATAATTGTTCAGACTGCGTATACAAACCTGAAAACAGTTTGCTTATCGTTGAGCCAAGTTTAGAGAAGGTACCTTCTTCCTCGTCGGCACCGGATTGACCCGATTTTTCAGAAATCAGTTCCACGTTAAGGAGATTCAGAAGACCGCTGTCGTCCATTGTAAAATGCGCGCGAATGCCTTTGCTTTCGGCTTTTTGCAATGCGTGTTTTTTGTGGGCTTCGGCGACACCGGTAAGTTCGACGTACGACAAGTTTAGGTTCCCGAGGGCCCTGAAAAGTTCGCGAAAAAAATGTATTAAAAACTGAAGAAAAAAAAATCGACGAGCGATATACTTACAATAATTCTTTTTTAGGCAAATGATCCAATTCCGCGTAATTAACGCCGAATCCAAAATCGTCTTTGTGTTTGTTGAAAGTAATGATTTTCTTCTGCGGATATGCATTCATTTTACTGAACAACGTTTTCCGAACCTATAAAAGAATTTTGGAAAATTTTATTAAGAATTTATTTCGGAATAATAGTAATCGTGATGATGGCGATGCGCACCTGTTTCGTCTTTTCGTCGACGGTTCGGTCGAACATCACTTGAACGGGGAACAAAACCGCATCCTTCGTTATAAATTTCTTCACTTTGAATCCCTGACTGAGATCCGCGGCTTTGTAAACCGCTCCGAGAACCGCCGCTTCGTCGGTATTTATGTTTTTCGAAAGTTCGGTTCTGAGAATTTCCGTAAGTTTGTCTTGAACTTTAGGCATTCGTGTACCCGCGCCGACCAACACAACTTGCGATATGATATCCATCGTCAGAGCTAAAAATTTTCATGTAAAAAAATTTATTGAAAAATCGAGGAAAATGTATCGCTAACATTTTTCGATGTATTAAAATTGATCGATCGTAAAAATTCACGAGATACGTTCCCGTCGTTATATGTGAAACGACGCAGCAACGTGCGACCGATATCGACCCATAAATGCGATAAAAAGAATTGATAAACGCACCAGCCGTGTCGAGAGCCATTTGGATCGGCGCTCCGACGCGTTCGAAAACATCGGAACACAATTCTTCGAGTTTTTCTCTCGTAACTTGAAGCCTAAAGTCCTTCTCGTCCAGCAGACCCTCGACTTGCGCGAAGTGATCGAGATTCGCGCTAAGAACGTTCTTAACGCGTCCGGCCTCTTTGAAAAGTTTGGCCATTGCTCTCGCATTGTCGAACACGGAATTCGGCGTTTTGTTCATCTTGTCGAATTCTTTGGCCAAATAATTCTGAAGTCTGACTTGCATTTCCAGACCTCCCAAAGTTCTATCGTATCCCACTCCCAGTACGCTAACTTGCGGAATTATTTCCGCGAATCCTTTTTCCTTCGATTTAACGTTCTGATAGCCAACAACTGTGGCAGTCGTACTGCTGGCACCCATGTCATAGAACATCATGTATTGCGTTGTGTCGTTTATTTCTTTGCGACGGAAAATTCCATAATTCAGCGCTATGGCTGTGTTATCGTTTATCAGTTGAAGAACTTTCAGATCAGCGAGTTCCGCAGCCTGAAGCACCGATCTTCTTTCCGCCTGATTGAAAAAAATGGGTACCGTTATCACGGCTTCGTTGATCTTTTGACCGGCCGAATTTTCCGCGAATTCTTTGCCCTTATGGAGTAACTGCGCCAGCAGCTCCTCAGGCGTGTAGGTAACATTGCCGTCTAAACGAAATGCTATCGTCTGCCTTTCGTCGTCGCTGATTATGTCGTAATAAGGAAATCTCTGTTTGTATAATTGTACGATGGGATTGTCGATGGGTTTTGCCAACAGATCCAAAATATATGAGAAGCTGTTCTTCGGAAATCTCAGTCCGACTATCTGTGCGTCTTCACCGAAAGTTCTCTCGTTGTCTCGGAATGATATGGTCATCGGAGTTTTTCTTTTGGATTCTTTGTTCAGCGCAATTTCCATGGGAACGCCGGGCTACAAGAGAAATGATGCAGCGGCGTCAAAACGCGAATTTTGCGAGTGACTCGTAAAAACGTTGGGGTAAAAAAAAAAATCGAAAACGTAGAAAAAACGTTGTTACTTACCGACACAATTGCGACTTTCAACCATTCGCTACCGATGTCAACGCTCATAACCGCAACTCCATTTGTCCTCTCGACGAGACAAAAGATCGCGAGGAGAGTGAGAAACGTGAAAATTTTCGGGGAAATCATTTTTCTCGCAACGACACGTAGCGCAATTGTACTGTGGGCGCCTATCATCAGCGGCACGAGGTTTGTTTTATACTACGAAAAAAAAAGGTCCAACGTTCACTTGCACCGCGAGCGAATGTATATTTCGGTGAAAACGATTAACCGAATGTACGAGTTCACGAGGATTTTTTTTTATAGATTATTTGTTGATGAAAGAAACGATGCGGTACGAGATTCTGTACTGTTAACCATAAGTACTTGTTTGTTAGCGCACTTTGAATACACGAGACAGAAAACGCGAACCGGCTGCTCTAAAGGTGAATCGTGATTCGCGATGTCGTCAGCTTATACTTCACTTGGTGTGGCGACATGCCATTGGTCCAATTTGAGATTTCGTGTCGAAAAACGTGGTGATGACAGCGATGAATGACGGGTTCATTAAACTATTGTAAAAATTTTATTCGTAAGGAATTGGAATCGAATGATTTTCGTTTTAACTTAAACTTCATGGATGTCGGGTGACATACCAAAAATATTTTACAATAAAAAACACTTTAGAGCAGATTTACAAATTCCATTGAATACGAGAACGCATTCTAAGTTGCCGATTGTTGATAGTACCTGCGCGCGGAATATACCCCGTGATGTATTACCGTGCGTGAGTAACAATGTGCTACATGCACTGCATTGGCTCGCGCGGTTGTCAGTCGAGTGTATGTTCCGAAATATACGAAATAGGTTAAGATCGTTTGTTTATATATGTACTTCGTACGAATTACTTACTCCAAAAACAGGACAAGTTTTGTGAATTACTCCAAAAACACGTGTATATTCTAAAACACAAAAAAAGTGCTAACGCCGTTTATTTATATTATCTAAATAAATCACTCCAAAAACACGACAATGCCGATTTCGGGTTTTTGCGATTTATGCGTAGACCCGACAGACTCGGATCCGCAGGTTCTTCGCCGAATGTTAACGCGGCTACACAAATGTGAGTACAAACTTAGTTGTTTTACATTAAAAAAAAAAACTGTTCATTACTCTAAAATTTTTTAACAACGATATTAAATATTTTGTTCAGTGGGTTATGATACCGTCGCGATAAATCAAACGGTAGACGAGACAATATACGATAATAATGACAAAAAAAAGAAGAAAAAGCCTTCGGATAACGAAGGTACGAAATTGGCAGTACCGGAACCCCTCGACGTTTCCGATATGAAAGAGGAATTCGCAAATAAGTTATCTATTCTCAGCAGAATAACTTTCACGTTTGGCGATACGGCGAAAGTTCACACATTGGGACAGTCGCAGATTTTGAAAAAATACGATTTGTTTGCCGTTGTGCCAAAGACTCAAGCGGCCTTTCAGTTCACTTGCGCACAACTCAACGTCGACATTGTGACGATAAAATCGTCAAATCCAGCGATAAAATTTACGAGAAAATTGTATCTTCAGGCCGTCGAGAGGGGCGTACATTTTGAAATACAATACGCCGATGTAATCAAACAATCGACGAGAAAATACGCTCTCCATTATTCGCATCTTTATCATATATTTGGCAAAAGCAAGGTACCACTTCAGAGTTATGCGAGATTTACAATTATTATTGTCTATAAAATGATTGGTTGACACCATTGCATTTTTTTTTTTTTTTTTTTTTTCTATTTATACAGAATGTGATAATATCTAGTGGAGCGACGAACGAAGCATTGCTGAGAAATCCATACGACGTTATCAATCTGTATCCTTTTACTTGGATTTTTATTTGTTTTTTTTTTTTGCTACAGTGCTATGAAAAATTGTTTAATAGGCTTCTTGACTCGTCTTTGATTATAATACCAGAGCTTCGCTGTTCGGACTCTGCGAGGTAAAAGCCAAAGCATCGGTACACGCGCAATGCAAACATCTTCTCTTGAAAGCAGGTGAGTCCCGGAATATTTGATTGGCTTTCCTTGACTTTAGAATAGACGATTCGTAATTATGTAAAAATCATTGCAGAAGGAAGACGTTATGGCAAAGGAGTATTTACCATTCACACAAACGGAGAAATTAATTCCGAGAAGGAAAATGTAAGTGACGATTCTTCGAATCCAAAAAGAATAAAGTTGTAACACACTATTTTCATAAATTACGTGATTCCGTTGTTATTTTCATTTTTTTTTTTTTTAATGATATTAATCGAAAATATAATAGCGATTATTTCGCATATATCGGTAATAATTAAAATTCATTTTGTCGTGCGAATGACAATTTCAAAATTCAATTACGTTTATTATTACGAAATACCACCAATTCGACTACATTTCCTATTGAAATACAAAAAACGCTGAAAATACGAATTCTCTCGACTAATTTATCTACGGATCTTTGCGCATTGGCAGTAAATCGATAAATTTAATTTTTTTATTTTATTTATTTTTTTTTCACAAGAAGTTCGTCATTCTTCTTTCGTTCGGTAATAATTTTTACCCTCTATAAACACATTATAATATTATTGAGTTTCCATACACTCGATGATATGTGTTCTGAATTTAATAAGTCTAAGTTATCGGAAGAACCCTGACAAACGATCGTCGCGTTTCGTTTAAATATAATAATCGTATATATCGGACAAAACGACGACGCGAAGATATTAATAAACACTAAACGGGTCTTTGGTTCAGTGAGAAGAAAATATATTGACTGTATTCCGTCTTCGAATTTATCAACGACTCTCCCTTTCTTCAGAACAGAAATCATTAAATTATTATTTATTTTTTTTTAATTTTTTTTTTTCGTTTCCATCGGCATAAATCATTCACGTTAATGAAAGTCGGAGCAATGCTCGTTTATTCCTCAGTTAACCAACACTTTTAGCATTTACATCACTACGCTGTATTTTATCTCAATATTTCGCTAAATTCTACGCGGGGGGGGGGGGGGGGGCGGGGGATATGGGGGCAGAGAAAAAAATAATAATTTACAATTTTTCGTTGTTATATTACATGCGGGGAAAGAGCTCGATATAACGCTATCTATTTAAATTAGATTCTACGCTCGTTAAAGTTTGTTACCTAAAACGTTAACTCGTTATGCAGCTGTTTGTTTTTTTTTTTTTTTTTTTTTCCCTCAATAATTAATTAGTATATAATAACCGTAGTCGGACGCATTTTTGTACTTAATCTATCGAATATGGTTGATTATTTGATAGTGGATAGCGTACAATAGCTCCACAGAAGAACACAGATCTGCAATTGTTTCCACGACCCGAATTGTTCGACGATAGATTTTCGTTCGATACTTTTTTTTTTTTGCGTCGCTTATCATTCAAACTAATTGTTTTTTTTTTTTTTTTTTTTTTTTTTTTTTTTTTTTTTATATGGAAGAGACATATTTTTTTTTTTTTTTAATTTAGACGATGTTTCCCATCGAAAACATCAATTTCAGTCTTAGGAGTAGGAAGCATAATGTCTTATCTCGAGTGTCCGTGTCGATCGTTAGGCAATATCACTGAGTATATTATTATTATTATTATTATTTTTATTTTTTTTTTCTATAAGCTGATCGAAAACACACGAACAAAAAATAAAATCGTTATTTCGATACCCGCGATCTACAAGGCGAAGATTCATTCTGCGCGTAAGCCTTTTACAGATAACATATATGTTTCCGATAGAGAGAAGAAAAGAAGAAAAAAAAATCGAGAGACGAAAAGGATACTCAGTTGATTTAGTCGCGCAGAGATTAAAAGGCTCTACGAGATGAGAGAAGGAAAGAAACTTACAAACGTCGATCGAAATGACATCAGAGATTCGCATTTACGCTACTCTCGGATCTTGCGAGTGATGAATTATCGTCATCATCCCGCGTTATCATAATTTTTTTTTTTTCGTTTTTTTTTTTTTTTTTTTTTTCATACATCGATATTTCATCGGCGAGAAATCGATATACGAATCACAATTTATCGAAAAAAAAAAAAAAAAAAAAAAAAAAAAAATGTTACCTTCCTAAAGGTACATTACCGCACTATTTACAAATAATAAAACAAAATGTCATCAATAGCATGATAGAGAAGAGAAAAAAAAAAAAAAAAAAATTATTGTGATAAAACGTAACTTCTAATTAATAATTCTACTTGTACTTTGGTGTCGAACGCTATATCTTCGCCGAAGCGACTCGACACTGGTGCTTGAAGTCGGTTTTGGAAACGAAAAACAAAAGTGTTCGCAAGACGTCGCAGAAATATATACATGCGTATATATATATATATATACATGTATATATATATATATTTGTATGGATGTGTGTATATATATACCCGTAAAAATGTAAACCTCGTTCGGTGGGACGATACTAACAGCGACTGTGAAACTATAGAGAACGAGGAAGAGATTTAGATACGACGTTCAACAAAAGGGTTTACGACGAACTAATTGCGGTATGTCTGCTGATAACATTATGTTTTACTTTCATAAATCAAGCAACACACCAACCCGTGTACATTCGTCGTTAGCAGTCGTTCTCGCCTGACGCTCGCTATTATCGCGCTTAGTGATGATGATGTCTGATTACGCGGTCGAGGGAATTCCAAAGTTTATCCATAAAAGCAAAAAAAGATTAAAAAAAAATACCAACAATTCCGATACACTGCCGATATTTTTTTTTGTTATTGTTCTTAAAAAAAAAAAAAAATAATAATCTATCGAAGATCCGAGAGTTCGCGTAATTTCATTTCGATTAATTATAATTTCATAAATCGCGATGCAAAAACTTCGGAAGGCAATTTAAATTCTGGAAATTCTCCTCGAGCGCTTTAATAAATTTGCAATCCGTATTCGATAGAACGAAGAAGACTAGCTGTAAGTACGAGCCTCAAAAAAACATTGAAAAAAAAAAAAAAAAAAAAAAAAAAATTTTTGAAAAAAAAAAAAAAAAAAATTTGATTTTTTTTTTTTTTTGAGGCCGATGTAACTGTATATTTGTATATATATATATACTGAATGCGCGACGCCCGCTAAAAATTCATTTACGCACAATCAGATTCATCGAGTTTCGTGTGTTTCTTTTTTTTTCTTTTTTTTTTTCATTCTACAAATTATTTATAGTAGTATAAGCGTTCGAGGACGACGATAACGATAGTCGAGTATGTCACGTATTCGAGAGAAAAAAAAAAAAAGAAAAAAACATTTTCTCATTCCGCTCGATAGATCGTTACGCGAAGCGTTGCGAGAAATTGAAATACGTTCTGCGATTAGCTGTTACATCCTCAGGCAAGTATAGCGATCAGTATATTAGAGAATTTCCGGGTTCGTTTTTTTTTCTTTTCCCCATTTTTTTTTTTTTTTTTTTTTTTCCCGTGACAACGCAACGTCGTTAATCGTTTATGTATTAATATTATTATAGGATTCATCGATACCGAGATTTTCTTCGACGCGCAAGTGATGCTGGTAACGAATTCGACGAATATCTTTTTTTTTTTTTGTTATTACATTTTCTCGCATCATCCATCGAAGTTGCAAGTGTTCACCTGTGATTGCACTGACGAATCGGCTCGGCGTCGGCGTGTTCCATCGTAGTTTTGGTCTGTTCGCTCGTTTCCGTCATCGGCTCGTCGCCATTCGTAACGAGACGACCCGGCGATGGACTGTCTACCGGTCGAAACGAGAAACTCGGCGAATCGACACTCGACAACGATTCCGGTGTCCCCGCCGAACTGATTGTTCCCGGTAAAGGACTCGATATCGCGTCCATTCTATATAAAATACACAATTAAAAAAAAAATTAATAAAAAAAAAGAAATTAACATCGAAATCTTATCGATACGAATAAAAAATCAGCGCTACTCACCGCGGTGAATTTGAAATAACTAAAGACGAGGTTCGCTTCGCTGGCGGCTGAAGATAATCGCTGCTATTGTCGTCCAATTCGAATTTTCGTTTCACGGGTCCCAAGCAACTCGGACGTATCGCGATTGGACTGAGACTCCGTCTGAGGATAAAGGAGAATTATTACGATAACATTAACGACAAATTTTCCTTCGACGATTTTTTTTACAACTGTGTGTTTCGAAGGAAACTATTTGTTAATTATAAATACATAAATTCTCTTTGATTGATTAATAATCGCGATTTTTCAATGTTATCCGTTAGATACAAAGAAATATATATATTTCCTTTACGGAGAGTGAAAAAATGAGTATTCGGGAGGATAATTACCTCGTGGCGAAGGCTTTCCGCGTCGGACTCGGCGACAAACTGCTCTTCCAATTTACCATATGTATTCCCGGGGAATAGCACTGTCGTTGTCCGATTCCGGATCTCGTCGGCGACGGCGAAGAGCACAGAGGTGGTCCGCCGCTAACGGGAAGATTTAGACTCAACGGATCGAAGATCCTTTTGGCTGCTGTTTGTTTATCCGTTTTGTTAAGCTGTTGCGTCGGGGATTCGGAGTCTTTGAACGATAAACCCTCCGCTTCGAGCGTAAGGTCCTCCCAGGACTGTGATATTTGCATTGCACTGTGTATTTCCTTCTCGTGAGCGGCTTCGCGACCGGCGACGTCGACGCATTCCTCCTGACGAAGCTGACTGACCCGAGGCGTCAATCGAGGAATACTTCCGGGACTCTGAAAAAGTTTAACGGAGAAGTTAATTAATCGCCAATGAGGAAATTTTACTATTTTTTTTTTTTTCGCCTCTCGGAATTGTTATCGAACGTTAAAATGTTTACTTACACTTGTACTGAAACGACGGGTACGCGGTGTGTTGGAAAACACATTGAAAGTTGATACAGCTTCCCTGAAAGTAATTCGAGAACTTGTTATATGCCATACGAGCGTTTGGTCCACGAGAAACAATTGAATAACCGATTCATTCGTCTCCGTTGCATTCTCTCGCTATCCGCGAATCTGTTAACTCGGAACAAAAGGGGAGTTTCGTTCGGTTTCGTGAATTCGTGGAAAGCTACTGGTAGCGACGAAACTCATTTTTCATAGAGTTTTGTTGTCGAAATATCGTTTGTTAATTTGTAGGAGTATTTCATCGAATGGTCGATTTTTTTTACGGCTTCGATGTATGCGGCGTTCTGATTGAATTCTACGTGAAGCTATTCATTAACGTCGCTATTTTCATTTTATGTTTTTTTGAGAAATTAAATTCTTAATATTATTCCGATTCTACTTTTTCGTTGAGGAAAATCGAGTTCTGTTGATTTTTACCCAATTGAATGGAAGTATAAATTAATTTTTTTTTTTTTTTTTCGGTCGAATACAGAAATATAATGAATGGGCAAAGGTGGCAATGGTGTTTCTTCGTCTGATCTATAAAAACTTATGCATCAACCAAATCGGCAGTTTTTTCCTCTATGCTGTGAGGTATAATTTCAACTTGGATACCTATTATCCTTAATACAAAGAACAGAGGGAACCGGAGTTTCATTTGCAATTTTTAAACTCATTGGAAGTATAAATCTTTAATATTTGCAGTGAATGTGAACAAAATTGGGTTACGTTAACTTTTGCCAAATTCAATGAATATAACGATTCATTCTTTTGAAATTTCTCGACATTATTACGAATATATTTAGATCGATAGTTCATCAAAACATCGCGAGTTTTTTTCTTTATGCTTTGAGATATTAAAATTTCGACTCGGATGCCAATAATTTTTTATGCAAAGAGCAGAAGAATGTTTAGTTTTCGATTTTTTCAATTTGAATTTTCAAACGCAATAGAATTGCAACTCCATAATCTTTGCAATTACTTTATCATTGTTAAACTACAGTCCTTTTTTCGGAGTATTCTTTGGATATTCAATGTTAAGTAGAATTACGAAATATGATAAACCAATAATAATAATCTCTCCTTCCCAATCCCTCAAAAATCTTATTTACCAAACGAATTTTAATCTTTTCTCAGTGCTTTGGAATTTCATAATTTTGGCTTCGGTGCCAATTTTCTATGATACAAGTAGCGATGGAAAACTCTCTTCTCCCTTTCATTTACGCAGGCATTCAAAACTCATCATAGATTTTAAATCAAATATATTTTCATTTCCTTGAATTCCTCGCCTTCCGCAATGTACAAAATCCAAGTAATTTCAAGTGTACAATGCCCATTGCTTTGCGGAACTCCAAAAATTATTTTTATGAAACGTCGAGTGGTCAAAGAGAATTTTATCCACTCCAACGTAGAAAACCAAAAAATCAAACTACTCGGTAACTTTACTTTTCGCAACGGATTGCTTCGAAAAACTTTGGCGTTGCGTAGAAAGATTTTACAGGAAAAAAAGGTAAGTAGAAGAGAAAAATACAAAACAATCCAACGGATGGGACGTAGGCATGCGATGAGAGATCATCGATCCCAGAAAAGAATTGCTTGGGAATAGCTGCGTTGTGAAAAACTACCTTGGAGCTGATGTCGACGGCGAGGTGATAGACATAGTGGCACTGATCTCGTTAATCATAGGAGCACTGCTTGAACGTTTTAGGCTGACTATGGGACAGTCAACATCCATGGCTGTCACAGTCCTCTGGACATTCATGTATGTTTCTGCGGTCGGTAGACGCGGGAGACAGGCACATTGGTAAAACTTTTTTTCGTGTCTAAAGAACGCGCGTTATTTGTCGCTCGAAGAAAAACCACGAAATTTGGAAAAATCTCGAGGCGTTACGATGGAAAAAAGGAAAAAAGTAAAAACGAAAAATTCAACGAATCGAATTGAATGAAATTTCACGAATTTTTCACGTAGCGAACGGCAATTATTGACTTTTTCAACGCGAACAATAATAATCGGTCATTGACAAGTCGCGAGACACACGGCGGTAACATGTGTTCGCACGAACGTTTCTCGTCGACGAATGCATTTAAAAAACCCGACACAAGAATATTCATTTAACACACGTACGTATTTTTTTTTTATTTTTTCACTCGTTTAATTGATATATATGTATATACACGTTTGTACCGATATACAACAACACTGTAACGCTGTTGTAGCGCCTCGAACGATTGTATTAATTTTGTTCTCTCGTTGAGGCGTCGTAGAGTGTCGAGAGTTTCATCGATTGCCAAAATTTCGAGCTCACCGTGAAAACACACGATAGACGGTTCATTCGATTTTGTCACAAAAACTCAACTTCGTGGTGTTTTCGTTCAATTCGGCTCTATCCGGAGCCTCCTTTGGCCTGAGCTGCTAGAAAACCGGGTAGATAATACTTACATCTTCGAGATAGTTTTATATATATGTTGTGTATATAATACACAACGAAAATATCGGACAAACCCCTCCAACGATAAAACAGCTGTTAAGCTACGCTTTTCATGATGTGGCAAAGGTTTCAAACGTTTTTTTTTATCACGAATTAGCTGCGCTTCGTATTCCTATGTTAGTTATATGGAACCAATCTACGAATAACGTTTTCGTCGTATTAATCCCCGAAAATTTTGAGAAATATTTATCGCTTTTTGAAAATTCACCCTGTTGAGCAGTCCAACGATAAAATTGTTCACCGGCGTTTCTTGCGGGGGATCCAACATTGCGGAGTATTGTTGTGTGTACCTCTTCCCGAGTACCGCGTGTGGTCAACCCCAGTCGAGACTGCTAAGTCGAATTGAACGCGTGATCGCCTTCCTGCAGCTGTCACTTGTTTCAACGACGAGTCACGAAACAACTGAAGAACGTTTGAAAGTTCACTAAAGCGTGACGGATCGAAAGAAAACCCAATATCATGGATGAGGAACAAAATAATGAAGAATCTCCGGAACCGCAGAGCAATGAATTTTACACCGATGCCGCTAAATATTGGGACAACATACCAGCAACGGTCGACGGAATGCTCGGAGGTTTTGGTTTTATATCTCATACCGACATAGAAGGATCGCAAAATTTTTTGAAATCATTATTCAAGGTATTTAAAAAAAAAAAAAAAACCTAACATTTTCGATGTTTCAAATATTTTCGGCAATCCATAAAAATTAATAATTTTCAATGTTTTTTTTTTTTTTCAGCTGAAAGATCCTCCACAGAAAACTTATGCTTTGGACTGCGGAAGTGGAATTGGAAGAATAACAAAAAATCTTTTAACAAAGCATTTCAAATGCGTAGATCTCGTTGAACAGTGCAGCAAATTTTTGGAAGAAGCGAAAGTATCGCTGTCCGATTGTTCATCGAAGATAGGAGAGTGTTATCCGTTGGGTAATATTCAAAATTTATAGAAAAATCATTTTTTCTATAGTAGACAACCAATTAATCAAATTTGTACAATTAAATTTCATAGAATTTTGAAATTGGTCCTTCGATAAAAATTTACTAAAAACAACGAAAATAACAAATTATTACTATTTAATATTAATAACAATTTATTTATTTATCGACATGTAAATTTAAAAAAAAATTTTATATTAAGAAATAGTTGAAAATTTCGAAAAAACATTATTTCCAAAGGTCTGCAGGACTTTTCTCCGACTTCCAAAAAGTACGATGTTATTTGGTGTCAATGGGTATTGGGACATCTAAAGGACGACGATTTGATAGAATTTTTCAAGAAATGCATGTAAGTATTGTCTGAAATTTTTTTTTTTAATTTCCGAAAAGATCGATAACAATCGAAAAAAAAAAAAAAAAAAAAAAAAAACCGTTTCCGATAAACCGTTTTTTTTCGATAAAAATATCGAAATATGTGTTTTTCAGACCGGCATTGAGAGAAAACGGTATTCTCGTCGTTAAAGAGAATGTCACGAGTTCAAATAAACTGGAGATAGATACTCAAGACTCGTCGGTGACGCGGCCGTTGGCAGAGCTTCGAGAAAACTTCAACAAAGCGGGATTGATATGCGTGAAAGAACAATTACAGCATAGATTGCCGAAAGGACTTTATCCGGTGCATATGTTCGCGCTGAGGCCGGCAAAACTCTCTTCGCCGTCGCAAAACAACGATAACAATGACTGAACAATATTTCGATCATTATCGCTGCTTCCAAATTCAAAAAATCCGTGTAAATACATATATATAAAAAAAAAAAAGAATTCATATATTTATTTTGGTCGTATTTTTTCGTACATAAAGTGTTGATGAGAGTCTTGTTGTGATGCATTTATCAGGCGTTTCTTAACGGAATGAAAATGTGCCAATGCGAAGTTGTATAATTCGTTTTCCATTTTCCACACGATGGATTTACGAATTTTCTCAACTGTCTCCGGCAGAGGATTGGTCTTTTGTGTTGTTTGACGCAAATGCGATTTGTTGTCTGAAACGGGCGAATTATCGTATTAAATATCTCGGAGATTTTCGGCAGTTAATTCGTATAATACGAATTCTATATGAAAAAAAAAACGTACTGTGAAGAAAATAATCGTAAGCGCCTCGGAAAAATCGCGGCAAAACAGCTTGGAGAGTTTGAACAAAATCTTCCAATTCCTCGGTTACTCCGACGAGAAGATAATGCTTTTGTAAATTTCTCTTTGCCTCCTCGAGGGCCCATTTGTTGCCGACTTCCCAACAGGCCGGATCGTGACCGCAGAGAAAGGGAATTTGCAGCCACATGTTATTTGGATCACAGTCAGCTTGTCCCGCCTTCACGCACTCGTCGAATGTCTGAAAAACGAAACGATCAAAAGGGAACCAATAAAACAACAATTACAAATCGATCTCCACAGGTGTATCGGTGATTAATACGAACCTTTGTATCTCCGTGTTTTTTTCTTATTAAATGCGGTCTAAAATTATCTCCGTAACGAAGGAAGTAATAATAAGAAACAAATCTATCCAATGGCTTTCTCAGTAAATTTACATAGAGCGGCATTCTTTTAACGCCGAATCTGAAACAACGAATATTGATAATTTCGGTAATAGAGCTTTAGTTTTTCAAAATTATTTTCGTAAAAAAAAAAAAAAAAAAAATTGAATTTTTTTTTTCCAAAACTCCAAAAACTCAAAAAAAAAAATTTTTTTTTTTTTTTTTTTTGGAGTTTGCTTACTTTTGGAAGTTGAGAAAAGCCATGTGCCCGTGATAAAACGCGGGTTTTATAGCGTCCCATTGAGTAATATTATTTACAAATTGTACCTGCGAAATAAATGACGATAGACGATATTTACATGTGAAGAAAGATAACAAGGTGCGTTAATGACTAATTTCAATAGATTTACCTGGTTTGGAAGAGTAAGCGTGTGCATATTATTAGTAACATTGATATGGAGAGCATGATACTTGTTTGGTTTGCACAGATCATAAACAACTCCTACGAAACTCGTAGATCCGGTCTTCGGAACTCTGTTGTATATGACGACGACATCGTCAATAACAGACAATTTTTCATCGCGCGTTTCCGTTGCATGACTCTTAATTTGGCTCTGAATTCGTTTGACAGTGTCAACTGTGGAATAAAAAAAAAAAAAAATTTCGTTGTCACGAAATCGGACGTTTCGACAATCGTCGTGACAAGTGCTCAACAATCCGTAAACGTCAGCCGACTCACCTAGCAGCTTGTTGTCTTCCTCCAAATAATTGATTTTCACTTTGAAATATAAAATAACTATAAACAACACGATTCCTAATATCCACTGCAGCGGAAAGTTTCTCAATATCATTTCAATCGATGATATTTTTTTGAAGACATAACCTCGGCTGCATCTGTCGATTAATTGGAAGTACTTGTGTTTTGAAAAGTTATTGGAATTTTCTTCTCCCACTGTTTTTTTCGTCTCTCGTGAACGAAAACATTGAACGCCATTGGCGGATAGCGTTTTTTCTGACGCGATCTCCGCGAATGAGAGACGATGACCTTCCGATGACGAATACTCAACCCTCTTGACCCTTTATCAAAATAACGACTCGCGAAATAATAAATTATTTGTAATTCATTTTTTTTCTATTAACATTTTCATCGTACAATTCGTTATAAAAATATGTAATTCTTGTTATAAAAGCATTTCATTGTTTATTCTCACTTTCGCGATCGAACGCTCGTGACGACCAATTGTTGAATGAATCTCATTTGACTCGCGTATTCCGTCGAAAGCGCTATCGGCGCTTCCGCAATTCTCCTTCTCTTTCCTTATACAAAATTGTGACAAAATGGTTAGTGGCGTTCCTCCACCTCGTAATCGAAATAAATCTCAAACATCCTCGCGAATATGTTACAAATTAATCGTACCGAAAAATCAACATGGATTAAGTGATACGACGTTACTGATATCTCAGAAAATCTTTGTCTTCGCGAGTTTATTCGATATTTCTAAAGCGATGTCGACCGTCCGGCATGCTCCGCTATGGACGGGCATTGTGTGTCCAGCAACGTCCAAATTTTATCTCACATAAGCGCAAAAATTCTCGTTCATTATAATCCAAAAACCCCATTAACGTTAAAAAAATCTCGCGAGTTATTTCGACGTATCGATCGTCGCCTCAATTTTCGCCAATTATTTTATCCCCTTCGATTTGTCGCGCAATCGAAATCATGTTTTGTGGTTAAGTTGACAGAGTGCCGCGATGTGTGTGTTACAAATGTTACAAATCGTACGTAATTGTTTCAGGGTAAAGTCAAGTGCTCTGAATTGAGGACGAAGGACAAGAAGGAGCTGCTTAAGCAGCTGGAGGAGCTGAAAACTGAGTTGACCAGCCTCCGCGTTGCGAAAGTGACGGGTGGCGCAGCTTCAAAGCTCTCCAAAATGTAAGAACGTTAATCTCAATCCTCTAATTGCTTAAAATAAATTCCGATCTTTTTTTTCGCCGTTTTTAACGTTATTGTTTATCTTTACAGCCGCGTTGTACGCAAAGCCATCGCGCGCGTGTACATCATAATGCACCAGAAGCAAAAGGAGAATCTTCGTCTGTTGTACAAGAACAAGAAGTACAAGCCGTTGGACTTGAGGCCAAAGAAGACCAGAGCGCTCCGCAGAGTACTGACGCCCTATCAAGCGAGTCGCAAGACCCTGAAAGAAATCAGAAAACGTTCCGCTTTCCCAACCCGAAAGTACGCGCTTAAGGCGTAGAGCCGTTTTTTGTTTCTCAAATTAAAATAAAATCTCTTCACACAAAAAATTTTATCGACTAATTTTTTTTTTTGCTTTCGCACCTTCAAGTGTAAAAAAAAAAAAAAAGAAAAAAAAAAATTGATAAATTTTATTTAGTATGTAATTCGTTTATTCATCCAAACGCTGGCATTTTAATATATATATATTTATTTTTAGTCTTTAGACAAAGTATTAGGCACCCACGGCTCGACCGTCGAAACTTTTTTCTCTTTTTTTGTTTTTTTTTTTAATACATAAAGTAACATTAAGCGAACTTATAGCGGCTTCTACAGTGTCAAGTCCCATTGGATTGCCTATTGCATATAAAACTTTTTCAATCTTTCGTATAAAATACATGATTTATAAACGATTAGGAAAACCGCTCCGTTCGGCATTTTATGGAAGGGAATTCGCGATGAATAATAAACGCCTAAAGCGCTAAATAATCAATGAAAACGAGAAAACAAACGTAGATATATTAAAATCTATTGAAAAGAAAAAAAAAAAAAAAAAAAAAAGTTTTCATTTCATTTTCTGTTAAATCATATCTCACAAAAAAAAACAAACGAAATAATTCGACGAATTATAAGATTTCTTCGATACTACCTATTTACAATCAATTACATTTCACGTGTTTTACGATTGTTTCGATTTACGTGACAATTATACACAATTAGACAATCGAAACGTTAAAGCGTTCGACACAGAAAAAAAAAAAAAAAAAAAAAAAAAAAAAAAAAAAAAACGGATACTGAATTATGATCGCTAAACCGTTATGAGTTTACCGGAGCACCAGGGACAGGGATGAAAATTCGGTTCTAGTATACAAGTGTCTTTGCAGTCTTTGATTTCCGTCAAAAGATCGAGAATTTTCGAAGTCGTTTTGTCGTTAACATCGACCACCGTATCTTCGTCTATATTCTCATCTTTCTTATCCGTATTTTCATGCGAATGATTATCATCGCCGCATTCATTTTCGAATTCAATAATTGGCGGTGACAGAGGATCCGGTGGGGTGGTGGTAGCGACGGATTTTTTCTTAATCAAATCGGCGACGAGAACCTTAAGTTTGTGGAGCTGTTCTTGCTGATGATTTCGTTGATCGATCAGTAAACGAAACGTTTGTTCCTTTTCCTCAGCTTTTCTCTGAAGAATCGCTCGTTGTTTCTGATAGAGAGTAATATACTCTCCAATAGTTTCCGTTTCGCCTTGAAGCTGCAAAACTAAATGTTCGAGTCTCTGCTTCTCGTCGGTTAACTCAGCGACCTGTTCCATCGTCTCGCGGAATCTTATTTCCAATTTTCTCAATGGATCGGGTACCGGATCAACGGCGGCGGAATAAGCTTTCATCGATGTATACGCAGTGTCGCTGAGTTTTCTCGCGTTTTCGACTTCTTCTTTAAGCCTCTCGTCGCCGTTCGATAGATTACTTTCGCTCGCGCGTTCCTCCCTCAGCGCATTCAGTTGAACGCTCAACTGTTGATTTTCTCGTCGTAAAATTTCGATGCATCCGAGTGCATTCTGCAATTCCTGTTGCAGAGTTCTCGCCTGTTGCGACTGCGCCTGATAGTGATGCATCTGATCGGCAATCTGTGCGGTTTGCAATTTTTCGCTCTCCATCTCCGCGATCGTAGCATCGCGTTTTTTCAATTGTTCTTTAAGTTCGTCGATATCGCTTTCGATTTTGTTTAATTGAGCGTTCAGCTTGCGTCCGATTGTTCGTTCGGCTTGCAGCTGTTCGGTTAAATCGAGTTTCGAGTTACTCAGCGCTACGAACGCGTCGTGCATCTCGTTTAGCTGAGATTTTAGCTGTTGATTCTGCGATACCGCTCTCGATGCTCCGAGCTGTTCGCTCTCAAGAGCGCTTACGAGTTTCGATTTTTCTACGCTATCTTCGTTCATCTCTCGCATCTCTTCGAGATCGCGTTTCAAGGATTCGATTTCCGTATCTCTCTCGTTAAGAGTCGTCTGGAGACTCGAGTGTTCCAAACTGAGAGCGTCGAGACTTTTAGTTAAATGTTCTATCTGATCCTCGTGAGATTCCAGCGGTCGAAGCTTCTCTACCTGTTCCCTCTCGCGTTGGAGACTCTGCTCGAGATCCGACAATCGTTGGATGTAACTGTGTTCGCGATCTTCCAACGATTCGATCTTTTTTCGCGAATCCTCGTGATCCTTAACGATTTTTTCGTAACGCGCGTCCAATTGACGAACGTAATTCTCGTACTGTTTCGCTGCTTCATCTTTGTCGTGACTAACGGATTTCAAAGCTTCGCGCAGTTGCGATAATTGCTGTTCGAGTATCACGACTGCTTGATGCTGTCCCTCGAGCGCTTGCATTTCTTGGGGATTCGTCGTGAGCTGCTGAATCTTCAAGTCGCTCAACGAGAGTAAAGTATTTTTTTCATCGAGTTCGCGCTGAAGATTTAACGCTTCGGCGTTTTTGAGACTCAATTCTTGACGCAATTCCGACGCCTCGAGCTCGTCGTCCTCTTTGCTTTTGCGTAATTCGTTGTATTTCTTGTCGAGATCGGCGTAATCGAGATGCAGCTGTTGATACATTTTTCTCGTGTCGTCGATTGTGTTTTTCACGTAGGAAAGCTCTTTCTCCAAGTCGTTTACGCGCGATTGCGATACTTTTAGTTTCCCCGCGAGTTCCTCGACTTCGATGGTTTTACGTTGAGTCACCGCTTGGCATTGTTCGATCGCTGCGCTTAATTCGGCGCGTTCGCCGACGAGAATTCCCGTCGTTTGCGCGTGAACTTGGAGTTGTTCTTTCAGAGGATTTACCTCCCGCGCGAGTTTCGTCTCGAATTCCGCGTCTCTCGTCGCCAAAATCGCTTCGAGCTCCGATACTCGGCTGCTGTATTGACTCACCTGCACGCGTAATTGGCTTACGAGGTGTTTTTGCTCCTCGAGACACGAAGACAAAAATTGATTTTTGTACTCGAGATCGGTGTCGAGACTCGACGCTGCCGTGCAATCGGCATTTTCGTGCAAAGCGTCCGCAACCGCCGAAGCCATTTGCAATAAATTTTCTTTTTGCGAATTTGGCGAATCGTTCGTTTTTCCGTTTTCCGAATCGTTAACGAACGATGGTAAAGGCGACGATGCAGGAAGAAAATGTTGCTGAACGATTTCGCGATCGTTTTCGATCGTTTGCTCCGCAACGCGATTATCGAAAATTGGTTCCGCAACTTTTTCGCTAACGTTGAAATTTACACTCTGATCGACGTAACTTTCCATTTGTGAATTATCGAAAAAATCGGATTTTTGAGTTTTTTGAGAATTTTCGAAAAAAACGGAGTTTTGATTTTGTTGAGAATTTTCGAAAAAATTGGATTGTTGAATTTCTTGAGAATTTTCAATTGGCGGAGTGAAATTTGCCGTCGGAGAGCCGCTGACGGATTCTGGGAGTTTTATTAGATTGGGAGTTTCCGTTAATTCTTTTGCCGCCGGTTGAAGGATCTCTTGAGGCACGTTGACGATGCCGAGAGAAGAATCGACGGGAGGCTTTGTTTTTTCCTCCGGCGTGGAATTTGATTCCTGTGGATAATAAAACTTTGAGGTTCTTAAATAAGTTACAAAAATATTTTTTTCTGCGTTACCTTCGGATGACTTGTTCTGCGCGTATCCTTCTGCTGATTGACAACATTATCCGGGCTGTGATTGGATTTGTTTTGTTGAAATTCCTTCAGCTGCGAAAGGAACAATGCAACGATATCAGACGATCGACGCGTTGCGCGAAATAAAATTCGTAAAAATAGAAGAAAATAAATAAATTCGATACGATTTATCGGATTGTTGACGATTTATCGGAAATTCGTTCGTAATCGTCGGTAAATACGTTCCGAGAAAAAATTTCGTCACGAATAAATATCATCCGAAAAGTACCTTTTTTCTAGCAGCCAAAAGTTTTTCCGTTTTATTCATATTCATCGTGCTGTTTGTTGCATCCGTTGCTTGCGAAAATGTCAGGTAAAGTTTTGCGTACGACGGTAATTTACATCGCAAATTGAAAAAATATTGTTGAATGACAGTGACGTTAAAGGTTATAACATGATTTTACTTTTCGGCGCGGGGGTGGGGGGTGCCACTTCACCAGTTTTGCGTGGAGCGCTGTTGCCGCATGTGCGGAGATACGCACGTTCGCGCACCATGCTGCGCATGTGGTTACGCAAGACTCGAATAATAGGTTTATCAATAACCAATCGGATTGATACGAATTTCATATCCCCAATCAACGAATTCAAATGACAAATAATCATAAAAAAAACATTTGCATTAAAAAAAAAAAAAAAAACAAATACTTCGAAAAATAATAAGAATAAAATTGCGTGAAACAAAAAATTGTCACCTTATAATGTAATATCGATGAAATTACATAAAAAAATTGATTTCAAACATCGATAACATTATTGCCCCTAAAGAGCGGCGAGTTACTTTGCTATCGGCAAAAAACCTCTGCAAAACCTAAAAAATTTACGAACATTTCGATCTTTCAGTTTCTTCTCCATTTATTCAACGTTAAAAAAAAATACAATTTTAATCAATCAACGATCAATTCCAACGTGTTGCACAAGATCGAGATTTGTGCGACGATAACGAATTTTCCACCGAATTTCAGAACGAACTGAAAGGACTCCGAATTAGTAGCGAAATGCTAAGGATCTCGAAGCTTATTAGCGGATAATCAGTTGCGCACTTAATAATCTGTTCCAAAAAAAAAAAAAAAAAAAAAAATTCGCCACTATATCAAAATCTGTGTTAATCCGCTTTCGCTAAGACGATCAGCGGCATCCGACTGCTCGAACTTATTATCCCTGAGATCGAGCGTTTTAAGCTTCGGATGGCGTTTTACTAAGTCGAGAATTTCGTCGACGTTCGCCAAAGCATTGTTGCGCAACGACAGCGCTTCCAAATTTCGCAGCGTCGGCAAACGCTTTAAAGACTCCAGAGAATTGCTGGAGAGTGATAATTTTTTACATTCTTGCAAAACACCGAAACGATGAAGAGAATTCGATAATTTATTTGCTCCGAGATTTATCTCCTCGAAGAAAGTCAAGTAGTGTTCGTTATAGAGAATCGTGAGATCGAGACCCGCCAAGTCTATCGTCGAACACAATTCCATCTCATCTTCATTTTGCCAGATATTTTGCAGTGTGTATTCCATAATGCATTTACTGCCTGTAATAAAAGAAAAAAAAAAAATTTCGCGATTTTTTCAACAAATTTAAAGCCATAAAACGATTTTTTTTTTTTTTTTCGAAAAAAAAAAAGTCGTTATACTCACGCAAATCGTTGTAATAATTAGCGCGAAGTTTATCGACCTTCAATAACGCGCCGAGATCGTCGAGAATTTTAGAATTGTATTCGATAGGATTGTAATTCTTCATGAGATAAATACCGGTCAGCAATGACCATTTGTTGTTTGGTTCCATTTCGCTCAGTTGCTGATAGCTCTCCATTTGCTCCTTTAATTGCGCCTCGTTGTGTTTCTCCGCATTTAAGTTTTTCGTTTTGTAAATCCACGCGTCTTTACCCTCCGAACCATAGAGATCGTAGATATTTTCGTCAAACTTGATGGACATCGATTCTCCGGCAATCGCCGATTGATCGACAAAAGTCGCGAACCAACATTTGGAATATTTCTTTCCGTCGGGCGATTCCCAAACGATCGAACTTATCGCGTTTCCGTCTCTTAGCAAAGTTACGTTTTCGGAATTAACTTTTACGTCTTTGAAAAAAACTAACGTCGCTCTCGCGCTCGTGATTCGCGCTCTCCAAAGAGTATTCGGCTTCGTTTCCGAACAATCCAATAGCCAACGCTGGTAAAACCACGCGCTCGAGTCGTTTGGGTCGGTAAATGTCGCGTTCATCACGAGATCGAGTTCTGCGAGATGAATAACAGCGTTAGTCTCCGCAATTATTTTTAATCGATACCTGAGTAGTATTTTTTTTTTTTTTTACCTTCTTTGTGTTTATCGGCTCTGATCGGCAATTCTCCCGTCTCGTCGGGAAACATTTTCGATAGAATTTTGCTTCTGTAGTGCCATGACGAATAATTCGAAAAATTATTCAATATTTTTGTCGTAGAAAAATCGAATTCCTCGGCGTCCGAGATGCCCGCTTTTTTCACGATGTATTGCCTGTAGTCCCAACAGTGAACTGCGCATGTGAATGAATTCTTTTTGCTATTTTCTACACCGATATCGAGTGGAAAAGGGTTTTTTTTTATTTTTGCTTGAAAATTTTTGAAAAAACTTACAATTTCTCTCATCCAAATTGAGGCATTTGGCGCACAGCGATAGCTCCGTTTTCCAATCGGGTTCCGCCAGATTGTCGATTACCCAACATCTGTGGTGCCAAACGCTGTAAGACTTTGGATTCTCGCGTAAACTATTCTCCGTCAACGTCAATTCTCTCGTTAATCTTTCGGTGCGTTCTTCCTGATGCCTGTTACAAAAAATTATTAAAAACTTGTAACGTTATGAAAAAATTGCGATAATAACTTAATAATAATAATTACCATTCGTTGTTTTGAAAAGCTTCTCGACGAATGTTCCAAAGAGTGTTTATATCGGGATTTTGGAGAACCATCCGCTCCGTTACTGACAATAGTTCGTCGTCCCATATTTTGTCTTTTCTCTGGAAAAATGTATGAAATATTTTCGTAACGCGCGAATTATTATTTACGCGTAACCGACGAACGTGACTCACCTTTTGAAACACCAAACCAATGGCGATTTTGTATTGCGCTAATTTTTTGTCTCTTTCGATTTTTTTCAATGCCTCCTGCTCCGCGGTTGTGCGAACTTTTACGCGCCCGTGCTGCAAAGTTTATTTCGAGATAAAAAAAACTAATGAATCGTCGGCGAAGATTGGGATAAACGTTTTTTTTCGGAAAAAACGACATTGTTGGATGAGTTACATGTCACGTATTCTTCATTGTTCATGAAGTCTTTCGGACACCGATCGAAGTCAATGAAGTGTCTCACCATTTTTCGTATGATTTCTTTCACGTGTAAATGTTCTGTATTTTTTCTTTTTTTTAATGTAAAAAATCTACTATCTTATTGTAAAATAGAGTGACGATGAAATCATGCAAAGGATTATACGGGGGTTATGTGTCAAAGTAGCAGAAGGAGAAAAGTAGAGGGGGGCGAAAACTTACAGCTGATATCGTGGTTCGCACGATCGCCGCGGAAGTTCGAGTTCGTAACTTCCGGTGCTTGATAAATGTCTTCGATTTGACGCAATAATAATATTCACCGATTGTTTCATCAAAAACGCCGTACCCCGCGATCAACGTTTAACAATTAATTATGTAATTATAGAACAAGAATCAACGAGAATCCGTGTTGACGTACGACGTGAACATTTTTCGCAACTATAGAAAGTTTGCAAATTCGCGCAGGAAAGCCACGATTTAGGATGCTCGGTTAAACGACTGCCGAGCCGTCGTACGCGAGAAGTCCCGCCATTAAAGCTGCGTGTCGCAGTGCTGATGTCTCTCTAATTTTATTTTTCGTTCGGGGATACCCCCGACGAAAGATGATTACACTTTTGCAATCTTTGAAATATAAGCTACAACTTTAGATGTTCCGCGGTATGAACGTAATAATAATAATGTGTTTCTTAAATTGTAAGAGAAAAGATTCTTGCAGCTCGTGATCCCATTAAAAACCACAATGTACTATCCTATTGTACTATCAGAAACAAACGACGAACAAATTTTTTTTAAATAAAAATAGAAAAATAATGCATGCAATCCACCGAGAATAATTGATATCGTAAATCGTGTTGAATTTCGAGTTGCGTAAGTTTTACACGGTTGCGATGTTGAAAGATGTACATTGTAAGAGAGCGTACAGCACGTATATTTCGGTGTGCGTGGATTATAACATGAACGTTTATGGAGGAAGATTACATGATAAATTCTTCGAATGCAATGAGCGTACAAGATGATTTTTTCGTCTGGTGAACTCTTGCGCGTTTACGAGTTAACATTAGAAAATATATATACGAAAAAAACAGGTTCATCGAGAGGGATAGTGTCGGCGGCGCGTAAATTGCGAAATTATCCGCAGATAATACCGTAGCAAGTAGCAGCGAAAGGAAGAGAGCAAACGATGTTTAAAAATGGGAAAAGTAGCTGCGAAGCTTCGACCGGTGAGAGGAGCACTTGAAGTGGTCGACAAGACAACTTCGCTAAGGACATTCTTATGAACGCATCGACGATGGTGACAGAGTAATATCACGTGTCTCCGTTAGCGCAATTTAACCGGTGAAAGAAGATCACGAGTGCCTCGGGCGATGTTGCTTCGGTCGTTAAAAGATTCTACAACGTTGTTACGAATGTTGTTAGTACCGATTGTCGCCAATGAATGTACACAACGGGTCGCGGTGCGTTCATCCGATTGAATTAGAAATCTTTCGATAAACCCTTTAAACGTTTCACAGAATAATGGCTTTTCTTTTAACGCATTTTACCAATACTTCGAAAACAAAAATAAAAATTCTAACCTACATTACCCCGAGAATTCATCATTTTTAGTTTTTTAGAAATTTTTTTAGAAATAACTCCAAAGTTAACCTGTTATTTGCGGCAATAGAATTCGGAAAGAAAATGAAACAATTATTAAAGTCTCCTTACGAAGTTTTCGCGTGATTTTTCGTGCATAGCGATGTATTAACCTAATTAATTCCATCGATTTCGTTATATATTTTTTCAATAAAAAACGGGAACAAAAATTCTAAAGTGACAAAAAAATATCGCGATCGCTTAATAATCGTCACTTGTTGCAATATTCCTTGAACTTTAGAGTCGCGAAATAAAAACTTTTGGAGGAAAAAACGAACAACTTTCCAAAATATCCATCATTTTTACGAAAACCAATGTGGGAGTCAAGTGCTTGCGGACGATCTATGTGATCGGGGGGAGCGTATTATCGTCCGCACGTTCAGTGAATGGTTCGGAAACCTGCGCCTCCATCGACGCGGGACCACCACGTCGCGAGCTCATGCAGCACGGAGGATCGCGGCGGTAAACCGTGGTAATCAGGTAGGGCACGAGACGCGCCGGGCAAACTTACGGTCTCCTGTGAGACCAACCTGAAGACGACAACGACGACGACGAAGAGGACGATGATAGAAATATACCCCGGTGGAGGTGGCGACGCAGGTGATGGTGGGAGCAATTTAGGTTACTCGTAGCACCAGGGAATGTGGGCCGACTATATACTGGCGCATCACGATCGCCCGACAGTTCATTCCTTCTTTGTAATTCCCATTCGTAAGGTCGCTCGCGAGACAATCCCCGTTGGAGTTCTTCCGATCATCGATCGATATTAATTCGACTATCCAGACAGTCACTTCATCTCATCGCGTTACAAATTCGTAAGTATCGTATTCGATGAAAAATCGCTATTCAAATTTTTCATTTTTTTTTTTAAATCATTTTATTGCTTGTATTTTTTTTTTTCTTAAAAATTGTGTGCGTAATGACCATTAATAGTAAAAAAAAATATTATCACGTTTTAATAATGTTTTTGTCGCCATTTTGTTCATTTTCCCCGAAATTATTATGTATACGAAAAAAATAAAAATCGTTGTGTTCGAATATGATTTTCGTCATTATTTCGTTCATTAACGATATCGAGTCATCGTTAACCTAGAAAAAATTGTTTTTATGGACATCGGCGCGAAAGAGATTTATGAACGTTCGAAGAGTGTCGATTGACGAAGAGTTGAATTGAAATAATTTTGTCGGAAAAAAAAAAAAATGTTTGAGTGTCTTATAATTGTAATATAATTGGTGATGAGATGACCAAAAAGTTCCGGGCTCGTCAGACAGGAAAGACGGGTTTTCTTGAAGGCCGGTAGAAATAACGGACGATCCGAGAATCCCGGATGGATTAACGCGTGGAATAAAACCGAACTGTGCGGCGTTATTCATCGATAACGTCGAGATATTCAATCGCTTCAACTATATATATATATGAAAAAAAAAAAAAAAAAAAAAAAAAAAAAACTTCCCGTACACATCGTTGAAATCAGACTTATTCGCGACATTAACACTCATGTGCGTCCGAAGATGAACGCCGGTGTGTTTACACGCCGGGTCACTGGCTTCGTCGTTAATGCACTGTAATCGCATCGCTTGTATAAGCTAAATAGTAATTGCGCAATCTTTCATTGAACACGTAATATAGCGATAAAAAAAAAAGAAAGAAAGAAAAAGAAAAAAAATCTCATGCGTGCCGCGTTACTTACGAGGCGAGACAATCGTGCAATTCTTCCGACTTTGTAGCGAAAATAGGACGAGTTAATTGACGAGCGCTTAAAACATTCACAGGGATAATTTTCAAATAACAAACAAAATGGCTTCCCGATTTTTACGAAATTATCAATTTCCACTGATTTATAATACTTTTAAATAAAGAAAAAAGTATTTTTCGATATTTTGTAGGTTAGGAAAATTTTTCGATAAAATACGAGTCAAATATTTACGAAGCGAAAAATCGTTTTTTTTTCGGGTTTTTCAACGAATCTCGAGGGGTAAATGACATTGACGCGTTGGCGTGAGACTTTCCGTGTACTGTATAGATCGCGGTTTACGCTCGAAGCTCTCGGATCTCGGAACTCCGCTCGAAACAGTGTTAAAGACGGCCAGGTAACGGTTCGTACGTAGTATACGGACCGCGAGCTGCTCGCCGGACTCGTCGTTGATAGTTCGTTCCTCCATGTCCGCGATGTGTTACTTGCACACGCCGGCGAGTTCGAGTTGTGCTCTCATCGCGCGTCCGTGGATTTCCCATTCTCGCGGAATGGTATATATTGTCAATAGGGCACGGAGACGCAAAGAATCGTCACGCTAACAAACACACGAGTACGTCGAGTTCTGTCGATCGAGAGAAAGACAGAGAAAGAGAAGACGTAAGAAATGTGGCACGATTCTCGCGTGCATCCGGCTATATGCTTCGTTCTTCGACGATTCAACATCCAAGAAACGCGCGACAGGCGGATAACACGTAGAGAATAATAAACAAGCCGTTTGAAGAAGTTTATTGCTATAGTGGCAATTGTTTACGAATGAACACACAACAGATATTATGCAATTTAAGACGAAGATCCGGAGATAGCATAAGATTTTTTTTTTATTCTTTGAGAATTTTACGATCGATGATATTATTTTTGCATTCATTTAAATAGGGAGATGATGATAATATTTTTTTTACGATTTCATTAAATCGAAAAATTTTCAAAATAAGTTTCGATATCGATAGAGAAATTAATGATAAACATTCCGAAAAAAAAAATTTATTATTATTATTTTTTTCCGAAAGGATGGTAGACGCAGGAGATAAATCGCGAAAAACATTTTTTTTTACGATTTTAATTTTACGAAATTAATTTGTATCGCACTTTGAGACCATTGAAAATAATTTTTGCACTGATTTTAATGACGAAATAATAGCCTTCTTTTTGCGAATTTATTAAAGCGAAAATTCAACGAAAAGGTGGCGATATCAATGGAGAAATGAATGATAAGAATTTCGAACGGATCATTTAAGGGATATTTGATGTCTTCACGATAACGGTAAACCGAAAAAAATAAATAAATTTTATTGCCTCGTTTTTGCCGCCGCGGGGCATCGAAGTTTTGACATTTTTCTTCCGAACTTTTTTTTCTATTCCACGCGCGTGCCGGTATTTCGAAGACTTAGGCAATGGTGAATGAATGGTACGAGGAAAGAAGTGAAATGTGTAGTGAGACACTGATGAGTGTATCAACGCTTTGTCCGGAGATTATAAGATATAAGTATAGCCGGTGGCAAGGAACTTCGAGAGATCGGAGATGTACCGTTCGTCGCACGCGGTCGCGAGTCGCGCCTAAAAGTATATGTGGGCCAAACAAACTCGAAGTGAGAGAACAAATGAAGATGTAGCGGCTGTTTTTTTCATCTCGTCAAATCATTTTACTCATCAAAAATTTTTTAAAATTAAAAAGAAAATTTACGAAAAAAAATTCCGAAAACAATCGAAAAATTATAATTTGAAAAAAAAAAAAAATTAATCGGATAAATAGTTTCCCCGTAATTTTCGCGTAACCCGCGTAAACTTACTAAAGTACTTAGAAAGTTACGTACAATAACCTCAACCTGTTCACATTCTCTGTTTACCAATGTACCGACAAATATATATATATATATCTATATATACATTTACAGATTTATTGCGATAAATTACAGTCGACGAGAGAGTGTAGGAAACGTTTGAGACGAAGGATGCTGCAAGCATCCATTTGTATAATGCATCGTCGTGTATATACGAGTAAATCGCATCAATTTTCACTTCCGACGTACCGGTGAAACGCGGAAATGATCGTTGCTTGTTCCAACTGTTTTAATGTTTTATCGACGGGCGCGAAATTGGCTATGGATCGGTCCATCAATTAAAAATTTATTCTCGAGATCGTTGCTATTTATTTTTACGAACATCTTCCTTGAAGCTAATTTTTTTTAACGGAAATTTCTAATTGGATGTCGTCACTAAAATTGTTAAGTTTCGACATTATTAACGAATTTTTCTTCGATGTAAATTTTTTTTTTTTTTTTTTTCTACGTTTGATCATCGGCCGTTTATTTTCAGTTCGTCTGGCGTGACGGACGAGGTGTAGGGCATTTTTTTAAAAGCACAACAAGGTTCGTAGTCGAGGTGAACGCGTGAGAATCGAAGTCTAGCGGAGGGGAGGTTAGGTATACTACACGTCTATACACGCTTCTCGTCGCGTCCTTATAATGCGAAGTCTAAAGAGCTACGGGAAGAAACGGTCGTACATTCCTCGATCGTTCGAACGAAGAGGCACACGCGAAGGCATCGGGTCACTGGGGCCCGAACGTGCTTATGGCCGAGACGACCGAAGCCACGAGGGCGACACACATAATCCAACGAACTGGTTACCCCCCGACGCGATTCAACCTTCTCGGTCTGATCGTTACGGAAATCATCGTCCGACCCATCGACTATTAGGGCGAAGGAACAAGAACTATGATAAAAAACTACGAATTAAAACGGAATAGGTGGCGCTGTCACCCGTACTGTTTTTTCGAATTAAATCGTAAATCATTGTCGAGACAAATCCCTGCGTAAAAAAAAAAGTTTTTTCCGTCTTTTCGCGGATATTCAATTTTTCGTAATTAAAGAGAAAAATGACACATAACACTTTCGTGATTCTCGGGAGATTTCGTTTTTAGGTTATGTCGATCTATCTGTCAAAAGATTTTTGTTAAAATAACAAACGAAACTCGCATTCATTTATTTCTTTTTTTCGATATTATCAATACTTTCTTTTTTTTTCGATGTTCATAACCTCACTTTCAAATAATTTTCATTGCTTGCGTTTAAAAACATATATACGCAGATTGCAATGCAATTAATAGTCTCGGTACATCGTACCGAAACGCTTGACAGTAATTTCAGTAAAATTCTTCCGGGGTGCACGAGACTCGCATTCCCGAAGCAGCGACGATAGCTATATGACTCGCGCACCCGGGCATTGTAATTTGCGGTATTTTCCAGTCCGGCCCTCGGCTCTCACTCTTTCCCCTATCATAATCGACGTCGGTTACTGACGTAATCGAGCGCAGCGCGCTTCGTTATACATATCTCTCTGTAAACTTTCACCGTATACGGGCTTTATAGCCTCTCATGTAGAATTGCGTCAATATCCTCTGTAGGATACCCCCTCCCGTCCCCTCCCGTGACGCCGCCGCACTAATTTCGTTCCCATAATCTTGGATCGTCTAAGTATAACGTGCGATCGTGTCTACGTATAGTATTATTCTTCGCTCGATTGACCGCAGAAAGAAATAATTTGTTATCTCATTAATTAAATTCACGCAAGAACGACTATACTCGCCGAACGTATTACGAACACGTGAGCAATACGAAGCTTCTTGCGCGTATTATTACAAACATCACGTGTGCACGACGAACGAAGGAAATACGTAGTGTTACATGATTTATGGACTGAATGGAACGCTACTAGAATCGCTTCATTATTAATAGAAGATAACACTATAGTCACAAAGACTGTATAGTTTTCTTACGCAGTACGTTGCGGAAAAATGCGTAAACGAGTCTTATCCCGATAAGAATTTATGCCCTTTGTATACAGTTGCGAAATAACTCACTACGAATGAGCGCGCGCGACAGCTTCTTCGGCCATTTTCTTTTTGTAACCAAAGTAAGAAAAATGAACGTCCAACGATCAATTTTACCCGGAAATAGGGGACAATTTTCATAATAAATCATTAAGTTAATTAAAAATAAAAAAAATCCAATCGAGAATTGCGATCGTTACACCGATCCGACAGTAAAAGTCGCTGTCGTCGAGGCGCTTTTCCTCACGTTACGAAAGCAAAAAAAAAAAAAAAATCGACAACACACGACACCCCGTCGATCAATTCCGTCGGTTATTTCGCAATGGGATGATTTTTATTTTTCAATTTAATGCCATTACTGTATTTGGAATGTTACATCGTCGCCGCAGTTACGCAGTTAAATGCATAAACTCGTAATGAGCAAAAAAAAAAAACATCGAGACTTTTATTTTTATCGAGTGAGATGCGTGTTGCGCAGTAATGAATGCGCTGAAAACTTCGCTGAATGACATTTTCGTGTGACCCGATGAAAATCGCCGTAGAAAGGTGCTTTTGTCTATAGTTTGAAAATTATCGTAAATGTCTCGTCGGTCATTCGATCGTAATAAAAATGTATGGGGCATTGCCATCGAGGCGATTTGTAAAGCGCAGTTTGATCCTCTCTAACCCGACGGAACCCGTGCGAAAGACGAGTGAATTATGCGATATGGATAGATGCAATTTCTGCAACTGTCGATTTATGGGATGGGGAAGGTATTCAATTGAATTCTTTACCGTATAATCCGACGCGAACTCTCACTTCTCGGCATTAATTCCTTATCGGTTGTCGATGCAACATCGAAAAAAAAAAAAAAAAAAACGAAGAAATTCTCGATTGCAATCTTCACGTCCCCGGAGAGCAGTCCGAACAGTAAGAAAGATCAGCAGAGAGAGGCGCGTCGAGTGAAGGCGAAGTGGCGAATTTCGAAATCGGTCGTTATGAACCGGCAATGGCAAAAGGGAATTGGCGAAGGGAATATAATTACACTAACCGCGGAAAACCCGTATTTCACTTCTTCCGCGATAACTGTTATTATCTTTCGATCATTAGGGTCTCCCGTCGCGTGTGTGTATTTCGACAAAAATTTCTTTAATTCGTCTTTAACTTTCAATTGCAGGATACGAATTATCTTAAAAAAAAAAAAAAAAAAAAAAAAAAAAAAAACGGTAATCGTCATCAGTGAACAAAATTTTCACACCACAAAATCCGCGTTGTTTAACGTTTAATTGCCATTTAATTGTTACTCCAATCTCACAATTCACGATCTCCCTGATAATTCGTTTTATAACCAAACATTAGTTTCATTCGGTTAAAGTGAAATGACAATTATTTCGATCGTTTGTCAACGGTCGCTATGCGAATAATTTTTATTTTTTAAAAATATTTTCTAAGCTTTCATGCCGCGAGGCAATTAGTTCATTGAACTTTGAGTTGCAACAACGTATAATAAAAATTTATCTTGATTACACGTTTGTCGAGTAAAAAAAAAAAGAAAAAAAAAAAAAAATTATAATTATATTCCACGACTTTCATTCGCAACGAAAAAAACGTTTCTACCCTTTGCTCGAGCAGAAGCTTCTGCACACGAATCGAATTTATCGAACTCGACGCTTTCTTCCTTACCGCGGGAATAGTCTCGAAATTAAATCGTTTCGTTGCATCAAGAGTTCTCGTTGGAACGGCTACAAAGTTGCAGCAATTATCCTGCCGTCAATCATCGCCAACGATTACGGTACATTATACCCGTCGGGATTGATGCACGTATATCACGACATGCCTTCGGGACTTCCTTGAAATCAAATCAAATTTAATCGCGTACGACCTTTCGCGTGAAAGTGCTCCGACGTTAACGAGGACGATTGTGATTCATCACAGGCCAATGGCCTGTCGGAGAATCGAACTTTCTTGACTCGTTTTCTATCCGATTTACATTCCAATTTTTTTTTTTTTTTTTTTCTCGATGTATTGATTATCGTACAACGAATCAATTTGTAATTGAGAACAATTTGAGATCTATTCTCGATCGATCGAAAAAAAAAAAAATTCTCGATCCCTCCGCGTAATTTGATAAATCGACGATTGTGATTCATCGCAAGTCAATGGCCTGTCGGAGAATCGAACTTTCTTGACTCGTTTTCTAACCGATTTACACTCCATTTTTTTTTTTTCGAAGTATTAATTATCGTACAACGAATCAATTTGCAATTGAGAACAATTTGAGATCTATTCTCGATCGATCGAAAAAAAAAAAAATTTCTCGATCCCTCCGCGTAATTTGATAAATCGACGATTGTGATTCGTCGCAAGTCAATGGCCTGTCGGAGAATCGAACTTTCTTGACTCGTTTTCTAACCGATTTACACTCCATTTTTTTTTTCGAAGTATTAATTATCGTACGACGAATCAATTTGCAATTGAGAACAATTTGAGATCTATTCTCGATCGATCGAAAAAAAAAAAATGTCTCGATCCCTCCGCGTAATTTGATAAATCGACGATTGTGATTCATCGCAAGTCAATGGCCTGTCGGAGAATCGAACTTTCTTGACTCGTTTTTTATCCGATTTACATTCCAATTTTTTTTTTTTTTTTTTTTCTCGATGTATTAATCATCGTACGACGAATCAATTTGCAATTCGGAAAAAGTAGAGATCTACTCTCTCGATCGATCGATCGAAAAAAAAAAAAAAAAATTCTCGATCCCTCCGCCTAATTTGATAAATCGCTACGAAGAGACTGCAATTTTGCACACTTCGTCGATTAGCGCCGCCCCACTACTTCGTATCTCGAAATCCATATCGAACGACCGTATCGATTGTGGCGAACTTTCAGTTCGGAGACACTACGAGACTCGTACACTGAATCTATTAAATCGTTCATTATTAAATCCGGGGCAGTGCGTCGGGCGAGACACGGGTTTAACTGGGCCAAGAGAGTAGTCGCCGTTGTCGTCTTCGTCGCGCGAGGCGCGGAACGGAAAACGGCAAAAGACATAGCGGTCGAGCGGCTCCCAGAAACGGCGCATTGTTTTATACACGCTGGACGCGGTGCGCAGCCGCATACGCACAATACTCGGTCACCACGGTCCACCGTTACAGTTCGTATTCACAAAGGAACGAACCTAATGCGTATATCGTGTTTTTTTTTTTTTTTTTTTTTTTTTTTTACGTCTGACAAAGCAGTTGGTTTCGTTACGCGCCGATCTTTTGTACGAAAAAAATAATAATACCGTAATCCGTGACCCGCGAAGAACGAATCTCGTACTGTATACACAGTGTAACGTACTCACGTGTCCGATGGTAAAAAAGAAATAAATACGAAGATTGAGCAATGAGTTAATTTTGTAATACTTACCTCCGACGAGGTTGTAACGAGCATCGAAACCATTTGTCTCTCGCGTTCACCCGTCTGTTTGTATAGAGTTTTACACGGTGAAAAGAGACGCACGCGACGACAAGGGAGTGAATGTCGTGGCGAGACTCACCGGCGCTTCGTCAAAAGAAATATAACTACCGTCCGGTTATATATATATATATATATATATATATATTGCAGTTATTATATCGCTTCGCATCGTGTAACGACGATTTCCAAAACTTTTGCCGAGCGAAGGCGGGCTGTTCGGTGTTTTCACTTGATACCGTTTCGATTCTCGCGGAGAAAAAAAAAAAAAAAAAAAAAAAAAAAAATGACTTTTACTAAAACTTTTACTTTTATAGTTGACAATGAATTTACGAGGGAAAGAGGAACGAAAAAAATTATATAGATTTATGAATTTTGTCGGAGAGAATTACGGAAAAATGGTACTCTACGGCAATCCCTGTTGGGAAAATCTAACCGGATCGGCGCTTTCTAAGACGTTTCAATGTTTCGAGGATAAACGAGATAATAAAGTTTGTCAATTAACTCGTTTCTTAAGCTTCTCGCACTGCAGACCACGCGATTGTTAACAGAAACGCGATATTTTTTTTTTTTCTTTTTTCTTTCTTTGTTTACCGAGAGAAGAGGATTTACGATGCAACTTGTTGTTCAAAGATTTATCACTTTTTCATTGAGACTTAATGGTCTCCACAAGCGAAACGTTATTGTAAAGTTTTTTTTAATTAACTTCGTAGCTTCTCGAGCCAAAGATCGCAGAAATAAAGACAAACGAATTGTTTTTTTTTTTTTTTTTTGTAGCGAAATTATTATCGATTTTTTGCGATTTTTTAAAATATAAATAATGAAAAAAAAAAAAAAAAAAAAATTACTTCGAGAAAAGAGAAACATCGAGCAAAAGGATTGAAAAGCGAGTCGTAAATACTTCGAAAAAAAAAAAAAAAAAAAAAAAAAAAATGCATCTCAATGATTCTCCGATTCCGCGAAGTCGCATTACGTCGCTCGGGAATCAATTAGAGAATATCGAGAGCGCGTTGTCGGAGAAACTCGAAAGTTCGCAAAGAGTATCGTTCCGATAATTAGTCGTCCGAGAGATCGTACGACCTCGTCGAATGCTCGGATGATCTTCGAGTTTAACAGGCCAAGCGGAGTGGTGTGTTATTTATATAGATACATACGTAACCATTTGTAAAATCGATCGATCCCCATTCGCCGGCCTTGAGACGTTAAAACCTTTTAAGGGTGTAAAAAAAAAAAAAAAAAAAAAAAAAAAAATATTGAGACGAATGTTATGTTCGAAGTGTCGGTTAACGAAGATGATCGTGTCAAGGACACCGTTGACCGAGACTTTCAAATCCGTCTGTCGGCGCGACACGTACCCGGGAGTGAACGCATTCGCCTGAATCTTCCGATTCCAGGGTCACAGGAACGAACGTGACTCTCGTGAGCGCCGAATCGATAGAATACAAATCGAGGTTACGCTGAAAATAATTAAAAGACGAGCCCACCTCCGCGAGCGTATAGACGCGATCGTTATAACGGGATAAACGAATACTCGATCGGTAACGTTTCAAGGCCGCGATCGCTAACTTTCGTATCGATAAAATATCTCGAAAAATTTTGTGAACATCGATCGTCTAAAAAAATGATTTCGTAACTGAATAAAATAATAATAAATATTGATTATCATTATTATTATTAAATATTTAATTATTAATATCGATCGTAAAAAAAAATGTTTTCGTATTTATACATTTTTTTTTTTTTTTTTTTTTTTCAGGTTCCCGACGATGAAGTCTATATGCTTATTATTTTTCGGCATCGTGGCGGTATCGGCGCAGCGTCGTTTAGCATTGCCCGATCCTCGCAGTTGCGCTAATCGTGAGTATAATGAAAAAATAAGTGTATTCCGCGTGTAAACAATTTAATTAATCGTAAGCGAAGCTTTCGCTATCTTTGAAGAAACGCGTCTCGCGGGCGCATAGAGTCCCCGGGATTGGCGATCATCGATCAATTTTCGTAATATAAAATTTCATTAACTTTCTAATAATAATTTAATCGAGTGAAGGCGTGTTGCGCGCATTAGAGAATAGCTGTTGGGGTCAACCGCCTCTCGTTGAGGGGTCGCGCGGGGATCTCTCGCGAACCGCGGGATCCCCGCAATCCGTAAACATCGCGGCACCACTTTACACCGCGAATCGCTCCATAGCAGTAGTCACCTCTCCTCTCGACGTTTATCACGAAACTCGAAAGCGTTTTCACTTCGTGAATTGCCGACGCGGCGCAACACGCTGCATATATGCAATGCACATGTGAATCTTCTTTACTATGAAGCGTATCTACTTATCTCACGACTGTTGTAATGCATCCGCGTGGGCACACAGGTTAATGAGTCGAGGGTCGTGAAAGTCGAGTTTATATCTTTCTCGATCGCTCGACGATCGTGATCTATAGATCTTTCGTGAAAAATGTGACTATAGTCGTACGTTACCCGCTGTTTATACGTCCCGATAGATCGCGGAGTATTAAACTGCGATACGAGTTTCGCGAATAATTTCGCTGCTGATTCGCGATTTTATATCTTCGGTGAAAAAAAAAAAAAAAAAAAAAAAATTACGTATGCGAAGTTTTCACGAATATTAAGTATAATTTTTTTTTTTTTTTTTTTTTCCAACTTTCGAAGTACTTTCACCGACTCGCGATGTTATTTTCCAATCTGATGAAAAAAATCGCGCGACTCGTTTTTTTTTTTTTTCTTTATTTTCGTAATTAAATGATTTATTCGGCAATTATTAGCGATTGTAATGTTGTTTACGCCGTTTTTACTCAGGTGTGCGCCACGCTTCGTACCGAGATGCAAGGGGCGTCGCTCACTCGTACTTCTTCAGTTGGGAACATCAGCCGACGCGAAGCCTCGAAGTAGATTGGCTCGACGCCAGAAATATATGCCGTCGTCATTGCATGGACGCTGTGTCAATGGAAACCCCGCAGGAGAACGAATTTATCAAGCAAAGACTCGCGAGAGGTAATTATATACCGTTGATGACACGATATCCAATTCTCATATTTTCGTTATTAATCGCGTCGAGACTCTCGAAACATTAAAAAAAAAAAAAAAAAAAAATGATTTAAGATGAATGAAACCGCTCCATAGAGTATTATGCGGTCGACAAAGCGTTAAAAAAAAATGAATAGTGAATAACTTAAAAAAAAAAAAAAAAAAAAAAAAAAAAAAAAAAAAAAATGCTTTTTGTCAGCCGTACAATTAGTGTCTCCGGTCGATTTCATTATTTAACCCGCGACAATCGATATTTCGTAATCAACTGAGTTAAAAAAATCCCTTCAAAAATTCTTCATACTTTTTTTTTTTTTTTTTCGATCCAATTGTTCAAAAACATCGCGAGTTGCGTTATTCCTCGTAATTCTCGAGCGTTTCTCACGTCCATCAATGCGAAATATCCAATGGAATGAAAAAAAAAAAAAAAAAAAAAAAAATGTAAAAAAAAAAACTGAAAGGTAATATATCTCGATCTCCTCGAGGAGGAGCGCGTCGAGCCAACTTTCACTCGACCGATGGACACGTGGAAAAAAAAAAAAAAAAAAAAAGAAGGCGCAATGTAATGCCCCGTACCACGCCGAGACGCGATGTTCGACGTGAACGCGATCTTCGCTCGATTTAGTACGAACGTAGCGTACCGCAAATGAGAGCATAAGAGGACGAGTGAGGAATATACGTAACTTTTGCGCTCGCGGCCTCTTGCAAAAGCCATCCAACGCGAGTACACGTTGAATCATTTTTTTTTTTTTTTTTTTTTTTTTTTTTTTTTTTTTTACCGACGAGATGATGCCGCGAGATATATAGTCGTAAACACATAAGCGATGAAGAGAGTCGAAAGAGACTTCGGGGGATTTTAAACTCCGTTAGAAACGTCCGAGTGAAACGATCGCGAATAGATGAGACCGCAGCAATATATATGTATATATATATATATATTGCGAAGAGTCACAGGCGTGTCCTTTTCTTTCTATTAAATTATAGAGCGTGTAGTGCCGTATTAATTAATTAATCGCGCTTTTCCCTCGACAATTTTCACCGGTAGTACTGTAGCGCGCGGCAACCCGCGGGCTATAATATACAGATGAAAAGTGGAACGAAACCACCGGCGACAATTACTTACATCGAGAACGCGTGTTTTATACACCACGCACTCGGCCGTGAAGATGAATTCTTCGGCGTCCCGACATTCCAGCCCCCGAGACATCGGTGTCTCTCTGAGATATAAATACATTTTTTTTTTTTTTTTTTTTTTTTTTTTTTTTTTTTTTTTTTGAGAAGACGCGTAAAGATTATTGGTAAATCGTGTCGTATAAGTGAAATTTCGAGGAACTCATGAAAAATGGGAGAAGATGAAGATCGCGCGTCCTCTTTCACACACCCCGAGAGTTCACGGAAATTGCGAGAAATTCTTTCTTGCAATTTGTTTTACTGAGATATAAATAAATTTTTTTTTTTTTTTTTTTTTTTTTTTTTTTGAGAAGACGCGTAAAGATTATTGGTAAATCGTGTCGTATAAGTGAAATTTCGAGGAACGCATGAAAAATGGGAGAAGATGAAGATCGCGCGTCCTCTTTCGCACACCCCGAGAGTTCGCGGAAATTGCGAGAGATTCTTTCATACAATTTGTTTTACTTTGTCATTAATATAATTTTCTTTCTTTTTCTTATCTTTTGTAACGAGCGAAATTACGCGGTTATTCTTGAGGTTTTTTTTTTTTTTTTTTTTTTTTTTTAGTGCTTCTCAAGTAGTAATACCGCAATATAGTCGCACGCGTGATGCATACATTGTTTTCGCGAATGAATGAAAAAAAAAAAAAAAACACATCTTATCTTTTAAGGTAACGTGCGTTACATCTGGACTTCCGGACGTAAGTGCAATTTCAACGGTTGCGATCGTCCCGATCTTCAGCCGCAGAACGTTAACGGATGGTTCTGGTCGGGTTCCGGTGCGAAGATCGGACCCACGACTCAACGCAACTCTGGCGATTGGAGTAACACCGGCGGTTACGGACAACCCCAACCGGATAATCGCGAAGCCGCTCAGGTATGTGTCGTAAAATTTTTTCGTAATTTTTTAAATCTTTTATCCTCAGATGGGATCTTTGATTTGGGACGCGTAACAAATGATTCTCTTAGTCTATCTTACGAAAACGCGATTAATCTTTCGATCTTCAGATTCATTTTTATGTCTATTGTAATATTAAAAAAAAAATTTAAGCGGCGATAAAAAAAATTCAATGATTTAATAATAATAAAATTTTAATAATATTAATAATTTAATGATAATAACATTTTAATAATATTAATAATTCAATAATAATAAAATTTTGATAATATTAATCATTTAATTGAATCAAAATAATAATAATTATTTTATTATTTTGATTTAATTTAATTTTTTTTTTTTTAATAATAATTTAATGATTTAATAATTTTTTTTCATTGCTTGACTTACCTTTTTTAAAATCTGTAATTGCAGGGCAACGACGAGTCCTGTCTTTCGATTCTGAACAATTTCTACAACGACGGTATAAAATGGCACGACGTTGCTTGCCATCATCTGAAGCCTTTCGTCTGCGAGGACAGCGACGAGCTATTGAACTTCGTTGCATCGCGAAACCCGGGAATTCGTCTATAAATCTGAAATAATTATATATGTATTTTTTTTTTTTTTTTTTTTTTATAAAAGCGACGATAATTGTAGAAATGTAGTTACGAAGGCACTGAGCGGTGAGCGCGATGAAAAAATATGATACGAAAAAAAAAAAAAAAAAAAGTTACGATAAGGGAGTTTAGAAGAATCGCGAGAGAGAAGGAGAGAAAATGGAAGAGTAAGCGGCGGTTAAGCGAGCGTGAAATATTCGTAAGCCAATCTCTCGCGAACGCGCGCGCGCCGTGGGCTCACGGTAAGGCGCGTAATTTATTTATATTTTACTAACCCATATATCCTTAGACTCATGTTAATTCAGTGAGCGAAAATCGCAAGATAATGATTCCCGAAAGGCTCTCCGTCGAGCGGAAAGACTCGAACGCTTCGACGATCGGTGCTAATAACTGTTTCATGAATACTGTTTTTTCTTTTTTTCTCTCAAAGAATCTAATCGCTAATCAGCAAAACACCGAGAGAGTAAATAATTTAAATCGAAACTCAATTGGAACGACGGCAGCGCGTCTCTCTCGCGAATTTCAAATTCTCTCGAACATCAGCATTGATTTTTTTTTTAGCTCACGAGGAATATAAACACTCCAATTAGTCATACGACATAGTCCGTTAATTGTACGTATACCAATTTTGTAATTTTTCTTATGAAAATAAATGCAAACGCTATTTGTATAAATTAAATAGACGATTTGTTTGTTGATTTTTTTTTTTTTTTTTTTTTTTTTTTTTTTAGAATGTGTAATGTATTTAACGTTTCATATACATATCTCGTACATCGTACTGTAGTGTCGCGAATCTCTGATTTTTGGATGCATTTTCGAAATTATTTTCGGAAGATAATTTCCGATTTGTTGTAATAAAACGATTTTTTTTTTAATCGTTAGTAAAGAAATTACATATCAAATTTGCACGGTGACGTTAATAAAACGTAAGTTTTTTCCAAATTGTTTTTTAAAGTTGATAAACAATACAGCGGAGTATATAATCCAAATAATGTAAGAATTATATATGGAGATTTATAGAAATCTTTAAATAATAAGATTCGTAAACTAAAAGGACAAATTAAATTCTCCAGTATCTTGCGTTTCGTTAAAACAAATACATTTTTGTTTCATGATCTTTGAAAGTAAAATTAAACAGAAAATCGTTGATTGATAATTGATTTTTTCATTGAAATAGAAAAATATATCGACTTTTTCGCGTCCGAATTCAGGACACTCTTTGCAGACGTTACGTTCGAAAAAAAAAAATTCTTTTTAACGTAATAAAAGGATTATCTCAACATTGATAGATAATCGCGTAACAAAATCCGTCCGACAATAGTATCAAAATTATAAGACCTTTAAAAACTAATAGTCGATCGACGCGGCAATAGCTTATCAAAACCAAATAATCAATCGATGTATCAAAATTCTGATTAATTCGTTTAAATCTCTCGTCTCAAAAATCGTTTAAACGATAGTATTCTTAAATTAAAATATCAAATGTAATACTTCAGTATATCTGAGAGTTCCTCCAAAATATTACAGTTTTCTTTACCCATATTTTGCTCTTTGGGAGTAAAAAAAAGTAGCAAAAGAAACTTAACTATAATTCGCCGAAATTCGAACAAAAAAAATATAATCTAATCGACGAAGTCAGCTAATTGATTAATTAATTAATTAATTAATCAGTTCGTTAACTTAATAATATATTAATTAGATAATTAATAAAATAATTAATAATTAATTACTTTTTTATTAATTATTAATTATTTAATTAATTCAACAAAAAAAATAGGAATTTGTTATCAAGCATCGCTGGCCAATTGCAGCAATTTTTCAGCTCTCATAACGATGAGTTGCTTTCCAGAAAGATCATAATTATCAAACTCCTCTTCTATATCGCGCGCCTGCAGTGACGTCTGTAGATATACAATGCAATAACGCAGTCCTTGTTTCGTCACGATATTCATTGGACTGACGCTTATAGGATTGTGTTTTTGGAAGAGATGAAGAATGTAGTGAACTCCATATTCCGGATGAACGTTACCTACGACGATTGCCTCGGCTTCCACAGTTTTTGTTTTAGGTACGGCGCCTCGCGAAGGATTTTTCATTTCCGTTGCGTTTTCAGTTTTTTTATGTTTTTCCACGAGTTTTGGAAGATCGTCAGAGATCATCAACGGAATCGTCTGCAACGTCGATGCGACAATATTTTTTGAGATTTTCTCGTCCGATTTGTTGTTTGATATGGCGATGGTTTCCTCCGTTACAGTCTGCAGTAGCGGAGTTTTTGAATTTTTGGCACTTTTGCAGGAACCGGCGGGTGTAATTGAAATTATCGTCGGATCAGCAATTTTGATGTCGTCGGCAGCGATTTCTTGCTGAGGGGATGAATCTGCAGGTTTCGGAGTATCGACGCCGAAACTCTGCACCTCGGGGACTTTCTTTGCTTGTGTTTCACTTTCTTTGTTTGGTTCGATCTTATTGTTGATTTGTGGAATCGTGGGAATCGCGAAATTGTTGACGATTACCTGTGGCTTTTGGTCGGAGTTCCATTGATTTTTTTCTGTCGTAGCTGCATCACTAAAACGATTGTTGTAGTCTCGATTTCCCGTCCACTGTCCGTTGTCTCTTCGGAAGTTACCACCATTTTCGGATTTCTTTTGTTCCCAATTAGCCCATCGGCCCTTTGTTTCGCGCGAATCTTGAGCGTTCGTCCAATTTTGACGCTGATCATTGCCCTGTTTCTGTTTTTTCGGCAATAATTTTATTGTCGGATGATATTTCAGACTCGCGATGCAACGGAGTACGTCCTCCTCGCGTACGAATCTCACGAAACGAAAGCCATAATCGTCGCCGGCTTTGGTCACACCGGCGACTTCGCCGAATTCGGAAAATATATTTGTTATTTCCGATATCGAGTATCCGGGTTTGTTTGGAAAATGCACGCAGTACGTATCACCCTTTGCGCAGTCGTAGTATCTCGAAGGCTCCATCGTTTAATTTAATTTGTTAAATTCTATCGTTTAATGTACTATTGAACACGTGCTGATGTTCGACGTTTTGTCTTTGTTTGCGTCTTTGTTTACGGAACGACGATTAAACGACGAATGACCCGAGCGACCGGCGAGCGCGGAAAACGCGGTAACTTACCGCTTTGTTTTTGTAACTTGAAGCTTGAAGAGTTCGTGCCGAGAAACACCGACAAAGGGCGCCACTGCCTTGACCGGCGTTAACTCTACGAATCGGCGCGCTACGAGCCGTGTTTTCGATATTCCGATAATCGAGAGGTTAACGGAAAAAATTGGGCTTTAAAACTGAAATAGTTATTCGTGGACCGAGATTCATTGATTCCATACATCGCGGATTATTTCTTATTTATTAACAAAGTTTAACAGCGGTACGGTAGCGTTGGACATTTGAACATTTAACTAGTATCAATTTTTAACATGCAAACAAATTCTCTCACCATCCCCTCGATATTTTTTATCCAACTGTGAAATCCCCGATATCTTGTCGATAAAATAAGTACCTGCGATTAACAGTATATTCGAGTTATCGCGAATTTTACGGAAGATTCGAACAATGGCCGCGAACGACGGCCATCATCCTAATTTCTCGGCGCATGCGCACCGCTATCTCAAACTATAATACTCTCAGCAGCGAAAATGCTTACACGTTTTATAAGTAGAGTCTGTCAATAAATAAATATCTAGCTGGTATCTCCTCCTTCTGTTACTGTACCGTTAATAATTGCTCGATGAATCATTTGTCAAATAACAATAAACCGTGAAAGAGAAAAAAAGACGAAGTTGCAATGTGGGCGGAGTTTGGGAAGAGTCAGTGCGAACGTTGCGCCTTCGTCGTCGAAGCAGCATCCCGAGAAAACGGCAATTTCGCGTGAATTTTCGGATTGCAATTTTCTTCTCTTATGTGTTAACAAAAATCGACGTGATAGCGGAGTGCTTATTCAGTTTTGTTCGTTTCTCACCTCGCAAGAACAACGCAGCCTCTGAAGTTCTACTTTTTTTTTTTTAAATAATCTCCACGTTGAAAACACGCGTGCAAAGACAAGAGAGAGTCTCATCCGAGAGAGGCAAAATTATAGCGGTAACGCGAAGGTTAAACGAAGATGCTGCAAGGCTCTCTGTGATTGGTTGCCGTCAGCCATGGCCGTCGAATGGCGTTTACCAACACAATCATCGGGTGCATCGCACGAATGCGCGCACACGTTAACCTGACGGCTCCCGTGGTTCGGGAGAAGCGAGTCGGCTAAGTGCGACACACAAACGTTCCGCGCGTTGCCTTGTAAGGCGGAGTGGGTGTCCAGAAGGTGATGGTTACGTTTGTTGCGCGCCGAATGTACCGACGAACGTGGAAACTCTACGACTGATGAACGTAACGAGTAAAGTAATCCCGTCAGGAGGAACGAAAAGTTAAAGGACGGAAGTGGAAAGGAATAAACGAGTAAATCGAAAGACCGAGGGAGAGAGAGTGCTCGCGTGTTTGTGTGTGCGTGCGCGTCGCTTTTCACGAAACGCAACGAGGTTCGAGAGAGAAACGAGAAGAGACGGGCAGCGTGCGTGAGAGTGAGTGAGTCCGGAAATCAGAAAGATAGCGCGAGGAGAGGGGGAACGATAGACGGCGGCGAGGTGGAGGCGCACGACGGTTTTGACGATCACCGTGGTGACGAAGAGTAGTAGTTAGACAGTGACCCCTCGGACGGGAGGGGTATCGCCGCGTACAGAGCGACCTTGAAAACGTGTATACGTAAAAAAAACAACAAAATACTAATAATAATAATAATTAATAAATAAATAGAAGCTAAAAGAAATATCCGACAATCCGTCAAATACTAGACACCATTTTATGATTCCCCGGTGGTGATTCGACTCCACCGCGGTAAAACTTACGTATACTACTAGTTCGTATACTCGGAGAGGTATTTCGTGGCATAGTTGTGTTTGCCGATAAAGTGAATCGACCGGCGAACGGCGACTGAAGAGGAAGAAAATCTCGAAGGTACATTCGTCGACGAAGCGCCTTTAACCCGCGGTGATTCTTTAATGCGAGAGGAGTCCTCGCGACGACGGGTACGCGAGAAAAGTTGACTCCATAACCTAAAAAAAAAAAAAGAAAAACTACAAAACAAGAAAATAAAACGCTACGGAGATACGGTAGACAAGTAACCTCGCAAAGAAAACGATAAATAAATAAATAATAAATCAGTGAAAACGCGATAGTTCCGTTTATTCGTGAATAATCTTTTGCGTAAAGAAAAAAATTGCGAAAATAACGAGTGAATGATAAATATATTTTTCGAAGTATACTCTGTCCTCGAGGAAAGTACAAGTGTCGAAAGAAAAAAACGAAAAAGAAAAATAACAAGTGTTAGAGAGGAATATACGAGGCCACGTGCGAGAATAATAAATAAAACGTGAAAGAGAATATATTAAGTAGTAAAAGTGTGACTGAGGTACTAAATTCGTCACAGTGACGACGTAACATAAGGATTATACGATAAAACACGTTGAGGAAAAAGAAAAAAAAAAAAAAAAAAACAAAAACTTTTTATTTAAATTGCGGATTTCGTGATCGTCGGACGAAATCGCTATCGCTCGGGCGGATAATAACAAAAGCACGTATCCTCGGTTGATGGATGACACTGGAAGGATGCTGCAGCACGGAGGTTCGAGTGTGAGTCTGATGGGTGGACAACAGGGTCAGGGTGGACAGAATACCGGTGGTTACGGGAGTATGGGTCCCGTCGATGGATCGGCGGCTCAAGGGCCCGATCAGAGCGTCGATGCGCGAAAACAGGACATCGGAGAAATATTGCAACAGATTATGAATATTACGGATCAGAGTTTGGACGAGGCGCAAGCTAGGTAAATATAAAAAAAAAAATAAAAAAAATCATTTTTTTTCATTTTTATACATCGCGCAACAAATATCGAATAACATCGAAACTGCATACATAACCCTAAAAAAATCGTACATTTCACGAAAAAAAAACAACTTTCGAATTACCGACGCCATTTTTTTTCACCTCGTTACCCTTTACGACACCGAATAATCGTAAAACGACTTTAGGACCAATACGCGTGACATGCATTCCTCGTAATTTTGTACGAATTATACATTTTACACGTTCGTTGCGTGTCTTCATAATTCTTTAATACAGAATACTAAATAATAATCTTGCGATCAATCTCGCGGTCGATTATCCCCGGCGATGAATACAATCGAAAATTACGAGATATTAATTCCCCTGTTGGCACGAGTGTGACATTCGTTGCGTTTCATCTGTGTTTACTCGGGATCAACAGGCTTTTTATACTTTATCAATGCAATTGTCTCGCAATCGCCAGATTCGTAGAATTTCATTGTTGACGCGTGTCCCGAGGCGGTTTGCTTTTCTTTTTTTTTTTTTTTCTTCCGCGTAAGTTTTTTTTTTTTTTTTTTTTTTTTTTTTTTTTTTTTTTTCTTCTTTAATTCGAAAAAACTTCTTGGATCCCCGAAGGGTTTACACAGGTGTTCGAAATTACAACACGACGCTCGTTTCTTGTTTGTCCATAGAAAACACACCCTGAACTGCCACAGAATGAAGCCGGCGCTGTTCTCCGTACTTTGCGAGATCAAGGAGAAAACAGGTGAGTCCTGAGTGACGTACGCTATAATCTCCGTTCATCAACGCCCCCCTCATTCTCACACCTTCCGAACTCTTTTATACACCCCTATTGAAAATCACCAAAGAGAAAAATGAAGAAAGGAGAAAAATCATACCGCCCGCTAAACTTCGTTCAGGTAGAAGGATTATTTTTATAAAATTCGTCCGCGTCACACTATATCTCTCTCTCGCGCATTCGAGTTGCCGTAACGAAGTCACGAACACGTTTCCCAGAATAGGAATCTCGTTGTCAGAACTCCCGGAGTGATCGATGGGAGTCCTTATCTCGTTTAGACGACGTTCTACAGCTGTTGTGTTGTACCTTTTCGAAAAAATTATTATTTATCGTATATAATATTACGCCGAACAGTTAAACGCTTCTTATAACCTTTTCTCGAATTATTTTGCAAATATCGCATTTTTAATCTCATTTATCGATTTAACATTTTTTTTTTTTTTTTTTCGATATAAAATTCGATAAATCGCGATGTTTTGGAGACTAAAAAAAAATTTGAGTTCTTTTGAGTATTTTTACAAAATACATCGAAATTCTTCGAGTTTCGTTCGAAATTTTTTTTTTTTTTCTTTTTATCCGAATGCGATGGGACCCTTTTGTTCTATTATCCGAAAAGATAAAAATGCTTTACGCATAGTTCGAGGACCTTTCGTACATAAAAATAACATATATATCACTCGCCGACGATAGCCAAGGGGCTTTTACAGTAACGGGGGTGCGCCTCTTCACCTTCCCCATTCGAAGCTCGTAAACATAATTTTTATGCCGTGTTTGGATTACTTTACGCCCGAGGATCAAGAGACCACGAAACGCGCAATTATTTTGCCGCTCGCATTGACGCCCGGATGGGGGAAAATGCCTCGTAACACTGTATACTATGTTCTACCGTAACACCGTCTATATATATCTATCTCTCGAGTAGTTTTCGAAGGGGAATAATAGAGAAAGGTTCTTCCATCCCTTCCAAAGGTTATTCCGGGGGTTTTTAGCTTTTAGGGTGTTCTTTCTCCACGCCTACGGGGGCTAAGCTTCGTCTCGTACCGCATCGTACGAACCCCGACGTCTCGTACTCTTTTCGAAGTTTTTCGATTTTTCTTTTGTGCGTTTCTCGGCAGTATTTCTTCACGATTCTTTCACTCGATGAACAAAAACCCGAAAAAAACCGATACGGACTCGAAATTACGAAACTTTAAGGTAAAAAAATCGGAAAAATGAAAAAAGTGAGGTTATGCTTTGGTTTTACGAAGAAAACCGCGTGAATCACGGCATTTGAACAAAAATTTCGTTGTTCTCTTCTATCTCGTAGGAATTCCCTTCGAAAATGACTCGATCTTCAAACTCCATCTTTCCTCCGCGCACCGCGTTCTCTCAGCTGGCTTTGTTGTAGTCCCTTTCTCTCTCTCTCTCTTTCTCACTCGCGCGCGCGCGCGCGCGCGTCTTTCTCGAGAACTCGAAGCTCGTCTGACTCTCCAGAGACGTGCGTATACGCATGCATGTGCCGAGTATGTATATTTCTTCGAACAATCCGAGGGGGAACGACCGCTCGGAGCTAACCGACGACGTCGACGCTGCTGCTGCTGCTTGCTACGATCCTCGATCTTTGCTTACTTGCCACATCGACGCTACACAGCACCTCGCGACTTTTGCCGAACAAGTTTCGATGATATATACAGACATAACTACACAAACTGCAGGGATACGAGATGATACTATAATAACAATATTTTCGCAATAATTCGATAAAAAATGTTATTTCTTAATCTTCGATTTAAAAAAAAATTTCAACATTTTTTTTTTTTTTTTTGTAAACGTATATATATTGTTTTTTAACCGGAATGAGAATAAAAAAATAATTATGAAACGATTTGAATATATTTATGAAAAAAAATCATAAAAAATTATTTCGAACAGATCGATTTTTTTTTCAATTTTTTTTAAATATTTTTTAAATCGTTATAAAAATTTAATAATAATTGTTAAAATACTTGAATTTCGGTTGCAAAAGTATCGTATATAAATAAAAAAAAAATATAAAAAATTACGAATATAAGCGAATGATTTACGAAGATATTTCATTAATCTCTGTATCTCGTTGGTTCGTTATTGCGGGAAGAAAATCGTGTATAATCGTGAAGAGGTTAAAATTGCCCATACGAATCGCTCGAAGTACGAAATATAGTCTGTAGAGTGGTTAGGTTTTGTGTGAAGACACCCCATGTAGGGTTTGGGACGCGTGGCGGAAAGGGGGGATAACGTAGAGGCGAAAGTAGAAGAGAAACGCCGTCGGGCGCCGCGCGAGTCTAAGAGAGATGGAGAAACGCACGACGGGGTTGAAAAGAGTGAGACAAAGGTATTCGCAGAAGGAAAGCTCTCGTGAAAAGGAGAAAGACGATGAAACGAGAAAGGAAATCTCGCGGTAACGTCGCCAAGGGAGAGAAAGTGAGACGACCAGCGAAGGGGCGGAGGGAAAGGGAAGACCTCACGAGGCTCTTCGGGTATAGAAGAGCAGCAGCAGCAGCAGCACGGCAGCCCCGAGAGTTTATGGCCAATGGCTGACGAGGCAGTGAAAAAGTAGTAAAACGAAGGAAGAGCAGATAAACGCTATGTTAAGCAGACCGTTTTACCAGCCATTTAATATAATCAGCGTTCTCGCGCGCGTATATAGCGCTTCGGGATAAACTTCGCGATGATCGAGAAATATACCTTCTTCACTTCCCGACCCAATTCACAAACGTTTCATACGTTTTTTTCTTTTTCTTTTTTTTTTTTTTTTTTTTTTTTTTATTACTAGTTTTTCACGACTGAACGAAGAGGTTTACAGTAAAAATATCGTAAAACTTGAATTCGCGATTCAATAACACTATTACGGCGCTTTGTCGATATCCGAAGGATGTAAAAATTTCTTATTTATATCGACCAATTTTCAACCGTTTATCACGTGTTTTCGTGATTTTACTTTTTTTTTTACACTTTTTATTATTCGACAAATGGATACAATAAAAATATCGTTAAATTCGTTATTTTAACGCGATAACACGATTATATTTCTTCTTTGTAAGTCTATAGTAATTTTCAACAGAGTAGCATCATTTTTTTTTTTTTTTTTTTTTTTTTTTTAACTTTTTCTCCGCGAAAATGAATTAAACGAAATTGTTAACGTTTAAATGTTATTAAATTTCGTAATTGCGAAATATATGTGTTTTTGTTGCTTTCTGTAGACACCGAGTATGTAAATACGAAGTGTTTTTTTTTTTTTTTTTTTTTTTTTTTTTACTTTATCTCCGCGATAATGGATTAAACAAAATTGTTAACGTTTAAATGTTATTAAATTTCGTAATTGAGAAATATTTGTGTTTTTGTTGCTTTCTGTAGACACCGAGTATGTAAATACGAAGTGTTGTTTTTTTTTTTTTTTTTTTTTTTTTTTTTTTTAACTATAGTGGTTTAACCTTTTGAATTTGCAATTCCTACGTGGGTCAGGATACTTTCGTGACTTTGAACGCTCTGTCTGCATCGTTCTTTATTCCGTCTGCGTGTTTCTGTATTCGTCTCATTTTGGACATCCCCCAGCGACGAGAGAGGAGAGAAAGAGAGAGAGAGAGAGAAAAAAAAAAAAAAAGAAAGTGGTCTTTCTCGCCTTCGTTTCCCGAGGGATCGAGGCTACAGTGTCAGACCGGAGGCTGCCTCCCCGAAAACTCGCAGGATTTCCAGCGGGCGGTTTCGTCCGTCATGGGGTTTTCTATCTTTTTCTCTCTTAACCGCGCGCGCCTCTCTCTCTCCTCTCGCATCATTCGAGGCCAAAGGCCCTTTCATTCCCCGGTCACCTTCGGGATTTGGACAGCCCTTGGATACCGAGAGGTTCTCGTGCTTCTACTGATTTTTTTTCTATACTCGTATGTTGTATATATACACCGTAACGACAAACTCGTCCTTCGGTAAGAATTCTGCGCGTTTAAAACCTCAAAAATATCATTTTTTCTCGTGAAAAAAAAATACTAAATTAAATTCATGAAATTATTACGAAACTTCGACCTTTTTTTTTTTTTTTTTTTTTTTCAATTTACGATGTTATTTTTTTTTTTTTACAATGGCGATTACGTAATTCGCCGCGAGAAGCTCAATCCGCACCCGAAATTTCGTCATTCTCGGTAAACACGTTCGCGGTAAACAAGAATAATTTTTTATTCGTGAAATCGTATTTTTTTTTTTTTTTTTTTTTCTCATCGAAATATTTTTTTTTTTTTTCCGCAACGTAGAATAGAATAAAACTTTTTCATTTTCATCCGCGACTTTTTCGTCGTTACGCGCATTGAAAAATTTATGTTGCCGAAGGATCTCTTTCCGTTGGTTTTCATCTCTCGTCGACGGGGGCTACACGCGCGATCGCCGACAATCGATATCTCCGATTCTCGCTGTATGTACGTTGTTTCTCTATATCTGTGCGAAAGGCATCGAGCGGAATACTCGATGCGGAATATTCTGCAGCCTCCCGAGCGAAGTATCGCGAAGTTTTTTCCCCCCACGACTTCCGCAGATCTTTCATTCCGTTCTCTATGTTTTCCCCGTCGTCTTCGTTATTTTTCTTTCTCTTCGAAGCTCTCCTCACGTTCTCCCGGAGATATTGTAAAAGAATCGTACGCTTCTACGGAATTCCGTTCGTTTTTCCCTCATGCGTAGTCAACGAGTTTCGTTGTCGACGAACGTCCGCGACGACGTATATCTCTATCTATCTATATATCTATATATCGCACCTATCGTACCCCGCGTACGAGACGCGGTATCTACCGGAATAACCATCTATATATATAGATATATCTATATCCCCAACGAACGAAAGAGAATTCGGCTTCGTACACAGAATTCACCATTTCTCTCTATTTTTATTCAACTTCAACTCCGTCCCCAGTCATCGTCGTTCTCGTTCTCCGAACTCCGAAAAAAAAAAAAAAAAAAAAAAAAAAAAAATGGAAAAAAAAAATAAAAACACTACGCAAAGAAAAATATCTCGCGAACTGTACACACAAAAGCTAAAGCTGAAAACTCGTCGGAGTTCCGGTCCGTGAAGCGCGACGATGTGCTTCTCCACGCGAGTCTCGTTTCCCACCGGGTATACAAACTATAAGCAAACATATACGCGTATTATATACACTTTGAGTCCATATATCGTAACGCGTCGACTGCATTGTCTATCTACAATGTATATACGTAAATAACTGTCTATATCTCATTTTTTTATTATTATTATCATTATTATTATGATTTTTTAACCGATCGTCACGTAACGATAGAATGTTAATTATCCGGCAATTAATATACGCGATAAAGTTGTCAGTGTACAATTAACGAGTTATAAAATGTATGTATATACGAGACGACAGCAATATGAAAATTCGATGGAGCATATGCGCGCCGGGAAGCGAATCATCGAGTTCTCTTCCCCTCTGCGCCTCCGCCCCCCGCTCCGCGGATCTCTCGCGCGAAAGGCTTTTGCTCAGCGATGCACTTTGCGAATTCGCTTCACGCCTTTTTCTGATCTAATCGAATCTCTCGTTTATTTTCATTTTTTTTTTTTTTTTTTTTTTTTTTTTTTTTTTTTACTCGGACGTTCGGACAGTTATAGAACGATACGGGCGCCCGGAGTCGAATAATTGAAAATTCTCGCGATTGACGAATTGGAACGAAAAAAAAAAAAAAAAAAAAATTCGCGCTAAAAAAAGTAATCAATTTACGCACTCGTGCATCTGAAACTAAATTAATTAAAAAAAAAAAAAAAAAAAATAAGAAAAAAGAATGCCGATGTAGAATACGAAGCGCCAGCGAGCAATTGCACTCGTTGCGATCGCAATCAGGTTTTTTATTGGATCGTTAAGGGCGTGTTGTTTATTATACGGTTCGCACTCCCGCGGATCTGATAGCGGCTCTCTTAATTCAGCGTGAATAAAACAAAGAAATAAGAAAAAAAAAAAAAAAAAAAAAAAAAAATTGTATAAATACCGAGAAGGGAAAAGATGAAGAAAAAGTAGAAGAATCGTCATTTCATTGCGTGAGTAACGCACTACCCGTCCTCCCCCTTTCCACTGGTTGATTTCTGCGTATAATTAAAACGCGTAGATACATATACTTTATTAAACGTTGCAACTTTTTATTCGCGATCCATTATTGTTATTATCATCGTTATTACTATTATTATCATTATCGTCGGATTATTATTATTATGATTTCGGAACGTTCCGAGTTGCGAACTGAGGAATAAAAAATATATATATATAGAAAGAATAGTGGAATCTTTTATCTCTCTTTCACAAAGCGGAATGTGGTTTTTCTCCCTCGAGAAGTATCACACGTGTTGCTCTCCCTCCGGCATCTTTCTTTCTTTCTTTCTTCGGTAACTCTTCGCGAATTCTCTCGTCGTTCTCTTCGTCCTGTGACTGCATTGCCCTATGCGCATGCAGATCGGCAATGGCGGAGCAGAAGTCCGCGGAGAGGATCGGCGAAAGCGCGGCAGTCAAGGTGAACCGGACTCTCCCGGTATTCTCTCCTTCTTTCTGCTGCTCCTCCCGCTGCCGCTGCTGCTGAGAGAATCTCTCGAACTCACCAGACGCGACGAGCGGATTGCTGCTTTTAAAATCGAACTCGTTACGACCAAAGAGCCGGTAGAACGACTAACGAACCGCGCGACTCTCCCACATGTTTATTATACCCGAAAGAATAAATGGTCAATAATAAAAATGCGTTTTAAACATACGAAATGAGAGGTAAAAAAAAATTACATTGTAAAAGATGGAAAACAGTGGGAATCGGCTGTTTTTAATATTTTTCTACCGAAACAAAGTTTTTTTCGTGTTTTTTTTTTCATAAATTTACGAATTTTTTTTTTTTACAATTTACGAAATTTTTCATAAATTTAATTTGAGACAAAGATACATTTTTATTCATATCTTCGATGTTTTGAATAATTAAAAAATTCTGTTACGAAAAAAAAAAAAAAAATTAAGAAATTGATTTTTTTTTTAATAAATTATGGAGTCAAATTAATTATATTTTTTATAATTGTCCGTTCGACGATTCTCGTTAAAAAAAATTATTACGATGTAATTTATCTTCGTTACTTTGTAATATGGAAAATAATGAAGTATCATCATCGCGGTGTGGATGCGTTTAATTAAATGCACTTAAAGTCGTTACATTTGTGTGCTGAAGATTACGAGAGATTGAAAGAAAAAGCAATTCATTACAACGATATCAATTGTCGGTCTGCTTACTTCAATGTCGAGATGGACACGAGACACGATGGATATATGTGGCGTTAAACAGTGTTAGTGTACACAGTATTAATGTGTACAGCGTATACATCGTATATACCGTTAACGACATCGTGTACTACTTGCGTACGTTTCCCTTAATTATACGGAGAAGGAGACGGGGCTTCTCTCGCCGACCGGAAGTCGTTGTTACGGCCATCGGCTCTCTCTTCGCCAACTTCCTCTTCTCCGTCTTCTCGTTTCTCGCTATCGTGTCTCTCGGCGCTTCGCGATTCGTCATTCCTCATGAATTCTCTTTATTAATTCATCGCAGTCACGAAATTTCGATAATAGATCGATTATTAATTTTCCAAATTAAATCGAACGTTTTTAAATCCCTTTAAAATCTCTATATCTTCGAAGCAATGAAAAAAATCGCAAAATTCTCGATTTTAATATTTCGATAAATTTTTTTCGATGTATCGATACGCATTTTTATTCGCGAAATAAAAATTATATTAAATAATAATAATAATAATAATATAATGAAATTTTATATTCAAATTTAATTATTATTATTATTATTCTTGTCGTATTAAAATTTCATCGAATTAACCTACAAAAATAATTGGTACAATGTTTCACGTCGATAATGCAGGAACTGCAGAAAAAATTCCGTTATCTTACGAAAGAAAAATCAAAATGGTGATTTTTTTTTTTTCATAGCTACGTGATTTACCGCGTTTCTCGCATAGGTATGAACGAGTGAATTGCACGGAAGGAGTAGGTAAAAAGAGAGCAGAATAAATAGATATAGGATATCGTGTACACGGGGAACACAGCAAGCGATTTAACAAACCATACGTTACGTAGCGATAAAATCTCTCACACGGGGCTATAAACTTCGGTCGGCTAGGTGAGCCTTTGCTATGTTATATCATAAAAATCCAGTAAAATAACCTCGTAAACCTGGGTGGTTCAAGACGCGTACATAACCGGCATCGTTGTCGTCGTCGTCGTCGAAGTTGTTCCCGTATGCGAGTAGCGAGTGGGCGGTGCAGCGGCCTAAACTCGCGTGTTTCCCTTCTGTATTTTTCTCGGCATCGGCTCGTTTGTCATAATACTTTATTTGTTTTATTTTTTCACTCAATTCAAACATTTTCCCCTTAAACTTTACATACTTATCAGACATTGCGATTATAATCAACGATAAGTTAAATAATTTAATATCTCCGCAAATTTCATCGCTTTTACGAAATATATATTTTTTTTTTTTTATTATCTCGGAAACTTCACTTCGCGTAGTAAAAATTCATTTATTCGTAAGAAATTAAAAAAAAAAAAAAAAAAAAAAAAAAAAAAAAAAAAAAAGTGTTTAAAATTTTTGTTAAATAAATACAATGAATAATTTAACTTGAAAAAAAAAAAAAAAAAAATAGTAAATTGAACGAGAAGATTCTTAGGTTAAATCGCGTTTTATATCCATCGTAAGGAGTAACGCCTGATATACGATGGTAAGACGAACATCATAGACTCTTTGCTGGCCGACGGTCTTTCTTAATCGTATGGTAATTCTATGGAGATTGCATGGGGCGAGGAGCAGCTCGTTTCGCGGGTCATTAGACCCTACGGACGACAAGGAGAAAGAAGATATATAGATAGAATTTGAGATGAAAAAAGGGACAACTGCGCTTCTAGAGAGGAAAAAAAAACTATATATATATATACCGACGGAGTGTAACACAGTACCCTCGTCATCTTCGCTCTTCAACGGCGAGTCTAGCGGATCGTCTGCAGTCTCGTCTCGAGTCTCGTCGTCTTCGAAGCACCGCTTGACCTTCTCACCTTTCAACCCTTTAACAACTCCGAAACTTATTCGGACACAACTTCGCGCGCGTTATTTGCCCCAATGGTCCTTACAGTACGAATCGTTCGTCTCTGATTCCTTTTTTTTTTTTTTTTTTTTTTTTTTTTTTTTAATTCTCCGCGATCTTTTGGAGTCAATTTTTAACGCGAAGCGAAGCGATGTACGTCGATCTTTCACACTTTTAATGCCACGCGAATCTCCCGCTTTTCTCGTCTCCATCTCTCCCCCGAAAGAGCTTCAAGAGCTTTGCAACGAAGCAAAGAAGTATTATGAATAATAACGGAGCGCAAAACTTTTAATTGCGACAGACAAAAGTTTGGTCGCGCGTTCAGCCAGCAAACTTTGCCCTTTCGCCGCTGGGAAGAGGAAGAAGATGAAGGAGAAGGAGGCAGAAGTTGGCGTCGCGCTTAGCGGAGTTTTCAAGTTACCGAAGACTCTGTTGGCCCGTCGCATAGTTATACATATATATATATATGTATGTATAGAAGTGAGAAAGGGGGAGCTTTTCCGTCTTTGTAACGAGAATACCGAGAGGATCCGGTCGGCTCCGTTGTGGATCTTTCGAAAACTCACGTACTTCGGAACATTCGCGTAGACGAGAGTTCTTCCGGTCGCATAAACTTGAAACTTTTATTAATTTTGCGGCATCTCGTACCTTCTATTCGAATTCGTCGAACGAGAGCTTCACGGAGTGTTTAATTACTCTCTGATGAATCGATTAAGAAAACTTGAGATTTAACTCTAATAGATCGAAATTTTACGAATGCAGTTGCGATTATAAATTTATCTTATTATTTTTCGACAAATCCGCGTAAAATATAATGAATATATATCTCATATTTTTACTCTAAAAAAAAATGATATCCTTAAGATATTAATCGACTTTATAATAATACTAATAATAATAAATAATTATTAATTTTTTGAAATTATATTTCGATTCATTAAATTTTGATACCAACTTTTTAAATTTATTTCTGTTTCTATTTCGTCCTTTACCCATATTGCCCCCATTTGCTTTCCCCCGCGAAAAAAAAAAGTTTGGCTTTCAATTTTTTCCGAAAAAAAAAAAAAAAACAAAAAAAAAATTATTGTATATATCCGAAGAACGGATATAAAACGGATAACGGATCGCAGTTGCGATTATAAATTTATCTTATTATTTCGACAAATGCGCGTAAAATATAATGAATATATATCTCATATTTTTACTCTAAAAAAAATATCCTTATCTAAGATATAATACATATCTATAAATATTAATCGAATTTATAATAATACTAATAATAATAAATAATTATTAATTTTTTGAAATTATATTCCGATTGATTAAATTTTGATATCAACTTTTTAAATTTATTTCTGTTTCTATTTCGTCCTCTGCCCATATTGCCCCCATTTGCTGCTTTCCCCCGCGAAAAAAAAAAAAAAAGTTTGGCTTTCAATTTTTTCCGAAAAAAAAAAAAAAAAAAAAAAAAAAAAAAAAAAAATTATTGTATATATCCGAAGAACGGTTTTATTCGCGGAGGTAAAGCTTAAAGCGTATGCCGTTGCTGTGCGCTATCGCACGTGACTTACGTAATTAATTACTCATAGGTGCTTTGAAGAACACCTGTAGGAGTATTAAATTAACCACAGAGACAGCCACACGATTGCACAGACGCGACTAACCCACATACACGCGTACTACGAGTTTAACACGGGCGCTTTGAGCGGTTAAATTATCCGACGAGACGTTGAGTACACTCGGCGATTTGGTATACGCTTCAACAATTGACCCTCGGGATTCCATGGGTCCGCGGGTACCGCGTTTATACATCATGTATAAATTCGCGGAAACCTGCTGCTGCTGTTTCTACCTTCTGTAGCATATGCAACAACGTACAGCTGTTTTACACGCGCACGTGCTGCGTGGCAAAACCACGTGTTTCTAGTCTCCCGTTCGCGAGTGATTAGCGTCATTATTCGATGCCGCGGAAGATGGGGTCGCGAGAGAGTGAAAGAGGGTGAAACCTCCGCGATTTCTCTACCCCTCTATATATACATCTCTTCTCTCAAATCGGCTTTTTTTCTCTTTCTATTGTCGCCTCTATCTATATTTATACAATGCAATCTGTTTCGGTCCTTTCGCTCCTTTGCCTTTTCTACGGTTATATACGCGCCTCGTGCACCTCGCGATGTCTACGAGACGAAGAACGATATATAACGTTTCGCGGTTTTCCGTACAACCGGCGAATAGTCTGCCGCGGAAAGTTAACGGGAGAGAGAGAGAGAAAGTGCCCGGAGTGCGCTCAACCCCCGTACTCAGGGGGTGGCTGTAACGTCCCTCGTAAAAACACCGTAAACTCGACAGCAACAGGTCCCGTGTGTGTCTGGGGCTCCTCTCTACGCGGCACTGCCTCCTCCTGCCCACTGTTCAAAGAGCGTTTGTCTCACTCTTCTCTACGATCTCCGGCAAAGGGACGATGCGATGAGAGGGCCACCGCAACGGTATATGTGCAGTGTACCAATTCGAATATTATATCCGAAGACTCTCACGTATACGGAGGTACTAACAAAACCCACTGCCGGTTATTTCTGATACTTTTCTCCCCGAAAGCACGTGTTTCTTCGACACGATTACAAAATTGTCTCTCCTTCGGAGAAAATCGAGTGGATCATCATTTTTTTTATTATATTTTACCGCGTGAGCGTAAAAATAAACGGAAAGATCGAAGAAAATTTCGGGTTCACGACGAATACGCGAAAAATTATGCAAATTCTGTTATACATTTTTTTTATTCGGGAATATCGCTGGAAATACATTTTTTATCGCGTTTTTTATCAACACTGGTTATGATTATTATTTTTTAATTATTTTTTTTAATTTTGGAGCATCGAGCGCTTGAAAAAAAATTTTGATCCCATTTTGCGTTAAAAATTTATCGAAGTTTTTTTTTTTTTTTTTTTACGTAATTATTTTTATCGATTTTATCGCGATAATTGTTGCAATTTTTATTAATGATATTTTCAGTTATATAAAATGTTTACAATGAATTGTTTTAAATTTTGTGTAATTATATATATCGATGAAAAATAAATGGTTAATTATCGATGATTATCATCGCGTTTAACGAGAATTTTCGTATTTTGCATTTATCGAGAAAATCAATCGGCGCAACGATTCTTATGCATCAGTGACGAATTTATAGTCAAAGCTTTCGACGAGATTTCGAATTCTCGATCCACGGTAACAACGCCTACCTTCGTTTTCTTTACTTCTACTACGCTGCGGCGACACTTATGTATTATGCATGTTCGACGAACCAACGGATAAAAATGTTCTGAAGTGCCGCGCGCTGCTACTCGAGCCGTCGGTCGCGGCGTACGTGTTACACTCATCGTCTCCCAGTCTCGTGCCGTTTGTCTTTTTTTTTTTTTTTTTTTTCTTTTATTCTCTAACGTATACGAAAGATTGCCGTCGAACTATTTCTTGCCATTCTATATATACAGTTTTATATGTATATATATATATATATCGATATATATATCTGTATAGCAGTTATATTCGCGGGGATAGAGAGTAGTCGTGTTATATCCGAAGATTTATCGGTTTCTTGTTCTACCAATTGTGAATGTTTGCTACTTCGACGCGATAAAGAAAAAAAAAAAAAAAAAAACTCATAGTGAGACAGAGAAAGATAGCGAGAGAATGGAGAGAAAACAAAACGAGTTTTTGACACTGCCGCGCGTAGTCTCGACGCTTTTCCCGTTTACGTTCGCTCGCTTTTTCTCCACTCTTTGATATCGAGCGCCTCCCGTCGTTTCTAGTCGTTGGTCTCTCGAGTCCCCGAGCCGCGTATATAACCGGCGCCGACGACGACGACGACGACGACGACGGCGTCACTGGTCCACCCGTTTCTTCATGCTTCGCTCCAATTTTTCGAATTTCTCTGTAACACGTTAAATCATCGAAAAACAATACTCGTGTCGATAAAGAAAAATTGCAGACATTTAATTCCCTGTAAATGACTGTTAAAAATATCATTCGTAGAAAGAATGGAAATTAAAAAAAATACGATGAAACGAACAACTCGAATAAAATTAAAATCGATGATGAAATTACAACAGAATTTTTTTATCTGTAGCGAAATAATTGCACAAAATTACCGTTAATAATTAAAAAATCTGAGCGATTATTTCGCTTTGAAAAAAAAAAAAAAAAAAAATTAAAATTGATGATACATCGTCGGGTAGCGTTTTATTATTTTTAATCAACAATCGGCAATTATACGAGAAAATGTCCTTTTTTCACAAAAGTTCGCGCATTCATTCGAATCAGCGGTCGAATCTCGAAAAATAAAAATTGCATACATTTAATTCATTATAAATGAATATAATAAATACGAAAAAAAAAAAAAAAGTTGCGATGGAACCAACAGTTCGAAAACAATAAAAATCGATAAAGTAATGATAACAGCATTGAATTTTTTTTTTACCGATACTGAAATAATTGCACAAAATTGCCATTAATAATAAAAAATCTGAAGGAACAGTCCGCTCCGAAAAAAAAAAAAAAAAAAAAAAAAACAATAAATGAACATTGATGGAACATCGTGGATAGCGTTTCATTATTTTCAATCAGCAATCGGCTACAAGAAAAAGTCCTTTCTTCGCGAAAGTTTGTGCACTTTCTCGAATGTCTCTCGAAGGACATCGAGTCTCTCGTGGGATTTTACCTCTCATTAGACGCCAGTGAAGGACTCGAAACGGAAAAAACGAGAACGTAGTGTGTCGTTTTTTTTTTTGCTTCTCGTTCTTTCATTCTCGTTTCTTCGGTCCCTCAGCGCTGTCCTTTCGTCGTTGGGCCGTTAAGGGTGCGACAGCGAAGATAGAAAAACACAGCGTGCAGAAGTGAGCGCAATGCATTGGTACGAGTCCCTCGGGTGTCGCACCGTCGAAAAATGAAACGAGTACCACCGGTGTGTGCCGCCAATCCTCTGGACTTCTCTTCCCTATCTATCGGCCTTTTCGCGAGGACTCTCCTACCTCTCTGAAATATATACAAAGCCTCTCGATCCCCGAGATATTTCTCGTTTCGTCCAATGATTCGACGTATCTATATTACAGCAGTAGCTTTACTACGAGTGGAAAAAAAAAAAAATTATATGTTTCCCTATCGCGTACGAAGTTTTTGACGTGCAATGAAGCGCTACAGGAGGCGCTAAGGAAAAACTTTGCCGTATTTATAAAAACGAGAAATTCATACTTCGAGCGTCAGTCGTGGTGCAACAACCCCCTTGTAGTTCCCTCATAAAACATAATCTATGTCTCGCGAGTCCCCGCTAACTATTTATAGTTCGGATTGCCGTTTATACGCATTTCAATGCCACATATGAAAATCATTATTTTTTCGCGTCATAGATTCCTATTTTTGCAGGTATAACTAAAAAGAAATTTAAAGCAACGCAAAGCGCGAACAAAAGTTTGAATGCATTTTTTATAAGATACAACGATCCTCGCGTAAAAGTAGGTAAAACCATTGAATAGTTAGTTAGCCGATAGTTATAATCGCAATAATAAAAAAAAAGCCAATGAACTTTGATGAATTATTTCTTTCGTATTTCGCTTCAGAAATTTCTCCGAAAATTAAAATACTATATTTTCGAAATACAAATAAAATTTCTTATTAAAAATTGCGAAAAATTTTCGGCTAAATATAAATTTTCTGCGAATCGAAAAACATCGCGAAAAACAACGAAGAGAAAAACCAAAAATATTAAAATCTTTCTTATTATAATAAAAATAATTTAAAAAAAAAATGTACTTTGGATTCACAATTCTCTGGATTTTTTCTCAAAAATTTCTCCCAAAATTAAAATTAATTCAAAATACAAATTTAATTTGTCATCAAAAATTCGAAAAATTTTCGTCCAATTATCCATTTTTTGTCGACTCGAAAAATTTCGCAAAAAAAAAGAAAAACAGAGATAAAAGATAAAAAAAATAAAATAAAAAAAATAAGGTTGCAAAAATCGTGAAAAAAGGGGATTTAAAAGTGCAAACGTAAACACACGCAAAGACAGAATGGAAAGGATAGCAAGAAGATAAACGTGGCGGCGTTGGCGGGTACAGAGCTAACGTATACCGGGTGAAACAGAGAATTCTCTCTATATATACATATAGTATACATATATATATATATTCGCGTTATATATGTATATAGCGAGTACTGTACAGTGGCGGTAGCCACTCGATCAATACGCCACGTTGCCTCCTGCACTACCACTACCCCTGTTTCTCGACTCTGGGTGGTGGACGAAGCCGGTATCCGCTACAGCACAGCCAGCCAGTCGAGTCAAACCCCCTTTCGCTTCACCCCTCGTACTGCCGGTGTGTTCGCGCGCGCATACGGATCCACCCGCGCGCAACGTTCGTCGAGGGGTCGCGCGTATAGAACAAGAGAGCGAAAGAGAGAAGGAGAGTCACGGAGAAGGATGGAAAACGCTTTCCGCCAGACGTATCGAATCGACGTGGACGATGTCGGAGAAGAGAAGGTAAAGGGCAACGCGCCAAACGATCTACACCCCCGCGCGCGCTCGTCTCTCTCACTATACTATTCCCCGATTGGCCCGCTGATCCTCTGTCGTGAAAGAGAAAAAAATTGACTCCTCGCGGTTGATTCGCCTCTCATCCTTAACCTGTTCAACGTTCGAAAAACCCCCGTCTCCCGATTTTATTTTTTCGATACCAAACCCCCGCATTAATATACATAATTATTCGATGTAAAAATGCATAATTATTTATTGAAAGATTCAACTGATCGTCGAAACTCCGTTTTTTTTAACCCTTTAAGACTAATCGAGAAAACAGCCAATTTTTTCGACAAAACTATCGAATTTTTTTTTTTTATTAAAAATAAATAAAAATTAAAAATAAATTTACGATCGAAATTTTTACTAAAATTTTCAGAATAGTCGAATTTATTGGTATATTTTACAACCAAATGGTAACTCTTCAACGCGGAAATTGCATCTCAAATTTTTTTTTTTATCCCTTAAGATTTATTTATTTTAGCGATTTATCCAAAAGTCTCGAAACTCGAGAGATAAAGAAGATTCGATTGTTTAACGCGAGAATACGGGGATTTTTCGTGATTTATTATTTTTGATTATTCGCCATTCCGTTAGTATTACATTGCGGCAAAGGATAGCGCAGGGCGAGAGTGCATAAACGTACGTTACTGAGGGTGCGTGAGGAGCTACGAGGCGGCGGGGGTGGTTTCTACAGCGATGTGGACCGCCGAGTTCTCGTCCCGTATGTTTCGTGAAATACATATACTATATATACTAAATACATATATATTCTCTATATATATATATATATATTTATATATAGGAAATTTTGCGGAGCAGCGGGGCGGGGATAGGAGGGATAACATTCGGTACACCTGCGCCGTATATTGCGGAAATACCGGACTCGCCAGGCAATAAGAATTTATTTTTCCCTCGTCCTCGCACCCGGAACGTTTTATTAATACTCCATCCTTCCCTTTCTTCTTTTTCTTTCACCGTCCAGAAATTCCTCATCCCACCCTTCTATTATCCCGGTACCCCACGCACTCCAAAATCATTAAAAAAATTACGAAACACTGGAAATAAAAAAAAAAAAAAAAATTTTCAAAATTAGATAAAAAAATTGCCATTCAGATATCCGCGATGTATTTTTCCCTCGTGAACCCCGAGTTGCAGAAAAAAAAAAAAATGAATGAGGTAAGCAGAGTCGCGGAGACTTAATTTGCTACGTTGAGACCATTTTCGTTGCACATTTTCTCTTCATCCCCATCCCTCGTGGGTTTCTCGCACACTTTTCGCTTGAGTACGTAAGGAATAAGTCGCGGAGTCTCGAGTTTTCACACGTATACGTGTAACTTGTGTATACCATCAATGGGGGTTAGTCGCGTGTTGGTGAAAGACGCGAAAGGGCCGATGTGCACGTCGTCGTAGTTTAACCAACACTCGGGGACTCGTAGGTAATACGTACCGCGGTATACGCGAAGTATATAGATATATATATATATGTATATATGGAGCGTATGCATCGGAGAGAGCGAGAAAGAGAGGAGAGTGCTAGCAGCACGCCGGGACCATTTTGCAGCATTCCTGTCATTCTAACATTCGCGTTTCATTAAAAGAGCTCAGCATCCACTGTGCTGTACTCTCTCCCTTCGCCAGCGCTCCGTACCCAACGCTCGTTCATTCCATATCCTTTATCGCACTCTCTCGTTCGCTAAAGTAACGGCAGAGAAAGCGCGACGGATAGAGAGACCTCGACGTTCGCGGAGCTCACGTACTCCCTGAACTATCTGCTTTTGCTGGCGTCGCTGTGGATCCTACCGTTGCTGCTGGAGTCTCGACGCTGAGAAGTGTGTAAGGATCAGTGGAGATCCGGCGAGGGAACCCAAGTTTGTAGTCGCGTATACGTGTGTTACTCGTGATCCTGCGCGATTCCACAACCATTTTCGTTCTCCAGTGGCACTCAACCATTTTTGTAATTTTTTTAAAAAAATATTGAAAGGGTTAACGATTTAACCCTTTAATAGAAATTCGCTTTCGATTGCTTTGCAAAAATTTTAATCGTAACTGAGAATCGGTTTTATGGAAATAAAAGATTCGTCTTTCGGATTCAATTTATCGAGAATTTTTTTTTTTTTTTTTTTCAGTTTTTTCGTATTGTGGATTCAAAAAAATTGTTTTTGTCAATAAATTTAATCGAAACGCACAACAGCACCCCTACCTTTTGGTGGAATGTTCAATCGCAGAAAGTGCAAATTTCGATGTTTTTCGTTCGCCATTAGTTTAATTCCGCATTTTAGTGAAACGACAAGAAAATATAAAAACAATTGATTATTCGTGAAAATTCATTGCTACGTCCCATAGATCGTGGGGATGACGCGGTAAAGCGAGCGGAAGATATAGTCGCGATAACACGAATCGCTCGAACGCCTCGATAATGCGCGGTAATGCCGTCGGTCTCTTGCAAGCACGTAATTCCCGCAAGCGACCGACCCACCCCCGCCGTCATCGGTGTGTTCTCGGGGGCCCCACGAGTGTGTTCTGCTCTCTCTCTCTCTCTCTCTCTCTTTCTCTCCCTCTCTCTCTATCTCCGGTCGAACGCGTATAAACAGAGAATAGAGAGTGAGTAAGTGGAGACAGACGAGAGAGACTATGCTGCATTCGACGTGGAAGGGCTCTTTGACATTTACGACGTGTTTTACGCGATCAAAGCGAGACGTAACAATTATTGGACGATTTCGCGGCCGTAAAATTTTATTCGCCAGCGGGAGACCGAAGAGCGCGTTTGCTGTTCGCGTCGGAGAGAGAAACGCGGCCGTTCGAGAGATAGAAAGAGATCGAGCGGTGTTCCCCACTGTGGAAAAACGGCAAAGCTTTTGGTCCTCGTCGGGGAGGGATGCCCCCGTTGTATCAGAGGATCCGCTTCTTTTTTTCCTCCCCTTTGGACACAACCCTCGGGCATATCAACGGCGATACCAATCGCTCGGAGTAGTCCTCGGGGGCTGTTGCCATACACCGGATTAACTCCGTGACTGATTGCTTATAACTCAAATTCATCCCTCCCCTCGTCTTAGTAGATTATTTATTTCGAAAAAAAAAAAAAATGAAGTCAATCGAAATATCGTATTGTAAATTATTTATTTCGAAAAAAAAAAAAAAAAAATGAAGTCAATCGAAATATCGTATCGTAGATTATTTATTTCGAAAAAAAAAAAAAAAAAAAAAAATGAAGTCAATCGAAAAATCGTATATTACGATTTTTTTTTTTTTTTTTTCGTGATCTACGATATGTTTCGGCTTCAAGATTTTTATGGAGCTCGAGAGAAATCTCGGATATTCGCTCACCGAGAGTCTTCCGCTTGCTATTGTGTAAAAACTGCTTTCACGGGGTGGTATTCTATCTCTCTTTTGGCGAATGCCGGCCACTAGGGTAGTTCGACACACCCGGTACGCGAGGTACTGCCTCGTGTACACATTTCGCTCAGTTCCTCGAGACTCGTGATTTACGCTCTCTGGAGAAAAGGAGAAAAAATAAATAAAATAAATAAATACGAAAAAAAAAGTCGTTCCTCTTTTCGTCGTGTTGAGCTCTTCGGAACGAAATAGCCGAACGGGAATAGAATCAGATCGCTATGGCGAATGTGGCGCAGCGTTGAGCTCACGAGATTCCTTCTGTTTCTTGATCAGTTTCTTTTCTCACATCCCCTTTGGGAGTAACTGGAGCTCTCGCACCTTCGTTTTTCTTGGATTATATTACAACATAGATTCGATACACCGGAAGATTCCTTCTGGGATTCGTCTCGTTCCTCTCGATATACCTCAACGGTGAATCAGAGTTTTCCTTGAAACAATAAAAAAAAAAAAAAAGCAAACACCGCATTTTTTGTTCGTATTAAATTTGAAAAATTCGTTAGAAGATATTAAAGTCGTTTTTTTTTAATTTTTTACGATAAAAAATCATCACTTTTTAAAATTTTCTACAAGTTTCCTCGATAGAGAATATCGTTATTTTCTCGGATTCTGTAAAAAAAAAAAAAAATCGTATTTTTTTTTTCTTCGATTTGCGACGAGGTTCCGCGACGGAGAATATTGTAGTCTTTCCTCTCGAAGATATAAATTTTTTTTTGTATTTTTTATTCTTTATCTCTCTTCCGGGTTGGAAAGCACAAGACTCGCTTCGAAGGATTGAGAAAATGTGTCCTGTGAAACGACGACGTCGACGACGTCGACAACGTTGGGTGGGAGGGAGGGAGGGTGGGGTGTAGATGGCTGCTCCATCGTCCTCGTAAATCAGCGAGAGAGGGGGTCGACCACCGCGTGCCTCAACCGTGGAGGATATTATTATTGCCGGGGTGTCGATATCCTCGACGGCTTCCCCCGAGACACACGGGGAACCCCCGAATCCCGGACGCCTTAGTCGGGAAGGAATTACTTCCCCCACTCTTCAATCTTCTTGGAAGAAGAAAAAAACCGTCAGCCAAAATCTCTTTTTTTTCCCTTCGCTCTTTCTTTCATCCCCGAGATCGCGAAACCCTTAAAACTCCCTTACAGCTTCAATAAAAAAAAGAAAACAAAAAATGAAAAAAAAAAAAAAAAAAAAAAATCTAATACTACACCCGGTACATTCCTCGTCTTTTATCTTTCCATTTATTTTCTCAGTCATCGTCTGTGTCCATAGAGATAAAGAGAGCCCAGCGCTCGTGTAGATTGACATCGAAAAGGAAACAACTTTTCCTCTCGAAGTTTAATGTATGTACGCTAACTTTCGGATAACTCACCCCCCGTTGGTGGCTCAGTAGACTGGAGGGACGGTTTTTGATAAAGATAAAAAAAAAGGGGTGTTGGTAGGTCGAGAGAAGTTCAGCTTTGTATCTCTTTTTCTCTATCTCTTTCGTTGCGGAAAACGCCGTTGGCATTGTTAATAATGCAAAAGTTAACTCGCGCAAAACTTTCCAATTTACCGGTATATGGAGGGAGGAAAAGCGCCGAGGTGGAGAGGTTGAACTCTTCGTGATTAATGTTACGGAATTTTCTGACCCCTCACCGCGATTTCTTCAGCTTCTCGTCTTCTTTCATGCAGCGGCTACACCAGTATCGTTTTATCTTTCTCTCGCACTTTACAGTGTTATCTATCCAACCCCTTTACCCTTCCCATCCCCTTCTCCATCTCCTCTCTTATGCTTCTGCTTTCGTAAACCCTTTCTCTTGCGGGTTTATCGTTTCTACCGGGTCTATCTTTCTCCTTCATTCTCGAATGTATATATTTGCGAGACTCCAACCCCTGTTTTCCAACGCTGAAAATTCCCCTCTCTACGGACAGCCCGACAACCCTTTGTTACCGTCCTTTATCTTAATTGCTCTCACGGTGTTCACGTTTAGATCAATACCAACCGACCGTCCACCGCCTGCCGCACATCCCACCGTCCGACTCCGACTCTCTGCTCCGTTGTCTCGTCGATTTGAATTATCAATGCTCTCCTTACAAATATATACATAACGTGCAGACAATACTCTCGAGTTTATCAATTTCGAGATCATTTACACGAGGAGACAATTATAACGTGAATTACTCGCGAAGACTACAATTACGAAAAAAAAAAAAAAAATTTATACATAAAAATACGATATTTTAACGATAATTTTATAATAATAATTAAAATACCGGTATTTTTACATCTTTTGGTAAAAATGAGTCTCAATTACTCCAATTTACTAGTCACTCGTCTCGATATAAAAAAAAAAAAAAAAATTTCGATATTTCATCGAAATTTCTGAAATTTCGAAGTCAATTGTGTTTTGTCATTCGGGTTTTGGGATTAACAGCTGTTGGATGGAATAATGTGTAACATCAAAATTTTATTAACGCATATCGTTGATTTATCATCGGAATAAAATAAATTTTTATCGATTCCTCTCGTTGTAAATTTACGAACGATATTCCCCGTTCGATGTCTTGTCGCGCCGTTAAAATTTGTGTCGCCAAATATCGGTCGTTTGATATCCAATAGTTCGAACGATAACGGACCAATATTATCACTCATTAAATAGTAAACCGCAAACTGTTGCTGTGAAATGTTAATTTTATATACGAAGCAAATTCCAACGTCGCATCCTATACCGATGTATTACATAACGCATTACTTCGGAAAATCGCTTGTAGAAAAAAAAAAAATTCATAAAATTGCGATAAACGTTACGAATTCATATATTTTGCATTGACGAAGAAAAAAAAAATCGATACACCGAAAAAAAAAAAAAAAAATCGGATAAATCGACAAAATCGGCGCGTTAGAGTGGCGAATCAAATATTTCATTCATTTAAAGAAATACTCAGTAAATCATACAAACTGCAAGTTAAATTGACGATTCCTTCCCTTACGATAACTATTATTTTTTTTAAGAAACCGATTATTTGTTTCGCCACTCGCAAGTACCGATTTAGTGGATTCAACCGATTTTTTCTCTCTCTATAATTTTTTTACTCTCCCGAGAGCAATCGAAAATTATCCTCAAAGGGGTGTCAAATTAATTCCGCGGCTAACAAAATAGCGAGAATTTTCGTTCCGCAATATTATCTCTTACGTACACTTGTAAACCACAAGAAGCGTTAAACACAAACGCGACAAGATTCCGAGTGGGTTACAGGCGAGAAATTTGTGTATTAAATTGCAAGGGAACGCGCGTGTGTAGGAGAGGAAGCGAATTCGTCTGTGTGAGATGTGTTCATGAGCGTAAAGAGCGAAAGCACGCGCGGGCGTTCGTCGTCGGGCAGACCGTCTGAGTCGTAAAATGTTAACTGCCAGTAAAACTGAGTTTACGCGCTTGTAAGGACCCCCCGGGATGCTGTGCGCCACTCCGTGGCTGCCTGCTTCTGTTCACCGTTGCACGCTGCCTACACTACTAGGCTGATGCTGCCGCAATGCTCGTACGGAGAAATCACCCCTGTTTCTGACACCCCCACTGGAGAACCGCCCTTAAGGCCTAATGGCCGGATTATTGGGCGTTAAGCAGGGCGAATGTGAATATCTCCACCCCCTCCCCCTCCCCCTGCGACTCAAAACTAACTATCTTATTTTTTCACTATTTTCTCGTGTTTCTCGAGTAGATTTCCCCTTTAATAAGATTTTCCGATAGATATTATACTTTGTCACTACTAATAAAAGATCGCGCGGACCGAAAAAAAAAAATCGGTGAAATCGACTAAATTGGCAATTGCGGGTGGCGAATCGAGTATTTTGTTCATTGAAAAGAAATAACTCGATCTACTGAATTTTTTTTTAAATTTTTTGCTTACTGTGTCTATTACTTCGTAATCAGCCGAATATTTGTTTCGTCACTCGAAAGTTTCGATTTAATCGATTTCGCCGATTTTTTTTCGTAGTATATTTTAAAAAATAATACGAAATGAAAAAATGGCAAAATTCTGATAATAAAACTTTTATTTCTGCGAGGAAATTCGAAAATTTGATGTATTTATGGGCTTCAAATGATTTTCATGTGATCGCAAAAGTTTGACCTCATTTCGCGTTGTCACGAAAAGTTATTTTAACGACGCCGCACGTACGATCGTGTCCACTCGCTTTTTCGTAGGATCCTTTCGTTCGCATAAGCGGTCATAAACGTTTCGCGGTTTATTTTTGTCCGGTTACCGTTGTTCGCCGTTCGCGCACGAACGGTGAACCAAATAAAGGATACGAAAGGCGGAGAGAGGTGAGAGCGTCGCGAACGCTCTGCCGTGTCGCACGTTACTCCGAGCCAAGAGTGTTTTTCATTTTTAATTACAAACCGCCCCGGCAAAGAGCTCTCCCTCTCTCTCTCTCTCTCTCTCTCTCCCTTTCTCCCTCTCTCTCTCTCTCTCTCTCTCTAAAAGTTCTCTGCTCCCGAGAGTGGCGATGGTCGCCTGTTTCTGAACTATACGAGAGAACGATGTTTAGAGCCGCGGAGTCAACTTTTATAATGTCTGGACGCGCTGTTTTCCCCACGGAGTGTCGACCACTTTTTGTCAGAGTTAAAAGCGAAAAAAAAAAAAAAAAAAAAAAAAAATAGAAAAAAATTTCTCCTAAAAAAATTCCGCGATCTATTTGCTCAGATTACGATTTCAATTTACTAAATCAAAGTATAAGAGGAATTAGAAAAAAAAAAAAAAAAAAAAATTACATCGAAAAATGTCACATTATGAATTATTCGTGCATAAAATATATTAATTTCTCGAATTATAATTTGAGGATATTAAGTTCCTAAGTATTATAACCGGCGATGTAACAGGTGACGAAGCGCGGTGGAGCACGTAGCCAAAGAATATTTTATTACCCCCACTTTTTCCGCACCCCTCCCTTTTTTCATCCCTTTCGCGCGTGACGATCCCGTGGGTGTAGTCGCCCACGACTCTTCAACCCCTTTAACCGCCGCCTCTTTCCTTTCTCTCGTCGCTGCACACCCTCGCTAATTGTCGCACTTCGTATAAATGCATTAGTGACGCGCATTCGTTTTCACGCTCACGTTGGCCCTTGAAAAGTTTTCACAGTTTTACGTCTAACTACCCGTTGTTCCCTCTCAATCGTCGCGTTTACCTCTCAAGTTTTCTCGTTCTTCTACTCGTCTCCCCTTTTACTTTGTTATTTACCCCCCAAAAAAAAAAAAAAAAAAATACAATCATTTTGTTTCGTCAAAAAAGATTACAATTAAAGTCTTTCCATTGGTACACTTCCACCCAAATACGATCGCGTGACTAAAAAAAAAAAAAAAAAAAAAAAAAAAAAATGTATACAATAATACGAAAAGAAAAGTAAGCAAAAGAAAGCGTCGAAGTACCTGAGAAAGTGTGTACGACCTTTCGCTGAACACTTTGCAAGGTCCGTAACGGATACTCTAAGAATCGTCAAATACGAGAAGACGCAGAGCCCCGGGGCGTTCGGTGTATAGGGTGACACGCCGTGGGGGTATTCCGGCTTTGCGTCGAAGACGAGTACGAGACTCAACCCTCCGGTTTTTATGGGTCGTCCAGCTCCATCACGCGCCGTAAAAGTACAATAAAAGCCGCTGTTACGCCCGCGAATAAGAGACCGAAAGAGGGAGTGAGAGAGATAGAAGAAGGAGATCGCGAATCTACCCACTCTAAACCACTGCGTGCTCTGGAAGTGTATGGTATGTACCGACGTTGCGGAGAGCGCACCGAGCTAAAAGTACCACCGTAGCACTCTTTAGGATGGTATAGAAAGAGCTGTTGAGTTAGAGTAGCGAGAGAATAGAGAAACGAAGAACAAGAAAAGATCATTCGGCCTTAAAGTGAGAGAGGAGACGACTAGAGACGAAAAAAAAAACGACGAAAAGCAGTAAAGAGACGCCTAGCAGTGAAATTGATTCTTTTATGATTCAAGTTACGTGTTTTCTTGCGGCTGACGAGAAATCCTCTCGTATCTTTTACTATTCGATTTCTCGATACTGTCACGTGAACGACTTTAGTCACCGCTAAGACATTTACATACAACCCTTTTACGATCTAAGATCGACTATCCCATCGATATCGATCGGTAAAATGCTTCATTAAAACATTTATCGACGAATACGCGTGAAACTTCGCGTCATAATTATTTTATTTCTGAATCAATTTTTTTCGTAAAAAATTATTCATTTTATATTTAATAAATGTATAGATCGTAATTTTTATGTAAAAATATAAATTCTTAAAATAATCATAAAAAAAATATTTTCATCCCTGAAACGTATTTTTTTTTTAAATTACAATAAATAAATTTATTAAATATAAAATTAATATAAAAATAAATTTTTTTTTTTTTTTTTTTTTTTATAAAATATGAAATTTTTTTTTCATTCCGACGAAAAATAGTGAAAATACACTTTTTTTTATTGTCGATTACTTCAATCGTTTTTTTTGTTTTGTTTTGTGTTTACAGTTCTTTCGCTGCGCAACACCCAAGAAGAAGAGCCACCGGATCCTCAACTGATGAGATTGGACAACATGTTGATAGCGGAGGGTGTTGCGGGACCGGAAAAGGGCGGTGGTGCCGGTGCAGCGGCCTCAGCATCGGCCGCAGCAGCGGCAGGAGGACCTCCCGGACAACCGGACAATGCGATCGAACACTCCGACTATCGTGCCAAACTTGCGCAGATCAGGCAGATATATCATCAAGAGTTGGAGAAATACGAGCAGGTAAACCGCTACTTTAATACGAAACACGCGAGCGCCTCGTAAATTTTCTTATTTAATGCGACAAGCCATCAACTTTTTATTTACAACTTTCGTAAAGATCGGAACAAAAGTTTGCTGATAAAAAAAAAAAAAAAAAAAAAAAAAAAAAAAAAATGGCAATTTCGGTGGGCAGCGCATTGACCACAAGAGTTTGTTGCAACGAACCCCTCGCAGACGATTTGCGTGCTAATGAAACCGGCCGCTCGCCCGCTTAGCTAAGTAAAATCTCGCGTGACGGAGAGCTCTTCTCGCAACGCAAAGGAGACGCCGGGGTCACTTGACACAGTCTATCATTTCACTTTATGATTATCATCTTCATTAACGATGAAACGAATTAATTAATTTTTTGACGAGTCAATTACCCATTGAGAGACGTTTTTCATCGATCTATGAAACGATATCTCGAAATCCCGGAATCGTTCTATTTTTTTCGTAATCTTCTCGTTTTTTTGAAAGGATTATTTTTTTTTTTTAATTCCGCGGCTCTCGTAGCTTCGGATTTTCTTACATTAATTGAGAGTCTAAAAGATTTATTTATTTATTGTTTAATAATTAATAACATCAAAATCGATTGCAAATATTGGAAATTCGTATAATTTCGATATATGCGAAATATATACGAAAGATATGAATTATAGTTTACGATTATTTATAAATCGGAAATTCATATTAAAAAAATAATGTCTATATTTCGATTAATCGATTGATCGATCGATCGATCGATCCTTGAAAAATTGTCACCTTCTTTACCGACCGATAAAAAAAAATCTCGAGAATCCTAACGCTATTCAATTTCTTACCGCAAATCCGCGAGACGTTGAGAATTCACGTGTGTCAAATAGCCCCGGTCTCCGCCAAGTCCTCGTATCTCGCGTGTCACGCGACTCTCTTCCTTTTCCCTTCACTCGCGGAAAGTCTCACGTGACACCGGCGCTCCGTTGAATTTTCATTCGCGATTATTCTCAAAAGTTTCCGACCCTTCGACTGACTTCGGCAACAAATACGTTCGGATTTCAGAAAACCCCTTTCGTCTCGCAACTTTTTTTTTTTTTTTTTTTTTTTTTTTTTTTTTTTTTTTTTATTCAGCGTCTATCCGCTTTTCATATCAGTCGCAACTTGTACCTCGTTACAAAACGAAACTTATTTGCCTGACGTGTGCACACGATTTCGGTACGCCACCTTGCAGAATTCGCGCGCGTGCGGGTGTAAGAGAGAGAAGGATATTCGCGGGAGGCACGTCTTTGTACCGCAGCGAGTTCGAGCCGATCGCGTGACGCTGTTTTCTCGTATCTACGTGTATCCGCAACAATCTACGTGTGTATCTCTCACTTCTGTATATACGAAGAGACAGAAGAACAGCCAAAGAGCTGCAGTGCAGAGCCACGTTGCCGTATAGTCACGTAACGGGTGTCGAGAATCTCATTGCCGAAACGTAGCGTTTCTCGTATAGATATTTTTCTCATTTTTTTTTTTTTTTTTTTTTTTTTTTTTTTTCATTCATAAATAAATGAATTTCACGCGAAAATCGAGAATTGCACTTTTTCTTCAGTTCTCTTTGCACCCCGAAATATTTTTTTTTTTCGAATTTTTAATTATATTTAATGTCCGAAAGTGTCCGGTCGGCATTTTCAAAGGTCTGCTTATTTCTGGCTATTTTCCTCACCCCTTTCGTTTTTTTTTTTTTTTTTTTTTTTTTTTTTTTTTTCATTCATAAATAAATGAATTTCACGCGAAAATCGAAAATTGCAATTTTTCTTCAGTTCTCTTTGCACCCCGAAATATTTTTTTTTTCGAATTTTTAATTATATTTAATGTCCGAAAGTGTCCGGTCGGCATTTTCAAAGGTTTGCTTATTTCTCGCTATTTTCCTCACCCCTTTCGTTTTTTTATGATTTTCTTTCCGCGATGCGTGTTTAACAATCGCCACGCCTCGCTTTCAGCCTCATATATTACCTGTTGTGTCAGTCGCGATGTTTTTTCCGCATTAAACACGCCTTCCTACTCGCGAACAACATCGCTTCCTCTTTCTCTCTCTCTTTCGTAGTTTCAAGCGCTGTAGATGCGTCGATAACACGAAGGCAGCTCTTCGGTAGCTTTCTACTTCCGGTTTCTCATAAACTCGATGGATCTATGCGTTTCCGCGTACATTGGCGTTCGGTTCATTCGTTGGTACGTTTTAACATCGCCGTCCGGAGTCTCCGCGTTAATTGGCATTCACTTCATCGACGAGAAGCGATTGGATTTTTGTCTTTTACTCAGAAATCTCCTCGGCAGTTTATTTCTCGGGGAAATCGAAAGGAATTGGCTACGGCCCGTCGGTTTCTCACATTCTCACCTCGTTTATTTCCCCGTCGCACCCTCAGTCGGCTCTCACTTTATTTATCGCGATATCCTCGATGATCCTATACCTGTGTTGCGCACGTGTGTGCGCCGCGCAAAGACACGCGCGCGGCGTCCATTCGTGGTGCAGTATAACATACGGAAAGAACGCAATTCACGAAGGGAGAAAATCGCGTTATACGTCTCTGCAATCCGGGATTAGTTGCTCGATAAAACTCGGCTATTAACGCGTTTTTCGTAAGGTCTCTTCTCCACTTCTCCGACTCCCGCGCCGATCCGAGAAGGGAGAGAAGATCTGTTTTGCACGTTTCTCTCGCGAAAGCGGAGAGACTATTCCGAGCGGTACAATAACGGGACCGTAGGGACAAAGAGGAGGAGAATCGTGAAGTATCTCGCGGAAGATCCCCGTTCCGTGGATTTCGCGAGAGGGCTGTATCGGTAAAGAATTATTTACGCTACCGGTCTACGATACACCTGAGATATCTTGGGAACGAAATAATGAATCGATAAAATTCATAAAAAATTGGGAATTTTTTTTTTTTTTTTTTTTTAATTAACAATCGAAACCAGAATCGGGTTATGAGATACGAATGATGGAGGAAATTCGTGAATAATTAATCATCGCGAATTTCTGTTTATTGCAAAAATAAATTATAAATTTAATGTTCTCGGAAGTTAAAAAACCGAAATCATTGGTACATGAAACGGAAATTGAATAAATTCAAAAAAAAAATTATTTTAAAATTATTAAATTTTTTGTAATATTGCGGAAATTTTTTCAATTTCGACAAATGACAAATCATTTAGAAACCAATCGCTGTCTTCTGCTACCAACATTTCATTTTTTTTTTCTTTATATTACGAGTTATTAATCGGTGCGTAAAAAAAAAAAACATCTATAAAAAAAAAATGACATGAATCCCGCGATAAAAAGAAAACGTTCGCGAAATCTGAAGAATGCGTGTACCGCAATTCCCTCGGAGCAAAGTTACGTGAAGTGAAACCGCGCGCGCATTCCTTAGACCGGAAATTACGGATTATTTTTAGAATCTTAGATTCGTTACTCGCTCGGCGTACGCTGTATCGCTGGCAGCGAGCATCGGTAAGACACACGAGATGAGAGGCGAAAGATAGTTTTGCCTCGTAGTACGGAATTGGGGAGAGAAAAAAAAAAGGTCGATTCGTGAGTTAAAGGATATCTGGGAAACAGAAGGACACGAATGCGCGTGGATTTTTCCATCCAATCCTCATTCCCTTCTCGCTTTTCTCTCGTATCTCTCTCTCTCTCTCAGTTCTCACACCCTAAGGCCATTCCCGGGGTAGCAGACGGGCGCGATCCTGATCCACCCTCGCGTCCGTGCTGCTGCTACCGCTGCCGCTGCTGTTTCTCTCCTCCCTGCGCTTCTCCTTCTCTCTCTCTCTCTCTCCTCGTGATATTCTCCAACAGCGTGGAGACTACTGGAAAGCCTCGAGCTCTCCGCTAGTATCCGATGGGCGGAAGGAAGATATGTAGGGAAAAGGGTATGAGAGAAAGAACGAGACAGCGAGCCCTGGGGTGGTGGGCAGAGTGGAATCCATTCCGAAATTGCGAACCATCCCCGACAGCATCTCCCCGCAGAGCCGGCAAACCCCGACAGCGTCGCCTCTGCTGCTCCTGCTGCTGCTTCTACTCCTCTTCTCTTCTTCCTGAGGGAAAAGCTACCCCCGATGGAGCGCGGTGGCGGCATACCCGCCTCGCGTCTCGAATACTGATATCGGCCCGTAGTACCAACGAGAAAACCCAAGTCGCGGCGCTCACTCTCTCTTCTCCTCGCTATGGCTCTTCTTCTTCTTCTTCTTCTTCTTTTCGTAAAACCACCAGCCACCCTACGAATAATGCATTACCCCCCTATTCACCTCTCTTTCTTTCGTTTCCACACGTACACAATGTATTTTCTTTTTTTTTTTTTTTTTTTTTTTTTTTCGTCCCTTTTTCGTTACCATCGACTACGATAGTCTTCTTCGTCTTCCTATTCGTCTCGTAAGCGAGTTTTCGGTCGCTCGCCCTCTCGTATCGCGAACATTTCGCGGCTTTCCGCCAAATCTAGTGTCTCATCTTACCGGTTTTCGAATTCGAGACCAGTAGTTACCACGTGAAGGACTCGCTGCGACGAGAAATGGTTCATTCATCGACTGAATTGTATCGAAGAACGGAGAGAAATTTTTTTTTTTTTTTTTTTTTTTTTACTTACTTTCTTTCATGATATTAATTATTAATAAGATTTTTTTTTTTTTTTTTTTTTTTTTCGTTTTTCAGGCTTGTAACGAATTTACCACACACGTGATGAATCTACTGAAAGAACAGAGTCGCACAAGGCCCATCACACCTAAGGAAATCGAGAGAATGGTACAGATAATTCATAAAAAATTCTCGAGCATTCAGATGCAACTTAAACAATCGACCTGCGAAGCTGTTATGATACTGAGGAGTCGATTCCTCGATGCGAGGTACGAGAAAATTCATTTTTTTTTTAAATAGTTCCAACAATTTTTCAATTTTTTTTTTATCTTATGGATGATTGTAATTTTTTTTTATCTTATGGGTGATTATAATTTTTCAAAAATCTTATGGGTGATTTGTAATTTTTTTTTCTGTAATTTTTTTTTTTTTTTTTTTTAAATTAATATCACCCATAAGGGTGATATTAATTTTTTTTTTAATCTTATGGATGATTGTAATTTTTTTTTAATCTTATGGATGATTGTAATTTTTTCTAATCTTATGGATGATTGTAATTTTTTTCTAATCTTATGGATGATTGTAATTTTTTCTAATCTTATGGATGATTATAATTTTTTTTTTATCTTATGGATGATTATAATTTTTTTTTTAAATCTTATGGATGATAATAATTTTCTTTTTTTTAACAACAACCATTTAGTCGATTAATCGATAGATAAGACGACGATCCGCTTAATGAAAATTCTTTACACTCAACCTATCGTTTTTAATTGCAGACGCAAAAGACGAAACTTCAGCAAACAGGCCTCAGAAATTCTGAACGAGTATTTTTACTCACACCTAAGCAATCCTTATCCAAGCGAAGAGGCGAAGGAAGAACTCGCGCGAAAGTGTGGAATCACCGTCAGCCAGGTAAGGAAAATCACGTAGAACAATCCAATCAATGGTTCCACGGAGTGACGCTATTTTAACCTCTTTTTTTCTTTTTTTTTTTTTTTTTTTTTAATTCTTCGTATCATTCGGGAATTCTATTAATTCGATTTTTATAAAATGCCATTCGCCAAAAGATCGAAAAAAGGCGTCAGCTAAATTTCTTGGAAAATCTCGAAAAAAAAAAGAAAAAAAAGAAAATCCGATCTTTCGATGAAAAAAAAAAAAAAAAAAAAAAATTGAGATTAAAATATTGCGACTCTCTTTCTCTTTTCTAAAAAAAAAAAAAAGTAAAAATTGATTTGAAACTCTAAAGATAAAATAATAATTGTATGTCGTTAATTCAGGTATCCAATTGGTTCGGTAACAAGAGGATACGTTACAAGAAGAACATAGGTAAAGCGCAGGAAGAGGCGAATTTGTACGCAGCCAAGAAGGCGGCAGGTAAGTTGCGTTAACGCGGTCGGCTTAATTTACAAGTCATCAATTATTGACTCTATTGGCTGGGGGAGGGGGGTAGACAAAGAAATTCCGCGAACAATCTCGAGGCTTCGTTAACCTTTCTATACCGTTCGTGACAAACAGAAAAAAAAAAACAAAAAAACAAAAAAACGTAAATAAATCATTTGTTTCATTTCTTCCAAATGCCTCGAAGATTCCCGCGACGATTCGGTTGGGACGAGAAGAGCTTATCGTAAAATCGATAGACCGACAGAGGGAGAGTTAGAAATCACGTCGCGCTGATTCTCATTACTGTAAATCATTTGGTAAAGTGAGTTATCGCTCATTGTACGTAACTTACCGAACGGCAAAACCTCCGAACCGCTGTTATTGCGGCTGCCAATAAATCTTTGCTTCTCGCGTTCGGAATAAAATGAACTATATAGGTAGTCGAACTGCTAAGGCGGTTGAAGCTGTAGGAAGGAAAAATAACAGAACGAACGCAGATTTCGTCGAAGTGCCGCAAGAAATTTCGCGCTTAGGAACTTCCGGTTTTATAAACTTTTTTTTTTTTTTTTTTTTTTTTTACCGATTTCGATCGAATTTTTTTTAATTTTTACGTAAAAAAAAGTATCGTAGCTCTACCCCTCGAACTTTGTATGCACCGCGATCGTTTCTACAGCAGCTTTTTCAGGAGCGTCGCCGTACAGTATGGGCGGCGCTAGTCAGGGGACACCGACGCCGATGATGTCGCCGGCACCGCCAGGAGGACCTCAGGATATGGCAGGGTACGGAATGGGAATAAACGGTAGTGACTACGGTTCGCAACCCTACAACGACGGTTCCATGGGTTACGATCCTATGCACCAGGTGAGCGATTTTTCGTAAACACTTTTTTTTTTTTCATTTTTTCTTACAATCTTAACGCACGCATCGCTTTTTAATACATTAAAATTTTGCTAATTTGCATTTAATCTCCGAAGGCTTTGGCTTTTTTTTTTTTTTTTTTTTTTATTAAAATTATGAATTTGCGGCTCTCGATTAGGCAAATTTTCATTCATATTACGTTCAGTCGCTATGGCGACTTTTTTTTTTTTTTTTTTGCTACGAAACTTTTCATTATATTTCTCGATATGTTTTTTACGTAACGATGAAACGTTTTTGGACCAAATACCATTATACTAGAGCCGCATTTTCCACAAGTCAAAGCTTTTCGTCGGCGCATGTGCATCCAAAAACCCCCCGACATTCGTTCGCTGCATACTATCGTATCTCTACCGCGTACCTGCAGTACCCGTCGCTGTTTCGTACTTTACTGGGATACAGTAAAAGCTCTCAAAAGATATGAAACTATTTAGGAAAAAAAAAAAAAAAAAAAATTACGTAATTTTCTGAGTTGCGTACAGAGAGAAAATAAATTATTTTATTTAGAATTTTTGGAAACGCGGCGAAGATTTTCTGTCGAACATCGATATGTTATATTCGCACATCGCGACGAGAGTAACCAATCAGTAAAAACGTTTTGCGACGAAAATTTCGTGGTAATTCTCAGCTAAATTTTCTTATCGACTCGTCGAACAGATTTTCATATCTTTTTTTTAATTTCTACGATACATAAATATAATTTTTTATTTTTTTTTCCTTTCACGCGATGTTTCAGTCGAAAGTATTTTTCGGAAAAAAAAAACGGAGCAAAAAAAAAATAATTTGTTAATACTTAAGTCCACAAATCGCGACGAGAATAACCAATCAGTAAAAACATTTTGCGACGAAAATTTCGTGGTAATTCTCAGCTAAATTTTCTTATCGACTCATCCGACAGATTTTCATATCTTTTTTGTTATTTCTACGATACATAGATATCAATTCTTAATTTTTTTTCCTTTCACGCGATCTTTCAGTCGAAAGTATTTTTCCGAAAAAACGGAGCAAAAAAAAAAAAATGTGTTAATACTTAAGTAAAAAATGTTGAAAAGAGTTATTCAGTCCATAAATTTGGCGTTATTTTTTCTCGCGATTACAATACTTTCTTTTTTTTTCATACTTCGTATGGGATGAGAAAGTAAAAAAAAAAAAAAAAAAAAAACACTTATGAGAGCTTCGACTGTATTGCTATCGGTGTGCCGTAGAATGGACCGGTGGAACTTTGGGATTAAGAGTGCGTTTGTGTGGTATATACCGAAAGATGTCTGTGTATTCGTGTGCACGTGCGTTATCCGCGGGAGTAGAGAGCGCGCGCGATGAACGAACGTTCGTGAGAGTGCGGTAGCGGGTGGTGGGCGATTCGGTACGAGGGGTGTGTGTTGTTGAATATACTGCTGGCGGGATATGTTGTTGCTGGGATCGTAAAGATGGGCTTAGCGAGAGGAAAGAGGAGAGAAGGTAGTAGAAGGGGAGAAAGGAAGGTGGCGGCCGCGAAAGGTACGAGCAAAAATTGTAGGAGGTCGCCGAGCGCGAAGCTATAGATACTATAGCCCGCCAACTGGTTGCTTAGTATGCATTGAAGTTGCAAAGTCATTGTGTTGTTTTTTTGTTTCATCTTTTTTTTTTTTTTTTTTTTTTTTTTTTTTTTTTTTTTTATTCCTCTCTTTATAAAGCTTTTTCGGTATGCGAGTAACAAAAAAAAAAAGTCGTTTCGAGATATCGACGATATCCCGAAAAATTAACGTTCGATTAAAATACAATCGATTAGACTTGTATTATTTATTACGGTATATATCTATTCCACACGATCGCGGAATTCTCTTCTATCGCGAACTCTAACGGTGTTTGACTCTGCGAGTGAACAATATTAATCAATTTTTTGAGTTAATCATTAACAATTATTATTATTATTATTATTATTTTTTCGCGTTTAACGCAGTAAAGATCGCACTACTAACGTTTTCTAAGTTGATGGTAACTATATTACTGTAAATTCTATTCGTCCGCAACGAACGAACACACCTCTGGCAATCGCGTTATCGGTATTTCGTCAATGTTATCGTCAATTTCTTGTGTTTTATTAACTTTACGAGTTTTTGTATTCAATTCGTATTTCTTTTTTTTTTTTCTCGAATTTGGGAAAATCAATTTTGGAAATTCAAGGATTTTTCTTTTTTTTTACAGTTTAGTAATTATTTTTATTAATTAAAATTGTTCCGAAAAAAAAAAAAAAAAAAAAAAAAAAAAAAAAAAAAAATCTGAGAAAATTTTTTTTTATGATTAAAATCAACGGGACGAATCGATGATGTCGCCATATGGTGTGTTGCCGGGGAAAAGTGAAAATCGACTGTTAAAAACGGTCTCGTGTATTGTTTTACAGTGACGCGCAACGACTTGATCTCATCGTTGTGCACAACACGGCCGATCACTTGTGAATGGATCTCTCTAGAAGGTCGCAGAGATTGGGCGCCAATCACAATCCACTAATCGATTGTATGCCTGAGAGATCCGATATAATATGTTCGTTAATCGGAGCCGATAGTGCAATAATAATCGCGTCTTTGATATATATATACATATATATACTATTCTTTTTTTTTTTTTTTTCGTGCTTTTCATTCGTCATTTATCTCGTTTTTTCCTTCTATATCATTATTAATATCGTTTGTTCAATCAGTCTTTTTATCATATATAAATAGTTTAACTCTCATAGCGGAATTGTACTCTTATAGTCGGATCGATATATTTCATCGTTTAATTTCGATACATTTTAATTCATGAAACAAATTTATTTTTTCTTTCTTTTTATTGATCCAAATCGTTCCTACAATCGATAACAATTTCGCTATGATCCTCCTATTAGGCTTAAAACATCGTAAGAGTGCAATAAGAAGTCTTTTTATCGATATCGAAACTCCGCGATTACGTAGAGATAGATTTAGATAGATATTGCCGAATTTTTAGAGGAACTTTGGAACGAAAGAAAAATTTCGAAAACTGAAAAAAAAAAAAAAAAAAAAAAAAAAAAAAAAAAAATTGAAATTTTTTTCGAAAAAAAAAATTGAAGTTTTTTTTTTTTCTACGCGAAATGCGATTGGGCAAAGTATGCCGACGCTATTACTGTAACTTCGCAATTTCGTCATAGCGTTTCGGTGCACTCTGCGCAACGCGATTTAATGGCTTTCGATACTTAAATCATCGATTTACATAGAGAAGAAAAGAAAGAAAAAAAAAAAATACTGATCAGGATATATATCGGAAAGCATACATAATAATAACGAGTCTCGAGGATAAAAAAGGAAAATATATTCTCGCAACTGGCATGTGTGGCTGCATGTAGAATCAAACATATCCTGGTGTCACGGCGGTAGTCTACGTGTGTGCGTTATCATTTTTTTTATTTATTTATTTTTTTTTTCAATAAAATATATGTTTGTTACGAATTTGGGATGGAAATTTAGGAAAACAAGAAAAAAAAAAAGTTTATCGAAGTATTTTTATTTATTTTTTTCGAGTCCTGGTTGAGGCATTTTTTCGTTCGTTTTTTTTTTTTTTTTTTTTTTTTTTTTTTTTTTTTTTTTCGTTATCTCGTAAAAACAAACGAAACAAAATTTATTGGGCTAAATTATTTGACATGGAAAATTGACGCAGGGCAAGACATTGGCTGGGGGGCCAGGATGGATGCAGCAACGCGAGACCGTTCCCGATTTTCCACCGCTCCACGATTCAGCGGATTCCGATTCCGACCGGGAAACGAACGAAAAAAGAGCGCGAATTTAGAAAAAAAAAAAAAATCCGTTTTATTATCCGACGAATATGCGTGTGAATGAGCGGAACACACAGTATGAAAGTTTTTTTGATAAAAACAATAATTACGAAAAAAAAAAAAAAAAATAAAATTATTATTATTATTTTATTTTATTTTTTTTAAAGAGAGAAGGAATAATCGCGCGCGCGCGCACGCGCAACGATCATAAACGATTTTTCCATCTCTCCAATTGTCTCCGTAAAATAACGAATGATATCCAGGGGTTGAAACTACTTTGTTATTGTGTATGCTGGCGAATGCTTACATCAATTATGGTTTATGTTCCAAGAGTCCTATCGTCAAATTCTTCGCACTGGTGTTTATTTCTTCACACATTTCTCCCCCCTCCGCCACTTCCTCGATATTTTAAATAGAAAAAAAAAAAAAAAAAAAACGGCGTTATCGTTACAACCCTTTGTATTAAAATTTTGTTTTTCTCTTATCGACGCCCACAACACTTCTTATTTATGTTGGAAAGTTGTATGCATGACTACTGTTCATTCGTTTCGTATTTAATTTCGTTGTCCCTCGTTTACGATCGCTTTACATTTTTTTTTTTTTTTTTTTTTTTTTTTTTTTAGTTATCTCGTCTTCGTCGATTATAAAATAATTTCGTCCCGTAAAGTTTTACGTCGTTAATTTTTTTTCGAAACACTCGTATGTAGATATCATTTTATTTTCATAGCTATTATATTTTTCATATTCACTGTACGTGTGTGTATCGATCCGCCTGGCTTTGCGATAAAAACCACAAATTCTGTAAAAAAAATTACGAAAAAAAAAAAAAAAAAAAAACACAATTTCCGAGCTCCACGCCCTGCGTGCCTACATGGCCGTTGATATCTGCTTTCAGGAGCTGTCGCCTTGAAATCCTTAGAAGATACCGGGAAGCATACATTAAATAAGAAAAAAAAAAAAAAAAAAAACAATTTTAAACGTAATAATGAAACAAAAAAAAAATGAAAAATATGGAAAAAAGGAAAACAATGAATCCACGAATAATTGCAATTCTCGCGCAATCTACGATCACCATTACTATCTGTGATCCGAGGCTCCGCCGACCGGGCGGGCTATACGAACTAACGATCGATATTAAAATTAATAAGATTACGTATTTCGCACGAGACAAGGAGTGTCGACGATTGAGAATTATATATATATATATAAAAAGATCGGAGAAAAAAAAAAAATCCAAAAAAAATTGGCGAACGAATGGGCAATGAATTGCCGACGTTACCGGCTTCCGGATATCGGTGTCGGTAATTCGAGGATTCGTTGGAACGCTCGTCGACTCCAATGCGCTCCCGTTGACCGACTGTGGTATTTTTCATCCCCACGAAAATAACCGGAACGCGACTTATAAAAATTAAAGAATCCCGAAAAACATTACGAAAGAGAAAAAAAAAAAAAAAGAATGTTTTTGTGACACTCCTTGTGTCTTTGCCGCCTTTCCCATTAGCTAAACCCCTTTTTCGGAAAAGAAACAAAAGATTTAAGAAAAAAAAAAAAAAAAAAAAATAACACATAGAACGATTATTGAAATAAAACAAAAAAGGGAAAGAAATTCGAAACGAGGAAAAAAAAAAAAACAAAAAAAAAAGAGTGAAAGAGGGAAACGAAGCAATGGTCCTGCGACACAACACTGATGTATACGATTTTTCAACATGAAAATATTATATATTGTAGCTATACATATAGAAGTATATTATAAAGAGGATAGTCTATAGGCAAATTGTAACGGCTAAAGACATCACTATAAACGGCGTTGCTATTATCACTATTAATTATTACTATTATTGCCATTATTATTAACGTGATTATTACATTTTTACAATTGTATTATTATTGTAATTGCTATTATTGCGTCGTGATATGGTGAAAATTGGGCCTATAAATTTTTTCATTTTTTTTCATAATTTTTTCATTTTTTTTTTTTTTTTTTTTTTTTTTCCTTAATTTTTGTTTTTCTCATCCCACTATTTTGAATTAATCGGTTGGGAACCAATATGCGACACATTGATTATACTATTGAATTATAAAAAAAAAAAAAAAAAAAAAAACGAGAAAAAAAAAAAAAAGAAAGAAATAACGATGACGATGATTGAAGATGATGATTAATGATGAAAGAAAAATGAAACAAACGAAACAACAATTGCGCCGATCGAGAAACGACGATATATAACTAGCAAGTAGGAGAAGGACAAACCTTTTATTGTATAAAACGAAGGTGAAACCGAGGTGTGGAGCCAGAAGTATCCTACGAAAGATAAGGCGGTTAACACTGTTGTTAATAAAAAAAAAACAAAAAAAAAAAAATTAAAAAAATGTCGCAGGCGGATCTCTCAGCCAAAGATCGCTCGTGAGCGCAATTTGCAAACGTAGAAAAATAAAGTTATCTGAGCTTTGATCGAAATGAAAAAAAGTGAAATAAATAAATTAACGAAGAAAAAGAAACGTTGCGAATATCGAGGTTTCCTTACGTCCTTTTTCTTTGGCTGAGTAATCCACCGATGGCGACCAGTACAAGTGCGTTTGGCACAGCTAGTATACGAGAAAAGAGCGCCAGGAGGGTCGCTGAAAGCGCGCCTCCTCGTGTCCCTTAGGCACTACCTAACATTTAATAAATGGATTTAAAAGAAATAACGAAAAAAAAAAAAAAATAAAAAAAAAAATAATGAAGATAAAACAGAGAGAAAGAATGAGATGACGATAAGAGGAAGAAATTAACGTTTAACATTTATGGATTCGCTGTGTAAAATATATTCATATATCCCCATTTCCCCCCTTTTTCCCCGCGAATAACGTTTGGGTCCTCTTTCCCGTTCTCCTCCCGTCTCCCGTAATTTCCTCACCGCCAATCTTCTTTACCTTCTTCCAGAAAATAAGAAAGAAACAAAAAAAATATCCCCGCAGCATTATAATTATTATTATTATTTTTTTTTTCTTCGATTCTGAATTTGTAAGCGGTGCCCACGATGTGAGGAGCTCTTTCGACTAACGTCGCGCAAACGCTGCTTTCGATGCTGCGTTTCCTTTTTTTTTTTCAGAGCCGTACAGTTCGCGAGAACTGTATATTTTACATAAAGAGAGTAAAAAAAAAAAAAAAAAAAAAAATTAATAAAACATTGTAAAAACGTGTAATTTATCATCAGGGAGATGAAATTGATGAGAGCGTTCACGATGTTAGCGAGAAAGCCCGACGTCGCGATGCGAGATACGGCAGTATACCACAGATATCATTGTATCGATTGGAAACATTTATGATAAACTCAATAAAACGCTATAAAATTAATGAATTTGTTATTAAATTATTATTTTTGTTTCTTTTTCAATAATTTTATTTCGACAAATTTTATAAATGACAAATCCTCAATAGTCGATATTATCGCCGATGAAAATCGTAAATGGCGGTTGTTCGACGAATTGTTTGCTGGAATTCTTCGATATCCTGGAACATTAAGTGGGAAACGTAAGTAATCGTTTTTTTTTATTATTATCGGACATTTTTTTTTTTTTTTTTTTTTTTTTTTTTTTCGATCGTGGAATTGAATTGTAGACGAGTTGTTTTTTTTTTTTTTTTTTTTTTTTTTTTTTTTCAATATTTTTAATACATTATTTATTGTTTTTTCCTTAAAAAAAGAATGAACTTGAAATTGGTTTTTGGGTTTGGATTCTGGCGAGTAATGACTGGGCATTTCGAAGCGACGATACACACTAAGTTGCAAATTGAACTAACTATGTATATATGCATAATATTTATATATAAGGTAGGTACTCCGATACTGCGTAATACATAGTTTAATAATGCATGTTTACGTCTCATATATCATCTCTCGCTTCTCAATCATGCTGGAGTCGCATTTGTGGCTCTAAGAATTAGTTTCTCTCGTAATTTTTTTTTTTTTTTTTTTTTTTTTTTTTTTTAAATTCCACCCCCTCTTTGCTCATACTTCGCGCACTATGGCAGATGCGTTCTCATAGAATACTCTTCAAATTTGTTTTTTTTTTTGTGGTTTTTTTTTTTTTTTTTTTTTTTTAATTAATAATCGATGGCACGCGCGCGTCACGGGCAACAAGCTCGCGAAAAAACTCTGTTAACTTTAATGTTCGTTTTTTTTTTTTTTTTTTTTTTTTTTTTGTATCCTCTCGTCATCAATGATTATCTTTAACTCATCCACGCTATGACGAGTGTGACGATCCATGTCGACTTCGAGACTCGATCGATAGATCTCTGACGAGGAACGGATTTTTTTTATAATGCGCTATAAATGACACGATTCGTACGATCTTAATATTTCTTCGTTATTCGCTAATCGAAACTCCGATAGAATTACAAGTTCTTTGGTTTTTTTTTTTTTTTTTTTTTTTTTTTTTTTCGCGGCGAAATCGATTTGAAGTGTTTCGTGATATATATCGAAGGAATGATGAATTTTTAATGAAGAGACGCGACGATTTGACTCGAGTCTCGAAGTCGTTTTGTTGAACGGTATCGTTCTCTCGTCTTAAACGTTCATATCGTGACGCGCACGCTCTATACATTATTTATATATAAAGGTACAATCTTTCCTCGAGAAACAAGTTTTTTGGTATTTTCATAAGTAATATACAATAAGTTTACAATAAATCGAAAAGTCGAGATGGTGGATAAACGGAGACGTGATTATTTTTTTTTTTTTTGCACCTTTAAAATTATAAACGAGTGAGAGACACGATCGTCGTGAGAGAAATAATTTTTTTTTTTTTCGGCAAACAAACGATATTACCGGACAAATGTGCTCTCTGCCAGCGTTTTGAAATTTTTTTTTTTTTTTTTTTTTTTTTTTTTTTTTCGGAAATCGAAGAATTATCGATTTACTATTACAGACATTGTGTAGGAATAATTGTCTCGATTAACGTCGCTTAAATAATCAATTCTCGTTCAGCCACCGTCTCATCTCATCCATCCACTCTATTAATATCTTCTCAATCGTAACCATTTCTTTTTTTTTTTTTTTTTTTATACGTTAACTCTATACCGTTTAAAGTTAGTTTATTCAAAGTTAAAGCTTTCAATGGTTTTTTTTTTCTTCATCATCATTTATATAATTTTATAACAACGGGCCGCAAATACGAGCGTTGCGGCCGCATACAGACACACGTTCGCTCGCACGCAGTCACACCAGCACACGCACAGGACACAGCTAGCCATCGACCGTCCATTGCCCTCCGCGTTTTTTTTTTTTTTTTTTTTTTTTTTTTTTTTTCACCACCCTCTCTATGTTTTATTTCATCCCTTTCCTTTCCGTCTTTCAATTTTACTTTTTTTTTTTTTTTCTATTTGAGTTTTGATTTCTTGTACTACGCCCCGACGCGATTTTGCTTCGGTTACCTCGCGAGTCTTCGCGCCGAATGAACCCACAATTATATACTTCTCATTCCCCCTTCGTTCTCGCAACTGCAGTTGGGCATTTTTCTTTATTTTGTTTAATTCTTTTTTTTTTTTTTTTTTTTTACGAGTTGCGGATTATTCTTAATTGAAAAATTGAGACAATTTACTGCGTTTCACGATCTCTTAGATAGTTACTCGAGGAGATATGCCTCGACGATGTTCTTCCTTCCATCCCCCCCTTAAGCCGAGAACCACGAATCTCATCAACTTTTTTTTTTTTTTTTTTTTTTTTTTCTTTTTTTTTTTTTAGTTATTAAGGCAACTCTTTTGTTACAAATTTAATGATTCGTCGTCTTTAGGATCGGTAACAGCAAACTCTCCGTCGCCTCGCAATAAAAAAAAATATTTATATTTCGTCGTTAACGCGGAACGCTATGGCAAGTCTCCTTCGAGTTATCCAATCGATATATAATATTCCGGAGTAGCGCAAGGAAAGATCCTAACTTTGTATTTTTTTTTTTTTTTTTTTTTCAAATAACAGCGTTCCGATATTCTACATTAAAAATAAGAAAAAAAAAAAAAAAAAAAAAAAAAACATTTTCATCGACAGTGATTTTCTCGTTCGCAGCCACGTTTTACGTTCACCACAATGATTTATTGACCGAGCCGTATGATTGCCAGGTGCACATAACCTCAAGAACCGCAGGCGCACAATATATATATTTATATATATATCTATATATATATTTAATTGTTTAAAAGAAAAATAAAGAAAAAAAAAAAAAAAAAAAACGAAAACTGAACAAACAACTTTTTAATCCTTTGGGTTATTTAGAGATCGAAGTGTGTCGACGAGTTCGATTATTTGCAAAAGTATGAAATCCTACCGAGCCCTCTCGCCCGAGTCTAGTGACGAAGTGTGATTATTATCGACAGGGTTATTTAATTAGTGGTAGTTAACACTCTTCATATTTCATTTATACCATATGTATAATAATAATATGTATGTGTGTTATGTACGTGTATGTATAATATGTATATTATTTATATAGATAAGTAGAAAAACCCTTAACCGTAAGTAATTACGTGTCTTCTTTTGTTTTTTTCCATTTTCATATTTTTTTTTTTTTTCATCTTTTTTTTTATTTATTGATTTATTTATTAAATGCAAGTAATGAAATCGTACGTTTAAGTTTAATCGGTTTACCAATGATTCGAGTCTCACTAATCGATGGGAATCTGCACTCTCTCTCTCGCGCTCTCTCTCTCTCTCTCTTTCTCTCTTTTTCTTAACTCTCTTACTCTCGCGTTATCTTTCTCTCCGCCGTTCTTTCTCTCTCTCATTATTATTTCTATAACATTTTCCATGAACGAGTCGAAAAAATCGCTAGCTGCGTGAATACTTTAAATACATCGCGCGGCCGTTAATTTTTTTTTTTTTTTTTTTTTTTTTTTCGTTTGCCTGTTTGTTTCTTTTCGGTAATTGCGATCGACCCAATATTCACAAACCGGAAGGGCGACTGGTTTCCGAGTTTTTTTTTGTTTTGTTTCGTTATTAATTCATTTATTATAATACATCGTAAATCCGCGTTTACGTATTGATTATTACAACGTTTTTTTTTTTTTTTTATAGTAATCAATGTCAATAGTTTGTATATTCGCGGTTAGTTTTTTTTTTTTTTTTTTTTCATTTCGTCGAGGTGGCGATGGCGGTTAGTTGTGAAGTAGATTTTTTTTTTTTTTATACAATATTATCTTCGTCGTCGTATACACGGGGTGTTACGCCTGGTTAATATATCTCCCTCACTTGCGTTTCGTCGAATTCGTTTAATTAATCACGTTTATTAAACTTGCACTTTTAATAATGGAGAATTCAGAATCTTGAATTACGAGAGACGATAAACGGATAGCGACGCGAATGATGCACGGGAGCAATTTCTTATTAAGTCTCATTAATTCGTGTTATTTTTTTTTTTTTTTTTTTTTTTTTTTTTTTTTTTTTCAATACGCTTTACTTTATGTATAATATAAACGGTGCCAAACTCCGCGGCATCCGAGTGTCGGAGTTGCGTCGCGGGGCTCGAGAGCTTTCATTATTTTATTTTACATTTTTTTTTTTCTAACTGACGATGGATTTATTCAAATTCACACACTCAATTAGTCGGTCTCTAGTTACTTTATACGATATAATTGTAATCCGGGAAAGTTTTATTTTTTATTTTTTTTTTTATCTATATAATGACAATCGGCTTAACATTGAATCGGCTAATTCAGAGGTTATGAGAAATATACAATAACGAATCGAAAGACTCGGATTAGTACAAAACTTCGCCACTCGGATGCAAGAGAAAACTGTACACGCACCTTATTCTTTTTTTTTTTTTTTTTCTGTTTGTTTGTTTATTTTTACTTATTCTTTGCGAACGCGGAATTCACTACGTCGGATAAGAAAACGGCGACGTGTCCTAATTCATTTGTAATATATATATATGTATATATATACGGTATAGAAACACCTAAGTCTGGCATCCTCTTTTTTTTTTTTTTTTTACTTGACGTACGCGCTAAGTTGTTGTTGCCTTTGCGGTTGTAATTTTTTTTTTTTTTTTTACGGTTTATACAAGTTCTTCTGTATATTGTTTCGTTTAGTATCCTCGCTCTCTCACATTTACGCACACACACACGATCAGGCGTATCTTTCCGCTATGGCACACTATATCGCACATTATTCTCGCACTCGATCAGCTCAATAATAATCTACGAGAGTCTTTTGTTTTTTTTTGTCTTTGTATCAATCAGACGTTTTTTTAGGTTAAATCTCTTCTCATTTTGTTATTTTTTTTGTTTTTTTTTTATTAAAATTTATTTATTCTCTTTGCATCTAAGTTGTTTTTCTCGCGATTTCGTTCGTTCTTTCGTCTCATTATATACGGGTATATTTTCATCGTTAAGATCTTCTTGGTCATCTGCATTGCGTTACGCCTAAGGTAAGTAAGATTAAGTTTCGGGGTTCGTCGTTTTATCCTTTCACTCCCGCACTATAATCCTCTCTGACTTCCTTTCTCTACTTTTATATAAGTCTCGCGATCTAATTTCACATTCATTCCGGCCTCTAAAACTTATATGCAAAGCTCTCGTTCGAATTTTAATGATTCCGATTATTTTTTTCTTTATTTTTATTTATTTTTTTTTCATATACTTCATTTTTTATCGAAGTATGCAATTTCAGTATTTGTTACAAACACATTGGGGCACGCGGGGAATCGCACAGTCGCGTATATTATCGATCGTGATACGATAAATTCGCGGTCAAGGTTACTAAGATTTGTTTAGATTTATCACAGAAAAACATTTTAATAATATTTCGACCTCGGAACACTAAGTTCGCGGGTAACCCTTTCGCGATTCCATATAGAAGGGGCTGTCGAACTCGCCCCCGCGATTATATGAAACTGACACACGTTTTTTGTTTGTTATTATTACCTTTTTTTTCGTTTTGTTTTTGAACCCTCTGTCTCTCGCTTACTACGCGTCAGTTTATCAGTCGCGCTACTGCTATATCGAGGAATACGAACGAGAGATACTTATAACATTATTTTTTTTTTACGCGTCATATTTTTATCCCGTTTTTTTTTTTTCTTTAATTTATACCTTCATGCGACTTTAATTGCGACATACGAAATACGATTGAGTTTGTAAAGCACTTAAGGGAAGAAACCACGCGATTCTGATTAAACTTCACGGAAATCTGTACGGTCGATCCGTCGAACAAGATTACTTCGATTACAGTGGACTCCCGAATACTAACGGTTTCCCCGCCGAATGCGCTCAGCTGACTCCCACTGCGCAGGCGCGCCGTCTGTGCCCCGTGCACACGGGACCGCTGTAACGTATGTCAGTCAGCGGTGGGGACCCTCGCGCGGCATGTGTGTCTCCATTTTGTTTTTTTGTTTCGCGAGTGATCACGAGCAGTGCACGTAAGTCCACTGTACTTTGTTTTTTTTTTAATCTTTCCGAAAATCAACCTGTACGCGATTACCGTTTTGCTCTACCCTCGCCACTCATCGATTGCTACTTACTTAATTAATCGATTAATCGTGATTTTTTTTATTAATTTTTTTTTCTCCTCGTTTCAATAAGTACGAATACGATTTTGTTTTTTTTTGCAATTCACACATATCTGGCTCCACGTAAGCACGAAGTATTGAAAACTAACCTCGTTTTATGAAGTTCCTTTTGTTAGTTTGGTTGGTTGTGTTGTGTTTTTTTTTTAAATTCGTCGTACATGCATACATCGATCTACGCATAGATTACGCTTTTATGCTGTACGCAGGACATTTATACTCGGGTCCTTCGTGATTTTTATTTTATTTTTTTTTCTAATAGACGCCCCGTACGATTGGCAGTATGTAAACGTGTTAATTATCCTGGTTGGATTTTAAGCGCCCACGTGCGCTCGCGCGATATATCTCTCACTCTTTATTCATCGATTGTTCAAAATTATTCATTTAATTCATCAATTGTCACATTCTCTTTCGATCTCTCTATGGCTCCTCTTTATCATCGTGTTACACGCGTAGTTAGACGGTGGTAGTAATAAGTAGTAGTTAATAGCGGTAGTAGTAGTAGCAGTAGTTTTTTTTTTCTTTTAGTAATAGTAAGTAAATAGGTAGTAGTAGTTGTTGTAATAATAATAGTTTTTTTTTTCTTTTTTTTTTTTTTCTTTTCTTTAGCGATCGGTAGTTTTAGTAGTTGGTGGTAGAGAGTAGTAGTTGTTAGTTATTATAGTAACAGTATTTAGCAGTGGTAGTATTAATTTTACATGCAAATATGTTACAAGTGCGGAGAATCGTGGTATAAGAATGCGCGCGTGTCTATCCCCTCCCTCGTCGCTTCGCTTCGCTCGGATATTCTATCATTTTTTTTTTTTTATTATTATTAATAATTCTGCTTCGTTACGATCGCTCAACCGGTTATATTCATCCGTCACACCGACACTGTGGTCCTCTTTAATATTTTTAATCATTTTTTTTTTTTTTTTTTTTTTTTTTTTTTTTTTTTTAACACTTGGCACCATGAGCGAGGCATCCACACGATTCGACCGGCATTTTACATTCGTCAATTCGAGAAATAAATTATCTGTCGATTTTTTTATCAATAATGTTTTTGGGTGTTTTGCTTTGTTGATGCGATATTTTGGGGTGTTGGCTCTGTTGTTGTTATATATTGTTATTGTTATTTTTAATTTTTCGTTTTGTCGTGATTTTATGTTTGCGTACGGTTCGTAAGCGTAGTCGTTAATTATGCTTTTTTTTTTTTTTTTTTTATACAATTGGGCATCGACGCAGATCTCGTCGGAGAACCGATTATCGTCGTCTCGGCGACGGCAGCTCTGAGATACTCAATCAACCAATCTGGCTGTACACTTTTCAATCGCCGTAGCTGATTTAATTTCTTTTTTTTTTTTTTTTTTTTTTTTTTTTTTTTTAATATGTTAGTATTTGCTTTATCTAATTTTTTTTTTATTCTCCTTGCCACCCTTTCGTACTTTCGTCGGTCTGTTAGCTTTTTTTTTTTTTTTTTTTTTTTTTTTCCGCGCGCGATTCACGGATCTTATATTTGGCATAAGCTCCAAGAGCACAGACTCGTGTGTGTGTGTATTTTTTTTTTTTTTTTTTCGATGCTATCAGGTCGATCGTCGTCGCGATTATTTCGACTCACAAACCTCCCTCCCCTCCCCAAGACCCTGTTTCTCTATTTATATACTTTTTTTTTGTTCATATCTTCTCATTATTCACAACTGAACGCATCAGCTTCGGTTGGCCTCAGTCGTAACCCCTTTCTTACTCTTTCTCTCTATAACACTCTCTCTCTCTCTCTCTCTCTCACACCCATCGCTTTTTCTCGTCACCATCTTCTATCGCTCGATTCACACACACAATCACATTATTATAATAATATACGTACGCTCGACCGTGTTCGCGAATTTAATATTTTTCTTCAATCAATATTTTTTTTTTTTTTTTGTGTTTTTTTTTTTTTCTTTTTTTGTTTTCTCTTGTTTTGGTTATTTTTATTTATTTATTTTTGTTTTATACACTACGGACTTCTAGGTAATGTAATTAAAGTGTAGTGAAAACACGAGAGTGATATCTACGGGTGGGAACGGCACGGGAAGACTCGGCCGCCGCTTCGCGCGCGCCGGACTCTTCGCGCGCGATCGCCGCCGACCCTGCAACCGACCTCACACTTGCCCTCAATTTATATATATATATATCTTTTTTTTTTTTTTCTCAGTCCCAATAACGAATATTTTAGCTATTTTTTTTTTTTTTTTTTTTTTTTTTTTTTTTTTTTTTTCGGGGGCTCGTGCGAAGCCCGAGCTGAGCCGGGAGAGTAACCTATGGAAAATTTTATTAGAGTCTTTCATATATATATATATATTTTTTTTTTGTTTTTTTTTTTTTTTTTTTTTTTCATTTCGCTTCGTTAACTTTTTTGTCCTCGTATTTTTTATTTTTTTTTTTGTTATTTCAAGCACTTTCGCAGCTTTAGCCTTCGGTTTCAATATTATTTTTGTTTTTTTTTTTCATCTTCGTCGGAGACGACACTTCGGCAATAGAAGTTCGGTGACCATCGAGACGATTAAAGTATTATCGCGATAACGAGAACTCGTCGCCGTCCTCGTGGGATTGTTTCCAATCCCCGTAGTTTTGTTTTGTTTTTTTTTTTTGTTTTTCTTCATTCGCGCGAGAGAAACGGTATCGGGCGCTCGTGAAAACGAAGAAATTCCCTCGAAGTTTTTATCGAGGCGTTTTCCCGCGCGTGCGAACGCGACGAAAAAAATTCTCTCGACGCGCGGACTTCGTAGCATCGAGCGGTTTTTTTTTTTTTTTTTTTTTTTTTGCGGTGGTCGCGCGAGAAAATCGTATAAAAAGTGAATCTCCACGTTGCTCTCCCTTCCGCCCCAATCCGTTAGTCGCGCGGTGGGGACAAAAGGCGCTTTCGTCTATCCGAACGCCGAGAGAATCGCTTCGATCGCCCAACGCTCATCCCCTCGTGCAACAACACACACGTCCGCGTGTATCGATTTAAATTCATTAAATTTTTTCGAGAATTCGTCTCTTCGTACGCAAAAAAAAAAAAAAAAAAAAAAAAAAGAAAAAAAAAATTGAAAGAAAAGAAAACATTCTCTTCCCTCATCATCCGGCACCATTATTGACACGCGGGTTCATCCCCTCTGTCGCCTCTCATTTACACATTTTTACAGGTATTAATAAATTTATACGCGTGTACCGTATAACTTTTAAACTGTATATAATAATTCATTCTTTCGCGTAGATATATATATGTTTTTTTTTTTTTTCGTTTTGCGTTCGTTACGTTTTATGCTTCTCCGGCAATCGATCAATTATTATTTCGTGTGATAGTCTCGTGTGTATCACACATCGTGAATAGTTTTTTATTTATCGCTGACCCCTTCCGGTCGTCGCGTTCGACGGGCCGCGTTCGTCGTCCGAGTCTCGCCGAGACAATCTTCAGCTTTGAGACTCGATACGGCACCCTATCATTTTCCTTCGCTTCATCAATTCAATTTTCTTTCCTTATTTTTTTTTTTTTTTTTTTTTTCTTCCATAATAAACCCATTTTCCATTTTTTCGTCACGCGAAATCCGACTATCGCGTTGTTTTAATTTTTTTTTAAAATTATTATTATTATAATTTTTTTTTTTTTTTTTTTTTTTTTTTTTTTTTTTTTTTTTTTTACGCACAAGCCGAGAGGCCCCTCGAAGCGTCCACTTCACCGGACCACCGTCCAGGGTCCCACTTTAGCTAGCACCAGTCGTCCTCGTCGCTGTCCGAGTGCCTCGATCTCGGCGTTCTTTGCTTTGGTTGTTGGGACGACGGCTGCGGCTTGTAACCGTTCGGCACAGGACTTGGCAGTAGACGACCACCTCGACCCATCGCCACTGCCTGCTCGAAGCTGAGCGGACAGTGGCCGGCCGACATAGTCGGCACGTGGCCCGTCGTCGCTATTTGCGCCGCCGGCGCCACATGCTGCGCCATGTGAGGACCGTGGGTCGGCGATGCGTTCAACTTTGGAAAGTTTATGTTCGCCGGTTTCAGCTGCAGGGTCGACGGTTTATTCGGCGTCGGCGGTAACCGACGACCCTGACCTCTGCGGGTCACCAACACGGGATAACTGTGTTGATGCGGATGATGATGATGATGATGCGGATGCGATGGTTGACGACCGCCTATTGGACTCGGACTACGCGAACGTTGTTCCAAACTCGTCGTTCCGTAGTGACGACTGTGTTCCATTCTGTGCACCGGACTTGGCGATCTCGCCGGCGATGTCGACGCGCTCCAGGGACCTGATAAGAAATTTTTTTTTAATTTTTTTAACTGTTTTTCTGAGTCTTTGATTCATTATTTTTGGGTTTTTTTTTAAATTCTTTAACGATTACTGGGATTTTTTTTTTTGGGGCTTTTTATTGGTTGCAGTGAGAGAGAAAATAATTGGAGAGATTGTTGGGGAATTAGAGAGTTTTTTTCGTTATCGTTAAAGAATCAAAGATTTGCGGTTTTTAGTTGTTGCGATTGTGATAGCGGGTAGTGCAGTTGTGGGGATTTTTTATTTATTCACAGAGATTGCATGCTGAGGTTTTTTTTTTTTTTTTTTTTATTTTTAGACGGAGAAATGTTTTGGGATATTTTTTTTTTATATTTAAGTATATTTCGGAATTTTGCCGATTTTTTTTTTATTTTTGTGGTTATGTGCGATTTTTTTTTATCGCATCGCATTTTTGCCGGAAGTTTGGAAAAATTGGAAAAATTACGAAATATACTTAATTTTATACACAAATATAGAGATTATTCCCGTTTTTTTTTCTTCGTCTATCGTTACTTGAAGCGTTTAGGGATTTTTTTTTTTTTTTTTTTTTTTAGGGATTTCTACGGAAAATAGAAAGAGCGAAAGGACTCTTTTCCTTTCCTTTTCTATTCTTCATCGTCTCTAATTGGCTATTTTTACCTGAGGCTACATGCATTAACGTGGAAAAAAGCCGAAATAAGAGCTGAGAAGCTAAATTGACTTGTTGGACAATGCATACTTCACATACGTCTAATTGTGTAATTTTATCATTTTTTTAAAATCGATATCTGCGTGTTGCACTAATTTTTTAATATTGTAATCATCGGGAAAAAAATTATTTTGTCATTTCGGCGGATGAAATATTGTTTCGGGAGAATAATTGGACACAGTGACTCATCTACTCGAATTCAAAGGCTTTTCTTATGTTTTTAAATATTAAAAGATCGCTTTCGATAAAATCGATAAATATCGTGTCGAATTTTTTTTTTTTTTTTTTTTTTTTTTACGAATGAAAGTTTCATAAGATCGACTCTAAGGACCCAAAAGTATTGTTTACCATAAATCAGGCTACGTGCATCGAGCAACAATCGGTACGGAAAGTCACGAGACTCTCGGAGTTTAGAAAAAATGCGACTCTACTTTGACAAAAGAAATTTGAATTTATTAAAATTGCAATAATCGTGTGCGTGATATTATGGTAGTGTATGATTGAGAAGCTCATGCCTCTGTCACGTGCGACAAATATTCGATGCATATTTTTTTTTTTGACGCCCAGATGGAAAATAAATGATTTATCGAAAAGTCCGTAACTAATCCCCGTTTTTTTTTTTTTTTTTTTTTTTTTTATCGAATGCAAGAAAAGTAAATTTTTCCATCTGGGAAAAAGTTAAACTGTGTCTGTTGCTCAATCGTATAGAAAATCAATAGGACTTTAGTTTTGGAATATATAGATATATATATACAGGGGAACCAATTGTATTACTTTATTAAGTGTATTTATATGGGATTAATAAAAAAAAAAAAAAGATAATAGTATATAGTGAAAGCCAAACGAATTATTTTTCAATCTGCTTTGGATGAGGGTATCAAACGTTTCGTGAAAAGAATTACCATCGTCGTAATAGTCGCAGTGGTCGTAATAGTCTGTGTAGCGCATAACACAACAGAATGAAGAAACGTATTACATCAAATCACATGGAGCTTTTGTTTTCATTTTTTCTTTTTTTTTTTTGCCTCTTGCGAAGAAACCATTTATAGCACATTCATTGGGGTTCGCTGCCTGAGTTGCGAATCGTATTTGTTCTCTTTTTGCTCCGTTTTATTGTCTCGTAAAAAAATTTATAAATTCGTAAATTTTTTTTCTTTTTTTTTTTTTTTATTGTTTATTATTTTGGGCGATGAGACATATACGATCGGCAGCTTAGACTGGATGATAATGGTCTCGTTATCAATCGTTAATTCGCTTCATACCCCGTCGATGCCGATGATTGTACTGTGACGAATGTGGATGATGCGTGTGCCTCTGAATTTCCACGACGTTGCTGACTGTGTCGCTGAATCCCGGTCCGTCCGGATAATTGTGTTGTGAATGATGATCGAACCTATGCCTTCTCGTTGGCGATGGTGATCTGTGCATTACGGGCGAATGTCTGCTGAAACAAAGTACAGAATTGTTGAGGGGGAAAAAAAAAGTGTTTTCTAAAGGTTTCATCGAAATTTAGAGGAAATCGATTTTTCGGAAAGGGATTTTTTCCGAGAAATTTGGAGAAAATCGATTTTTCGGAAAGGGATTTTTTCGGAAAAATGTTGAGAAAATTGATTTTTCGGAAAGGGATTTTTTCGAAAAAAATTGGAAAAATTGATATTTCGGAAAATGTTTGAGAAAATCGATTTTCCGCAAAGGGATCTTTTTGGAAAAATTTGGAGTGTAGCAATCTTCAATAAATAATTCGTCGTTTTATATAATAATATTTATTAAACGAAAGTACAACTTGTCTTCTCGACATTTGTTAACCGACTAACTTACGCTGTTCAGTCAACAAAAACATTTGATAATACACCATAGCAACGCTCGTTATCATGAACATCCCGGTAATAAAACACTATAATTTCGGCCGTCCTGATATATCGGCGTCCTCGACGATAAGATAATGAATTTTTTTTTTTATTACAATTTTCATTTTTCGCTGGGTATTATTTTCAATCGGTCTATCGCGATTATCCCTTTATAAAACCGTTGGCTTTGCTGTTCGCCCTCGATGTCCTGGATAAGATATCTATCATTACCGATTTCTTTAACAACCTCATACGGCCCACGATATTTTTCTGTTAATTTTCTGCTTGTCCCCGTTGCAGGCGCTTCGTATCTTACCAGTACTAACTGACCCGACTCTAATTTCTTGGCTGCCTTCCTTTTCTTATTAAACTGCTCGCAAATCATCGTTTTATTTTTTTTTAACAAATCCGAAACATTATCTCCCTCTAACTCTGTTCCCATTTCCTCATTTAATTCTCGGATTTCTTTTGTCATTAAGCTGTCATGTCTTCCCATCGATTTATAATTAAATATCAACTCGGCTGGTGTTCGTCTAGTAATTCTGTGGGTACTGTTATTGATTGCCCATTGTACATCGTAAATTTTCTCATCCCAATCGCCATTTTCTAAGTCTCGAGTTATTGTAGGTAAACAGTTTATAATAATACTGTTAATCCTTTCTATTTGACCGTTCGCTCGTGGTGTGCCTGACGCTACCTTCACATGCACAATCTCGTTTTGAACACAAAATTCCTCGAATTTATTCGAAATATACGCTGCACCTCGATCGGTAATTATTCTGCCTGGTTTCCCATAGTGAGATATAATTTTTCGCAATTCCTCTATCGTCTCGTCGGAACCTGTGGTTTTTACTGGTTGTAAAATTACATATTTGCTGAACGCGCAAATTACCCCGAGAACGTATTTGTTTCCTCGATTTGTCTCGACAAGTGGACCCAAATGATCTACATGAACCGTTTCGAAAGGGACACTTCCTTTATCTATTGGATGTAAAAATCCGACTTTTTTCCCCGTTTGAGGCTTATAATAGAGACAATTTATGCATCGATTCACATAGGTCGTCACGAACTCGCGCATCCCGGGAAAATAATATGTCTCTTTTAGTTTTGCCAACGTCTTGTCGATTCCGAGATGAGCTAAACTTTTATGCGTCACCGCTACGATTTCACTTTGTAATTCTTTTGGCACATATAATCTCCACCGTCCCTTAGTTATCTTGTAAACTCTCGCGTTTGCCATACTGAATTTTTTATGCGTTTCTTGATCACCTTCCTCCAATTTATCTCGAATTGCTAAGATTTCCGGAGACGAACGTTGCATCGCCGCGATCCAATTTGTATTTACGTTTATCCCCAAAATTGGTATACCAACGATCGGTGTCTCTTCTTCCGGTTCAACGGGGAATCTGCTCAGTCCATCCGCGACTACGTTCTGTTCCCCTTTCATATGTTCAATCCGATAATTAAATTCGGCTAATCTCACGAACCAGCGTCCAACTCGCGGATTCAAATCACGTTTGTTCTCCAACATCTTTAAACTATTACAGTCTGTTCTTATGACAAACTCGATTCCGATCAAATACACTCGAAATCGTTCCAAAGCGTTTACTATCGCCAAAGCCTCCAGTTCAAAAGAGTGATACTTCGACTCGTCTTTCGTTGTTTTCTTGCTATAATAGCATATCGGATGCATGCGCTTATCATCCTGCTCTTGATATAAAACCGCTCCTAGACCGTGTTGGCTCGCATCCGTATGAACCTCGGTTCTCGCTTGAGGATTGTAAATCGACAATATCGGTCTCGAAGTCAATCTCCGCTTTATTTCGTCAAACGCATTTTGCTGCTCTTCTTTCCACACGAATGTCGCATTTTTCGATAATAAATCAGTCAAGGGTTTGATTATCAATGCGAAACTCTTCACAAACCTGCGAAAGAAACTTGCCAATCCCACGAAGCTTCGAATTGCTCGTACATCCGTCGGGATTGGAAACATCTTGACCGCTGTTATTTTCTTTATTCCCGGCTCGACTCCGTTTTGAGATATCTCGAAACCCAGATACTCAACCTTATTCTTGAAGAAATGACATTTTTCTAAGTTCAGTGTCAGTCCCGCCGAAATTAAAAGTAACAAAACAGCTTCTAATTTCTCCATTCCTTCCTCGAAAGATTTGCAGGCCGTAATAATATCGTCGAGATACGTCATTGCCAAATTTCCATTCTTATTTTGAAAAATACGATTAATCATTCTTTGAAAGACGGCTGGCGCATTGCACAGTCCAAAGGGCATTCTTTTGAACTGATAATGTCCATCTGGGGTTACGAAAGCTGTTTTCTCCCTCGAATCTCTCGAAACAGGCACCTGATAATATCCGCTGAACAAATCAAGGCTCGTAAAATACCGATTACCTCGCAATCCGTCGATTTGGTCGTCTATCAGCGGCATAGGATATTTGTCCTTCACCGTTATCCTATTCAGCGCCCTGTAGTCTACGCACATTCGCATATCCCCATTTTTCTTTCGAACCAGTATGATTGGACTCGCATACGGTGATAAACTGTCTTCGATAACGTCAGCTTTTTTCAAATCTTTTATCATGTTCCGTACTTTTTCTTTCTCGTAATAAGATAAACGATACGGTCTGTAGAACACCGGCTTGTCGGAAGATAACTTGATGTCCATCTCCGCTACGTTCGTTTTTCCCATTTCGTAAACATTTTTCGATACCACGCTCCTGTATTGATTCATCATTGTGGTTAACTTCAAATGCTCTTCCTCCTCTAGATCTGAATCGATTTCATCTTTCGTTATCTCAGCAGTGTTGAATTCTCGTGTCAATTCCCTTTCCTCGCATATCTCCCCACGGGAAATCGTTTGTCCCTTTTTAATGTTTATCTCCTTGTCACTTAAATTCATGATCGGTATCTTCGAACCACCGCTTTCATCCGTACTAATTATACATCGAGGTATCGCGTCTCCGTACTCTATAACCCGACCCTCTATCAATAAATCGCTCTCTCGAATATCACCCACAACATTCACATAACCCAAATAGTTTTGCGGAATTTTTACATCATCGAGCGATACGAGTTTTGTTTTGTTTGATTTTGACGTCTCGATCTGACAGAGTTCGCGAATATCGTTCGATATATTTAATGATCCCATGCTATTAAGAATGTGTACGTTTGGCTGCTCGGTATATGAATGCCCTATCAATAGAGGAACAATCTGCGCATCGTTCGGCACAACGTAAACCTCGCATTTCACCGATACTCCCTCTATCTCGATGTTAGCAGTCAATATTCCGATCGGAGTAACCTCTCCACCCCCGTACCCTGTCAACGGTTTGAAATTACTCTCGTAATAAGATAAACCCAAATTATCCGCGTTTTCTTTGCGTATCGCCGTCGCGCCACTACCTAAGTCGACATAGCAACGTATTTTTTTATCATTTAGTAACGCTGTTTTAAAGAACTTCGCGTGCGAGTTACCTGCGATGTGCAAGACTTTCTCCCCTTCGATACTTTGACTCGATACATCCTCTTTTTTTTTACTCGATTTACAATTCCGCGCGTAATGCCCTACCTTACCGCATTTAAAACAAGAAAATTCTCGATTCTCTTTCGTTACTGAAGATGACGATGATTTCTTCTCATTTTCTTCTTTACGACAGAATTTTGCTGTGTGGCCCGTTTCATTACAATTGAAACATTTCATATCCTTTCTTGCGCTCGTCGATTTCGGAGTCGTCGAAACGTTGCTTTTGATAAACGTGCTCCCAGTCTTTAAATCAGGTAGAAGATCGGCAGGTTCCCCATATCGCGAAAGAGGTCCCAAATATCCTCGATATCGAGAATCGTCCAAGCCATCGATAATCCATTCCATCGTTTCGCGCTTCCCCATGCGCGCTCGATTGCATTTAGCCAATTTCTCGTAGAAATATTCCGTAATATTTTGATTATGACGACGTTTGTAATTCTGAGCATCCATAACCTCTCTGATGCCCGTTTCTTCCGATAGAAAAGTCTTCTTCAAGAGAATTTTCCAATCATCCCATGATCGATTAGCCTTTTCGAGGCTGTCTTTCCATTTCTTCGCTACCCCTTCCAGTTTTGAAAGAGCGTAGTGTCTCGTCGCCAAATCGTCCCACTGATACATCTCAGAATATTCTTCAATCTTTTCGATCCATAAATTCACATCGGCATCGTCTGTGACGGGGTCGAAACTCGGCAAAACTTTTGATAAATCCATAAAATTTCGAGATCTATGCGTTGATTGATTTAACAAACTCAATCGATCTAACTCCGGGAAATTCGGCTCCAAATCAAGCAATTGAAGATTATTCGACACTCCTTGTCGATCCGCTTCTTGTCCAGCACTCGCTTGTTGTTGCCCGATAGCTTGTGTAATTGGAGTCCGTTGAATTCTTTCACCACCCAAATCCAACAACGGAGTTCCATTCATATTATTTTGTTGACCCGATGTCGATGGAATCGGAGTCTGATCCATTATTTCTTCTCTCCTTTGAGTCGGTGTATTAATCACGGCGTCGATTTGTATTTTCTTCGGACGCCCTCTTTTCTTTCTATTGGATGTGCTCTCAACGTTCAAAGCCAGCGTGTATTTTTAATACGAACACGAATCCCGGATCCGTGCCGACTTTTTACTTCGAATCACTTATCGATCAAGAAAATTCGTTATCCTGAATCGACCGATGAATCCCAGATTCACCATTCAAACACACGCGACTTTCGGATTATTATCCCACTTCTGATAATTGTAGCAATCTTCAATAAATAATTCGTCGTTTTATATAATAATATTTATTAAACGAAAGTACAACTTGTCTTCTCGACATTTGTTAACCGACTAACTTACGCTGTTCAGTCAACAAAAACATTTGATAATACACCATAGCAACGCTCGTTATCATGAACATCCCGGTAATAAAACACTATAGGAGAAAAACGATTTTTCGAAAAGGGATTTTTTCGGAAAAATCTGGAGAAAATACATTTTTCGGAAAGGTAATTTTTCGGGAAAAATTGGAAAAAATCGATTTTCCAGAAAGGGATTCTTTTTGGAAAAATTTTGAGTAAATCGATTTTTCGGAAAAATTTGGAGTAAATCGATTTTTCGGAAAAATTTGGAATAAATCGATTTTTCGGAAAAATTTGGAGTAAAACGATTTTTCGGAAGAAATTTGGAGTAAATCGATTTTTCGGAAAAATTTGGAATAAATCGATTTTTCGGAAAAATTTGGAGTAAATCGATTTTTCGGAAAAATTTGGAGTAAATCGATTTTTCGGAAGAAATTTTTTTTTTTTTTTTTCGCGGATTTTCCTTGAATATATACCTCAAACTCGGTGAACGTGAACGATGCCTCTGTGGATGCGCTGGCGCATGATGAGGATGAAGCCTCTCACTGGGATGTGTGAGACTCTCGAAGCTCCCGGCTCGCGAATCGCTAACTACGACCTCCTGTAGGTCCATCTAAACAAGGAAATCCATTTAGCAAATGTGTTCGCTTTCGCCAAAACTTGGGATGACTCTGAAAACCTGGCATATCGATGCTTCCTTCCGCGCAAAATATATTGATTTTTTTTTGCGTCGTCGCACGTTTTTTCTTTTTTTTTTTCGCTGATTCATAGTATCATAGTAAGTAACAAAAGTTTGCGCGTCTCTCGCGTTATTTAAAGGACGCCTTTTGCCTCCGTTCAATATACGAATGGATCGCGTGTTCCGAATTCGCGATATAATTTTTTTCGCCTCGAAATTTACACCCTTTTTTTTCTCGCGATCTTTAAAAAAAAAAAAAAAAAAAAAAAATCACGAATTTCGCAAAAATTTTGCGCTTCACGAGTCTACAGCGAAGAACGTTCGTTCGGAACACGCGGAATGTCCACGCAGCGTGTGTGATTTATTTACTCATAAAGAAAAAAATGTGTCGAAGAAAATGTAATGTCATTTAGATATATATAGATGAACAGTTTTTTTTTTTTTTTTTTATAAAATGATAAAATGATTAACGGAGCATAATTAATCGACATCATGCAATTAAGTTTTACCGCATGCAACATGCGTCTTTCGAGAAATGAAAAAAGTCTGCCAGTGGGTTGCCACATATAAAACGTGGAATGTGAGATATCGTGTGTCTTATAAATTTCATATATAAAGACGGATGACTACCTCGATGACACTACCATCCAGGTACCCTGTACTTACCAACCGTACAGACGATACAACTTTTTATATATACGTATAGATTTTTTTTTCTTTTTTTTTTTTTTTTTTTTTTTTTCGATATATAAATTACGAGATACGAGACGAGTAATACGATTTACGATTACGTCCGCACTCTACGCCTCGTTTTTCGAGGTCGAAAGCAGCTAGGGAAGGGTGGTTCTCTATAGAAAAAAATTATTACACTTTTCTAAAAAAAAAAAAATAAAAAAAAAAATGTCGATCTAATTTTTTATCCCCGTGTGTGAAGGACTAAGTATATAGGTATGTAGATTCGTGTGTGCGATGTATTCAGACCCAATTTTTCACCAAATCCGAAACACCAGGACTATTGTTATACTATAGTGTTAACTACGGTATATAGTGTGTTAAAGGAAAGACTCCGAAATTTATGGGATTAGTGTCGAATTCTAATAAAAAGTTATTATTTTTTTTCTAACTAAAGAACGATCTTCTATTTCGTGTAGGAATTTGGTGGTAAGAAAACCTATCCTAAGGGCAGCTCTTTCTATGAATTAAAATATAAAAAACAGCGATCTATTTGGAAATTGAAATACAGTTCGGAACTCTAACTATTATCAACTTTATTTCCCATAGGTTCACGAATTTTTTCAAATTTTCTCTCAACTATGAGAAATAATGTTTCCGCTTCGATAATTAGTTATTTCTCCGTTCCGCATGTGTGTGAAAGATAAACTATCTAAAGAATTGTTGTTCTTTTTTTTTTTTTTTTTTTTTTTCTAAACACGCTTCGTGTACGAGATTATAGGAGGTCGATAATACGATTTTGATATAGAGATCGCGATTTTGATAAATAATACGACTCAATGGCGTTCGCGAAGTAAAAAAAAAATAATTTTTTTTTTTTTTTTTTTTTTTTTTTTTTTTACGGAAACGAATGATATGGATATTATATCGAAATAAGAAATACGTATTGGGGCCCTCGAATGAGCTGCCAATATTAAGATGTTTGTTTAGATTTTGGACCGAGCCGACACCTTGAGGTAACGGATTGAGGAGCGAGGTGCGTAGGTGTTCTGGTGTTGATAGTACGAGGGTCGGTGAAGATGACGGTGGTAGTGGTGTTGATGGTATTGATCATTTTCGTTATCGTAGTATTGGTGATGATGGCGGTGGTAGTCCTGGGAGGACTCTGCCAGCAATGGCTCTAGCTCGGGGGCGCGTTCCTCGCCGTTAACTACAACCCCAGACCCACCCCCTCCCTGGCTACTCTCTCCGCTGCTCCCTAGTTTATCGTACTGGTGGGACATCTTCCAGTTCACCTTTTTGTTTCTGTAACATAATTTTAATTTCATTCATATAAGCAAATAAATCGCAATCTTTCGATCTATTTAATTTTTTTTCGTAACATTTTTTTTTTTCAATGTATATTTCGAAGTTTTTTTTTTTTTTTTTTTTTTTTTTCGTCAAATTCCGAGCCGTTGAGATTTTTTTTTTTATTACGAATGATCGGACAGATCTTCGGACAGATTCTTCATAACTTCATTTTTTTTTCAATGTATACTTTGAAGATTTTTTTTTTTTTTTTTTTTATAAAGAGCCGTTGCAATTTTTTTTTATTACGAATGATCGGATAGACCTGATTCTTCATAACATTTTTTTTTCAATCCATACTTTGAAGATTTTCTTTTTTTTTTTTTATATAAAGAGCCGTCGCAATTTTTTTTTATTACGAATGATCGGTCGTTCGATCTATAAAATTCTTCATAACATTTTTTTTCAATGTATATTTCGAAGATTCATTTTTTTTTCTTTAAATTCCGAGCCGTAGGAATTTTTTTTTTTTTTTTATTACGAATGTCGGACAGACCTGATGCTACGCTGACGTCTATGCTCGGCGGCGGCAAGAGCCCCAATGGCACCTTCTTCCTCGTCCCTCGATCCTCGATGATGATGATCCGACTTTCCGTCGTGAGCACCCGGCGGCTCAAGACTGTTTGTCCGGCTACCGGTCCCGTGGTGATTTTTTCCACCCGTGTGATTCGCCTCAGCCATGTCCAGCAGGCATCCGAAAAAGGTTGACCGCTGTTTCGAACGTGTGAAATCCGTGTCAGACTCAGCGATTTTTTTGATTTTTTTTTTGCTTCTCTACATATTTTCAGCTCTGGCGTTACTTTTGCTTTCTTTTTCGCATCTTTTTTTTTTTTTTTTTCATTTTTTTTTTTTTTTTTCACTATGTATTCGGCACATACAGGCTTTTTACCGTGTCGGACCCGGATAATTTCTTCTGTGTTACAGTCTCTTTCTCACCTTCAACGCTCGTCATCCTTTACGCAATATAATTATTCATAAAAAAGTAGAGAGGTGCGAAACCGGTGCTATATAATTATTGAATATATATATATATATATAGAAAATATTAATTTCATTATTATTTATACTGTTTAGTTGTTGATATTGTGAGCTGTGTGAATCAAACAGTGGATAGCGAGTTTTGAGAAAGAGACGCATTCAAGAAAAATTATTATTTTTTATTATTATTATTTTTTTTAAATTTGTGATAAGGTTGTTGTTAACCATGCGAAGATTAAAAAAAGTGTCGTGATTGTATAGTGCAGAGTGTCAGATTTAAAAAAGATCGAAGAAAAAAAATAGATTTTTTGAAAATCATGCGTGACTTCGCAGGTAACGATAGATATAGATATTCAAACACTGTACCCGCGATTTCGTTGATTTTAATAATAATTTACCGTTCACATGGGCTATTCGCCTTGTGATTTTCTTTTTTTTTACGTAAGAAAGCCTGTATATGTTTTTTATTTGCGCAATATACGCGGTTTTTTATTTTTTTTTTTTATAAAGTCATTTAAGTGGCGATTTCGTAATTTGTGAAATTCCATCGCGATACTCAAAGGACGAGGCCACCATTTAATTACGATGAACGACAAACTTTTTCATACGAATGCAATTTTTAATAAGCATGCAGGAGTCAGCAATCGAATCTCTTCGAATTTTTTTCATTTTTTTTTTTTTTTTTTTTTTTTTTTTTTTTTACGGAATTTGATATTTTTCATGCAACCGAAAATGGGAGATTCGATGACTGTTCAGTTCCATTACGATAACACACACGTGAATGCTGTTGAATGAAATTCACTGCAAGACTCAAGTCTAACGCATTACGAGAACAAACTAACGAATCTTTATAGTAATAAGCCGATTACACAACGGTCACAAATACAGCCGACAAACGAGCTGCTGAATCACGTAACAATCGTACCTGTTAAGACACATTACACGGGGAGATACGGGGGGACTTATCTATGTATATCTATGTATATATATATACTAGAGGTTCCCCGGGCTCGCGCGCTTCGCGCGCTCGCATTCCTTTTATCAACATTATAAAAATGTCTCATCACCGCCGCAGCTTTTCACCAACCGGCGCCGCCGCCGCTTTTTTTTGTATTTTTACTTAGACAGTCCCCTCTAAAGGTACTTAGAATATTTTGGCCTTCCCCTCCCACGCCCCTCCCCCCCGAAAAATATCCTAAGTCCCTCTAAGAGGGATTCTAAGTCCCCCTTAGAGGGACGGAATATTTTTCTCTCCCCCGCCCCCCCTCGCCCCCGAAAAATATTCTAAGTCCCTGTAAGGGGATTCCCCCTTGGGCACGCCATCGACCAAAAATATTCTAAGTCCCCCTTAGAGGGACTTAGAATATTTTTCCCGGTATATGAGGCCCCTTCGATCGAAAATATTCTAAGTCCCCCTTAGAGGGACTTAGAATATTTTTCTCTCCCCTCCCCCCCTCCCCCCGAAAAAAAAAATATTCTAAGTCCCTCTAAGGGGATTCCCCCTTAGGCACCCCATCGACCAAAAATATTCTAAGTCCCCCTTAGAGGGACTTAGAATATTTTTCTTTCCCCTCCCCCCCCCTCCCCCCGAAAAATATTCTAAGTCCCCCTTAGAGGGACTTAGAATATTTTTCTCTCCCCCCCTTCGACCGAAAATATTCTAAGTCCCCCTTAGAGGGACTTAGAATATTTTTCTTTCCCCTCCCCCCCCCCCCCCTCCCCCCGAAAAATATTCTAAGTCCCCCTTAGAGGGACTTAGAATATTTTCGAAGGGGCCTCATATACCGGGTGTCTCATAAGTAGGTATCGATTCCTGACACGGCGGCGGCGGCGGCGGCGGCGGCGGCGGCGGCGGCGGCGGCGGCGGCGACGGCGGCGGCGGCGGCGACAGCGGCGGTAACTTTATATATATAGAGAGATATATCTACATTTGGACGGTTCAAACACAACATGCCTAAGGTTGGTGAGAGTGGGTTAGTGATTTTCGTATATCGGTGGTTATAATAATCGGATATTTATAGAATTAATTAATTATCATAATTCTTCGATCATTCGATAGTCAATCGTCGTCGAGTTTACGTTCCGTTAAATTTTCAAGCTAATGGAACGAAAACTCGTTGATTAACTGATTGGGATCAATAATCAGCGGTGATTGAGTTGTTGTAAGTGAGAAATATATAGAATAAATAGTTATTGTTCTTCAGTGGTATAAGAAAAATTCGTGTGTAGAAGGAAAAATAGCGGAAGTGTTCAGATAGTTATATAGACAGGAAATTCTTTTTTTTTTTTTTTTTTGGTAAGCGAGACAAATTTCTACAACTATCGTTCGAAAAAAATAAAAATATTAAAACAAAAAATATTCTAATCAATTCTCTACCAGTTTTTCTACGACGTGTTTTTTTTTTTTTTTTTTTTTTTTTTTACACGTGAAAAAATGTAAGGCGATTTCGTTGACAGTAAAAATTTTAGCTTTTAGATTCGCACTGTGAAAAAAAAAATCGCAAATGCTCGTTCCACATATATATAGATACTTTTGAGAATGAAAAAAATAAATAAATAATTTTCTAGTATCGATCTATGATCGTCTATTGTTAATCAACTACATTGTTCAGGAGTTTTTAAAAGTGTGATTATTCTAGCGAAGAAGTAATAAAAAATAAAGTTCTCGAGGCAAAAGGCGATCTATTTCGAGCGATTTTTTTTTTTTTTTTTTTTTTTTAATCGCTCGTAGGAGATCTACAGAGATTCTCTGGCTACATATACTTTTCGTTACTTACACAGCTATAGCGCGTTGACGCAAAGGAGCCAAAGAGCCGTAACTATTTGCGGGGAAACCACTTGGGGCCCTCAACGCGCTTTAATAATACTCTCTCACGATACATCGATACCAGATGCTGTTAACTTGCGTTTTAACAATTTTATACAAATCGATAATAATCGATGTGTATAAAATTGTCGAAAGTTTCGTCATCCATCTTTTTTTTTTTTTTTTTTTTTTTTTTAGCTTTTCTATTCGTATCTGGGATTGCTATTGGAGAGGGTTCTGCATCGAGAACAGCGACACTGAGTTTTGTTTTTAATTTTTTTTTTTTTTTTTTTTTTTTTTTTTTTTTTTTCACGAAGATTTATCCGTTAGAAGATAAGCGTCGACTCGAATAATTTGATTTATGCTTTTGTTGATTATTCAAAACTCGGTGCTGTCGGCTCTCTCACTAAACTAACATTAAGTGTCTATTTCTCTAATTTAAACCTCAGAGATTCCTCTATTAGGTTGGAGAGATAATATACTCGAATGATTTACAGGTGCCTAGGAATGTTTTTTTTTTTTTTTTTTTAAATAATATTGTACCGTGTTAGTCGTGTATGATGCCGCGCCGCTGGCGTTTCGTCATCGACGTTATAAATCGTATTTTAGTAGAAATCCGCAAATCGGTAAAACGCGAAAAAAAAAAAAAAAAATCGTCGAAACACCAGCGTTGCGTGATTTCGGATCGTTTGTGACAAATGCAATGATGAATTTTACATAAGAGAGGAAACAAAAAAAAAATGTGTATACGAAACAAAAACAAAAAAAAAAAAAAAGTGATCGAATTACAGACGTAACGAATGAATACGTAAAAAAAACAGATGTGCGAAGAGATACGGTGTTAGTGGATTTAAAAAAAAAAATGATATTAGTAGAAAAACAATTGTAATAATCGATATTAAAAAATGGGAAGTAAGAAAGGGTTTTTGAAAGAGAGAAAAAAGTAATTACTACCGCCTGGGCTGCAGGACTTTGCCCGGCATTATCGTTATCGACAAGTTCGTTATCGTTCTGGAAAACAAAGAAAAAAATATATAAAGAGATGATTAATGGCGAGCTGCGTAGAGATCCTCTTTTGTTTTTGCTTTCTGATAGTATGGTAAAGTAGTGGGGGGGGAGTTATAGGGGGAGAAATTATCATTTATCAAATTTCATTATATAGTAATTACGTGATTTCGTCTATAACCTAATATATCATCCTATTCTATGACTCATTTGTTATATATATATAACTAAAAAAAATCTCAGGAATTTCTGAAAAGGGTTCACATTGTTAGTGTCACCGCCGCTATGGTATATGTAATCGTTAATAGTTTCTAATATAAAAAAAGGGCAATCAACACTCAATCGTTTATCTATGTCATTAATTCCTAATTTGATTAATATTTCATTCAAAACTCACATATCCCTACCTATCTACTGAATGTATATATATGTCGAAATTAATATTCAATTCATCGCTCTTAATTATTTTTTTTTCTCACGATTTCCAATTATTTCGTATATTTCTTCGTCTTTTCATTTTTTTTTTTTTTTTTTTTTTTTTAATCTGTAATATACTAATTTTTCGGGGGGAAGGGTTTGGGGTCATTCTACACTGATCGGTTGCACGAAATCTCAATTTGTATATATTTTGGTTTTTTTTTTTTTTTTTTTTTCCGGGATTTTAGGATCGCAACATTGAATGATTCGAAAAAAAAAAAAAAAATTAAAATAAAAAATCTGCCGTGATGACACGGTGTAGAGATGAATTTTTCGAGAATCGTCAGCACTACATGACCACATTGGGGGGGTACAGTGGAGCGACGTCGTGGATCGCAAAGTACATATCTCAAAAGTTCGTAAAGTACCTTATTACGTAAGTGTGAGAGATACGAGTTGATAAAATTCTATGTATTCACGACGCTCCAGCGTATCCTTAAGGACATAAACGTCTGAGGGTTCGGGATATCCGGGAATGCGACGTTTCGCTTCCAGCGAATTAATCAAAACGAAATGATTCAACGAATAAAACATCAAAAATGGAGTTTGCGAAGTTCGTCGTTGGAAGCGAAACGACTATTTCCGATGGGTTAACTAACACACTACTGGGACTTTTCGGAATCGCTAAGTTGAATTTGGTCCTCACATCGGCCGTAAATTCCTACCACGAAGAAGCGAACGACAAACATCCATTCGAACTCAATATTTCGGCGGCGATCGACGCGGCCTTCTTTTCCTCGAAAAAATCTCTCGCATATCGATAGATAAAATGTAAGACAACTCCATACAATCGAAAAGGATAGATTGAGTTGTATCGAGAGAAAGAGAAGAGAGGAAATGAGGAAATATGCGAGAGTTACGACGAAAATAGGCTCGCGAAATCGAACGCACGCCGAGGGGCCGCGTCGACGGAATAGTGTCCGCGATATGTGACTATCGTTTGTGAATCGCGCGGTTATATATCACGCGGGAATACACGACAATACTACTTTCTTTCGTCCAAAAACTCACCTGTGTTCCGGCCTGAATCTGGCCGAACCTCGTTGTCTTCCAATTCTCGAGGATCAGCAGGCAGGCATATATCTTACCAACGCTCAGCTTGTCTTTGCCTAATTCTGAAAAAAATTTTTTTAAATAAAAAAAACGTTAATGAAAATGAAGATTCGATTGGTGACATTGATGAGAAAGGAATTTGAGATACTTTACCGTGTTTCCTAGGTATCAAAAGGTCCAGCATCTTTTTCGCTTGCAGAGGCCAAATGTTTCTAATGGTGTCCCGCAACTCCTCGTCTGCTTGGTCCATCTCCTCGGCTGTTAAATTCAACAAAAATCCATTATAATCTTTGGCGTTCTCAAGAGATTGGGTTTTAAATGTTTAGATGGTGGAGTGGTCGATTGTTCAACTTTTCTTTCCTTGGTCTGCGGCTTCGGAACGATTTTAATACAAAGCAGAGCGGTCAGGTAAAAAATGTAACGAGACGGCTATATTCGGCGTTTCCGGTATATAAATCAAGGAGAATAGGAAACACTCAATTCACATATTAATAAAACGAAAAATCAGGAAATAACGGAACGAGAAACGAGTAACGCAATATACTTAGTGAATGAATATCGGAGACGGAAATAAAAACGGAGGGAATGAATTGAAGGGAAAGACAAAATAAATTTTTTAAGAGGATCTCCATTGAGATCGAAACGTAGGAAGGAGGAAATAATTATTAAGACCGTTACGAAGCCGCAGTCCAAGGAAAGAAAAATTGGGTTTTAGACCCCATATGATGGATGGAATCGTATCCGGAAAATTTCCCGAAAACCAATTTCCCGAAAATAAAATATCCCAAGAATACGAATTTAACTATTGTAATTGACCAGCAAACACTATTTTCACACAGATATCGCGATGCTAGTGCCGCCAGGCAAGAGCGGCGGAAGCCGCGAACTCACGCGGACCGATTTCTACACTTCTCGATTTTCGGAAAGTTGTATTTTCGGAAAATTGTTTTCGGGGAATTCTTTTCGAAAAATTGCTTTTCGGGGAATTTTCCGTAAACCGGATGGAATGCCCAAACTTACCGACTCTCATTTTGATGCTAAGATTCTCCCTAATCAAGGCAAATAGTGTCGTTGTAAAGTTGACTTTGCCATCGTCGTCGACTGGCATATTCATTCTGATGAGTTTCTTGTAGGCTAGTCGATTCGGACACTTGTTACCGAAACCCAACGGCGGTTCCATGTTTTTAAGCATGTCGTACATTTCTGTAAAATGTATTTTTCCCGTTGCGTTTGGATCGTATTCCGCCCATATTCTGACGAATTCGTCGAGATGATGAGCGCCCAGAATCGATGAGTCACGGGTGAGGTAGTCGAAGTTGTCCATAATAACGGCGACGAACAAATTCAGCATGAGAAACGAGCAGAAGAAGATGAACGATACGAAGTAAGCGTAGGCGAGATTTGAACCGCAACCCTCGGGTTCGGTTTTTTGTACTTTCGGGTCGCACATCCGGCCTTTTATGCAAGAAAGCATTATACTGGGCCACGCTTCGCCCGTCGCACATCTGTAATAATAATTCATAACATTATTATCATTTATTTCTTGTTGTTCATTGAAGAAAATGGTTTAAAGCAATTTTCGAGCTTTAGACGCTTTAGATGAAAAACAACTGTAACTAAAGCAAAGCGCGAAGGGAGAGAACATTTTTTTGTTGGCTTTATCGAGATAAAATATGATAAGGGATACTCACCGAAATAGTAACATCAGACCTTGAATGAAGGTCTGGAAGTTGTTGTGCTCGTAGATCGAAGTTTCCGGATCGAGTCGTATGTTACCAAAAACCTTTGGAAGTAAACGGGCGAAGAGCCCGAAGGCAAAAGCCGGAAATAGCGTTAGTTACACGAAGCACAGAAATAATGTATAGAACGATCGTTTTGGATGATGGAGAATCGATACAGGAACGCGTTTATCAGCGATATTTCTTCTACATTGCTTTTTTTTTTAGCCCACTTCACTTTTCAAAATCTAGCGTACGTTTGTCAATCGCGCGTTAAGTATCTACATTAGCTTTTCATTTTTTCACTACGTTATTCTCACCGAAAAAGTAACATAATCGCGGGAAAGAAGGACTGAAAGTTGTTGTGACGTTCGATCGCGGTTGCCGAATCGTTTCCTATATTTCCGAAGACCTGGTAATCATTTTAATTATTCAAATATCTTCGATTGATTGATGTCGCGAATTTGGGATCCTTTGCGAGATACAGATGAGGGCGAAGCTTTTTTTTTTATTTTATTTTTACGATGAATGTTTTGTCGATTTTGATATCGTACCTGCATGCCGATGATAGCGTAGATGAAGAACAACATGGCTATGAGTAGACAGACGTAGGGCAGCGCCTGAAATAATTCAATGTCGGTTAATCATTTAATTAATTAATCATTTAATTAAATCACCTCCTGTCCAGTCTCGACCAAGCACGGCACGAATAAACCGACGACAATGGACTTCGATACAAAAAGTCGCAATTCGATCATTTCGAGATATTATTGCAATATTGATGGTGGCCCATCAATTTTTTTTAAGAGAGCGATTCAAAATGGCGTGAAAACTGAACGACTGCATAGATTTTGACCAAATTTAAAACCGATCATCGATTTATAATAGTCCAACTTTGTACCAAATTTCAATCCGATATCTCAAAAAATGTGGCAGTTAGAGCGGCACCACCATTTTTTCAAAAAATTCAAAATGGCGTGAAAACTGAACGATTGCATAGATTTTGACCAAATTCAAAACCGATCATCGATTTATAATAGTCCAACTTTGTACCAAATTTCAATCCGATATCTCAAAAAATGTGGCAGTTAGAGCGGCACTACCATTTTTTCAAAAAATTCAAAATGGCGTGAAAACTGAACGACTGCATAAATTTTGCCGAAATTCAATACCGATCATTGGTTTATCACAGTCCAACTGTCTACCAAATTTTAGCTCGATATGTAAAAAAATGTAGCAGTTAGAGGGTCCCTACCATTTTTTCAAAAAATTCAAAATGGCGTAATAACTGAACGACTGCATAGATTTTGCTAAAAATTCGATGAAAAAAGAGAACTTGGACACTTAACACGTGGTATAAATTTCAGCTTGGTATCTCAAACCGTTCGCAACTTATAAGCTCGAATGATGCGCACACACACATACGAACAGACATTTTTTCTAAATGTGATTTTTTTATTTTTTGGAACATTCTGAATACGTTTACATGAAAATCTCAAAAAAAAATAAAAAAAAAATCACAAAAACAAAGCTTCTTCAGGAAGCAAAAAACTTTTCGGGTCATAAAAATGTATAAATTGAGTCTCAAATATCATGATACAAATAGAAAAACATTTTCTTTTTCATTCCGTGATGTTGAAAACAGTTATTTTGTCCATAAATTTGGTGTTATTTTTTCTCGAGATTACAGTGCTTTCTTTTTTTTTCATACTTCGTTTGGGATGAGAAAGTAAAAAGTAAAGGAGAATTGAAAGGTCAATAAAATGTATTTTGATACCTTGAAGGACTGGACGAACGTCCACAGTAGGATTCGTATAGTGTAGCCCTGCCTGAGAAGTTTGATCAGTCTGGCGGCGCGAAATAGCCTGAGGAAGCCAACGTTGATGAAGTTCTCCTGCAGGGGACAAAGAAAATTACACTTAAACAAACAAAGTGATAATTTCATCTCGTCGATTGGATTGGGCTTCGCGCGTGCATCGTTTTCTCATCGGAGATTCTTAACGTCGAGCGTTTTTTCAAAATTATTAACGTACGATTAGCAATCATTTCAGAGTACGATGCATGAACGAAGCTATAAAGAGAACAATCCTTTTTTTTTTTTTTTTTAATGCCTTCTATAATCGATCGCAAGATCAATAAAAACATTTTAAACTAAATATCAACTAAAATGAAAGTAAAATCTACGAGCGTTGATTCACGTACCCCGAATTCGACAACTAGAGCGTCCACGATGCTACCGATGACCGTGATGAAGTCGAATGTGTTCCAAGGATCCTTGAAGAAGTTCTGCCCGAGCGGAAGAATGGAGATTAATAAAAACAGTTCCCCGGCGCGAATCGAACTATTCTGAAGGCTACTAAATCAGTTTTTATCAACGAATCAAACAAATTTCGAGGATGCAGACTCGTGTAAAAAAAATTAATTTTATCTTCACATAAAAAAATCGAAGATAATCCAATTTTGGAAACGATCATTTATACCTCGAATTTTGTATATAATAATTATTTATCTTTTCTTTCGAAATATTTTTACGAAACGTTTTCCTTTAGACGCGTTCAGAATAGTTCGCGTGTTGATATATATGCATTCTACCGCTATATAAAAGTATTTTGCATATCGATAAAGAAACGCGTACGGCACGGTCTTTATTAAGACGTGATGCTGTTACGCGCGTGCGTACGTGTGTGCATGTGTTACTTTGTGTGTGTATGTGGTTTGTTTAAATACGATGTGTGCGCGATAATGGTATGTAAAATATGTAGCAATAGTATAATCGTAATTATCGGTGTTTTAATCTGACAATAATAATAATAATTTGTCGACTGTGTATACTATGTGAGCTCCTCGTCAATATTTGGAGCTTTTCCTTGTTTTTTTTTTTTTTTTTTTTTCTTTGCTATTCTAAATATTGGTTGTGTCCCAATAGCGATATATACTATATATTTATAGATAATTTTGCCGATGAGCTTTGCCGATGAGCGTAGATTAGTAATGAAATATAACAATTCGATTGGTTTTTTATAATGTTATCGATGATCTGACTATGTAGTTGTATAAGTGACGGGATCACTCTACTAAAGATCTACAGGAACATGCCGGTCATAGCAAGCAGCTAGTAGAAAGAGTTCTTCTCGATTTTTCGGGGCATTTTTTTTTTTTTTTTTTTTTTTTTTTTTTTTTAGTTTCGATCAGATACTCCGTGATATATATTCATAGTAGGCAAGTAGTAATAGACAGTGTGAGACAGAGCGAGAGATAGACGCGATTAGATTCTCGAAGCCTCTAATTTAATCGTTTATTTTATTTTATTAATATTACTCGTTTTTTTGGTTTTTTTTTTTTTTTTTTTTTTTTTTTTAGAATTATCTTATATATGTAATTACAAACGATTTATACTCGCTATGGATCGAAGCAATGATCGTGTGAATGCAATGAGATTCGACCCTTTTTCAGAATTTCTAAAAGCATAACTAGTGACTCGTCGCATACCTCGAAGATATTTTCACATAACGAGAAACAACTCTTTCTCGTTATAATTATTATAGTTACGATGTAAATTTTCAATGCCATCTTGCGTGGCATCGGTTGCTGATGTTTTTTTTTTTTTTTTTTTTTCTTTTCGAGTTATTGTTCGATATATTCGTATTTGATATATATCTTAATTTTTTTTTTTTTGTTTTCTTGGCTTTGTTGACCGTTCGACGAGATCCAAGTGACGTTATATACGTGTGATAAAAGAGTGGAGTTAGTGATTAAAGGCTTTTTTGTACCTTGCATCCGAAGGCGATGACTTTAAGGATGCACTCTATGAAGAAAAGTAGGGTGACGACCATGTTCACGATGGTCAAGCTGTCCAATAGAACTGGTGGCGCCTCGTGATACTACAAAATACACCCAACAGAGACGTAGCATAGGCCCAACCATTTTTCTGTTGCCTGTTGTATTCGATCGTTCAATTTTAAAACGCTCTTAAAATCCTCAACCCTTTGAAGTTCCGAACCTTTTTCTCGGGTTTTTTTTTTTTTTTTTTTCTCAATGCATCCCTTCTACATTTATATCCTTGGAGCGATATAAATATAGAAAAAAAGAAATATCGTGCATGACGCACACGTTTATTTATAGGGTAAAGGGCCGTCCGGGAACTTTATCGTCTCCCCTATGATCGTCCCTTTGATCCTTTTTTTAAAAATCATCACCCCTATGTCTTCATCGACGACGACGACACGATTTACCGGAACAAACGCCGTTTCATTTACTACGATACCAAATGAGATTTATTTAACTAACGGTCTCTCGTATATCGGCGAGTCGTATTGTTTTTCGTTGGCTCGGTAAATCGTGCATCGCAAAGCTCGGTATATCCCATTGTCGAATTTTGGGATTTTTTTTTTTCGATCTCCTAGCAACCCTAGCAAATCTAACCAATCTCTCACAGAGTGGACAAACGGTCGTTCAGTCACTATAAACTGTACCATACGCTATTTTTTTTTTTTTTTTTTTTTTTTTATCCGGTCATCGCAACGGGGTCAAGAGTGTCAGAGATCATAAGATGCAATTTTTCAGACGATAAACAGCATGCGGGAACAAAACTTAAAGTACCGGCAGCTTATTTAATATCGCTGTTCGATATTATTATTATTATTATTACTCGATTGTTAAACGCAAAAATCGTTCATCATCATCATCATAATCATCATTATAAATAATCATTGTCATCACTTATCAGCCCATATACGCAGTCAATTAGTGATTATCATATTTTCGCATGCGAGGATTTTTTTTTTTTTTTTTTTTTTTTTTTTTTTTTTTTTTTAAACATGTCACGTGCAGTGAATGCGTGCGGATGCAAGAGGCGGATAACATGCAGGGGCGTGGAACTTCGTGGGGTACTTTTCTTCCTTCATCATCATCTTCTTCTTCTTCATGAACTTTTTTTTTTTTTTTTTTTTTTTTTTTTTTTTAACTGATGGATGAAATTAAACGAATAAGAAAGTCGAAATTATAAAGAAACGGAGGTAGTGATAGAAATAGGCAGAAATTAGAGATATATAGATAATTACAGCGCGAAGTAATAAGAGCGAAAGAAATGGTGGATAGTTTTTGGATATAGCGAAATATAAAAATATAATAATAATAAGAAAATAAATTAAATTTAATAATATGTGAAGATGTTTGTACGATTCTTCGTAACGTTTTATGGAACGAATTTGTGTGTTTTTTTAAATTATTATTTGTATCTGCGTGTAAGATATGTGTATTATACGTGTTGATTTATTATTATTTTTTCTTATTCGTAATAAGCGATCGACTGGCAGTCGAGATGATTTTATTTGTCGTATTTTGTATAAACAACATATTTATAAAGAAAACTCCACTGCCATTCCTTCGCTTTTGCAATAATAAATTCTTTAGCGAATCGTGTGATTTTTTTTGTGTAATGTGTTTTTTTCACGTCCCTCGGAGGACGTACATTGGCTTAAAAATTGCTATAATTGTGTGTCCAATGTTCGTAATAATGTCGCGAAGATTAATTACTTGAAGAATAATATATAGATAATTGTTTATGTAGCAGCGGTTTCCTTTAGGCAAACGCTCTATATGTGTTTCTCTAATAAGCGAGACTTACCGGTCTTTTTGAGAAACGGTTTGTCACGTTTCCTCATTCAATCGAAAATTATTGATATTCGCGATAATATTTAAACGAATTTTTTTTTTTTTTTTTTTTTTTTTTTTTCGAAGATCGACACTCGATGATTTTGTGATCAATCGAAAGCGAAACTCTTCGGTCGGTTGAGGAATAAAAATAAAATAAAAAATCTTTAATATTAACGCGAATACGAACTGAAGAAACGCGACGGATAACCGAACTCTTATTTTTTTTTTTTTTTTTTTTTTTTTTTGGGATAAGCTGAGTCCGTTTAAGAACTCAGCTGGAAAAAAGGATTTTTTTGTTGTTGTCGTTCGGGGAAGTGGCGCTTACCCTGGGGCCGAATGCGGCGATCTTGAGAATGCACTCGACGGAGAACATCCCGGTGAAGCATATGTTACAGTACTTCAGTGTTTTCCTGTACACCTCGCTCTGCTGGTGGTACTGCAATGCACACACTGACAAACACACGGCCGACAGACAGACATACATACGGACATACAAGCCTACGTGTCGACGATAAGATTTATTCACGAATTTTAACTTTTTTTTTTTTTTTTTTTTTTTTTCAAACCCAAACGGTTAGACCAAAAAAACAAAATTGGCTCGAGTCCTCGTCTTTGTCTTTTCTGTTATTTAAATCTTTGAATTTTTTTTTTTTTTTTTTTTTTTTTTTTCTGTGTATATACTGTATAATCGTACCTGTCTATCGTACGAGGGATGTGTGTTTTACGTGCGGCTATGTGTGTACGTATGTGTGGATATTTTTTTTTTTTTTTTTTTATCTATAATTAATATAGATAGATAGTATTTGTATATATAGAGAGTACATGGGGTTTAGGAAAAAATGGCCGGCGATAAAAAAAAATTACGCTGGTATCGTTAAATCGTGTGATTTGGTGAATTTCTTAAGATCGCGAACTATTCTTTTTTTTTTTTTTTTTTTCGAGAATTTTTTTTTTTTTTTTAAGGCCATTTTTTCCGCCTACCGAGTTAATACGTTTACGTGGGAAGTGGGTCGAGTACGGGTAGTGTGGATCTATGTATTTTCTATTATTATCAACATTATTCTTGTCTCCTATGTATGTGGGAGGTATGTAATAGTATTAATGACGAATTGTAGCGAATACACGGGTCGCGTGCATCTACGCGTTGCTGTCGAAAAGTGTTTTGCTAATCGTGTCTGTAAGAAATCTATATGGAGATAATAATCATGAGCACTAGAGGATTTTTTCCATAACGAAACGGCGACGAGGCTTCCCGTCTTTTAATCAATCGCAACGCGTCTCCTCGTCATCGTTACGATTGGATTTTTTTTGTTTTCTCACTCGAGAAATATTTATGACTCTATTTGGTGTCTTAAAACTCAATAAAACTGCAGATCTTTTGTTTTTCTACTGCCAAATCATTGGATGAACGCCATGAGGAATTTTCTATGAGAATCGCGTAAGGAACGGAGCTTTGGGGTTCTAATGAGACGATGCGGGATTATCGTTTATGATAAATGAATTAATTTTCTATTTTTTTTTTTTTTTTTTTTTTTTTTTTTTTTTTTTTTTTCGGGAAATAGGGTATAATAATTGAATTTTTTTGAATTTCGAGGCACTTTCGGTCTCGTGGAAGATCGTCTTCAGGAAGTTCTTGTATTTCGTATATCGTGCGAACGCCCCGTGCAAAAACATAGGATCATTAACATTCAATGGATTTTTCGTGTCATCCTTCATTTTTTTTTTTTTTTTTTTTTTTTTTTTTTACTATTGTGGGCATTAGTATTGGAGTATCTTTTATGCGAGCAGCCAGCATGCGACACGCAGCTTCGTACGTGTGTTATGAAAGGCTCTGTATATTTTTTCTTATTATTATTATCTTTTTTTTTTTTTTTTTTTTTTTTTTTTTAGAACAATGCGTGGAAGTATCGAGGCTTTCCGTGCTGTCGCAATGAACGCGGTGCAATATCGAGAACCTTGAAACAATAAGTTTATAAGCGACCGTTTCGCGTGACAAGAAATCATGGATTTGCCGGTTACTTATAGAGCGGAAACTTGAGACTCACAAACCTCTACCGGTTATAGTGCGCCGTATACAATAAAACGCGAGTGTGTAACAGTGTCAAAACAAGTTACTGTACAATTATCGATTGTTAAAGTTTGTAGCGCCGACAAGGACGACAGATTTCGATAGCAAACTATTCCAAGGATAGGTAATACTTTTTTTTTTTCTTACATTCGTTTTCTCGTGTCGATATTACGAATTACTGTTATATAAGGCGAAACGGGGTGTTTTAACTTTCACGCTTTGTTTTGATGACACGAAATTGAGTTTAATATGGTGTTTGTGAACCGCACATGCATTTTTTGTGCTCATGAACCTTGTGCGGTGCGTGTGCATGAGATTCGACATTAAACGTTTTATAGCTCCGTTGTCGCAAGCAAATATATATATAGTTTAATAATAGCCATTGCCAACCGATCAACGGGCAGTGTTAGTGACCTTTTCTTTCAAATCAATGGAAAAATAGGTGTGTTATTTTCTTTTTTTTTATATATTCTTTTTTTCACAATCAAGTCAAAGCCGATCTTGAAGCGCACATTTTACGACACTATTGTCGTCGTTACTGCGTGTGTAATTGGATCGGAATTTTAAAATATCGTGGAGACTCGGGGGAGATTATTGCACAAATTTTTTTTTTTTTTTTTTTTTTTTTCGAAATCAAAAAAATTTTTTGCAAAATCGTAATTTTTTTGAAAAATCGGTACAGAGATAAGAATTTTTTGTGCAATAATTTCTTCAAGTCGGTGGGATTTGGATTTTTTTTTTTTTTTTTTTTTTTTTTTACGGCGATAAGTGCATTTTTTTTTTTTTTTTTTTTGAGGATAGGTGCAGAATTTAACGCTTAATGTGGGGTGCGATACATCGATTTGTCTTTCTTTCCGTTTCAGGATTTTTCTTTTGTGAAGAACTACAATGAAACAGGGGACACACGATGCTAGCCATGCAATTCGGATGAGAAAGAGTGATAGGCATAGAGAGTATCATCGGGGAGAGGGAGAGTGAGAGATAGAGAGAGAGAGAGAGATAAGGACGGCAAGAGCATCTAATAACTCAAAGTTCATCTAATACGGTCAACGAAAGAGGTGAGAAAAGCTTTTCGCAAATGTTCGCACGTCTACTTCTTCCCGTAAGAGGAAATCTGGCAATTGGAATTCTGTTTTTTTTTTAGTTTTTTTTTTTTTTTTTTTCGTTCTAAAGGATCAATGCAACAATGAAATGGGGCACTCGATTGAGATGCGTCTAAATGCGCGATATTTGGAATAATTCCATTCGAATTTCGGAAGAATCGAATTTGATTTTTTTTTTTTTAAGTTCAAAGATCGCGAAATTATTTCGAAGGAATTTTTTTTGGACTTTGGAAAAAAACAGTCGAAAAAAAGAAATGATAAAAAAAAAATTGGTTTTTTTTTTTTTTTTTTTTTTTTTTTTTTTTTTTTCGTCGGGATATAATAACAGTATAAACATATGGGATTGCTGTTTGTGTGTGTATCAGACAGAGACAAACTTTGGGACCACAATAGTATTATACAGAGAACAAGTGAATATGCAGGCAAATACAACGAATCTCTTGTACAAACATATCCGTAATTCATATACGACGAGTGAATTTTTATGTATATATATATATAACACAGAATGTTAATTGACGTTAGAAATTTTTTTTTTTCCCGAATGCGGACCCTTTTAATTTTTTTTTCTTAGAGAGAGAAAATCTTATAATCCGAGTTGCTGGTCGACAACGAAGTTAAAACTCTTTTTTTCGATTGGTTAAAATTGCCAAAAACTTTGATAAGAACTTTTGTCGATAAAAAATAAATTAGAAAAAAAAAAAAAAAAGAACAGCGTGGCGGGGGTTTTAGGGGGTCGAGTATCAAGTACGGGAAAGTAAGAAGGGGTTTCAGCGAGTAAAGAACGAAGAACGAGCGAAAAGATAACGCAAAAATTGTTAATTCAGTGAATTAATTATAGAAATATTGAGTTTCGCATTTTCTGTTCCCTTTTCTTCGTTCTTTGCTCGCGGACTATTTTATACTATTTTATTCGCTCGGTACTCAAAAGGGGTCTCGAAATAAATATTATTAAACGATTATTGGGAGGAAAATGTAATTAACATATGCCGAAGATTGCTTACCTTCATCATGAGTAGTAGTGTGTTGAGAACGATGAGTATCATGATGAAGTATTCGAATGGCGTCGATACTACTATCCTCCAAATTTTGTACTTTACGCTGTTTCGTTTGTTCGGCATATACCTCTCGAGGGGTCGCGCACCCAACGTGAAGTCTATACAGGATTTCTGTGGATAAAACGAGAGATTTTGTCATTTGTAAAAAACGTTTTCGTACCGCCAATCGATCAGTTGCGATAGAAAAAAAAAAAAAAAAATTAATAAGAGAATGTAACGCACCTGATTTTTATCGATTTCACCGTCCTGCAGTTCCGCCTCTCCTTGTTCTTGAAACGTGATAATGATCAAAGCAACGAATATGTTAACGAAGAAGAATGGAAATACGATAAAGTACACGATGTAGAATATGGACATTTCTATTCGAAAATTATGAATAGGACCCTTGTCCTCGTGTGTAGCTGCCATCGAGTGTTGAAGAATCTGTGGCCATCCCTCGCCGGTCTGTACGGCAAACAGTGTTAACATCGCTGCCATTACATTGTCGTAGTGAAAGCTCTGCGGTTGCCACTGTCTCTTTTTCGCCGTTGGCAATAACGCGTCGTCCTCGAAGACGAAGTAATCCCCCCTAAACAAACGTAAAATCAAACGATTAGTTGAAATTACAAATTTTTTTTTTTTTTTTTTTTTTTTTTTTTTTTTTTGGGAGGTCTCGACGTTTAAAGGGATTATTGTCGTTGCTGTCGTTCTTTTTTTTTTTGTTTTTTTGTTCTCGTTAATCTCACCGGCAATCCTCGTCCGTGTATTTGCTCGCGTCGTTGCAGTAGAAGAACTTGCCGTTGAACAGCTGTACCGCAATAACAGCGAAAATGAATTGGAACAATATATACACAATGAGAATGTTAATGACGTTCTTCAGACTGTTCACAACGCAATCGAACACTGCTTTAAGCTTCGGCACTCTCTTAATTGTTTTCAATGGTCTCAACACTCGCAACACTCTCAACGATTTGATAGTCGAAAGATTTGCTCCTGCGGAACTTCCCATTATGTCGAAACCCATCGACACCGCTGCGCATATTACGACAACTGCGTCCATTATGTTCCAAAACTCGCGAAGGTACGAGCCAGGATGGAGTATGATTCCCAGATCAATGACCTTGAGAATCATCTCTATCGTGAAAACACCCGTAAAGGCGTAATCCAAATAGTTCAATACGCGATTTCTCGGCGAATTTTCGTCCACCGGATCCTCCGTCGCCAGCGCGATACTCGACAATGATATCACGACCATTATGAAGAAGTCGAAGTATCTTAGATTCACGACCCAATGGGCTCCTCTTCTTACACTGCAAATTAGAGACAAATATTTAGAAAAAAAAAAAAAAAATGGAAAAAACGCATTTTTGATAATTTTTTTTTTTTTTTTTTTTTTTTTTTTTTTTTTTTCAAGTGGTTAATTGATATTATGTTGACTTTGGGAAAATAAATAATTTTGTTAAAGCGGAGATCTGGATGATTTTTTTTTTACTAGTAAATCATCGATTTTGAGATTTTTAAAAATAGGAAAATTCAGTGCTGAGAATTTTAAATTATTGATGGGTATCGAGGAATTTTCTTTGCAAAGGTTTTTTTTTTTAAGAAATATGATATAATGTCATAAAATAATGTAAGTCATTGAATATTTATAGATTAATTTTGAAAATCTGGAATTTTTTTTTTTTTTTTGGAATTTATACATCGATGAGAATGTAGTTAAATATTTTTGGACAGATCTCTGCTTCTGTAAAAATTACTATTTCGTGAAAGAGTACAATAATCAAGATAAGCGAAGGAATGAAAAAAAAAACACTCCTTACGTACGGAAGACGTAAATATACGTCCGATTTTTTCAACCACTCGTTACCTTCAATTGCGCCGTTTGACTATCAAAAATCGCGAGAAAAAATCGGAAAAAAATTGTAAAATAACGTTAAACTGTTGGTTTTCCGATGGTACAAATAGATTTGTTTTACGCTTTTGCGTATCATTGCTACGAGCAAAAGAAATTAGCCTTCTACTCGGCCGGTAAAAAAGTCTCCCGTACGCGAGGGGTTAAGATAATGTAAATTAACGAAATAAATTTTTTTTTTTTTTTTTTTTTTTCTTACGGGTTTGTCGGAGATAGTATAAACATGGAGGAGTATGGCAGCATTGGTTTTGGTCCCGTGTCGTCTTCGTCATCCTGTTTCTTCTCTTCGGACGCCTGTTTCCCGCCTTTCCCACTTTTGCTGAGAGCGTAGAATAATTTTATAAATTTTTGTTTTAATTTCTAACGTTCATCAAGAATACCATAATAAATTAAGAAGAAACTTACAAGTTTTGCGTCGGACTCGGCGGACATATTTCCACTTTGGGAGCACTTCCGTCCCCCGCTTGCAAAGCTTCCATTTCTTTCTCAAGTTCCTGAAGCTGCTTTTCCTTGTCCTCCTCCTCCTGTCCCTCTTCGGCTGCGGTTAACTCCTGGGCATTGGCCAGATTGTCGACGGCGATAGCCAAGAAGACGTTCAGCAGGGTGTAGTTGCCAAAGAGTACGAGGATAATGAAGTATAGCGAGTATATCATGCCTCCCTTTTTGTGGCCACCTTGAGATTCGATGCCCTGATACATGACCTCATTCCAGTCCTCGCCGGTCAGGATCTTTAAAATAAAATAAAATACGAAAAAAAAAAAAAAAAAAAAAAAAAAAAAAAAATCATTAACAAAAAATCGTAACAAACCAATCAGAAAAATCAATTTTTTTTTTTTTTTCAACTACTTTTCTAACTTTCTACACCAATAAATGAAGGAAAGTCAAATGTTTCGATTTCTTTCGCTTCGAAAGTGATAAATGATTTCTACAAATCCTACCATTTGGAGGTTTTTTTTTTTTTTTTTTTTTTTTTTTTTTCTTCTTTTCTTAGTTATTAATAACTTACTTGGAAGACAGTTAGCAACGCGATGGGAAACGTGTTGAAGTTGGTGGGTGGCGTGCCGGACGGAAAGTTGAACTGTCCGCCGAAAAGCTGCATGCCGAGTAGAGCGAATATGAGAATGAAGAGGAAGAGTAGGAAGAGGAGAGATATTATACTGCGCATCGAGTTGAGCAGAGAGATCACGAGGTTTCTCAAGCTGGCCCAGTATTTGGTGACCTTGAATATCCTGAGAAGTCGTAGGGCACGAAGGACGGAGAGACCGAAGGAGCCGGACTTCACCGCCGACCATATCACCTCGAATATCGATCCCAATATTACGACGCAATCGAATCGATTGAAACTCGACTCGAAGTAGATCCGGGGACCCAACGCGTACATTTTTATGAACATTTCGCACATGAAGAGTCCGAGAAACACGAACTCAGTGTAAACTGAAAATATAAATATCCGCCATTTAATTGGAAATTCTTAATTCGATTTGTTTTGCCTTTTATATTGACAAAACCTGCATTTTGTTTCGTTTGTTGGTTTTTTTTCTTTTTTTTTTTTTGCAACTTCCGGTTTTGAATATAAGATCGCAGATTTTTTTTTGGGACTTCCGATTTGGAATATAAGATCGCAGATTTTTTTTTTTGGAACTTCCGGTTTGGAATATAAGTTCGCAGATTTTTTTTTTGGAACTTCCGATTTGGAATATAAGATCGCAGAATTTTTTTTCTTTTTTGAACTTCCGGTTTGGAATATAAGTGCGCAGATTTTTTTTTTTTTTTTTGGAACTTCCGGTTTGGAATATAAGTTCGCAGATTTTTTTTTTTTTGGAACTTCCGGTTTGGAATATAAGTTCGCAGATTTTTTTTTTTTGGAACGTCCGGTTTGGAATATAAGTGCGCAGATTTTTTTTTTTTTGAACTTCCGGTTTAGAATATAAGTGCGCAGATTTTTTTTTTTTTTTGGAACTTCCGGTTTGGAATATAAGTTCGCAGATTTTTTTTTTTTTTTTTTGGTGTCGTGTCTGTGTGCGTGTCGTTGTTTTTTTCTTTCAAATTATCGCTTACAGAGAAAATCGGTGAGCCAATCCGGTTGATGATAATGTTCAACGGCGACGCAGACAGTGTTGAAGAACACGAGGACGATGACAAACCAGTAGAAAGACTGTGTTTTAACGGCGTGTCGAATCCAAAACCTAAATCTCTTCTCTGCGCGCCAGAATTGCAGACAGGCACCCTGGTTCCTGACCCTCGACCTGAGGTAGGAAGCTCTCGAGAACCCTACAAAAGTACAGAGCTCGTCATCAGTTAAATGCGATATATCGATATCCTCGATTTGTGATGACTGATGGCTGGCGTTCGAAGGGGCGAGATGGGGGTTCGACAGATGGATTTCTTTCTTTCTTTTTTTTTGTCAGCTGGCAGCCGCGGCAAACAATTCGGAAGTTTTATCTTTCAAATTACATTGTTAAATCATCAAATATCATCAATATCGTCATAGTAATCATAAAAAATTGGTATTAATATCGGTTGCTTTAGGTCGCGAGCTATAATAACTCTATGCAAGTCAGTGCTGAGACTATAGACGAGTTAATATAATGTATATATTTCTTTTATTAAAGGTTTCTATCAGTGAAGAAGCGATAAACCGCATCGACAAATCAATTATTTTCACTGAATACTAATTTCATGAAATATGTAACTTCTAAGATTCGCGGGCAAAAATTTTTCTCTCTTCAATTCATTAATCAATATGTGGCAATGAATTTCTACGGCAAATGTGATTTCGAAACAATAAATCGTTAAACTCCGGTGACTTTTTTTAATTTTTTTTTTTTTTTTTTTTTTTTTTTTTTTTTTTTTTTTCGTTGACTATTTTATCGATAAATGCCGAATAACAAATGCTATTTCTATTCTATGGTCTCAGGACCTACTACTAAGCAGGAATCACTATGATATACTTCTATAGCAGTACTCGATTACTAATTTCAATATATAATAAAAATTATCTATGTGTATTACGTTACGTATAAGGATCTCACGCGAGGACTCTCGACTTACAGCCCATGTAATGACAAATATAGTATCACAGGATTCATCTATGGTATTAGGGGGTTTGGTGATTAATCAAATTTTTTTTTTTTTTTTTTTTTTATAATTAAAATTTTTTTTTTTTTTTTTTTCAATAATTTACTGCTACGCAATTAATCAATCGCTCGACAATGCAAATGTTGACTACATTCGAGAAACTGGCATCGCTAGCTAAGTAACAGCGGGTTTCTTTCAGCTAAAAATCAAACATTAATCAGCGCTCCATCGTCACCATTGGACCTAAACGATAAGAAAGAAAATAACATTACGTATGTTTTTTTTTTTTTGGTATTTTTTTTTGTTTGGGTTAAGGAGGCTGGCGGCACGACACCTGAAATACATATAAATAAAATATGCAGACACATACTCCATGCTGTGATTAACAATGTGTCCAGGAGCCGCGTGCCGTTAGCCTTCAAAAAAAGCGTTTTCATTTTGTTTCTTTTATTATTATTATTTTTTTTTTGTCTCATTATTCGTTTTATTCAAAGTAAAAAAATCATTTTATATATTTGTTATTCCCTATCAGCCAACAGAAGCGATTCCTAGGAGAAACGAAAATCTGTTAATGTACGCAAATTTCTCGATGTTTTTTTTTTTTTTTTTTTTTTTCGTCAAATTGTGTGTAAAGTTTTGTTTTTGTTTTGTTTATCAATCTCAAATATTACGGGTCAAGTCAACAAACGAATCAGCAGCAACAAAGCCTATGGATCCGAAGAGCACCTCGATGAGATTTTTTCTTCTATCGGTCCGTTCTTAGAAATTTTTTTTTTTTTTTTCTCGTTTTGTTCCGTAATCCATCGCACTTTATAGCAAACGAAACAGTTTTAGGAAAAATTGGGAAAAAAATAACCCGAAATTATTGAGGTCTTGTGCTCTCCGTCGATTAGCCTGCTGCATATTGCGTTCTCTTTTTTTTTTTTTTTTGTTTTTCTTGCAATTAATACAATAACCACTCTATCTACTGCGACACCGTCAACATTCTTCCAGTTGTCGACTCGAGTCATTGATTACTTTTTACGCAATGGTAATTAATACGACAATGTAATAAATGATTTACGCATTTCTGTGATTATAATACGATTTACTGTGTCAACTCAGTGATGTGTACAGAGCGATTTTCTCTTTTTGTAACAATTTCTCTGCGCCGCGATGTTTTTAGTGAATTTATAAAATATAAAGATTTTTTTTTTTTTTTCATTTTTTTTTTTTTTTCAAATAAATGCCAAAGAGATACAGAGACATTGAGACATTACTTTTTTTTTTTTTTTTTTTTTTTTTTTAACTTAATCGCCCGGTAGACAACACTTTTACTCGGTTACACAAGACCTTTCAACAAAAACACAAACCAGTTAGACAAAATATAAAATTAGCCTTTTTACGCTTTACATTAAATGTTGCATTCCTGATTTGTAGTTACCTTTCAGTTTTTTCTTAGGCACTGAAACAAGAGGAGCATCTGATAGCGTGTGTTTAGAATGTTCATTGACAAGATAAGGAGGGCTATGGCTTTTTCTATAAACGTTTTTTCCTCCGGGCGCGTCGACGAAAATATTAGTTATATATGTATATATATATTTCAGATATAACATATGATTTTTCGTGATCGCGACAACGTTCTTCATGCTTCAATTTATCCAATGACAAAACAAAACGCAAAATTGATTAAAAAACACATTCAAACGCTAACTCTGTTTTTTTTTTAAATTTCGCTTTCCTTTTTTTTTTTTTTTTTTTTTTTGTTTCATTAAATAATCGATATCGTGTACATCGATTGTTTCTGCGTAAAATAATGATTACAAGATTACGAGAGAAAACTGTACGAAACTTTGCAGTGTAAGAGACACAAGGAAAGTCGAGACGACGGTGAAATGAAAGGACAGGCAAAATACAACTCACCATCACCCTGTTCGTCTTCTCCTTCCTCCTCCTCCGTGTCGGTACTTTTGCTTTTTCCGAGATTTTTAAGTTTCTTCTTTTGCGCTTTCATAGCTCTTCTTCTCGCTGTTAAAATGAGAAAAAAAAACAACGATAAAACGGATAGAAGTTTCCGGTGGCGATGCGCTAAGATTTGTGTTTCAAGAGACTCCGTTAATAATATCGATAAATCTCTGGCGATTTTTTTTTACCTTCAATTATATGCATCTTCTCCTCTTCCGTCGTTCTCTCCTCGGCGAGTATTACTTCCTCTGAAAGACGAAGGGTTCCCTCGTGAGTACTCGTGTAACACTTTTTCATCAGTTATAAGACTAACGATCGAGCAGAGCTTCGAGACTACGTACTTCTAACTAATTATAATAGTATACGTAAATGTAATGTACGATTACATATGTTAGTTAACGAAAAAAATGTTAAATACGTAATTTAATGGCCAATAGACACGACGCTCACTGAGGCGGTCGATCGGACATCTTATACTCTCGAACTCTCGATTACATTTTTTTTTTTTTTTTTTTTTTTTTTTTTTTTTTTTTTTTCTTCGTCCGTTTCATCGCTAACCTGCTTTGCAGATCCACTCGACGTAGCCGTTCAGTTCTCTTTCGAGCTGTTGGTGACGCCGCATCTTCAGGAAGGACTGTCGGTTCTCCACTTTTTCTCTCTCCTTCGCAAATTCTCTACAAGCGGTACAAAGGACTGATAACTGTGCTGCGAGGAGGCGAGGAAAAGCTTTGCCTGCTTTTCAAGGTATAAGTTTTTTTTTTTTTTTTTTTTTTTTTTCTTTATGGTTTTTGGCTCTGCAAAAGCTTCGGCGCTTGGGAATTCGTTTGGGGAAATGCGCGCACTACGGCTCTTGGGAATTAGAATATTTCGAAGCATTATTATTATCATTATTTTTAATTTTTTCGAACGGAGGATGTTATCGGTTGGTGAATCAATGGTTTATCGATAAAAATACTTGAAATGCGGAATAAAATTAAAATTGTGAAATTCTTTTTTTGGTTCGTTAACTCGCGATATATATTTTTTTTTTTATACTTTACGGCGTTAAAAAAAAATTCTCCGGTCGATAATATCCTCCAAACGAATCAATTATGCGTGATGAAGAATGAATACGATACCGAATTCGAAAAATTTCTAGCGTACGGCTATTCCATTACCGGGAGCAATGGCTCTCACGCAATTCGACGTTAGTTACTGGATATCAAAATTCGAGGGGATCTTTGAGAAAAAAAAATAAAATGAAAGTAAAATGTGATCCGTTCACTATAACCTGCTTGAGTGATCCATTTTAAGTAGGAACTGAATGCAGTGGTGAACAGATGCTTTCTCTTTGCTTTCTGATATTCGGCTCGCCTTTCGACTCGAGTTCTTTCATTAGAAAACTCCCTGACGGCAGAAAAGAAGAAGAGGAGGAGTCTCGATGGGGGTTGTCAGTTGACGACGCTTTTTTCGGATGCTTCGGACGACCGGAGAGATGAGTTTTTTTTTTTTTTTTTTTTTTTTTCTTTCTTTTTTGCGTTTTTTTTTTTTTTTTTTTTTTTTTTTTAATCGAAGAATAGTAGTCGATATGGTGAGAGGTATTAATGAGGTGAAAAACGTTGTCCTATTATATGGTGGATAGACAAGGGTTTGGGGGGTTTTTTGAGGGTTGGGGAGGAATTCGGAGAGAGTGTCACTCACCCGCTTAACACACCGAGAACAAGATTCAGCATGAAGAAGGAGCCGATGACGATCAATGGTATAAAGTATATCCAGTTGAAATAGCTGCCAAGAGCGTCGTTCGTCTGTAAAATTTAGCAGAACCTCGTGAACTCCGAGGGAATACCGTATTATCGTGACACCAATTTGTTTTTTTTTTTTTTTTTTTTTTTTTTCAAACACACGAAAAAACAGAGAACAACGAAACGAAATTGTTTGGTTTTTTTTTTTTTTTTTTTTTTCGTAACAGCAGACGAAGTTCACGGACATCATTAGCACACAAAATGGTCCTCCGGATACTTACACCATTCGGAATTTTTTTTTTTTCTCAGATTCTTGAAAATATCGAGCGTCGGAATCGCATCTTTGACAAAAAAAAATTATTCACCGAAATAACTCAATCGTCAAAGATAATGAATTTTTTTTCGTGCGCATGCGCGGCGTAAAAATTATTCATTTATTGACTAAAGTTGCTTTGGGTGTTAAAATTTTTTTGTCGGAGAGCCGCGAAACGCGATATATAGAATCTCAGAAAAGCTCGAGGGACGTAGAAACAATAAAAAAAATAAAAAAAAATAGATAGATTTTCAATGCTTCGTTTGTTTTTCTTTCGATTGATTACGATCGAAGTTTAGTCGAGTTACGTCCCTCGAGAAAACACGAGGGAAACATCGAGATACGCGAAACGTGTAGGCAAATGTATAATATAAGGAACGAGAGACATAAATCGAAAAAAGGGTTGTAACTGACAGTGTCATACTGAGCAAAGTCAATATATACATCAGTGTTAGCTTCTTCGGAAGATGAGGCGCGTCTCATCTTCGCGATACGATGCGACCACAGGCTCGTTTAAACGTCGACACATAGATCTTTACGCACGAATAATAAATAACGCCAATTGTTTAACGGACAAAAACACATTGATAAAACGTTGGAATTATATCGAATTTGTTTCGTCAATCATCAAGACAGTAATCTTGTTTCCCACAACGAAAAAAAAAATATTAAAAAAAAACGAAAAAAAAAAAAAAAAAGTTTACGTAAAATTGCAAGCAAAGAATGGGAGTACACGACACATATGCACACAAATTAATAAAAAAAAAATAAAAAAAAATAGATGACACGTATACAAAGTGATGAGAGAGTTATCGCTTGAAATAATCGACGAGGCGTTTCTGAACGATTCGTAAAATATTTCCAACGCGAAGGAACTCGTGGAAAGCAAGATTCACGAGTGTAAGCGATTGAGTGATAAAGAAAAAAACGTTTAGATTGTAAAATTTTGACAATATTCACGATGTTGTGAAATTGAGATAAAATATATATAATAGTATTTGACACGTAGCAAGCGATTGTATAGGTATATCGAGAGACAGACAAAGATAGACACACAAGGCGAACGTGCGGAACCTTTGAGTGCACTCGACCGTCCCACACAAACGAGTTTGCTGAATTTAGGGTGTTGCTTTTTTTTTTTTTGGTTAAAAAAAAAAGCACAACAAGAAAAAAATGAAAAAAACGAGCGCGCAACACTGAGGAACATATCTCAGTCCGTTACCCAGTACAATATGGCAGTCCAGCCCTCCATAGTGATACACTGGAAGACGGTGAGCATGGCGAAGCCGATGTTGTCGAAGCTGGTGATACCGCTGTTTGGTCCCTCCCACTGATCCACGCATACCGAGATGTTTGGGTTGCATGTGTGGGCACCCGGCGGTGCATCAGGTTTGTAATCCGTGTTGCACGGACTTGGCAGATCGCCCTCCTTTACTATTTGATCTGAAAGATATCGAAAAATTAATTTTCGAGATCGGTAGGGATAATTGATTAATTTTCGAGATCGGTAGGCATAAACGATTCATTTTTTAAATCGATAGGCATAATCGATTAATTGTCGAGATCGGTAGGCATAATCGATTAATTGTCGAGATCGGTAGGGATAATGGGTTAATTGTCGAGATCGGTAGGCATAATTGATTGATTTTCGAGATCGGTAGAGATAATTGATTAATTTTCGAGATCGTTAGGGAAATTGATTATTTTTCGAGATCGGCAGGGATAATTGATTAATTTTCGAGATCGGTAGGTATAATCGATTAATTTTCGAGATCGGTAGGGATAGTTGATTACTTTTCGAGATCGGTAGGCATAATCGATTAATTTTCGAGATCGGTAGGGATAATTGATTAATTTTCGAGTTCGGTCGGCATAATCGATTCATTTTCGATATTGATAGAGATAATTGATCAATTTTCGAGATCGGTAGGCATAATCGATTAATTTTCGAGATCGGTAGGGATAATTGATTAATTTTCGACATCGGTAGGCATAATCGATGAATTTTTAAAATCGGTAGGCATAATCGATGAATTTTCGAGATCGGTAATGATAATCGATTAATTTTCAAGATCGGTAAAGATAATCGATTCATTTTCGAGATCGGTAAAGATAATTGATTCATTTTCGAGATCGGTGGACATAATCAATCGGTAGAGATCGGTAGGCATATAATGCAAGTGAAAATCATTATTTAGATTTTTTTTTATTTTTTAAGAAGATGTTATATTCCCAGGGAATAGTGAGATTCAGGAAGAATTTTGAATACTTCCGATCGGGATAATAATCTGAAAATAATCAACCAAAGCAAAGGTGTTGAGAACATTAATTTGGCGTAATAGTAATTGCCGAATAGTAATTTAAAAATTAATTAAATAAATTGTGTAATATAATTAATCATCCGGCAACCTAATTTTCTCTTCGCAGAAATTGATCCGTATATTTTTCTGAATACAATTCGCGTTTTTTTTTTTAATTCATGAAAAGTGATTAATTTAGGATACGCGTTTGCAAAAAGATTACGCAATACGCTCAAGAAGTTTTCGGGTAATTGATCGAATATATTCACAAATGTGGATTACTAAACATTTTCGCAAAAAATGAGATTTTCGAAAATTAGAAAAAATTTCTAAAAAGAAAAAAAATCAAATGAATACATAAAAAGTAACGAATTATCTAATGTATTGATAACTTTTTGAAATTATTATTATGCAAAATAAATGTTCATAGCACCATCTATACGTTTGATTTTTTTCACATTTTTATCTCATTGAGAAGTATACGAAAATTCTCTCCGAATCTCACTTTTGGTTGAAAATGTAACGATACACCCTCCTTAACAATTATATACGCACACAGAAACATGTGGTAAATTTTTTTTCTTGACGATAATTGATCAACGAATTCCCGAAAAAATGTTGATTAACATGCAAGTCAAGGATAGCAACGTTCCTACAATAAAGTTGCCGGCTAATCTTAGTTATGACGCTCCGTATTCTCGGATCGATAATCGCGGAGAAATGGAGGAGGGGGTCGAAGAGAGAGAATAGTACAATGTATAGAGAAAGAAGAAGTACAGAGAAGATACTCGGCGGGTCGAAATCGATTATATCGAACCGCAAAGATCTCTCCACTTGCCCTCGACTCGTTTGCGGTAGCAAACAAAGGGTAAATTATCAGGCGATAAAGTGCTCTTTGTTGGCTCGCAGAACAGCGGAGCAGACCCTGCCCACTGACGTATTACGATAATTATAATAATGAGGACGTTAGCGTAATGGTACGTCGCTGAGGGATTCGACGCTGTGCGACAAACCCCCCCTTTCATTCCTGTCTCGTTATTCCGAGTAAGAGCACTGCGAAAATTGGTATTACATTAGAAAGGCTTCTATATCACAGTGATCATGACACGCTACTCTCTCTTTTGTAACATTGTCTCAGTTCTCTTCGTTTTTTTTTTGTTTTTTATTAAAAAAAATTCATAAACGATCGAAGCGATTTACCCGTCGCGTACCGGAGACTTTTCGCCGGCAAAGTAGAACGCTTCGTTTGCTCGTAACAACAATACGCAAAAGCGTAAAACAAATCCCTTTGGACCATCGGAAAGACAACAGTTCAACGTTATTTTACAATTTTTTTCGGAATTTTTTCGCGATTTTTTATTGTTAAACGGGGCAATTGAAGGTGACGATCGGTCGAAAAGTTCGGACGTATAATTACGTCTTTTGTACGCAAAGGGTGAAAAAATAAAAATTATACTCACTGATATCTTCTATGCTGTAGCACGTCTTGTGCAGGGTGCCCGAATAAAACTCGAGACCTATTATGGCGAATATCACGATGGCGAAAAGTACCAGCAATCCGATCTGCAGCAATGGTGCCATCGCCTTGATGATTGACTTAAGCACCACTTGTAGACCTGTTAGCAAATAAAGAAAAAACAAAGATCCAAGTGAATTAGGTTGGTAAAATCTTTTCACGTCCGGGATACTCGAGACATAGACGCGACTTTTGACCCGCGGATATAATCGCGGCGAACACGCTGCGAAACACGAAAAAAAAAAAAAAAAAAAAAAAAAAAAAAAAGAGTAAATTTTTTCAACAAACTCGTAATTCTTTGAATAAATTTAAATTCAATTAACGTGTTTGCGCTCCAAATTTAAAAAAAAAAAAATTAATTACAAAAAACTTGGAAGACTTCGAAAAAATTAGTTGCGTCTCTCATGACGAATCGTACAAATCCACCAATTAGCAATTGAAGAAAACTTTATAAAAATATAAAAATTAAAAAAATTTTTTTGGTACTTTTTACGAATTAAGTCGATAATTAAAAACCGTAATTCATCTTCGTTGATGTCTAATTTTCTGCTTGAAAAACAGTGCTAATGATTTTTTTTTTTTTTTTTTTTTTTTTTTTTTTTTTTAATGATTGCTTAATCGAGCGGAAGTTTACGTTTAGGGATCTTTCATTCGAAGGCCGTCTCGTTGTGTTCGCTGCGATTCACCGTGGTGGTCCAATTTCGCTCTATTGTCTCTCCCGTTCGTTCGTATTATGTTTTTTTTTTTCTCTTTCTGTGGCTTTTTTTTCTCGCTCTCCTTGGTCCACTTTTCTTTTTTTTCGGGACTGTTGCCAATAATTGAAACGCTACTCACTCGGTATGCCGGAGACTAGTTTGAGCGGTCGCAACACGCGTATCGCACGCAACGTGCGCAGATCCATATCCAGGGATATGCCTTGCGGGAACGCCGTGATGAACCTGCCCCAAACACACACACCCCGCCACACTTTACTACCTACTACTCTATTACTCTAATTCGCTACTTAATTACTTAAACTACAATACTAGCCACTAGTTTCGCTATCCTAATATATCCGTTTAATCGGTCTATATAAAGGATAATTGAGGAGTTGTATGGTTAGAAGAGAGGATGTGATGGAGGGGGGGGGGGGGGGGGGGGTTGATATAGATTGGGTTTGAATTAACGGAAACCCGCGGGAAAATGATGTCCATTTCTCTCGCATTCTCATTTTTAATAATCGATTCTATGAAATATCTAATAAATTCTAACGATAGCTTTGCGATAAATTTTTCGTGATTTTTTAAATATCGCGATAGCAGCTAAAGATCGAGGGATTGATGAACGAAGGAAATTATCGGGGGATGATTTTTTTTTTTTTTTTTTTTTTTTTTCGCTAATCTATTTTTTTTTTCACATTGAATTACTACTATGGGGGAGTTTTTTTTTCTATATTTGGTGTACACTACACGTTTAGTTTTTTTTTCTCTCGTTCGCAGCATTTGGCGAATTTCTAATTTAATAATAGAAAATAATAATTTTTTTATATTTTTTAAAATTGCGCGATATAGTAATAATGTGAGTAAAAAGTTGAAGAAATTTTTTTTCGGTATACTTTACATCGCTGAGAAGATTTTAATCTATTGTGGCTTCGTATTTTTTTATTAATTTTTTAATTGACGATATTTAAAAATTAAATTTTTGAAAATATTTCTCACACTCGTTTACTTATATTATTATTATATACGAATTTCGCACACGCTAAATCGTGTGTAGATGTGATAAGAAATTGCGATGTTTCAGCATTGACGATTTTTTTAAAAACGTCACAAATATTTTTTTTTTTTGTTTTCCTCTTTTTTTTTTTTTTTTAAATGTATATCTCGATACGAGTTCTACGGCTCTCCTCTATCTTCGTCGGTCTCGAGGTGCCCGTTGCGTTCGTCGAACTCGTATACTCTGCTAAGTAGGTATACACCGACGTCTCTAACTATCTCTCTTTCTCTCATCCACTGGAATCGTGCGCTCCCAACCCTTAGCTACTTTTACCCCCATTTCATCGGGGAAGTTCACTCTCTTTCTCTCTTTACACGAGGATTAAAATCTTCGTCTACATCGTGGCTCTCTTGAATTTGCAGATAAGATGAATATGCAACAGTCGTTGCCTCTGGGCGCTAATTGAGTCTCTCCGAGAGCTCGTGAAAATAACGTTTGAATCCTCTAAATCCAGTCAATCTTGAAGGGTGGTATAAAAAAAAAAAAAAAAAAAAAACGGAAAAGAAATGTCCGTATCGCGAATTGCGGGATTATAATGCGATTTCGGAAAAGATAAACTAATATTGCATCTCGCGGCTGAAGATTTATCGTTAATCTTGGATCGATGAAACGGACGAAAGATTCGTTTGTTTTGTGGATCGTATTGAATAATGAAGAGATTTAGAGGATGAAACATATCGAGCTGTGTAAGTAAACTTTTTTTTTTTTAACTCGCAACGGGCCCTCATAATCGAGATAACTCGTGCGGCGTGGCGTATAACGAAGTTCTAGCGATAATCGCGAGCGATAATGATACGCGAGCGGATTATCCTCGTTTGGGAGTCGATTACTGACCACTTGGAATTTTCTATTTTTTTTTTTTTTTTTTCTTCGATAAATTTCCGTGATATATATCCTTTTGCGCGTTGTTCGGAAATCGTGTGATAGTAAATTTTATTTTTCATCGTAATCAATTTATTCGATCTTTTGAAAGCAATACTTCGAAATGCGAACGATGTTTTAAATTATTTGAAAAGTTTTTTTTTTCGGTTTTCATTCAAAATTGGACAACAGATACATTGTCTACGCTGAAATTTGTTTTTTTTTTTTCCAATACCGGTATTAAAAGCTTTTATGCACGAACCGCGTAATAAATTTCTTTATGCAATGTAACGAAAAATGTTGTAATTTTCATGTAATTAATTTTTTTCAATTTGAAAAATATTTTTTAAAATTGCAGGTTACATTAAATTTACTATAATTTTTTCCAGTGACTGTAAATTTCGATAAAAACAAAATAAAAAAAAAGTCCACCCGACACATAGAATTATCATTTACGTAATTAAAAAAAAATCTATATAATTTTTTTTAATTCAAATATCTAAAAAAAAAAATAAGTAGAGAATCCATTGATCGATTTTTGTCGATTTGATACAATTTCGAAAATCCGCTCGCGTATGAAAAAAAAAAAAAAAAAAAAATTATCATTGCATTCATCTATACGGTCGTCGTATCCGTACTATAAACGCTAAGTTTCTGTCCGCGTGAAAGATATCCTACGAACGAGACGGGTCGTCGGGGGGGTTGGGTTGGGTTGGTTCTCGAGGTCGAAGGTCGCTGGAGGAGGTGAGGGCTGGAAAGAGAGTTTGAGTGAACGAGGCTACAGAAGACGAAGAAGAAGAAGAAGAAGAAGAAGAAGAAGAAGAAGAAGGAAGAGACGGAGGAGAAGAGGGTGGAGGCGGAGGAGGAGAGTTGGTCGGCTCGCGGAAGGGTGGGTTCAGGTGCCTAAGTACGATTTCTAGCAAACACGGGCTCACGGAATACGTTACAGCTCTAGAACACGTATTTACCAATGTATAGTCAAATCTATTATTCAGTGTTGTAGCTAAAGATAGAGACTGCTAAATATAGTTGTATATTATAGCGATGAGAGGCTTTCTCCCTCAGGCCAGTAATACTGATGATGCGTGTGTACAGCGATGTTTTAAGGTATGTAATGTTTTGTGTAAAGTTTAATACAGGTACACGAGTATCTTACTGAGGCGTTTAAATTTCAGTCACACTACGTACCCTAAGGAGAGAATTTTGTATAATAAAAAATCAAATATAAAAAAAAAAAAAAAAAAAAAAAAAAATTGTCGACTGCTAAGAAACCTAAAAAAAAAGGCTCCATACCGTTTAGAATGTCTAAATCGATGTGGAAAATCGGCCCTTCGGCTTTTTAGCAATCGATGTTACATACATGTATTTTCTTCGACAAACGATCACTTCTCTAAAAGATATCAATTGTTTTTTTAAACACAGTTATTATAGGAAGAAAAGATAATCACTAAACACAAATTTATATATATCTCCCTTCCTAATATTTTTTTTTAAAAACAATTTTACGAATTATATCAATTAGCTATGGCTAATATTTCACTGTTCACTCTTCTAATTCGATTGTTAATAATATTTAGCGCTCTAAAGCTTATCTTTCAAAATTCTCTAAGAGAGACACCGTTAGAATGTTATTAATTGTTACACCGTATAGTTAGATGACAAACAATCGCAATTGTTCTAATTTCTATGATTTATCTTTTATTCAACTTGTCTAAGACACCGACACAGCCCCTAATGGTCTTAATTTCAGTTAAAATTAGCAAATAAATTCAGTTTTTTAGACCGACAAAAACGACAGCTTAGAAAAAAAAAAAAAATATTAAATAAAAATTTATAACAAATGGGATTAAGTTTCGGCTCTGCACGCCGATTAGAGGAAAGACGAACACACAAAATGAAAAACTAATTCTGAACTAAATATTTATCGTAATTATTATTATTATTATTATAACGATAATAATAAATTGAATAAAAAAATCAATAACTAGCGAATGAACAAACTAAACAATCCCTATGCTTATTCGGACTCTCTTTAGATATGTATTCCGATAATTATAAAAATTGTTTGGTGGATTTCGTTATTTTGTGTCTCAGAACTGTGACTGACTCACTTGGAATTTTCGAAACCAGCTTTAGCGGTCTGAGGACCCTGAAGGAACGTAGCATACGGAGGTCGACGTCCACATTTGTTTCGGCGAACACGGTCATCGACCTAATCCAAGGATCGACTATAGAATCTATGCGCCCACGAAAGACGATTCGCGCGTAACCCTTAATCCTAAGCGAGTTGTACTTAAGTGGTAAAGCGGACAAGAAGGACTGAGGAGACGGTGGTTCTCACTCCGTATCGCTATAGTATAGAAACTGATCAGTCTGCACGGTTACGGACTTATCTCCTACTTAAAATTAGAATGATTCTGTGGTTTTTATGGGCACAGGTTGAATTTTTATCGATCTAAAAAAAAAAAAAACGCTCCTGTCGCGAATTTCGTTTTTTTTTTTTTTTTCGCCCATTTTCTTTTTTTTATATTAATTTTTACGTGAATTATCGGTCATAGTTGGCATTGCCTCGGAGATTCCGAGATTTTCCGAGGAGAGAGGAAAACTCACCGTGTAAATTCGGTATTACGAAAGAATAGACGATGAATTTGTGAGGGAAATATCGGTCGATCGGGAATGCGGTACGGATTTCAATAATTCAAGTTTACATGTGCAATCATAGAAACTCGAGAGAGATAAAGGCAGACGGTCGGTAAAGGTACTACGAGAACCCTTTTCTCACCGTCGAGCTCGGCATATGCTCGATCGTCAATTATTCGCCACTTTGTTCCGCGAATAACGAGGATATTATTATTCAGGTCTGGTCGTGTAGGATGAAATTTTTAACGAAGTATCGGGAATTTAACATAGGAGATTTTTTTTTTTTTTTTTTTTTTTTTTAAGAAAATAGAGACGAAAGGATATTAGGAAGGATGGAGAGTTTATTTTTCTTCAGATAGGATAGACGTTACCGTATGTTTTGCCAGCGTATTTAAACGCGACGGGTTCATTCCCGGATTTTAAAAAAATTCGGGATAAATTCGACGAAAAGATCGATAAACATAAAAAATTTGGGCGAAAAATTTTTTCGACTGGAAATAATTATGGTTTCGTCTATCCTATATTAATCGTATAAAAATAATCGATAAAACGATCGATATTTTTTTTTTTTTTTTTTTTTTTTTTTTTATCACTGACGAAATGGTAAAAGTTTGGATTCGCTCACCCGGTTACCACGACGAAAAAGTCCATGATGTTCCAGATGTTGCGAAGACCGCGATGGAGAACGAAGCCGAGTGCAAGGATCTTGAGACTCGCTTCGACGCAGAAAATTCCAAGAAAATAGATTTCCGTTGCTTCGAGCTTCTGGGCTAAGATGGTCTTGTCATGCTTGGGCAGATGCTCCTCGAGGGCGAGTACAACGCAGTTTGCGATGATGGTGATTAGGACGGCGTACTCGAAGGGCGGCCACTCGATTATGAAACGTGTGTGTTTACGTATGCAGTTATCCTCACTTAGGATAAACAGGGACGAGGGGCCTTTGTTGCCGCCGCCCCCAGCCGCCCCTCCACCCTGATCCCGGCCTGGCGGCATGACCAGCAGACCAGGTACCTTTTTTGAAAAAAAAAAAAAAAAAAAAAAAAAAAAAAAAAGTCCCCCAAAAAATGTCACATTAGTTCGATCGGTTCACGAAAAAAAAATGATAACCTTAAAACTGATCAATTTTATCGGAATAATTTCTCAAGGCAGCCATCTTTTTTTTTTACGAAAATTTAATAAAATTTAATAAATAAGTAGGAAAAAAAAAATTTCCTACTTTTATATCACTTAAAATTTACCAATTTAATTGAAATCATTTCTCATGGCAGAGAATCTCCATTTTTTTTAAATAAAAATTGGTGTTCCAGCATCTCGCAATTACGATGAATATGGGAAGCTTTTGTGCGAAAAATGCATAAATTTTCATCGACGAAGCATTATACAAACTTGTAAAGCGTGTGTTCAATTATTATATCCGGGAAAGTCTACGGGGGTAAACTCTCAGTTTGCCGTAAGGCGATATCGCACACGTGCCAAACTTCACGGTAGTCGAATAGATTTACTGCTTGGCATTAATGTCTGTTAGTTGTTTGGCAAAGTTACGATGTAACTGGATCACATTAACGAGAGAACTCTCTCTCTCTCTCTCTCTCCTTCCCACCCATCCCGGTGGGTGTACCTACTATCGGTACCGTTCGTATTGCGAAGGGGTTTCTTCTCTCTAACTCTCTCTCTCTCTCTCGCGCTCTCTCTTTCCCTTCCTTGGTTTGTGTGTAGAACTATTCGGAAGAGCTTAAGGTCGTCGTCGTCTGAGTTGCACACAGAACAGCTGCCCCGACCCGCAGAGACCGAGTCTCGACTCGGAACAGAGTCCTCCACAGCGCCAAAGTCAACGTTCTCCTCGAGAATACCCGGGGCCAACGTCGCGACCGCACGACTTAATTCGAGACCTCTCATCGTCCCTTTCCCTCTTTGGGACTCTCATTTGTATACCGGGCGGTACAGCTTGCGCCTAACACGACCCTTAAACAAGTCGCGAAACTCGAGACTCGAGAGGATAAGAATAATTTCACTAACAATCTCGACACATATAATTCGACTAATGATCAACGGGTAAAGAGAAAAAGCCACGCGTGACTGTGTCCATCGTCTCGCGACTATCTATGGAATCATTTTTTTTTTTTTTTTCCATAATTCTTCCAGACATCGAACGGTTTCTCGAAGCCAGACGGCTACGAGATAAATTTACTAAGGATAATCCTTGAAGTTGGGTGTATATAAATTGTAGGCATTGAAGACAGAAATCGCTAAGGCGTAAGGGAAGGTTCGACTTTTATAGATTTATCGCACACATATGCGGGTAACTGCGGAGTGAGAAACTCCTCCCGGAGGTGGATCCCCCGAAGAGTGCGGTAGCGGTGTCAGTCCGATGTTCCGTAACCGGATTTAGATATCGGAAAATCTTGAAATCGAATTAACCAATCCGTCACATACATCGAAGAGAATTCATGTGGCGGCGGATCTCAGTATCTGTCTCTCGATGCGCGATTTCGATCGGTCAAATCAATCGCGGAAATGGAGGAGAGAAACGAAATGAAAAAATTAAAGATAAATACGACAGACGAAACTTCGAGAAGAAACGAGGCGAAGAAATTGGATTGATGATTCAAGACGAACTCTTAAGGAGGTTCGGTAGTCAATTTCACCGAAATGTATTTTTGCGTCACGAATAAACGATATGAAGCCATTCTGACAAATATTTTTAAGGATATCGTTACCAAAAGTCGTTTCTGCGCGATCGTCTTCAAACTTATGCGGTTTACAGAAAAAGACACGTTTTATTTTTTGGAATTTTTTAAGATTTTTTCACCGTCTAGTTTTTTTGTAAAGTGAATTTAAAGTTACGGATTTTAACATGGGAAGGTGCGGCCCTAACCTCAAAAACGGTACAGTGTAGCGTTTTCCTCTGCCAATTTCCGTTCTCGTAAAATAAAAAACTAACCGACTAAAGAGTATACTTTAATACAGATTGTGTCCAAATTTGAAAAAGATTTACCGTTTAGTTTTCAACTACCGTCAAGAAAACGAAGGCCTATCTCCGTCTATCTCTTTCTAGCACACTTCCTTCGTATCATCTTTCTCTCTCGCACAGTGACTACCGCGTTCAGCGGAGCCGCTCTCCCGTGCCCCCCTCCCGATTCTGGTAAGGATATCCTTAAGCGACGTATTATCATCGGGACAAATGGAATCGTAAAAATGCAGATATCCCAGGAAAGTGACGGCAAAACGTTTTAAAATTTGACACACAATGAAATTATAGACGTTCCAAGATAATACGAAAATTCTACAGCGATAACTGGAATTTTACCTCATCAACGAGTCTCCTGAATGCCCGATTTTTATCAAATATCAAGGAAAGATATCGCATGGTAAAGAAAATAGCGAAATTATCATCGATTTTAAAAAAATATGCAATTTCCGCCATTAAGACCACAAATTTTACCGAAATTAGGACTTTTAATTATTCACGCGAAATTAAATTGTTTCGAAATTACTTTTTTCTATTTTGCGAAGAATCTTTACGATCCACGGAATGGATTTCGTACCCATGCGAAATCTCTTCCAGGTTTCTCTCGCTTTGTCTCGCCGAAAGATTTTCTGCCAAGAATTCGAGTCACCTAATGGACGAGAGTTTTGATCTTTCTCCACCTTCGTCGATTCTTTTATTTTTTTTTTTGTTCGTGAGCTCGTTTTCGCTCTACTGTAATACCTCGGGAGTCTCGGTATATAAGAAGCCGAAGAATGGGCACTTGCGTAGTCTCCGTCGTCGTGTTTCTACGTCGAGCCAAAAAGCACGAGAGAGAGACCCCCGCAGAAAGAACGAAGAAGAAGAAGAAGAAGAAGAAAAAGAAACAGAAGAGAAGCTCGAAGGAGTCGACGAGCGAGCAGGAAGTGGAAGAAGAAAAAACAAAAAAGAGAACGTTCCCGCGGAGATTGCGCGATGGAAGGCTCTCGCGAAGGGGTCGTTATTCGTTGCACGAAGGGACGTTGCGGAGGCAGAGTTGGTTTGGAACCAAAAAAAAATGAAAGGGGTGCAACCAGAATACAGAGAGCGAGGAGAAGAGAACAGAGATGAGAGTCTACTGTTCTATTTAAGAGAAGTTGAAATGCTGAAAGTGGAGAATTGCTGGACGACGGTGGCTCGTTGCGGGACCGGATGTGGATGAATCAGCTTTGAATTACATTACGTATACGAGGGTATATCATCAGCTATTATATTCACATATAATATACTATAGGGTTTCCCGACAGCCTCTCGGTATATTCTTGTGTACAGTGAAAAACCCCAATAGTTAACAGACCCATTAAGTAAATGTCATAGTTAACCTATCAATATTATTTTTCGTCTATTACCCCATTAGTGTCGAGAGCAATTATAGCTATGAAAGGCTCTGAAAAATTCGTAACTTTTATCATTTTTACTGTATCAATATTGCGCCTCAACAGAAATCTTTCTTACGCTGGCGTCCCTTTTTTTTCACTATAATTATGGAGATCCTTTTTAATTATGTAGAGAATTTCCAATACTTTCCAATGGGTTAAAAATTAACTGTATAGAAGGTGTTACGGTCTTTAGTTTTGCATAATAATAATTTTTAAATTTTACTAACAAATTATTAAAACAAAATTGTTTTGCCAATCATCTGGCGATCGACTTTTACTTTGCAAAAGTTAATTTCTTAATTTTCCTAAATACACATGAATTTTTTTTAAATTTTGTCTAATTTCCGAAATTTTTTTTTAAAGTCTCGGATTTCCCAGACCCATGTGCGGCGTGAAAGAATTGCAAAAAAATGTTTTTTTACGAAAATTTAATAAATATAATTTATTTTCAATATATTCAATTTTTTTAACTGTTTCTCCCAATTTTTATATCAATGTCTCAAATTTGTAGTAAAGAACGACATTATTTGTTTCGTGTTCCAAAAATCTCGTATTTATAATGAATATGGGAAGATTTTGGGTAAAAAATGCATAAAGTTCTATCGACGAACCATTATATAAACTTGTAAAGCGTCTGTTCAATTATTATATCCGACAAACTCTCTATGGGGGTAAACTAAGGTTAATATTGGACGTTTCAGGGGTCGTTTCGTCCTATGGCTCTGATTATTGAGGACTTTCACTGTACTAAAGTATTACTTGTATGGAATATAACAACTTTCAAGGGTTGGGGTTTGTTGTAACGGTATGCAAGTCTGCATCCACTGTACCTTTCTAAATGTACATACAACATATGTATATAGATATACATAGAAGTCTATAGAAACACTGTGCCGTTCGCGGACTCTCTTAGACCTCAGAGTTGCAGGCTTTTCCTTCATACAACATACACGTAACACGGGGAGCTTTAGGGTAAAAAATGCATAAATTTTCATCGACAAAGCATTCTACAAACTTGTAAAGCGTTTGTTCAATTCTTATATCCGAAAAGGTCAACGGGGGTAAACTGAGATGAAAATTGGACGTTTCACAGATCGCTTCGTCTCGTATCTCTGATTACTGAGGACTTTCACTCTACTAAAGTATTATCTGTATCGAATTAAATAACTTTCGAGGGTTGGGGTCCGTTGTAACGGTATGCAAGTCTGCATCCACTGTACCTTTCTACATATACATATAACATATATATATAGATATACATAGAAGTGTATAAAACACTGTGCCGTTCGCGGCGTTCTCTCTTAGAGCTCAGAGTCGCAGGCTTTTCCTTCGTAACAACGTAGACGTAACACGGGGATAGAGTGCGTTTGAGTGTGTATAAAGGGCGTTTGAAGTAGCTTACCTCCCCTCCAAAGCTAGCCCAGTCACCGAGACCACTCAGTCCGGCCAACCTCTGCCTTCTCCTGTACTGACTCGCGTATCCAGGGTCCCTTTGTGCCGCCTCTTGCGCTGCTGCCAACCTGAAACACACCCATGAAAATTCATCGTTAAATTTCATCCCTTCCCCTATACATATATATATATGTTATGACTTTTTATTATCTCTCAAAACATCGCGCCGAGATTTCGTTGCAAATTTATTCAATCCGAAACAAAAGAAGGGTTAAGACGTTCGTAACTCCGGAATCAGTTTCGCATCTTTGATCGGACAGAAATACGAATGTTTATCTCGTGATATAATCCCTTGGATTTCTATTAAAGACCAATTTGTCGAGTCTTTGAAACGGATTCTTTGTGAATTAAATTGCAGGGTTAGTCGCAACGCGAGTACGAGACGGATTATAAGGGGGTGATAAATATTCGAGTAGCTACCGAAGAACGTTTGCTGCACAGCATCCTCAATCGTTGATGGAGTCGAGTTCTTTGCGTGATTTTTCGTTAAAAAGATGGATCTCGGTCAAAAGGCTTTAGGCATCAGCATTTAAGCGTTGCCGGCTTCGAGTGTAGGCTACAGTCACTCTTTTACGTCATGATGGGGAGGGGGATGTTTTTTTTTTTTTTTTTTTTTTTTTTTTTCATTTATGGGGAACACGATTGTTCAACTGATCGATAGAAAAGCTCGGGATTTACACGCGTGTCGTCCTTAATTCGGAAAGTCAAAGTTTCGATGAGAACGGAATCATTGGGAGTCTATTGAATATCGATTGATCGATGACTCCAGGTATGCAGCTATTGTACAGAGTGATGGGATATCGAAGGTAGTAGTCGTTAATGGTACACGGTTCAAGAACGAAGGACCTAACGGTCGACGAGCCCGTCGTCTATACCCCGTGCTAGCAACGAGGCCACGGGCCTTAATTGAGTGCATTAGCCGCGAGACTCTTTTACCGAGGTGGTTGAAGCGCGTGCCCCAGGACCCCCGTCCCCTCATTCGCTGCTCTCGTACAAGTACGCCATCGAGGCATCACATCGCTCTCTCATTCCCAAGCCAACCCTTTCCCATCACCGATTTATAATGCAATAAATTCTCGAGTGTATATACATTTACATAGTACATCACGTGCCTCTCGTGTACGAGAGCTATTTCCGCGGAAACTTGTAAATTATAAGTATGGGATGGCACGTGACCCAAAATTGAAGAGTCCGTAGTGAAATGAATTTATAAAAAAAAAAAAAAAAAAATTCAATCGGGACACGAAAAAAATCGGTGAAAATTGAAAAAAAAAAAATATATGTACGATGATTTCGAGTTGAATTAACTTTTTTTGCAGTTTTGGCTGAAATTTTTGAAAATATAACGCATTTTTATGTATTTTTTAAATTAATTTGCTTCGTATTATGATATTCCAGTGTTTTTCCAAAGAAAACCGGAAATAAAAATTTACACATATAAAAAATATGGTACTGTAAATTTTTGGGATGAAATGCGATACCAACTGTAAAAAAAAAATTTGCTGGCGATTTAATGAACTAACGAAAGTTTTTATTCATAATCTGGTACGTTAGATTTTATGTAAAATTATGACGAAAAATGAATATACGGTACTTTATTGTTAATAATTAACTTTGGTTTTACCAAAAAAGTAATTTGAATTCAATAATTCACTTCAATTTTACAGTTTAAGTATATAAATTATTCATCACTAATGTACCAATTTATGGCCTAAAAACTTCCATTACCAGTACATTACATGTACTATTTTTTTTAACGGTGAAGATTTATCAGATATTGCATCTCCTTAATCGATTAATGTAAACAAAAAAATGTAACGCAAAAAAAAGCGATATCTATATCTATAATCAGTTAATAATTGCGTATCGTCTTCAATGTCTGACTAACTACGGACTGTTCTACTGTGAGATTTGCTCTTTAGCTTGTACGGCGACGACGATGGGCATTGCTGCAACTGCTGCTGCATGAAAAAAAATTGTTACCCTCGTAAGCCTTCTCTCCGTGCGCCGCGTGCGCGGTGAAACAATTTTTATGAACACGCCACGTAACGCGACTATTCGAAAGGGGAGGGGAGGGGAGGGTTTGTACTTCGGCGAATGCATGCACGAGAGCCGATACGTGTCGTTCCAGTTAGATCGCGTAATTGGCAATGTTGGCCTCGTGTGTTCATGCCGGCGTGCGGATGAGAACGCGGTACCAACGGTAACAGCAGCAGCAGTAGCAGCAGCAGCAACGCGGCTTCTCTTTTGTTCACGAAATTTGTTCTCGTTTCCCGGGTGACGGGAATCGCGGTGTATATTCTACATTGCCATAGACACATACATACTCAGCTCAGTGCTCTCTAACCCTGCGCTGCTGCTTCCTCACTAAATTTCAACGATTTCTGGTGTATACGTGCGGTCATTAAGCCGTTCACCGTATCCGGCTACTCGCCACGCGAAATACAATTAAACTTTCTGCAACACAGTAACACCACTTTTACAACCGGTTCCAATCTTTGCCGGTCATTCTTTATTGCTTTTCTTGCTTCTTTTTTTTTTTATCAACTCGTATTTTACGCTCTGTCGCTTGGCAGATCCTACAGTTTTCATTTACGAAAAAAAGCGCTTTTGGATTGTCATAGAAATTATCTGTAGCTATTTTTACAAATTATAGAGATTCGTAGGCATGTAAAAGAGAGCGGATTTACTTGACACCGTTTTTTTATCGTTTCACTTTTTTATTTTTTATTTTAAGGTACTGTACGCGAGAATAAATATGTTTTTTCACAATTCGCGAGATCGCAATCGTCATCTGCGTGTTAAAAAAAATCTTGACGCTCCGGTTAAGTTCTATTAATTACTGTAACTTCGAAATCCCGAGTCTCTCAAGTAGCTAAGTTCGAGTTATCGATGTAATGATGTTAAAAAAAAGTTTCTGAGTCCTAATTACTTTCTGGAAAGCTGCGGTCTCGCCGAGCAATTATTCCACTAGCGTTGAATCGTTCTTTCAAATCGCTTTAATTTTTTAATACAAAGTATTTTTTTATTTACACGAAAGAATAGAAAACATTACAAGAAGTGCATCAGCTTCGCGGAGTAATTCACTTCGTTGCCACTCGTCTATGTCAACATCAGAATTCTATGTAATTTTCCTCTCTTCAACAATGTTTCCTTAATTTAACGAAATCTTTACAGAGACAAAAACCTCCATTTTGTAACGCTGGACAATAGCGAAATATGAAAGATTACGATGGGTTATTACCGGCAACCCGTGGATTATTATATGGTCGCGAAGGGTTTCCATCCCGTTACAGGAGTCAGTTTTCGGCTTTTCACAAAGCTCTCACTTTTCGAAGCCCTCAACGCCCCAATTTCGCGATGTCGAGGAGAAAATTTTCCTGGCCGGTATTTCTGTGTATTTCGCGTTCCGGATGCCAAAAGCTCGACGTGCGGTCATTCTCGGAGTTACAGCAAAAATATATATATATATATACGTGAATTACTACCGCTACTACTGCCACTACTACTATAAGCTTTGCGTTAGCGCTTTATCTGTCTCTGGCCGTGTAGTCTAATTTCGTGGCGGAATGCCCGCGTCTGTCTGGCGTCGTCTTGATCTCACTTCCACGTCTGCTCTGTCTTATATTCTTTCATATATATATACTATTATAATACTTATAAGCCAAAAATTCCGTGGATTCGAGAGAAGAGAGAGGCGGATCTACGGCAAGTTCCACGGTCCAGCGAATATCCGATGGAAGCTTCGAGCTCAAGGAAATAATAATCTTCCTCCGACTTTCTCAGCATATCCACTACCACTTCCCCTTCTATTCCCTTCCCACATTTCTTTATTATGCGACGCTTCGTCTAGCCAGGAAAAGATTTTTCAAGCCAATTCGATATCCTATTTTCAAACCTCGAGTCCCGGTTTGGACGGTGTGTATTTCGCAAAAGGGGAGGGGGGGGAGGGGGTTGGGGGTTGGGGCGTGAATCGCGACCTCGTCGTGTCTCTCCCGAGGCCGTCTACGTATTCACTCGCTGATGCCTTGCTACCGGAATTCTCAAAGGATATATAATTATAATCCGCGTTCAGCTTGAGCTGCTCACTCACCACTCTCTGCATCCCCTCCTTTCACGACTCCTTTACCCTTCGAGCCGCCGCGTCTCACTTCGTATAAATACGATGATGCCTGGGTAACGTTACCAGAAGCTAATTTGCCTCCTCGACCCTGTCGACAAGGCGAGGAAGGCTGAGGGAGAGAGAACCAGACGCGTTTCTCACGAACGAGAGAGCGCCTTTCGCTTATATGGAAAATACGTGCGGCTGGTTCACACCGGGTACAATGCAACTTCGCAGGTTCACACAGATATATACATAAGTGTATATATATATACATATATTCGCTGGGTAGAGAGAAATTTTGAGCTCCATAAGCCCAAGGTAAACTCCACGAAGAGCACTTATGATGAAAACCACATCAATGAAGAGCTCACAAACGTTTGATAATTCGAAGTGGCATCAAGTTTGCTTGGCGTTTACCATTTTTTTTTTTAGACCGGAATCGTAATTTCTTGGAAAAAAAAAAAAAAACAAAAGAAATGCATGTCTGCTATGTATTTTTGTTTTCCTTTTCTACTTTTTAACAATCCGTTGCTTGTTGGCACTTTTAGTGAAATGTTTTATAAGGAAATTCACGAGGGGAGGAAATTCAATTATTGTTTTTTTATTATTACGATCGTAATACGCTTATGATGCTTGCAACGAATAAAAAAATAATAGATTACACCACCGTCACTCTGAGATCAAATGTGTTTCCAAGAAAACCCGATAGATTGCGGGGAAAAGGGATTGTAATATTAACCCTCTAAACCCTGTAATATTCCGCTTTTTTTTATTCTACCTCTGTAATATTCGTTACCCTCGTGTTATTACCGTGTTGCGTACGAAAGTGCCAATTTACATCGTACTGAAAGATTGCAATTCGCTGCAGCTTCCTCGTTCAACTTCGGTCGGAAATTTTCATTCGTTATCTCTTCTTCGGTAAATAAACCACAGAGTCAGAGGAGAAGGCTCTTGTACAATAACGTTCAATTTGTGGCAAAAAGGCTTAGACGGTTTTCAAGGCTGATGTCAAGCACGTGGAGGAATACTCGTTACGAGTTTCTCAAGTCAATTTCGTAGGATGTATCCTACAAAGATTCATGTATTTCTACTGAATTAAAAATCATAAAATCCACAAAAAAAAGAGTGAAAAAATAACAACAAAATTGTTTTTCATAAAAAAAAATTTAAGTTTATATAAAAAAACCTGTAACTTCTATAATTTACTGCATCAATATCGCGCCTAAACAGCCCTTAACCGCACAGTCCTGCCTTTTCAATTTTACTACAATTAACCATCGATATATTAATTTTTGTGCAAAATATGGCAACGATCAAGATATCGGGTCTTCCAGATCCATCTTTAGCCTTAAATTGCAAAAATATACATGTTGTTCCAAAATCAAATGTAAAAATTGAGCATTTCTACAGATCGCTAAAGGAGCGCAAGTAGATAGTGTCGGTATGTAGTCAGACGTCTAAATGATGTCATGATTTTCAATATACAGATTCTTGAAAATCTTTAATGCATCAGAATTGAATGGATCACAGACGATAATTATAGCTGGAAATTCAGAGGGACATTTGAACTGTTGATAGAGATCATAACGATGTATGTTTTGGTGAAGTACGAGCCGCGGAAAGTTCAGATGGGACAAGTACAGTGACGCGAGTGTGACGAGACCATATACCCATCAGCTATCAGCTATCCAAGTCATGCTGGTTCAGACGAATTGCGGGTCCAGGCTTCCGAGTAACTGCTGGTCAAGCTACCTCGACATCCGCGTGTTCCATGCCCGGTTGGATTCGGTATGCATACTCTCATGAAACGATACCGCACAGTGCCCTGGCCTAGGCATGCCCCGTTTCGCCACTGACGACGAGTATTCGAATACGCGTTTGCGTAATTAATAGCAAGCCCCGTTGCTACCACCATCGCCACTACCACCGAAGCTCGCCCGTCGCCCTGCTGTAATTAATTCATCGTCGCGGGGCGCGGACGCGTACGCTTCGGCCCGGCATCGGTCAAGGTCCAACGAGACGGGACGTATACGTACATACGTGGCAAACCGCGCAACGTACGTACTACAATCTCGTCCCTAGCGACGTCCTCGTCACGCCGTTGCGGATATATCTCGCTCTCACTGTCTCTCTGTATTTTCACTTGATTATTGTTCGAATCAACGATAAATCAACGTTTCAGTTTTGATCCTCTCCTATCCTCGAGATAATTGAAAGCGATGCTTTACCGGAAGAACACACGAAAAAAAATGGCCTAAACGTCTAACGCAGCGTTGACGTACGACATGGTAGCAAGTGTGGGATATAGTTGATTGCAATTTGCGCAACGACAGTAGAACGGAGCCAAAGATGCTTTTTGTTGATCCAACACAACCGGAGAATGGATATAACGTTAAGTGCGCTGCCCGTTGCCAAATGTTCATGTCGTCGCAGTTACATATATACTGTTAACTGAGTATAACTAACGCGTTACGTGTGGATGAGTTACCATATATGATCATATTCCTCCCCTAACTGCATCATATGTTTTGCAACAGGCACGCAAAATTAATACGATTTTCACGGTTTTTTATCGGGCGGCTTGTGAAACCGTTTTTGCGGAACACATGCCGAGGCTTCTCTCTCTCTCTCTCTGCGACAGAAGTACCCGTAGTTTATTGGCTGCGATAGTTCCAGATGTCAATGGTGTGTTTTTTATTTTTATCAAATTCTATTTACGTAATAAAAAATTGTCTCCGTAATACTATTCAAGATATTTTCGTATCAAAGCTTCGCGAATATACTGAATGCGGATGTGAAAGCAGAGATGAAATTAAAATTTTTTAAATTTGTTTACAAGTTTCATTTGTTATTAATTAATATTTTTAATAATTGTTTTAAGCAATTATTAGATTGGGTATTAGACACATTGAAAAGTTTCCCTTATAAAAAATATTTTTTTATATTTTTTTTTTTTATATTTTGAGAACCTAACTGAGACTTCAAATCCCCAATGAGTCGGACGGGAGGGCTGAAATTTTTTTGGGCTGACGGAGGGTTAAGTGTTCGTATAATTAAAATAACCCGATAATACTTCATATTAATTCTATGAAATTCTTAATTAGATAACACTGTAAAAAAAATGGTAAACTCAATATACATGGAAAATAAAAGCTGACAGCCGTCATAAATGAAAATAAAATTCCTTACTTTGTAAATTTACGAAACATTCGTAAAATAAAAAGCAGAAATTACATTAAATTTATCAAATTTGTTGTTTTATTGTAATAAGACGTTTTAAATTTCAACAGACATTTTTTTGGAGTGTATTACACGGTACGTGAATAAAAATTTTTAATACCGGTGAACGTATGTTCGCTGAAAAAATTACTTCCAATGAAGTCATTTTACGAAGGAAAGCAGGCGAGTGAAGGTATATATTCACTGACAAAAATTACTTCACTGGAAGTAATACTGGTATACTGACCGCCTTCCCCTCCCCTCCCCTCCCCTCCCCTTCCCCCCTTCCCCTTCATTGGACGTAATTTTTTCAGTGAATATACCTTCACTGAGGGAAAAAAATTTGGTTTAACTGAATCGGCGTTCTCTCCCATTGAAACGAATTTTTAATTAATACAACTGAAAGATTAATTTTTTTCACAATTGTTAGCAACAGTTGAAAAAAATATATTTAAAACACGAATATATTTTGTAAAAATAAAAAATATACAGCATACGAATCAACAGCTTCGTTATCTTTTAAATAATTCAACGAAGTATTACGAAATTTTGTCAACATTCCTTTTTTTTTTCAATGTATAAATCTCTTTATTTCAACTTTCCTTTTAATTTTCTTCCCTCTGTTACCAAATTTAAAAAATTTTCAATGTTAAAATATTTTTTTCAGGTTTCCAAGAAAATTCAGAAAATTATTTTTAACAATTTATTATTTTTATTTTCATTGCAAGTATTGATGAAAAATTGTCCCATCGACATATCAGAATTTACAGAATACCAAATGCAAGTACATTAGGAATCAAATTGTATGATCTGTGTCGCCCCCCCTCCCCCCCTATCTCGCCGCAAATCCGTAATTGCATTGCGCGAGAATCGAACTATTTGTTCCGGCGCGAGGTCCTGCAGTAACTCGGCTTATCTTCGAGTTATCTCGTCGTACCCGTCTCGTGTGGGTTTACTGAAGGGGTTGGCTATGATCGCGCGACGTTCGGGTTTAACGAACCGGTTAAATGAAATGAGCCCGAGGTTGGTGGCGAGCTCGCTGGCGGCAAGGTAGGCAAGCAAGAGAGAGAGAGAGAGAGGGAGAGAGAGAGAGAGAGTTAGACGGGCTACCTAGCTGCCTAGCTAACGGGCGTGGTTGTTACGGATCCTGTGGTCGAAGGATTCTTCACCGATTACCACGTCGAAGGTAACTCTGCGAGAGGAGAGACCCGCTCTGTGTGTGCACCGGAGAGACCCGCTGTGCGGAATATCGATTCTGAAACCGTTGCCTCTCGAGTGAACCCGGAGGACGCGAGGTTCATTAGCCAACAATGAAGAGTCGATTATTCCACGAGCCCCTCTCCCGCTCCCGTATCCCACGGGTTTATCTCTAGATTCCGTCACTCGACGAACGGACTCTCTCGTTCCCTATCCGCGCATCTCGCGCGATTATTATGATGAAAATATCAAGGATTACTCGAAAAAAAAAAAAAAAAAAAAAAAAAAATCCCTCGCAAACCTATCGCAGACCCTTATCGCGAAAGACGAGCTAATCTTCGCTCGAAACCATTCGCTTGCCTCGTGAGAAAAGCACAATAGGGCAGAATCGGAAAATACGATTTCAAGATCGCAAATCACAAAAAAAAAAACAACATTGTTACTGCGCAAAAAATCGACTTGGAAAAAAGATAAAAGCTATCAAAGTAAATTCTACATACGAAATCACTAGAAAAAATAGTGAAAAAAATGAATAAACTAAATGCTGATATTCATTCTTTGGAATGGATTTTTCTGTTTCAAATAGAGCAGACGAAATGCATTGCCAACCTTACAATTAGGGTTGTTGAGTCGATCTTCGTATTTATTTCATAACTCAATTATTACTTCGCTTCGTTTACTTTTGGACAGTTTTTGAAAATTAATATGAAGATTTGGTTACAAAAAAATGTCCTTTTGAAGAGTTAATTTGATGGTTCTGAGTGATAATTCATCCACGTCGAGAGTGCGGAGAAGATGGAGAGAGAACAGCTGAAAACGATCCGAACAAGAATCAGCGTAGCGGGTCTCGTCCACCAGGCAAAAGCTATAGAGGATACTGCTGCTGATTCTCGCCACTAGTAGTTGCACCGGCCAAGCCATCGTAACGATTCCTCTCTCTCCTCGCCCGCAACCCTCGATTCCGCCGTAGGGGTTGGCGTGACGTCACGTCAGCGCCATTTTGCCGCGGTGACGTCAGAGCTCGCAGAGAACCGGCGACGCGGCGGTCGACGACGACGACGCGGTTCGGGGTCTCTCTGCGTAAAGCTCGACGCCACGACGGCGGTTGTCGCGGCTTTCACCTTGCACAACCCCCTCCGCCCCCGGCGCACGTGTATGACGTGTCAGCTATGTACTGTATAGACCATCAATTGCTCCTTTTGATGGCAAAACATTGAGAAAACCGACGCACTTAGAAGAACCTCTCGGAATCATCAAATTAAACTCAGAAACGCAGAAAACCTGGCGAAGTGGGTTAATTAATTGTTTAATTTTCCACTAAAGAATCAAAGGTACCAAAGGCAACTCTACGAAAAACGCCAATAACTGATACAAAACTTTATGAAAAAAAAAATGCGAAGTCGATCATTCGAATGGCGACTCTCGATAACGAAAAGAAAATTTTTTTTTTCCCTCAAGGTAATGATGAAAATGAATTTCATTTGATAGCCGTTAGATAAAATAAGTTGATGCGGAAATCGAATGGGACACGATATTTTTTGAAAATTAATCATTCGAAGTAAACGAAATATATTTTTTTATGAAATCGATCATTTTTTACGAATGTATCCGAATGATCAATGTCCAAAATTTGAATTTTCATAGTTTTATTTTTTTCGAGATCTGATTGTAGTCTTTTTTTTTCTAAAGTCTCTATAGAGAGAAAAACAAAATCGATTGAATCGACTTAATCGGCGTATTATCGATTAAACCAATTTTTCGAAAAATTCAAAATGGCGTGAAAATTTAATGACTGCATACATTTTGCCCAAATTCAATACCGATCATTATTTTATAACAGTCCAACTGTGTACCAAATTTTAGCCGGATATCTCAAAAAATGTAGCAGTATAGCGTCTCCACCATTTTTTCAAAAACTTCAAAATGGCGTAAAAACTGAACGACTGCATAGATTTTGCTAAAAATTGAACCAAAGAAGGAGTCTTGACCCCCCAACATGTGGTATAAATTTTAGCTTGGTATCTTAAACTGTTCTCAAGTTATGAGGTCAAATGATGCGCGCGCGCACACACACACACATACGGACAGATATTTGTTCAAAATGTGATTTTTCCACGTTTTGGAATATTTTGAAAGTGTTTACATGAAAATCTCGAAAAAAAAAAATTTTACCAAAATAAAAATTCTTGAAAAACCAAAAATCACCAAATGTTCATCGTAAGCGAAATTGGTCGGTACACTACACCGTCATAGGTGTGCAGTGAGTGCCGACGAAACGTGATATAAACTCAGCTGGCAGTGAGGCATAGAACGATGGCATGTGTAGGCGAGTCGGTACAATGGAATCGAAACTCTCGATAATCGAAGATCGTTAAGTAGAACGCACACGGTAGAGGAGGACGTCGTCGGTCAGGCATCGGGTGATTCGAGGCCTGCGACTGGAAGCTCGTACGATCGAGATATATACAGGTATAAACTAATATCGAACAAAGAGCGAGGGACAGACGCAGAGAGAGTTAGTTACGTGTATAAAATCATTAAAATCGAGACTCCCTTTCGTGGATATAATCGTCAGCCGAACCAAATCGCGGCTGAAGCCCTTGTGCTAAATTAACAATTGTCCACGTCCTCGATAACGATTACGTAATGGATGAAGTAGAATTCCGAAGGTACAAAGTCGAAAGACCCGCGACAATGCGATCTCTTGAACAGCCATCAATCATCCGATTGTATTATTTATATGTATATATATATGTATGTAAAGTCTATATCAACGTTTTGTTCGCGTCGGGATTCCCTCGAAATTGTATATTCGTCGCGAAATAATAGGTAAGATCGATACGCGTCCGATAAAACTCGAGGAAGTTAAATTATTAATTATAACTCATTGAATCGTTGGCGATCGAAATTCTGCGAGAGCACCAGTGGAGTTCGGAGATTCACGGATGCGTAGTTGAAACGATGTGGCGTCGATAGAGGACCGATTGATCGGCCCATTATCGGTCGGCTCCAGAGACCGAGAGGCGTACGGAGACGCCGAGAAGCTTTTCACTTCGCTCCGTTCCACAAACGGAGCAGCGAAATTCTGACCGTACCTGGAGCCAAACGGAACACCTCGGCGGTTCTTATTGTTCCACGGGAGTTGCTCCATTGTCGCAAACCATTCGATAGTCAGCGAGAGAGAAATTCGCTGGGACTCGATAAGCCGCGAGTGTGCCAGCGATCGACTCGGGAATACAAAGGAAGTGAAAGGAGACTTTTTCTTTTTTTTTTTTTTTTCGTTAAAAGAGGTCAAATTAATATCATCTTCCTTCCATTCTTCAGCGAATTTTCTTGAGAAATTGGAGACTCGAGAGACTGAAGGTATTTGCATGATATACTGTAATAGAAGATTTATAGGAGATTCTACGAACAACTGCGCTTAATGATATTTCGCGTCGGGAAAAACGGTTTAAAGTGAAAATTCATTAATAGGAAAGAGAGAAACAAACAAATATCAACGAACACATTAATTAATTAAAGTGTATTAATATTTGCAAATTTTTATTGCTCGTGTCTAAAAAAAAAAAAAAAATGGAGAGTTTAGCAAATGAATTGTTGGTTAAGACGATTATTTTTTAAGTTAAAATGGATCATATCAACTAACTTTTAGTTCCGTAATTCATTAATATAACTTTATTAATATTAGCAATGTTATTGTTCGATATTCAATATTTTATCGTCAGTATGTGCACCAAAAAAAATTAATTGTCATCAAAACTAATAATTAGGTGAGACAACTATTTTCGAAGAAAAAAAAAATTCTACCAATTAACTACAAGTTCTTTCAACAAATTCCTCCTTTTCGAAATCATCATTTTTTTTCAGTGTACGTGAAAGAGTTTTGCGGATAAAAAAAAATCGAATAAAAATGGCCGCTTTTTTTTGTAATTGGATTCTTGTTTTTGTTTCGTGAGATACAACACCGTCTTTATCTACTTACAAAAACGAAAATCCTAAACCAATCAGGTATTCCATTATTTTATCGCGACTCAGCAACATTGCAAGTTCGCGCACGTCAAGCAGTATCGGTCCGCGGTCCCTATCGCGTTAAATCTAAGCGTAGATTTGCCAATCAAAAAAGTTTCGTCGTGAAGGAAAAAAAAAAAAAAAAAAAAAAAAAAAAAAAAAAAAAATCTGAAAATAGCATAGATGGAAGGAACGAACATTGGGGACACGAGTAGTATAGACCATAGCTAGGAGCCCGTAATAGCCTACATGTTCCAGCAAAATTAGCTTTCGGTCAATTTGCCTTGAGAAAGCGTGGGTTACATTAGCCAGGTCGCCGCCAACGCTATGCGTATCCGGCGCGTTCCTTTCTCGTCCCTTTCCCTCTATCTGTGCCACTGGCGGGTTGCCCTCGCGGCGCTTGCAAGTCGACCCCCGTTATATCGGCGAGTGGGTGTACACGTACGCTGAATCGAGGACGCCGGCCGGTGCGAGTTATATATCGACTACGTTGCGGCGATACGAACAACGATAAAAAAATCTTCCTTTCCCAACGCAAGAATAACCAGCATAACATGTATCGCGATCGCTATTTCTTATCACAGATAAATCCAAATTGATCGCAAAAAAAAAAAAAAGAAAAAAAAAAAAGAAAAACCGATGTATCGAGATTAATTGTAACGATAAACGAGAAAATTTGTTGCATATAGACGCTTGAAATTTCAGATAAAATCCGACCCCTTATCAACGTGTTGATCCTTATTTGACTACTGACCCTTCCAAACTTCGATTACCGTCTCCTCCTGTTATCGGATCATTCAACGGAAAGTGATGTAAATCACAGTACGTATTAAGTACGAAATTCGTAATCGTTTCGTCAATTAACATACATTTTTTTTTTGTTTTCATTGGAAATCCACATGGAAATTAAATATATGTATACGCAATATACAATTTTTCGATGACAATATATTGCGTATAACATCGATATATTTTCGATATATTTTATTTTTCATATGGGAAAAATAAAAAAAAGCGACTAATAAAAAAATGAGTAAATTTAAATACCTCTACGTACTCGAGTACAAGTATCTAAATACAAAAACCATATGGTTTTATTTTATTTTTTTTATGGTTCGAACCGATACGGGAGAGGGATTGATCGCCCTCGTGAAATTGATACTGGCGACGAATGACTAACAATTTTTTTCTCGTGAAGTACGCTATAGCGAAGAAAAAAAAAAGTAGATATATATATATATAGACTGGACGAAGGACATCGTGAGAGTCTTTCAAAAGTGTATAGTCGTCAAGAGTTCGTAGAACGAGAAGTCTCGTCCGATACACGATGACGTCATTCACTGACGCTTGCTGAGCTAAGAGAAGAGAGAGAAAAAGGAGAGAGACGGGGCGAGAGGGAGAGGGAGAGACGATGGAAACAGCGAGCGAGAGTACTCGACGCTAATGTTGGAATTTCGGAATTCGGATCGATAAGCTCCCAACGGGAAAGGTGGAGGACGAGAACGAGAGGACCGAGAGAGGGCGAGTATACGAACGGACATCTACCTAATACACATAGATTACGTTCTACCCTTACTGTACAGACCTATATATCGTTCAAAAACAGACAACTTGTGTCGTTACGACAGGGTATAAATAATCCTGCGTATCCGCACGTCGCGGCCTTAACGTATCCAACATTATCGAGATTCTTCGTACATGCAATCGTTAACAACATCAGCAATCCAGCAGACGGAAATCGACATAAAATTGCTCCCTCGATAGTTCAGTACTTTTTGCCGATATTAAAAATCTAACTATGTAGCGATTTAGTAACATATTTTTATTAGATTTACTATTTATTAGTTATAAATTCGATAGTTATAATATTAATGAACAAATGGGGACAATACATTTCTGAATTATCAGTTAGATTTACGATTTTTCTATTTTTTTTTTTTTATTTTTAATATTTTTGTGGATAGAAATACATTAGCAGTTACGCCTTTATGGTATTTAAAATAAGAAATAAGGAGGGAAGGAATTTTACGGAAGAAAAATGTATTTTAAGTATGTCTGACGCAACACTGGCATTGACCACTGGTCACACCGTTAAGATTGGCGCTAATGCCGCTGTGTTGCGGCGGCAAGTAGTAACGTTCCGCGTGTATCAGACACGCGGAAAACTCGTGTACTACGACAGCGGGGCAATGTCGTCGCGCTTTCGTCCTCATTACCCTCTTCTCCCGCTCTCGCCTCAGCCTTAATCCCTTTCTCGTTACACTACCTGCGGACTTAACCCCTTCACAGCTATTGACAAAACGCTTTACCGGCTTCGCTGTATACCCTATATTAGAACACTTCCACAAACGCTTCGTTCCACGAGCTCTTTACCGCTGCTTGCCGCTTCCATCGACGAAGCGGACTTTGATCGGCTGCACAAACCTTCCCCCAACGATGAGGCGCTACCCGCGAGATATAAAACTCCCGCGGATAATTAACGAGGACGAGTTGGTTATGGATGAGGGAAAAAAAATTAAATAAACAGATTACATACGAGTATTCCGTCGTTATTAATTTTTATATATAGAATTTACTAACGTCAAAAATCGCTAACCAACCGGTCGAGTTAAAAATATCTCCGAGTATTTTTTTATCATCGTATAAATAATTTTTTTTTAATTTGTAAAATAAAAAAAATTATTTTCGCGAGCTTTAAAAAAATTCAAATTCAATTTAATAACGATAATTATTATTAGCCCCGAAGATAAAATGTCAACGATTTATTGTTTGGAAATTTCCGGTTATAAATAATAATAAAAAAAAAAAATGAATCCGTCTCGCCGCTCGAACGTGTTGTCATAGTTCCTGTTAAGCCACCGATAAAACAGATGCATCATCCTCGAAATTCCCGAGTGGTATTCTGACTCAACCCCGGGTAGTCATACCGGATTCCGCGAAAGGAGGGGCCGAGGGGAGGCGAAGGATTTCGAGGACACGACGCCGTCAAGGATACCGAGAATTCGCGTCCTTTGGCGTCAGAACACTCGGCACGATGAAGTCATCTACCAAAGATGTAAAAAGGGACGGCGCATATAGTCGCGCCATGTCACCATGTCCTCCTTACAAAACTGCCTTCTTCTCCGGCTGCTTCTCGTGTCTTATACGCGAGAAGGAAAATTCGATATCTTTTGGGATTGCGCCAGAGCGTTGCAGTACCAAGAGGAGTCAGAGAGACGCACACAGAGAGGGATGAGATCGCGAAGGAGTAATGATTTATCTGGTATGCGTCAACTGATCGCGGTAACACACATTTGGGGGATGGAGAATTTCTTGTGAAATTATAATCGGGTAGAGAAATTCAGTTTCCGATGAATGCCTATTCAATCTGTCGCGGTCTCGCGTACGAGAGATCGGCATATAGGATTAACGTTACAAAGTTCATGGTACCATTATTAGTTCGCGGATGTTACAGGCGCCGGTCGATTGGATGCGCCCGAGTAGAGTAGACCAGCAAAACTGTTCCCGGGGAGTTACATTCGAATATTCTGATGAGGGATGCCGCGTCGGCTATCCATTCGATGTCAGTTTAAGCGAATCGCTTCCAAGCCGAAAATACCGATTTCAGTTTAATCACAGAAATTTTACAGATTCTATCCGTTTACGATTCGAAAAAAGATCTCTATTACCTCGATCAATTACTTGTAACTTTTAAATCGCGTAATAAGGGATTATCCATTTTTTCGCGATGTCCTTGAGGATTTTTTTTGGACTTTTTTCGTATTTTCCAAATAATTGCCTCATTTTTAAAAATAATAAAAAATAATCCATGTTATTAAGTTTTCTTCAATTTTTTTTCGCTATTTTTCAATTTTTTTTTTCTTTTTCGAAAATTTTCAATTTTTTTTTTTAAATCATTCAAAGGCATTCAAAATTTATTGATTATCTTTTTTTCGTCTTAGGAACGATAAAAAAAATTCTTACGAGGCGAGTTAAGTGGAAAAAGAAAAACCAAAGTGTTTCTCCGAACGACAGTATCGAAAGGGCAATTGGAATTAAATTTTTATTTTTCAAGTGACTCAATCACCTTGAAGTTCTTGAAACTGGGTAAATGAAGCTTGCGGAGTGGTCACCGGATGACGCTTCGACACATGTTTAACCGCACTCGGTCATCACGTCATTCTCGTAACGCGAATCGATACTCCTCGTGGGATTCTCGGCGTTGTTGCAGGATTCTCGCTACTATCAAGGACCAGACAAACTCGCCGGTACTCCCGCACACATACGCACACAAAGACACATACATACACCCATATGCTAGATATTAGAGTAATAATAGTACTGCCAGTACAATAGCAGTACAGATAACCAAGTGTGCAAAGGGGAGAGGGAAGGAGGGGGGTGGGGGTGGGTGTAGATAGAGAACTGTTGTTCCGATAATGTGTTTAGCCCCGGGGCCGGAAATTCCACGTTGCGGTCGCGTTACAATTTCAATTTCGTCGAAGAGTATGTGAGAACTCGTGCTAAAAACATCGAATACCAATTTTCCCTCAACCATAAATTCAATTAAAAATTTGAAAAAAAAAAAAAAAAAAAAAAAAAAAAAATGCAAATCGTGCATAATTTTTAACACAACTATAAAAAAAAAGAATAACAAATTTCCGCGTAAAACAGTTAAAAATGTTTTTCTCCCCTACAGCGAATTACTTTAATCGTTAATTAAAGTGCCCACAAACATGCGATAAAGTTTCCACGAAGCATTACGACATTCTTATCTTCGCGAAAACTCTTTCCCTTCGTTTCCTTTTTTTTTTTTTGTTTTTTTTTTTTTTTTCATCCCTCTCTTTTAACTTTTTACAACGTAGAATTATGAGGAATCGCTGACGTAACGTTGGAATGGTAGTTTCTTGCACCCTTTAGATTTTTATACGCGGATGAAAGTATAGCGATGTAAAAGTATCTCGTCTCGCCGAAATATGTACCGGTAAGATGTACCTGGATGCCAGGTAAACTATATATCTATTGATCGTTCATTCATGCCGCCCTTGCTTCCTCCCCTTCGACCCCTCGACGCGCAACCAACCTCTCCTTCTCATCCTATACATCCCTCTTCGCTGTGAGTCGTCAGGCGGGGGGAACACAGCCCCTCTCTTCTTCGCTGTGCCACTACCACGACGACGAACGACGACCAACCACCCGGGATCCATTCCATCACCGTTCTCGGCTGCACAACGAGAAAGCTCTATATCTATCTCTATCTACGAAACGGCGTTCTCGTCGACGAATCGAGTCCCACAGGCCTGCCAACCTAAACTCCGACCATCCCTTAAATCTCTTCGCACGTGGCGCTTGCCCGCCGCTCTCTCTCTCTCTCTCTCTCTCTCTCTCTCTCTCTATCGTCGTTTGCTTATGCACCACGTATACCAACCCTTTTTACACCGCTAAGCTTCGCGAACCGTTTGTGAACGATTGAGATGAAACTGAAAAGCCTGTTAAGCATCGTTTTCACACATATTTGTAAAACACTACAAATCTTGCAGACGAAAAAATGCAGTATTTTTTTTTTATCTTCGAAAGAATTTTAAGGGTTGTCGTTGAATAAAGATACTTATATTTTAATCAAACTGTATAAAAATTACTCGGAGATAAAAGTAATTAGCTTGTTAAGAATCGAGAAGATATCGATCCTCGTTAAGGGTTGTTTTTTGTATTCGATTATTTGCGATCGGGAAAAAAATATTGAGGGGATTCGTAGGAAGTGCGTTGTTGGTAATGATTTGTTGACTGGAGATTGAACAATTAATAATTAATAATGAGATACAATAACAAATAATTAATTATTATTAATTAAAATTTTTTTGCGAAGGAATTTTTTTTTTTTTTTTTTTTTTTACAAACTACCGCTATAAAGATTATTGGTTTTTTCGTCTGCAGTTTAAGTTCAATACTTTTTTTTATCGATGTTTGAGTCATTTTTAAGACAGCTTGAGGTCCGTTTGAACGGTAAAAAAATAGGCGCAGTATTAAACAATTCCCAAGCTGGAAGCTCTCTCTCTCTCTCTCGCTCTCTGGGTCACGTAGCCAGTGTCAGCTCTCCGAGCACAACAGAGCGTGTCAAACGCTGCTGACCGATTTCGCAAATTGAAGGGGGTGCCTGACGATTGAACACGTGTATGCATGAGAGTCGAAGCTCTCGGTATGTACACCCGTAACTCTATATAGTCAAACTGCCACATGAGTACAGTGTTATAGTTTCACCAACGCGCTTCGACCTATCGGCTTTACGACACAACAGTGCCGCAGCCATACAGAAACCACCCTTGTCAAATTGTTTCTCCGTCGAAAACGCCGTTTGTTACGTCGACTATAATACCACCTACGGAGAACGCTGGGGGCTCACGCAATTGCACATTCGGATGAGGTCAGCCGGTCAATGCGGGAACGCGGCTCATCGAGCCTCCAAGTAGTACAAGCGCGTAACTGGTCAGACCAATCTACTATTTCTTTTCTCTCATGATAATAATATTAGATATTTTGTTTCGATATCAACATATCACGATAAAATTAAGGAATTTCGAAGAATCATTTTTTTTTTTTTTTACTATTATCGTAATTACGGAATTTTTTTTTTTTTTCTCGATATTTCGTCGAAACCAACAGCGGGTATTAAAATCCTACAGAGAATAACTACGATAACGATAAACGGGGATATATTTTTTTATGAATAATCGTAGAACTTTTTTCAAGTCAGTGAACACTAACAGCAAACAATTTTTTAGGTTATGACGAATATTAAAAAATTCGATAGTCCGCTTTCGATGTTTACTGAGCTGATGAGACAGGGAATACATTTTAACACAAAGATTGGATTGAAGACGAATATTTCATTTGAATAAAATTTCGATTTTCGATATGAAAAATAATTTTTACCCGTATTTTTCAAAAATATTCAACAACTTATAAAATAGGCTGAGGAAGGGAAACGCGATTTTTTTTTTATTTTTCTATGTAGTCGACAAAAGCAAAGCTCGCAGCATCCAGCATCTTCCTAATGAAGCCCATCAATTCAACTCGCTATACTCTTGTATAAATAAATTGTACGTTGTGCATAGTTTGTATCGTTAGAGTCGTCGCTCGGCACATTGTTCCGTGGACCGGTGGCTGGCGGTCCAAATTAAAAGCTCGCAACGACGCGATATTTACGATAACGAATGTCCCATTCCCCCCTTACCGCTGTATACCTACAACTGCCCTCTTTACCTCTCTTTCTCTAACATTTTCCCCTCTCTCTCTCTCTCTCTTTCGCTACTGTCGTGAAAATAAACTTCCGCCCTACGTCCGCCACTAATTAACTCCAGTGGTTATTAATTAACGATAGCTTCGCGTGTACGGAGTTGGCTGCGGCGGCTCGTAACCGATTATATCCTCGCCGCATGCATTCGCGTTCCCCGACTTCCCGATAGTTGCATCATTGTTTTTTTTTTTCTTTTTTACCTTTTTTTTTCTTCTTTTCATGACCGTCGATCGTTATAAAAAAATACGCGAAACACAAGCACCGGTCCCCGATTTATAGCCCTTTAGCTTGTCGAGAGATTGCATCATATTTTTCGAGAATTATTTGCCAAATTTTTTTTTTTTTTTTTTTTAGCGAATTTCTAGCGATTTTTAATACTTTTCGAGACATAATAAAAATGTCGGCATGAGTATCGAAACAATGATAACGATAAACAAAAAAAAAAAAATTAATTGACGAATTTTCACAATCGGATGATTGATTAATCTGCCTGTGAGGGTTTAGTCGCGAATACGTATTTCAAATATCCCGCGCAACGCGTAGCGCGACGAGAGAACCCGGGAGTAAAGAAAACCCTACTAGCAGCTCTCTCCGTAACAGCTTTTCCTCCAATTTCTCCATCTGCTCGAAATATACCACAACTATAACTATCGTGCACTGTACATTCACAACAAACACAAATTTCCTTTAATTTTCTCGAAAATCAAAAAAACTCTTATTCTTCGAGAAAAAAAAAAAAAAAAAAAAAAAAAATCCAACCGGCACACGTCTCAGAAAAAAAAATAATAAATTTCTCAAATTCGGCTCAAGTTCTCCGATAACGAGGGCCGAGATTCTCGGGGCCACGAATCTCTTTAATTTTCATCCCATCACTGTAATCCAATTCCGACGTTGTAGCCGACATCTCGGCGTGTATGCTGCCGAGCATATTACGTGAAAGTACAACGGACACGGCTTCGCGGATCGGGGACTCGTTGAAATTTAAGAAAACGCGAGTTAAAAGATCGAAAACTACGATAGATTTTTTTTTATCGTCAGTTAAAATCGCCTTCATACTTTCATTATAGAAAAATCATCCCTTTCACACCCCAAAATCGCAACAAAAAAAAATCTTTTTTCGATATTGATTTTTTTATTGAAGTTATTATTATTGTTATCATTATTACGAAACGGATAGATGAATACTGTAAATAATATCCAATTTCTTGGGGTGTAGTTGAGATTAAATGCTCGAGGGCTGCTTATATTTCTCAGGTGGCACACACTCACCTCTAGAGGGAGGCAGGGGCTGGATGCGGCCATGTTCCTACATGCGTTCGAGCCGCTGCCCTGCTGGCGATCCCCGTGACACCCCCCGTACACGGCACCACTTTAACACACACCGCGTCAACACCTCGCGTTTCACCTTAACTGAACTCTCCTCTTCTTTCCTTCCCTCTGCTACTTCCGATGATTCTTCGTCCTCTTCTTCGTCGTCGTCTTCCAATTCTTCCGATAGCTCTGTTTTCTCGACGTTCGCCCTCACGACTATTCCTGGCTTCGCCGTCGTTCCCTTAATTTCACTCCCGGTATATTTTTTTTTTTTTTTTTTTTTTTTTTTTTTTTCAATATATAAATGCCTCCTGGCTTACCTCTCGATGTATCGGCTGCTGCAAATATTTTTTTTCTCCGCCTTCGTAAATTTCGTCGGCACTATCGGTTCTCTCTGTGTCACTCACCACAGCACCTTCTTTCCCTCTACTATATCTCTATCTCTCTATGCTTCACTGGCTCGTCAATACGGCCAGATCATCCCTGTATTTTGTTTTGTTTTTTTTTTAATAATTTTAGTTAATTCTTTATTACAATTTCACAAGTCAAATATCTTCTCGTATTTTTTTTTCTGTATTTTTTATTTTATTTTTTTTTCTCATCCCCAATGATCGTCTTCGTATTTGTTTATTTTATTTTACGTTTGTTGTCATATTTTTTTGTTATTTTTTGTTCTTCCTTCGTTTGATAATTGTCGTAGTCGTACGTAGTTATTGTAACCGTCCACCGTCCACGTCCCCCTCGTCCTCGTTGTCGTTGTCCACGTCGTGCTTCGTCGTCGTCGTCGTCTCGTCGTAGCCGCCGCCACCGCGTTCACCACCGCTGTCAACCACCACTGTACCACCGGCGCATAACACCGACCGTGACGCTTCGTTCGCGCGTACAAGATCACGAAACGTTTTCACTCACCAAATTATTATTCTTTTTTTTGTTTTTTTTTTTCTTTTCTTTTATTCTCTTCAAAACACCATGAAATTCTATCTATTCTATAACTAACCCTCGTCCACCCGCGTTCTTCCTTTCACGTTTGTAACAACTCTTTTCGGTGCTCGAGGTTTTTTTTTTTTTTTTTGCCTTTTTTTTTTCTTCTTCTTTTTTCTCTCTCTCTAGACGGAACCCTCTTTCGTTGTTCCCTCTATCTTATGCTGTTTCGTTTCGCAAATTTCACAATGATTAATAAATCCAATCTCTCGGCGCAACCCCCGGGGATTTTATGTACGAAAAAAAAAAAAACCCGTTTTTGTCCGCTCGCAAGAAGTCACTCACTACCTACGCGAGCATCGAGCTCGTGGCCACAGCGGGACGGTCGCTCGACTACGTTCTCTCGCTACGCATCCCCACTCTGCTGACTCGGAACAACCTCCACCCACCACCCCATCGCAACCCTCCCCCGCCGCGACGGCAGAACCCGAGGATTTCTCTTTCTCACTCGCGCCACTCCTGTTATTCCGTACCCTCCTTACGAGGCAAACTCCGAGGTAATCTCACTCGCACGCGTTGAACGCCAGTGAAAAGCTCAGGGACGTGCTTCGACGAGGCGAGAACACGAGGGAAAGAAAAGCTCGCGAAGAAAACTCACGACTCTCGATTGATTAACAAGAATTCGCGAAATTTTTTACGATGTATTTTACACAATAAATCGATACATTTTATCGATCAAACAATGGCGGAAATTTTGATAAGTTAATTCTCAAAATTCGAGACAAAATTTTGAATTTTAATCATCCAAAATCATTATTTTTTTTTATCTATCAATTATTTTATTTTATTTATTATCGACTCATTTATCAAATATTTTTTACATAAAATTCGATTAAAACTTTCGATGTTCCAATTTAATTGATTAATTATATCGATAAAATTTCGAGTTCTGGATATCAAATTTTATTTTTGATTTTTTAACAATATCTCGAAGATTGCAATTTTTTTTTTACTGTATAATCTTGTATTTCGTGTTAAAAAAAAAATTAAAATTGTCCAAAGATCGAAGTATCGTATTTGTTTTTCAAAATTTACCCGCTTATTTCCGTCCATCGGGAGTTTGATATCAGTGCTTTTCCGCGATATCCACCAGATGCCACCAGTGTAAAGACGTCAAGTTTGTATTGGTGATGGGTATTCGCGTTAGTGACGCTCGTGAGAATTGCAGTATTGGTTTAACCGATACTGCGGGGGGTTTGACGAGGCATGCGCCTCGGCGAAAACGAGCCGCGGCTACGTACGCGCGAGTCTCCTCGCAACGAAAAGCAGTAGCGTTACCGAGCTTTTGCGGGCCCTGTGATATTATAATATCTGCGGAAAGCCAACGAGCACGAAAAGTGAGCTATATATATGTATACGTATGGTATATACGTTTATATATCTATATATATATCGCTATCCTTCTCTTTCTCGCTCACGTGCTCGTTCAACCCTGTGGCTCTCTCATTTCCCTCACTCTCCATTCCCGATAGTATACCCCTCGCGGAACGAAGCCCGCCGCCATTAGAGTCTATCGCTGCGACACGCGATATTATTTTATTACACGTCCTCCACCGTTTTCCTCCCCTCTCCTTGTCCTATCCGAATCCCTCGACCCCCTCTCCCTCCCCCCTTCTCCTTGCGACTCGTCTCGTTCTATCCACTACACTAAAACTGACTCATACCCCCCCTAGACACCCAAAAGACTATGTAATTGGACCGGAAACGCTTACTTTTTTTTTTTTTTTTTTTTTTTCACTCACGAATAAAAGAACAGATACGCCGACAAAATAGCGTCGAGATTTCATACGATAACGTTTCCCGCACGCATTGCAACCGGATATTTCTACAAACATCGTTAATATATCCATTAACAGATTAGAGAAACTCGTAATTTTTTATTTATTTTTTTTTTCTACGCAATCCATTATTTTTTTCCTCAAAAGTGATTTTATTTTGATGATTCGATTAATTATAAAAATTAATTACGATAAAATTTAATTATAAGGGATTAACTAAATCGGAGTAAAAGTGGCGGATATCGATCGTTATTTTTTTTCGAGGAATTTTTTTTCAAAAGCATCGATTTAACGAATTTTAATTTGATTTGTTGAAAAATGAAAATTTCCGAATTTTCTTAACACGTTCTTATGGCGTTTTGCTGTTATCAATTTTACATTCAATAAACAGATCGTTATACTTAGATCTCTTCTCTCAATTATTAATTTTTGTAGTGCCGTACGAAAGCTGTCCATAAAAATGTTCGTATCGACGTGAAAGCAACAGAAAAAAATAAAATAAAAATAATCGTTTGCAGCAAAGCTCCGCCGACTACCGAAAAACTCTCCGTCGTTCTCACTGTTCGCTTTCGCTCGGCTGACCATTTTTTTGTGTGTAGAAATTCAGGGAAGTAGAATTCAATCGTCCGGTAGGCAGGCATAGGCAGACGAGTGTATGAGAAGAGAGAAAAAAAAAATAGAGGAGAGAAAAAAAAAAAAAAGAAAAAAAAAACAGCAGCAACGAAGCTCCCGCGGCTTTAAAGCCGCCGTGACCAGCAGCAGCAGCAGCAGCAGTGGCAGTAGCAGAGGCACGTGGGGCAGGGTGGGTGCCTCTAGGTTTCTGGGGTTCGCCCACTCCGCTAGCAGCACATCCCTCCTATGGCCCAAGCTTCAACCCCTACGACTGCCTCTGCCTGCCAGCCTGCCGGTCCGCGCGCGCACCGAACTTCGGGAAAGGCTGCTGGAAACACGGCAAATGTGGAACAGTAGGTCAGCGCACTCCGTGAACCCCGCGGCCTACCCTTACTCTCTGGCATCGCTGTCTCGCTCTCACCCTTCGCGTTGCACGGAGTCAACCCTATCTATCTCTCTATCTATTGGTTTCTATCCTATATATCAATGCATATAGTATATATATATATATATCAGTATATGTATAGATATATACCTATATATATATATATACACATAGATATAAATACACACATATACAAGCGACTATATCTATCTGTCTCTCTATTCCTTGTCCCACACCCTCGTGTCACTTGACGATCGCCCGTTACCCGCCAACCCTTAACCGATTGCGTTACGTTACGCTACGTTACGATACGTTCTGATATCGGTGATGCGACCGAGTCAGACGCCCGGGCTTTCCGCTCGGCCTATTCTCCTCGCCAACCTCCCGCTCTCTGTTTTTTTTTCTTCGTTTTTACGTCCAAAGAAATGCCACTAACCGAAATGATACTTATGTTAAACGAGAATTCGCGTTGTTGACATTATTCAGACGTTGACGCGGTCTCCGAAACACGATAGATAGTCGCCAATCGAAATCGTGAAGACGAAGAAAAAATTAAAATAACGAAATACGAAATGTTATTTGCATAAAAATTGCCAAAATTGTTGCACTGGTGATGAATCAAAATTTTACGATCGTTATAATAATCTCGTTCGGGTTTACGATCAAAGCGATGATTGCTTTTACTGCCGATATTACCGTACAATATACATCGTTTAATTGGAGATTTTTTTTTTTTTTTTTTTTTTTTTTTTTTTTTTCAATAGAAGGAATCGTATCGTGAATAAATTAATTGCCAAGTCGATAACAGATATGTCCAATTTGTGAAATCGTATACAGGTCGGAGATATGATTGAACTGTTGTAACTTCACAATTATCGAAGCGACAACGGCTGTTTACAATATTATTTATAATTGGAAAGGAAGCGTTAGCGACTTGACGCATTTTACGGATGTTAAATATAGCTTTGTATATAATAGTCAAGGGCTCGGGGGATGGGGAGGGGGAGGAATAAGGCCGGTGGAAACATTTGTTGCGGCGCATGCACGACAAATCAATTATCGAAGTTCGTCGACGGTAAAACGTAACCGAAGGGTGAGGTACTCGCTGTACAGCTTTGTCTTTCATTTAGTATGGAAACTCGAGTTTTACGAAAGAAAAAAAAAAAAAAAAAAAAAAAAAAAAAAAAAAAAAACATACAATTTATTGCCATACAAAAGTGTATAGCGTGCAGGTATACACACGAACTCTCTTTTTTCCCACCGATTCCCTCGTTTCGTTGAGGCATAATTCTCTCGTTTTCGTCTAAAAGTTACAGCGTCGCGTCCTTTATTTTCTCCTTCCACCCCTCAAAGAGAGGGAAAGAGAGGGGGGAGAGAAAGAGAGAGACAGCCAAAGCCGCACACGATCACGCTAATGACTGCGACTACGTCCCACGCGCGTTTTAGTTGTCCCTGCGACTTTGTGACATTTTCCAATTCCAGGGAAGCGAGGACACGAAACACGTGGTACACTCGTCGATAGTGTAAAGGGCTTGGATTTTCCGTAACAAAATGATGCCGATGTCTATATTGTTTGGATAGATTTACTGAGGCAATGATTTTATTGCACTGAGAAAAATAATTAGTGGAAACTGCAAGTAATGATAATTAATAATGACCACCAATAATAATAATAATAATGAATAATTACTATTCATTATTAGTTAATAATCGAACTAATAATATTTCTCAGTGTAATATACGATTGAAGGAGACCTCGCTGATTTATTCTTGAAGCTCCGTCGTTCACAAACGGGACGAGAATAAAAAAAAAAATCTATATATAAGTATTTTTTATATAAAAATACTTCGAAAAAAATAATAATAATAATTCTTGAGCGAAAGAACGAACTCTTCAGGAATATAGTACGAATTTCGTGAGCTTTCATCGAGCGTTTCAAAAGATATGTTACTTTGACAAGATAGTAGAGAATATAATGCTGTTCTTCATAGGGTTAAAAAGGGTCAAAGATGTAAATCTCTTTTCTCGACTTCCTCTTACCGCGAAAAGAGATAAGACTGCAAAGCGGAAACATCGGGGAAGACCTCGGTGGACAATAGACGCGAAGAGCTCTTCGTATTTCTACAAGCTACGGAATAGCCGCCAGTAGAAAAGCCGCGATATTGGTCAGACGGTGTTTTTTTTTTTTTTTTTTTTTTTTTCCTTGGTGAGTGAGATACCTTCCGGTTTCTTTCGTTCGGAGCAAAAGAAAAAAAAAAAAAAACGAGAAATATTTCTATGGATATACAATCGAGTGTGTGCGGGCATTGATCGTATTGCTTCTGTAAAGCCAGGCAAACAGGCCAATAGCACGCCAAAAGCACGACGGCGACGTGACCTGCAGGTGCAGAAAACTTGACCGAGTTCTCGACCCGCACGCGGTGCAGGGCGACCCAGATTTCCGCAGCCCTACCCCTGTGCGCGTTTCTCCCAGAGCTCGCTGCTGTTGCTGCTGCTGCTGTCGCTGCCAGCAGCAACCCGACGACCCTCGGTTCGCTGTCTCTTTTCATCAGCCTGATGCTCTCACTCCCCCATAAGCCGACTAACCCCCATGGCACTGCGCTTCGACTGCCGCTACGTTGCGTATACAACCGAGTAGGGGGCTTGTTCTCGCTTCGTTCGCTTTACCTACCCCTATTCTCGCTCTCCAAAACCTCCTACCGTTCTACAAACCCTCTTCCTCTTTCATGCGGTCGACACTGTGATGCCTCGTGTATACGTCCAAACCACGCGCGCGGGATTCTTGTTATTCGATCGAAACCAACCAGCGGCAGAAGCAACGCGAGCAGAAACGATACGCGTGGCAAAAAGGATCATCGCGTTACTCGCCTCAAACTCTGACACTGTTGTGCGCAACCGGTCAATTAAACGTTATGACATAATTCGATCACAATATCAATGATATCGCGGAAATTATTGTTGATTTTCTTCATCATATATTATTATTGTTATAATATAGTCATAACAATAACATATTATTATTATTATTATTATCAAAAAGATGTGTTATGAAACAATACAGAAAAAAAGTTTTTCGGACAAATTTTTCTGTCGGAGCGGACAGTATTCATACGGAACTTTGCAACCAAAAAAAATGTAATTTTTGGGAATAAGAATATATTTTTACCTACAAAAATAAATTTGCTTTTATTTAAGTATATTTATTTTTGGAGATAGAAATATATTCTTATCCGCAAGAATTTCGTTTTTTCAATGATCGGAAATTTTTTTTTTTTTTTTTTTATTATGAAGATCGCATTTTAATTTAATCAAAAACTGCTACTAAATTCGTGTTTAGCGCAAAGAAATACATCGAAGCATGTGATCCGATGCCGTAATCGTTAAGTAGTTACATACAGTATTATATACATTACTGATGGGCTATTGAAGAGTCCTTCAGTTCGAAGTTTTATTTGAATTAGAAATAAAAAATTATTTGATCAGAATTTTTTTTTTTTTTTTATTGAGAGTCCGAAATATTTTTTTAAACTCTTCGATTTAACGCACAAAAAAAGTCAAAGATCCATTGTGTTTTTTTTTTTTTTTTTTTTTTTTTTTTTTTTTTTCGTTTTTTTCTATCGTCCCGTATTGAGACGAAATAACGTTTCCGTAACTTTACCGAGTGCCCTATCGTGTCCATTTTGCCCGTATGACACGACAGACGTTTGGATTTTTCCGCAATACCATCGCACAGCCGATGATATCGCTGTTTGAAAAATACGAAAAAGTGTAAAATTTTCCAGGAAAAGATCTCAAAATAAACTTTTGTCGCTCGGGTATTTCAAGTTTATATTCGATATATTTTCTCCCAATGGTCCACGAATCCGTCACTCAATTTATTTCTAACTAAATATATCCGATGCGAAACTTCGGCATCGAAATCGAAAAAAAATATTATTTCTAATATACATCGATATGCAAAATTTTTTGGAGCGCGAAATAGTTCGCTGATTATCGCAGTCGATATAAAATTAACCTAAAAACGTTTCGGATGAGATTAATGAAAAAATACATATATGTTCGGCGCTTTGAATGAATCTTTTAAAATTTCATTGCAACACTTTTGGAGGCGCGTATCTTTTATTGTTTGAGAAGTTATGCATGCGCGAGGCGAGGCTCTCGTCAATAATTCAAGTAATTTAGTTCAGCACTGTACACCCTACTAACCCCTCTATTATTGCGCGCTTCCGGCGGAGTTAATATAGAGATTTTGTACCGTAATACGGCTGCCCGGTAGAATTTCTCGAGAGGTCGCGTCTCACCGGTTTTACTGTTTCTAACGAAAACATAGCCAGTGGGGATCTATAAACAAGTGTGGCGCGCACTCTACCAGTGTGAAATACGTGTACAACAACCGACACTCGCGCCTTCGTCAGGAAAATAATACGCGAATTGTTTCGTCGAGGTTTCTAGCCGTACGACACG